>CM060966.1:177713581-178341081 GCA_030765045.1 Tenodera sinensis
AAAAATGTAGATCTTGCTAAAATACACAATTTATGTGTGAGTAAATTTTCTTGTAGGGTGAACCATTTCGGAGATATTCCTCGTTATTTGTGTAAGTTTTGGAGAAGTTGTACTTCTGTCAAATGGAACATCGCTATTCATTTTTTATATGTTACCTGTACAAAGAGAACAGAATTTAAAAGCTTTAAAAGATTTGACTATCATTCAAAGCCTACTGTATTCCCATATTCCCCTTGTACCTACAAGGAAATAACCAATAAGATAATTTGTACAAATGTTTATCTCAACTAACACGAAGAAGATATAGGAATAAGAGTTTGTAAGAATGATTAGTACAAGAGTAGAGAAAGTCATGTGAGTGTAACATATCAGATTTTTTTAATTGTTGTGATTGGCGATTAGCTCAAGTCTACAGACAGACAGCCACACAGACAGACAGTCAGACAGCTAGACAGACAGACAGTCAGACGGACAGACAGTCAGACAGACAGACACAGACAGACAGACAGCCAGACAGACAGCCACACAGACAGACAGCCAGACAGACAGCCACACAGACAGCCAGCCACACAGACAGACAGTCAGACAGACAGCCAGACAGACAGCCAGACAGACAGCCAGACAGTCTGCCAGACAAACAGCCAGCCAGACAGACAGACACACGTGACCAGCCGCTGTAGGGAACAACTAACCAAAGCCATAGGTGAATATGGATATAAACATTTTGTATTCACGATGCCCTCTGGGGGCTTTGGCCCCAAGCTCTGCCTGGAGCTTCCACCCCGGAAGTTGGATTCTTTTTCTCCCTCGATCTGCTCTGCTCTGAATTCCCCTGCGGGAAGAGAATCGTAAAGTGTTCCACACATGATACATACAGTAGCTGAAAGGAGCGCTTTCCCAATCCAGTTTTGATCGATTTTTAGATTCGCGGTGAAAGAAAATGCTCGGAAAGATGAAAGATCTGAAATGAGACGGCCACTCCCTAAATTTTTAGAATGTCACGTTTCCAAACCCAAATTAAATTTGGTTATACAGCTGCTTTCTAATAATGCAGTTTTCTGAAACTCACACACATAACAAGAAATATCTCCGAAATAGTTCACTCTACAAAAAAAATGTTATGATTTAACTTGTTTATCTTGGAGGGGCAAAGAGAGGAAGGGAGGAAGGGAGGGAGGGAGAAAGAGAGGGAGGGAGAAGACAGCTGCGAATAGCTAAACAAATTAATTGTCTGGTGCTCCAATATCGATGTTTTGTGTAGCAGAGGTTAACAACACTTGAATGATCATTAATCACCAGGCCAACAATAATTATCATTTCTTGTGATGAGCGCCGTCGGCATGCAAAACATCTGCAGACCGCTTTTTGTTCCGATCAAGATATAAACGGTGATTTCGGAATCGGTAACTGGACAGCATAACTCAAAAACGAAAACTCGCTTAAGAGCCAAAATTAGTATTTAAGTTTAACGTCTTTCAAGGATGCGACACGACGATCTTGAAGAAAATTCTTCCACTCTAAACTACCCTTTACATAGAAAATTTTTCGAAAATTTTGATTTCCTTAAAAATGGCTAAAAGGATTTTGATTAAAATGACATATGTTTGAGATATTTGTATGACAAATGAAATGTATATCTTCAATTTTCTGGCTATAGCCCCTGTAGTCGTATTTACTCTGGACGACTTTTGCATAACTGGTAAACCGTTAGAGATGGACCAAATCATACTGTATAAAAATGTAGATCTTGCTAAAATACACAATTTATGTCTAAATAAATTTTCTTGTAGGGTGAACCATTTCGGAAGTATTCCTTGTTATGTGTGTCAGTTTCGGGAAACAGTTTTTGTGAAATGGAACATAATTGTTCATTTTTTTGTAGGTTAAGCGTGCAAAAAGAACGGAATTTTAAAGCTTTAAACGATTTGACTATCACACAAAGCCTACTGTATTGTAATATTCCACTTGTACCTACAAGTAAATAAGCAATAAGATAATTTGTACTAATGTTTATCTCAACTAACACGAAGAAGATATAGGAATAAGAGTTTGTAAGAATGGTTAGTACAAGAGTGAGTATAGAAAGTCATGTGAGTGCAACACATCAGATTTTTTTTTTTTTTTTTTAATTGTGTCTCTTACCATCCTTCTAACAAATTAAAGGAAGGAAGTGTTGATGTGGCGAATATCTTTTTTTAAAAAAAATTTAAAGCTGCAAAGTGCAACAATGTCATAAATGCTACCATTATTGCCTTAATTATTTAAAAAAAAAAGCTTTAAAGAATATCAAAATTCCAAACGGACCTATATTCTGAAGTATATTTGGGGGAAGAGATAGATTTGAATATGAGAAAGTAACAGAAAAATCGTTTCCGAGAAAAATGAGTTTATATTTAAAATGGAAGATGTGCGCATGCGTGTTTCAAAGGCAGAAGATGTTTCCCCTCCCTAGGGGATTAAAACTTGGCTCACGTATTCTTTAAAGTATGGTGCCTTTTTGCAATAAAAAAACCAAAAATAGATTTCTTTTTGACCAAAGAGCCTAAAATATCACTTCAATGTTGTATTAAAATGCCTATATCGAAGGTGTGCTGATCGCACTTATTTTGTTTTATGGAGGCACCTTTTTTGTTTCGCAACTCTTGCTTTCCCCGCTGGGTTGCGCTAGTGTCTTCCTATGGGTTGCCTCTCGGTCTGACAGTGAAAGGAGACGGCAGTCGGAGTGCTCCTTTCGCGCCGTGCGGGGTAAGTTGTTTGGATTTAACTAGGGCTCAGGGTCCACGCGAAACATTTAGGTTTTCAGATAGGCTGAAGACTGCCCGACTCCTCGCTTGAGAGGGAATTGACTGGGGGTTATGCAAATTGTTTTGTTTTACCTGTATTTCTGTTGTGTTTCGACTTCCATTTCTGTATAAATTATTGATCCATAAAGGTTGTAGTTCTCGGAATTTTTAGTGCTCTCTTCTTTTCAGTTCCTCCCCCCCCCCTTTCTCACGATTGTACCTAAGCCCCTATGGTTCAAAAATGGTAGCAGAGCGTGGTTGTCTTATGGTCGAGTGGGGCAGTTAAATTGAGCATTGGGTTATTGTTTTGATTAACCATGTCGAGTGACTTTCAGCTGTTGCGTAAGAACGAAATACTATTTGAGTTGGGGATTCGTGGACGTGATGATTTGTCGTCGGCAGACGTTCCGGCCCTATTAGACGCACTTCGTGGCGTGAAGGATAACGATTATGTTGTGTTGCCGGACAAACATTTATTGGTAACTGAATCACCGTCATTATGTGAGGCCGCACGGCTGGAATTTGAAGAGTTGTTCTCCGAGTTGAGTAATATCTCGGGGTTTTCGAAAGCGCAGGTGAGGCGTTTGACAGCCAGGATCTTGCATTATGTGCAGCGGATTGAATATTTCCAAAAATATTGTCCTAAGGTTAAGTTCGGGGTTGACTTAGCCGAGCTGAAGGGGCAGTTTAGGAGATATTTAGAAGTGCTTGCTCAGAAAGGGGATCGGGCCGAGTCGACTACTGTCACACCAACTGTGACGTCTCAAATGTCGGCCTTTAAACCGCTAAAGTTACTTCATCCCTTACAACAGTTGGTTGAACCTTATCAAGTCTTTAAGGTTGTTGATGTTCTTACAGCTCTTGAATTTCTGAAGTTCCTGGTAAGAGCTAAGGATTGCGCTGAATTATGCGAAGTTCCCGGTTTGCAGCTGCTTGAAGTAGTGATGTCAAAAGGGGGTGACGCGGTGCGCAGTATAATTGGGCGTATTAAGGGATGTGTTGATCCAGTCTCTGAATTACATGACAGTGTATTGAAGTGTTTCATTCCTCGTCGGGAGCTACATACATTAATTCAAGGTCATTATTTGAAACCCCAGGGATCAGGAGAGCCTTTCTTCGAGTACATTAGCAGGGTTAAGTTGTTTGCGCGTATACTACGGTTGCCAGATAGCGAACGGCAGATCTGTGACGTCATTATTACGGGGTTGACCCCGGAGGTACGTTCTCTTTTGGTATTTAGCTCTTGTCCTGCTACGTTTAAAGATTTAGAGGGGCTATTGCCGATCTTGGCAGAGTATGAGGCGTCAAATGCGGCACGAAACCGCGAATCATTGCAAGTGCCTCTGCATGGTGTTCGATTTGAGCCGCGGCAGACTAACCGAGGAGATTTGGCTCGAGATAGTTTTCGCTCGCCAGGGTCTTGTTTTAGATGTGGTTCTCCTGAGCATTTGGTTAGACAATGCACGGTGGCCAGGAAGCGTGGTGGCGTTTTACTACCCGTGGGGGTAGATGGTCAAAGGCGCCAAGATTGACAACGAGCTCCTTGCGGAATTTCTGCCTGTTGTCGGATATTCCGTCGGATAATAGCCAAGCCCTTTAATTTGAAGCCGACAGTACAGGTGACTGTTGGGAAACGACAGTTAATCGCTCTCTTGGACTCGGGGAGTTCCTGCTCTTTGGTACACGAGGAGTTTTATTATACCTATCTTGGTAAATTCTCGGCCAAACCGCGACAGTGTAGCGTTGGGTGCGTGTCTGTAAATGGTCATAAATTTCAGGTGAATGCCAAGGTTCTGTTGACCATACGTATTTCGCGTTTTACGTGGAAACACTATTTCTATCTTCTGCCGGACCTGCCATTTCAACTGATTTTAGGCTCGGACTTTATGACTAGAGTCGGCCTAAGGCTTGATTTTCGGGATGGGGAAATCACCTTTGCATTTGCCCCTTCCGAACGAGTTGCATTTCAGTGCGGTCAAGTCATCAACAAACCACCTTTGGAGGAGAGTGGCGGGCTACGTCACCATATATGCGACGTCAGCAATGCTTTCCCCCATTTGACAGAAGAGCAGGGCCGTTCGCTGGAACAACTCTGTGCGAACCATGGGTCATTGTTTGCTGACCGTTTAGGAGTAACAAATTTGGTGGAGTATGATATACAACTAACAGACGACACCCCTGTGAAGTTACCACCCTATCGTGTCACCCCACCTAAAATGGCTATTCTTCGTAAAAAGATCGACGAAATGTTACGAAAGGGAGTGATCAGGCCGTCCACGTCTGCTTATAGTAGTCCAGTATTTCTGGTCCCTAAGGGCGAGGACGATTTCAGGGTAGTGGTGGACTACCGGCACTTGAATAAAAAGATAAAGATCGAGGCCCAACCAATGCCACATCTAAATTCGGCAGCGCATTATTTTGCGGGTGCCAAAGTATTTACTAGTTTGGATTTGAATAGCGCCTACTACCAAGTGCCCTTATCGGAGTCCTCTAAGCCACTAACGGCTTTTGCTGTCCCATGGAGGCTTTATGAATTTCAACGAGTACCCTTCGGAATTGCTACTGGAGCTCAGGTGTTGTCGCGGTTATTAGACGAAATATTTTCGGACATCAAGTTTAAATATGTGTATCACTATCTAGATGACGTGGTTGTCTACTCGCCCGACTTTGAAACCCATTGCCAACATTTAGCGGAGGTCTTTGACCGGCTCGAGCGCGCAGGCCTTACCTTGCGCAAAGAGAAGTGTAACTTTGCTGCGGGACAGATTTCTTTCTTAGGTCATATTGTATCTCCGGCTGGGATAACGATTGATCCGGAGCGGACCAAAGTTCTACGTAACTTTCCTCCCCCTAAAACCGTAAAGGCATTGGCCAGGTACGTGGGGATGGTGAACTTTTTCAGCAAGTTTATTCCGCATTTTGCAGCGCGGGCGGAACCACTGAACCGTCTTCGGCGGAAGGGAACGCCGTTTAAGTGGGGTGAGGAACAGCAGCAGGCCTTTGAAGACCTTAAACAGGCCATAATGAATCCCCCGGTGTTGGCTTTCCCTGATTTTTCACGTAGATTTATCCTTCAGACCGATGCAAGCAGGGGATCGGTGGCTGCTGTGTTACTTCAGGATTTTCCTATGGGGCGTAGGGTTATTGGGTATAGTTCACGTACCCTTACTCCAGCCGAGCGCAAGTATTCAGTTTACGAACTTGAAACTTTGGCTGTGGTATTTGGCTTAGAAAAATACCGCGAATATCTGGAGCATGTTGAGTTTACTCTTGAGTGCGATAACCAGGCGCTAACGTGGTCGTTGGCCTCACCGCGATCTACAGGCAGGTTAGCGCGTTGGGGCGTACGCATTTCAGCTTTTAAGTTTGTCCCGATACATATACGTAGTTCAGAAAATTGTGTGGCTGATGCCTTAACGAGAGTATTCGAAGAACCAAGAGAATGTAAATGCGGAAAGGAAAATGTTTTAGCCGTCTGTGAATTTCCGGAGTTGTTCGAGGGTTTGCACACACATCAGAGGAAAGATCCGGATCTGCAGGCCCTTATTGATCGGCTTGAGGCTGGCGAGGTTGTTACCCCTTATTGTTTGAAGGAGGGTGTTTTGATGACCCAGCCTACCTTCGACGGCAAGAACAAGGTTGTTTTGCCACGGGCCTTAATTTCCATGGTGTTTGAATATTTCCATTCATCTCCTGTAGGCGGGCATTTGGGAATAGCCAAGACCAAAGACAAGATTCGGGAATATTTTGTGTGGCCGGGCATGAATAAAGAAATTGCTTCCCGAGTTAGACAGTGTCAACTTTGTGCAATGGCGAAACCCGCGCAATGTACAGTATGGAAAGGTTTAGCATCGGAGGTGGCAAGTAGACCCCTGGAAAAATTATTTGTGGACTTTGTCGGTCCTTTTCCTCGTTCAGTCCAGGGGAATACGTATGCATTAGTCATAGTAGATTCGTTTAGTAAGTTTGTATGGATGTCGGCCTTACCGAAAGCGAATACACGAGGGGTAGTCAAGGTTCTCTCTTCAGTATTTGCGGCTTTTGGAGCCCCTCGTTATTTGGTAACAGACAACGCCACTCAATTTACTTCTTTCGCCTTTAGAAATTTCTGTTTTAGTTGGGGCATTAAAACCATAACTACCACCCCTTATTACCCCCGTCCTTCCCATGCCGAAAGATTTAATAGGAACCTCAAATCAGCATTAATAGCCTTTCATCATGATAATCATACTAAGTGGGACACTAATTTGTCTCGGTTGCAGTTGGCGTTTAATTCGGCTCGACACGAATCACATGGCGTTACCCCTCATCAGCTTATGTTAGCCTATATACCTAACTCTCCGCTGTCTAACCTTTGGCGTTTGGACGATTTGCTTCCCCAGAATATTACTCGCGAGGAAATATGTAGAGTATGGAAGGCCGCTTTTCGGAATTTGAAGAAGTCACTTGCCCAGGTAAAGAAGCGGTATGATGAAAATAAACGGCCTTCACCTTATGCCGTTGGCCAGAAAGTACTGTGTAAGCTGTACACTCAATCTTCTAAGCAAAATGCTTATGCAGCGAAGTTGGCTCCTAGATACGTAGGGCCGTACGAGATTATAAGTATCTTCAAAAATGTTTCTGTGCGCTTAAGGGACCTCCGCACGGGCCAAGAAAGGAGAGCTCACGTCTCACAATTGAAACCCTTCCAGTAGTTTGGTATCTGTTTTCCTATGTGTATGGGTTCCCTTTGTTTACTCCTGTATGTTTATGTTGTGAATAAAGTGTTTGTTTGGAATGTGGGTGTTTGTTATGTTGGAGCGTGCCATGTGTGCGCCGGGCTGTATACCTCTACGGCGCCCCTGTAGTTAGTTTCTGCCGGGCGTGTGGAGTCGGCATTGTGTAGATTTGTTTTCGTGTGTCTTTGTATGGAAGCGGTGTGAGGTGTTTGGTGTGGTATGTTTGGGGAGTATTTGTGGGATGTTTGCTGCGTGCTTGCGGTGTGTGTCTTGTGTAGTAATTATATGTATTTCGTGTTTGTACTCTTGTGTTGTCTGGCCAGTAGGGATTTTGTTTTATGCGCATTTATTTATACAAGGCCTTGTTTATTTTGTTTAACTTGTATATATATATTGTTTATATATATATTGTTTATATATATATATTGTTTAGCTTGTTTTAAATTGTCATTTGGAAGAAATTATATTTAATGTTATTCAAGTTCGTTAAATTGTTCTTATATTGTTATGTTTATTAAACAGTTTATGGTATGTTATCACGCTTGTTGATTATAAATTGATTCAATTTTTTTAATTTTCTGCTATTTATGTATTTGATGTCATCCATAGTTCTGTAAAAATACTGTCATTCATTCAGTTTGATCTACCCTGAGATGTTATTTTGGGGCAGCAGCCTATTTGAAGCCTGCGTTTTGTTCCCTTTCTGTTGGGTTTGTTCCGTGTTACAGCCTCGCCAGCTCCTGTTCGTAACCTGTCCAGAAAGCACCTAACCACCGCAGTTTGGCATTGTGTAATGTTAAGCCTGGCTGTTACCATCTATCTGGAGTGTTACTGCAGCAGTAAGGTCCGCAATGGAGATTTCTGGAGGCCAGGGAGGTGACGATGGAATATGAAGGGGCTTGTATGTGGCCCACGTTTTGGGTTTTGGACTTTCTCAACGCCTGATTGCAACGAGAGGGCATCCACAGGCTCAAACCCAGAATTTGTTAGTTTCTCTGGAACAACGAGGGATCGGTACGCCCAACGAGCTGTGCATCGTCTCTCCCGTCCTGGAAAAACAGAATTGTGCTCTCTGATGTGACAGTGGCCAGTGATTTGTAGTGACAGTGTTTGGTGCCAGTGCTTTCACAGTGACCTGTACAATGACCGGGCGGTGTAAGGTGTGTCCTTCCTAATATGATACTTCTCATACAATATCAGTCTGTTCCTTTCCAGAATGGCGAGTGCGTGTTGTCAGATGGGGGCGGGAGTATTGTGCTGATCGCACTTATTTTGTTTTATGGAGGCACCTTTTTTGTTTCGCAACTCTTGCTTTCCCCGCTGGGTTGCGCTAGTGTCTTCCTATGGGTTGCCTCTCGGTCTGACAGTGAAAGGAGACGGCAGTCGGAGTGCTCCTTTCGCGCCGTGCGGGGTAAGTTGTTTGGATTTAACTAGGGCTCAGGGTCCACGCGAAACATTTAGGTTTTCAGATAGGCTGAAGACTGCCCGACTCCTCGCTTGAGAGGGAATTGACTGGGGGTTATGCAAATTGGTTTGTTTTACCTGTATTTCTGTTGTGTTTCGACTTCCATTTCTGTATAAATTATTGATCCATAAAGGTTGTAGTTCTCGGAATTTTTAGTGCTCTCTTCTTTTCAGTTCCTCCCCCCCCCCCTTTCTCACGATTGTACCTAAGCCCCTATGGTTCAAAGGGGAAAGTAAATGGAAGTAGTTGGTCACTGTGCCAGCAAGTTCCTAATATTGAAATGTTGGTATTTCTGTGAGAGGATTTGATATTCAACTGGAGGCGCAATCAGTAGGCTGCAATTACAAGCACCTAAGACAAGAATCCCAAACGTTGTTCCTGACGCACGTGACTCGAGTACTGATGACGCCAGAGCACGTCATTACCGACGCTTCTTCTTCTTCTCCTTCTCCAACCTCGATCTTTGACGATTGATTTCTGTCGCAACTTTAACGAAAACCTCTGACATACATACGACCATGTCTTTACTTACAGTTATCTATCGTATTTGCTTTATTTCCTTGTAGGTACAAGGGGTGAGTTAGTCAAACGTTTTAAAGCTTTCAAATTCCGTTCTCTTTGCACGCTTAACACATAAAAATGATTAACGATGTTTCATTTCACGGAAGTTTTGTTTTGTGAAACTCACACACATGACAAAGAATATCTTCGAAATGGTTCACTCTACAAAAAAAAAAAAAAAAAAAAAAAAAAAAATACCAGGTGAGTCAGCTGCCCCTTATTCTCGAGTTTTATACAATCCGCATTTTGTACCCCAACATGAAAACATTGACACCATTACCAGGTTCTACCCGCGTATTTAACGTGGATGTTAAACACTCGATGAAATTAGTACTAATATAGATGTTATCACATCGCTTTTTAATATATCCGTAATTAGACAGCTGACGTTTGCACTTCTGCAAATGTTCACTGGAACCAGCGAATATTACATGTTAAACGGAATGTTTAGCTCACACGTTACTAGGTAGCTCAGTTGGAACGGGCGCTAGACCCCGAAGTAATCTGTCTGTTGTGAAGGTGGTTCGAATCACCTGCTGCATGTACTAATTTTTTTTTTTTTTTTTTTTTTTACCGTGCAATCCTCACAATTTACAAACTATTATTGTGAAAAATGTTATTATACCTATTCATTGTATTGTTTTATTTATGTTTTATGACATTATTTGATGTTTCTTTATTGGTGAACTACAATTATGTAGTTGTTTAAACACGCCTATAGGTAGGTGCAATTGAAATAAGGATCATTCATACACATTTAAAAGCAAGGTAATTACATTGTCAGAGTTTAACATGGAACTTAAACTCAATTTCGCACACAATGAATTATTGTGCTATTAAAAATGCAGACAACCAAAAACGATTTAAATTATAATGTCCTAAACCCTCAGGGACTTCATAATTAGATTATTGTGAATTCGATTTCCAAGTTTTGATGAACATAAAAAAAATATATATTTACAATGCTGAGACTCAAACCTGTCATTGGGGATTAAGCGCAGAGGACTCGGCACAATCGTATTCAGCTATTTGGAGACTTGACTAAATGCACGTACCACGTCCAATAGTAGGACTTGTATGCCTGGCGCTATGCCATTGCCACCTCGCAAGTTTGCTTGCTTGATTTAGCCTTTTAAGGCAGTTTTAATCATTTGCTGGGCGTTTTAATATTATTACTTAAATGGCAAAAGCTGTTATGCATATTAATTGAGATGCATGAGGCGGAGTTCACGCAAAAATGTAAATAAACTGTTGTTTGATAATATGTCCGTTTTGACTGTACGGGTCTATGATGGATGAGGCGTGTCTAAATTTTTCCTAATTTTTGGCGACCAACCCCTGCTCTTCCACCATTTTCTTTTTAGCTGACGTTGTTAGTGTACTCATATGATAGGTCCATTTTTTCCGAGGCGTTTACCGAATTACGTTGCTATGTATACTCTAAAAAATGTTTGTAAAATCGGCTGGAAACCGGAATTCGCTCTCAGTAAACGAGTCGTATGTTTTTGAGGTGTACTTTAGCGAGGAGTACGTTCTGTCCCTTAAAGCACTGTTGCTCTCAATTTTGCGCATTTCTCTCTTTAAAAACGTCTAGCAATACATTTTAGTAAGCGCAAAACTGAACTAAGGCGCACATGCCGTTAGATGGGTGGCCTGCCTTCCAAAAAAATAAGGCGCGGCTGACTCACCTGGTATAATACCAAAGGAACTTGATGAAGTGTTTGAGGGGGCATTGAGAGATTGCCGAAAGTGCGCCAATAATTGCCTGATGATTACTGTGTCTCTGCCCAACAATCAAGGTGCTGAGGCAGCTCCTTTGACGCAGGTAGTCCTAAATGCCCACCTACCCAGTCAGTCAGTCAGTCATCCGATGTGTCTGGTATCAAAGGATGATGTCCCTTGATTAACGGATTCACATCGCTATACGAACCTACGTACGTACGCATCAAACGGGTTCATGCTTCATTGATAATGTCCTCTGAATGCACCAGTAATTACCTGATCAGAGATAACACACACACACCAGCAAGGTGACTTGAATACTTCAGTAAAAATCTGATGTGTTGCACTCACACGACTTTCTCTACTCTTGTACTAACCATTCTTACAAACTCTTATTCCTATATCTTCTTCATGTTAGTTGAGATAAACATTTGTGCAAATTATCTTATTGCTTATTTCCTTGTAGATACAAGGGGAATATTAGAATAATGTAGGCTTTGATCGAAAGTCGAAGGTTTTAAAGCTTTGGGATCCCGTTCTCTTTTCACACTTAACATATAAAAATGAATAACGATGTTCCATTTGACAGAAGTATAAATTCTCCAAAACTCACACAAGTAATAATTAATATCTCCGAAATGGTTCGTTCTACAAAAAAAAAAAAAAAAATTTATTGGGACAAAAATTGTGTATTTTAGCAAGATCTACATTTTTTGTATAGTAAGATTTGGTCTATCTGTAACTGTTCACCAGTTATACAAAAGTCGTTCAGAGTAAATACGACTACAGGGGCTATATCCACAAAATTCAAGATATACATTTCATTTGTCATCAAAATATATCAAACATATGACATTTTAATCAAAATCGTTGGAGCCATTTTCAAGAAAATTAAAATTTTCCATGTAAAGGGTACTGTAGGGTGGGGCTATTTTCTTCAAAATATTCGTGTCGCATCCTTGAAAAACATTAAACTTAAATGCCAACTTTGGTTTTTAACCGACTTTTCGTTTTTGAGCTATCCTGTCTACAGACTGACACACACGGACCTTTTTCTATAAATGTTTTTTTTTTGGGGGGGGGGATTCAGGGACTCTCAAAACATATATTTCCGGTGAAATCTCGACATCGAATTTTCGGGTGGAATACAATACCATTTTGCAATGTGCGAATAGAGTGACGTCACGGATATTGCGCAGGGTGACCAGAAGGTAGACGCTGGGCAGTCGGTACGTAAACAGGAAAAGGTGCGCGCTTCCGCATTGCAAAGATATAACAAGAAAGAGCATGGGCCCAGCGAACATAGCGATGTTACTCTCTCGGCGTTGCCAGTTGTCTAGCCATTGTCACACTGAAACCGCCTCTCGCGTAAACAAGTCAAACCCTGCTGTAGTTATATTCACCCGTCATATAGTCGGTAGCGCTACTTGAAGTTTCCCAGTAGAGTTTAATGCCGCATGCATCTCACTGGCTATCTAGCCCCGCCTTATGTTCATTCCTGCTTCACAGTTCCCTAAGTGATATTGCCAGAGAAGTAAAACTTTCTGTATGTTTCGACAAAGGGAGCAAAAGACCAAGTAAATATTGGAAAATTCAAACCTATAATTGGAATTATCTCGATGGACAAAGAGATAGGCTGAACCTATATTTGAAACTTTAATAACTAGTAACTATAATTATGTTAGCTTTGAGATTCCACATTCTTTAAACGAGAAGAGAAACAAAAGTTGGCGACTTCCAGTTTCTCGTACGTGGCAGAGAAAGTAAAAATGAATTTTATTCATATTTTAATGATCGTAAAAGATTTACTGCCAATTACGTGAGCCACAGAAAGGGCTCATAAAACAGAAAACGATCCAGCGCAAAGATGTCGTCTAAAGACAAGCAAGGAGAAAGGAGGACGTTATAAATCATGGGATGAAGAAAAAGAGATAAAAGTGACGCGGGAGAGTGGAACCTTGATAAAAACCAGGTCCATCAGCAGTGAGCTGTCGAAAAGGTGACAAACAATGGAGTTGCTACCTAGGACAAAGACAATGCTGATACCAGACACCCCCAGTGTCAGCATTGTTCAATTCTTCCTTCTTCTTCTTACTTCCTCTAAAGATTTCTCATACAGGAAAGATATCTGACGTCTTCCACTCATGATTTTGTCCTTGAGTGAAACTCAAATCATTTTAGAAAAGAATTCACAAATTAAAATTATTAACGAAGAATACTTCAGAAATGGTTAACTCAATCAAAATATATATATATATAGCCACAAAATTCAAAACATTCCTTTCCTTTTTCATAAAAATATCTTAGTCATATGGCATCGATAGAGCCATTTTTGTAAAACTCAAAATTTAACCGACTTTTCGTTTTTATTTTCTCTACTAGTAAGTAGGGAAGTATTGTATTCCACCCAAAAATTCGATGTCGAGATTTCACGGGAAATATACGTTGTGAGACCCCCTGAGTTCAAAAACATCATTTTTACAAAAAGGTCCGTGTGTGTGTGTGTGTGTGTGTGTGTATGTGTGTATGTGTGTGTGTATGTGTGTGTATGTGTGTGTCAGTCTGTGGACAGCATAACTCAAAAACGAAAAGTAGGTTAAAAACCGAAGTTAGTATTTAAGTTTAGTGTCTTTCAAGGATGTGACACGAAGATTTTGAAGAAAATAGCCCCACCCTAAACTACCCTTTACATAGAAAATTATTCGAAAATGGCTCTAACGATTTTGATTAAAATGACATGTTGATATGTATATCTTGAATTTTCTCTTCAAAATCTTCATGTCGCATCTTTAAAAGATGTTAAACTTAAATACCAACTTTGGTTTTTCACCGAATTTTCGTTTTTAAGTTCTGCTGTTCACAGGCACAAGGACCTTTTTCTGAAAATGCTGTCTTTGGATTTAGGGGCTCTCAAAACATATTTCCGATGAAATCTCGACAGCAAATTTTTAAATAGAGTACAATACTTCTTACTATATGTGAATAACACACTTGTGCATTTTGAAAGGAAAAAAAAAAAAAAAAAAAAAAAGCGCACTCAGGTATCAGTCAAATAGCATCTAACCAACTGAGCTAGTCAGACCGAAAATATTGTAAAATTGTGTGCCAGATTGCTATTGTACCGGTTCTTTGTTACGTACCAAATTTGGTTTCACTGCAACAAGAAGCCAGAGACAGATGAATTCTGTGTGATTAGCGCGCTATCTGTGTGCGATTGGCCAAGCCAAGACCCAGTAATTAGACTGCCATTTGTAATTTAATATGTGCTTTAGGGGAGGTCTTTACGCACCTACATTTCATTTTCCACTGCTCCCCTTCAGTCAGGGATATTACCACCAAAATGTCAAGTTGCCTGGAGTCAAGTGTAGGAATTGCAGGGGTGTACAACGTCCACCATTTCCACGGACGTGTAACCTTCATATGACCTTCTTTACCATATATCTACGAGTGTTTGTCTTTCATACGCTCCTAAACCACTTGACCGATGACCTCCAAATTTGGCATCCATTTTATTATGCAACTTATTACAATCACATGGTTTCTCTACTCGCTTTTCTTTTAGGTAATAAATTCACATACTTGCCGTTCAGCATAAAATTTATAAAATTTCTATAATTGAAATAGAAATACAACACATTACATTCACAAAATTTTCTCTACTAGCTTTTCTTTTACGAAATACAATCACATGTATTTATCTACTCCCTCTTTTATAAAGCATTTTCTATATGATTGAAACAGAAATGCAACGTCTTATACTGAGACAAGCTCCTCTGCTTCCTTTTCTTCCTGTGGTATTTGGAGTTTTTCAACAGTGCCTTTGCACAGCCTTTTCCCGAGGTTTTTATTTATTTTTCTTATTTTATGTTATTTATAGTATCCAACCTAACTTTATAAGTTGCAGTGATAAAACCGTCAAATGCAGGACAAAGCTAGTACAAGAGTAGAGAAAGTCATGTGAGTGCAGCACATCGTTTGTTATGTTCTAGCCATCAATTTCAAATCCATCACATAGTGAGCAGCTCTTAAAGGATGAGCATGAAGTAGATATAATGAGTGTTTTGAGAGTCGTTTGTGCCTACTAGAATTACATACGATTTTACACATTAGATAAGGGATCGGCAAGTCTCTGACTCTGTGACGTCATTCCACGGAGAAGGTTTTCTGTTTTCTCCGTGCACCTTGTCTGTCTATCTACTTATTTATTTGCCCTCTCTTCGGCGGTCATAAACACGAGAAATACGCCATTATTATAGGGCAACAAGCTCGTTAAACTTAACATAGTAGTTATTGTCCAGGACTCTTGGGCAGTTCCGTCACTGAATCAATCCCTACTTATCATAAAATTATATTTGATATTGGGCTCAATGACTCAACGTAGAATTAAATTAGTTTTAGTAACAAATAGAACAATAGAAGCTGCCACGGCATTAGACGTGCTTACTTACCGCTGCCGTATTTGCAGTGCACGTAACTTCTCCTCTCATACTGCTCTGTCAGCGTTTGGCCGCTCCTACGTCATAAGCCGACCACTGTATAAGATAGTTATGTTTTATCATTCTCGTAATACGAAGCTAAAACCGATGCTTAAGGAGATTTTTCGGAATTGCAAGAAGATAATGTAGAAATAAAGGTAATATTAAGTCTTGACATAGAATTTATGGCGGGGTATTACAGTTTTTATTGGTCATAAGGTCCAGTGTTGCAATTTGCATAAGAATTAGAATAATAAGCAGCCAAGCGAGCTTAATGACACGCTGTCAAGTAGTGATTCATGACGTAATGATACGTAATCACACCGGCAGCCAACACCACGGAACAAACAATTTCCACCATTCTTAGCAAAATGTTACTGTTACACTGTGTGTATGTTTGCTGACGCGTTTAGGTGCGTTCACTGCGAAACAGCTATTGGTATTAGGTTTGTGACAAGTTATTTTAGAGTAACAGTTATAACTGTCGCAGTTAGTGATTTAACGGTTGGCTATATATAACGCTAAATAGCAACTAATGTTCACACAAACACACACGTGCACAAACACAAACAAACACACAAGTGCACAAACCCGCACACAAACACACACGTGCACAAACTCACACACAAAAACACACGTGCACAAACTCGCACACAAACACACACGTGCACAAACTCATACACAAACACACACGTGCACAAAAACACACGTGCACAAACTCACAAACACACACGTGCACAAACTCACAAAAAAACACACGTGCACAAACTCATACACAAACACACACGTGCACAAACTCGCACACAAACACACACGTGCACAAACACACACGTGCACAAACACACGTGCACAATCTCATACACAAACACACACGTGCACAATCTCATACACAAACACACACGTGCACAATCTCATACACAAAAACACACGTCCACAAACTCACACACAAACACACACGTGCACAATCTCATACACAAACACACACGTCCACAAACTCACACACAAGCACACACGTGCACAAACTCACACACAAAAACACACGTGCACAAACACACACACAAACACACACGTGCACAAACTCACACACAAACACACACGTCCACAAACTCACACACAAACACACACGTCCACAAACTCACACACAAACACACACGTGCACAAACTCACACACAAACACACACGTGCACAAACTCGCACACAAACACACACGTGCACAAACTCACACACAAACACACACGTCCACAAACTCACACACAAACACACAGGTGCACAAACTCATACACAAACACACACGTCCACAAACTCACACACAAGCACACACGTGCACAAACTCACACACGAACACACAGGTCCACAAACTCACACACAAACACACACGTGCACAAACTCACACAAACACACACGTGCACAAACTCACACACAAACACACACGTTCATAAACTCACACACAAAAACACACGTGCACAAACTCGCACACAAACACACACGTGCACAAACTCGCACACAAACACACACGTGCACAAACTCATACACAAACACACACGTTCATAAACTCACACACAAAAACACACGTGCACAAACTCGCACACAAACACACACGTGCACAAACTCATACACAAACACACAAGTGCACAAACCCGCACACAAACACACACGTGCACAAACTCACACACAAAAACACACGTGCACAAACTCGCACACAAACACACACGTGCACAAACTCATACACAAACACACACGTGCACAAAAACACGTGCACAAACTCACAAACACACGTGCACAAACTCACACACAAACACACGTGCACAAACTCATACACAAACACACACGTGCACAAACTCATACACAAACACACACGTTCATAAACTCACACACAAGCACACACGTCCACAAACTCACACACAAGCACACACGTGCACAAACTCACACACAAACACACAGGTCCACAAACTCACACACAAACACACACGTGCACAAACTCACACACAAGCACACACGTGCACAAACTCACACACAAACACACAGGTCCACAAACTCACACACAAACACACACGTGCACAAACTCACACACAAACACACACGTGCACAAACTCATACACAAACACACACGTTCATAAACTCACACACAAAAACACACGTGCACAAACTCGCACACAAACACACACGTGCACAAACTCGCACACAAACACACACGTGCACAAACTCATACACAAACACACACGTTCATAAACTCACACACAAAAACACACGTGCACAAACTCGCACAGAAACACACACGTGCACAAACTCATACACAAACACACACGTGCACAAAAACACGTGCACAAACTCACAAACACACACGTGCACAAACTCACACAAAAACACACGTGCACAAACTCATACACAAACACACACGTTCATAAACTCACACACAAAAACACACGTGCACAAACTCACACACAAAAACACACGTGCACAAACTCATACACAAACACACAAGTGCACAAACCCGCACACAAACACACACGTGCACAAACTCACACACAAAAACACACGTGCACAAACTCGCACACAAACACACACGTGCACAAACTCATACACAAACACACACGTGCACAAAAACACGTGCACAAACTCACAAACACACACGTGCACAAACTCACACAAAAACACACGTGCACAAACTCATACACAAACACACACGTTCATAAACTCACACACAAACACACACGTTCATAAACTCACACACAAGCACACACGTCCACAAACTCACACACAAGCACACACGTGCACAAACTCACACACAAACACACAGGTCCACAAACTCACACACAAACACACACGTGCACAAACTCACACACAAACACACACGTGCACAAACTCACACACAAACACACACGTGCACAAACTCACACACAAGCACACACGTGCACAAACTCACACACAAACACACAGGTCCACAAACTCACACACAAACACACACGTGCACAAACTCACACACAAACACACACGTGCACAAACTCACACACAAACACACACGTGCACAAACTCACACACAAGCACACACGTGCACAAACTCACACACAAACACACAGGTCCACAAACTCACACACAAACACACACGTGCACAAACTCACACACAAACACACACGTGCACAAACTCACACACAAACACACACGTGCACAAACTCACACACAAGCACACACGTGCACAAACTCACACACAAACACACAGGTCCACAAACTCACACACAAACACACACGTGCACAAACTCACACACAAGCACACACGTGCACAAACTCATACACAAACACACACGTTCATAAACTCACACACAAGCACACACGTCCACAAACTCACACACAAGCACACACGTGCACAAACTCACACACAAACACACAGGTCCACAAACTCACACACAAACACACACGTGCACAAACTCACACACAAGCACACACGTGCACAAACTCACACACAAACACACAGGTCCACAAACTCACACACAAACACACACGTGCACAAACTCACACACAAACACACACGTGCACAAACTCATACACAAACACACACGTTCATAAACTCACACACAAAAACACACGTGCACAAACTCGCACACAAACACACACGTGCACAAACTCGCACACAAACACACACGTGCACAAACTCATACACAAACACACACGTTCATAAACTCACACACAAAAACACACGTGCACAAACTCGCACACAAACACACACGTGCACAAACTCGCACACAAAAACACACGTGCACAAACTCACACAAACACAGACACACACACACAAACACAAACACAAACACAGACACTATGAAATTCCACATAAATTGTGTGGTTTAACAAGATATATATTTTGTGTTATGTGCCTGAGTTTTACAATATTTATACTTCTCTCAAATGGTATGTCCTTATTCGAGTTTTTTATCCCTTGGCCATGCAAACAGAACGGAATTTCAAGCGGTCATATAGCAACCAGCTTTAAAATATTTGACTATCACTTAGTATACTGTATTCCCATATTCCCCTTCTACCTACGAAGAAATTAGCAGTAAAATAATTTCTTCAACGTTTATCTCAACTAACATGAAGAAGATATAGGAATAAGAGTTTGTAAGAATGGTTAGTACAAGAGTGAGTAGAGAAAGTCATGTGAGTGCAACACATCAGATTACTATTGGCTCTATTGGGTATTAATGCGCTTTAAGTTACTGCTCCTCGTAAACATTTCCTAGAAGTAATAACAGACACTCTGACGCCAACAATAAAGACTTAAACCACTTTAATCCATTACTTTATACAGATGTATCCGTTTCTGCCAATTGAACTTCATGATTGGTTATATCTCCAGTCATAATGACCCAAAAATGTGCACGATGTAAATGCATACGTGACGTAAAATTTGCTATTTTCTCACGAAAATAAGCGGTTGGTTTTAGTATATTATAAATCTTTCAAATAATTAACTTTAATTGAATACTGATGCAAATTGCATAGAAATGTCTTAAGAACGAAAAGTCGGTTAAGAAACAAAGAAGTTTGACCTCTTTTAAGGATGCGACACAAAAAATTTCAAGCAAATTGCTCCACCCTAAAATTACTCTTATAAGGAACACTTTTCAAAAATTTTGATTTTCTCGAAAATGATTCCAACGATTTTGATTAAAATGCCATATATTTCTGATATTTGTATGACAAATGAAATGTATATCTTGAATTTTCTGACTATAGCCCCTGTAGTCGTATTTGCTCTGGACGACTTTTGCATAACTGGTAAACCGTTAGAGATAGACAAAATCTTACTATACAAAAAATGTAGATCTTGCTAAAACACAATCTATTTGCAAATAATTTTTACAGAGTGAACCATTTCGGAGATATTCCTTATTTGTGTAAGTTTTGGAAAACTTAAAATGTACCTACCTCTAATGGAAGGTCGTTTTTTCACTTTCTTATCTTTTAACATTTATCTGGATTAACATGAAAGTAGAGTAATAAGAGCTTGTAAGAATAGTTAGTACAAGAGTAGAGAAAGTCATATGAGTGCAACACATCAGATTTTTACTTTCCCTACTGGTAAGTACAAAAAGTATTGTATTCCACTCGAAAATTCGATGTTGAGATTTCACCGGAAATATGGTTTGACACCCCCTGTATCTAAACAAAAGCATTTTTAGAAAAAGGTCCGTCTGCGCGCGCGCGTGTGTCTGTGTGTGTGTGTCAGTGTATGTGTATCAGTCTGTGGTCAGCATAACACAAAAATGAAAAGTCGGTTAAAAACCAAAGTAGGTATTTAAGTTTAATGTCTTTCAAGGATGCAACACGCAGATTTTGAAGAAAATAGCGCCACCCTAAACTACCCTTTACATGGAAAATTTTTCGAAAATTTTGATTTTCTTGAAAATGGCTCTAATGATTTTGATTAAAATGCCATATGTTTGTGATATTTGTATGACAAATGAAATGTATAGTTTGAATTTTCTGGCTATAGCCCCTGTAGTCCTGTTTACTTCCTTGTTATTTGTGCCAGTTTTGGAGAACTTTAAGCTTATGCCTAATGGATGGTCATATGAGTGCAACACATCAAATTTGTTTCTTTTTCTTGTAATGTTATGCGATGTTGGAGGGTACCAGTGGCTGTTATTAGACTTGCAGGTGATGGATGTATGCAAGTCAGGTAACTGATGCCACGCTTGCCTGTCATACACATACGACTTTGTGCGGTGCCATGTGAATTAATCCTGTGACACAAAATAATGAAAACCGTTTTCCATTTCCATGCACCAGCGATTCATTTTCGGTTACATCCAGAGATAGCAGTTTTAATAACGACCGTGTACGGTTTATGACTACCAGAAATGTGGTTCTGAAAGTGACATTTGATATTTTACTGCGGCCTATCTCTATATCTTCATACACCTCTGATAGGGACTTTAAATAAGGTCTTTTTTTTAAACCACCTAAACAAAATATTCTTGTGCTTCTTGTTTGATAAATATGTAAGAGAAAATAATAGATTCACTATTGAGATAGAAATATATAGCGAGAGCAAAAACTTGCGGAAGGGCTGCACGGTGACTGTGGTCATCAACAAAGGCCCGGATGAACCATACAGCTTAACTTACCAACTTTGTGAGATAGTCAAATCTTTTCAAGCTTTGAGATCCCGTTCTCTTTGCACATTTAACATATAAAAAATGAACAACGATGTTCCATTTCACGAAAGTTTCAAGTTTTGAAAAACTAACGCAAACCACAAGGAATATCTCCGAAACGGTTCACTCTACAAAAAATATTTAGACATACAATGTGTGTATTTGTATAGTAAGATTTGGTCGATCTTTTACGGTTTACAAGTTAGGCGAAAGTTATCCAGAGTAAATACGACTACAGGGGCTATAGCCAGAACATTCAAAATATACATTTCATTTGTCATACAAATATCTCAGACTTACGGCAGTTAAATCAAAATCTTTAGAGCCATTTTCAAGAAAATTAAAATTTTCGAAAACTTTTCCATGTAAAGGGTAGTTTAGGGTGGCGCTATTTTCTTCAAAATCTTCATGTCGCATACTAAATACCAACCTAGGTACTTAACCGACTTTTCATTTTTAGGTTATGCTGTTCAAACACAGACTCGCGCACGGGCACGCGTGGACTTTTTTCAAAAATTGCGCTTTTATATTTCAGGGAGCTTCAAAACATACACCTGGTCATTATTTTTTGTGATAGGCAACACTTCATACTTTGAAAGCAACAAGGTTGAAATTACCGTACTTGTCAAACATTTGTTAGCCATGCAAATCTAGGCTGCTCTTCATGGGAAAATAGACCTTAGCTGCGCATCACTACCTGTAAAGGTCATATCCACAAACCATGCAGCGGCCGTCCGTCCGTCCGTCTCTAATTCACTCGTGACGTCTTTCACTCAGCGTTCTGTAGTCTTGTGAAGGAATCCTGCCTGGTATTTATCACCTCCAGTTGAGACAATATAAGAAACATTTTCTCGTTTTCTCGTGCTACAAAGAGAATCCTTAATCTCGCATGACGAGAAGACAAGCTCTTCCTTGTCACTTTCATTTGTCAGCAAGAAAAACAAGGTAGAAAACATTTTATTGTAACACAAGTGCTGCTCTTCTTTTGTCAAGCGGCGCAGTAAGGGGTGATATTATTGTAGACAATCTCCACCCCGAGGCGGTTTTCTTCCACCAGAGTGCTCTGTATTAGGACTGCCACGGACACTTTCGATATCTCGTACAAGTGTCTCCTCGGACTTAGGTTGTACTTGTGCAATAGTCTTGTGTTTCTTTGTTACTAACTGAAATACCCGACGTTGTCCGTGGTTTGATGATTTATCACTACAACATTTAGACTTAGGTTGCACTTGTCCAATAGTCTTGTGTTTCTTTGTTACTAACTGAAATACCCGACGTTGTCCGTGGTTTGATGATTTATCACTACAACATTTAGACTTAGGTTGTACTTGTCCAATAGTCTTGTGTTTCTTTGTTACTAACTGAAATACCCGACGTTGTCCGTGGTTTGATGATTTATCACTACAACATTTAGACTTAGGTTGTACTTGTCCAATAGTCTTGTGTTTCTTTGTTACTAACTGAAATACCCGACGTTGTCCGTGGTTTGATGATTTATCACTACAACATTTGGACTTAGGTTGTACTTGTCCAATAGTCTTGTGTTTCTTTATTACTAACTGAAATACCCGACGTTGTCCGTGGTTTGATGATTTATCACTACAACATTTAGACTTAGGTTGTACTTGTCCAATAGTCTTGTGTTTCTTTGTTACTAACTGAAATACCCGACGTTGTCCGTGGTTTGATGATTTATCACTACAACATTTGGACTTAGGTTGTACTTGTCCAATAGTCTTGTGTTTCTTTATTACTAACTGAAATACCCGACGTTGTCCGTGGTTTGATGATTTATCACTACAACATTTAGACTTAGGTTGTACTTGTCCAATAGCCTTGTGTTTCTTTGTTACTAACTGAAATACCCGACGTTGTCCGTGGTTTGATGATTTATCACTACAACATTTAGACTTAGGTTGTACTTGTCCAATAGTCTTGTGTTTCTTTGTTACTAACTGAAATACCCGACGTTGTCCGTGGTTTGATGATTTATCACTACAACATTTAGACTTAGGTTGTACTTGTCCAATAGTCTTGTGTTTCTTTGTTACTAACTGAAATACCCGACGTTGTCCGTGGTTTGATGATTTATCACTACAACATTTAGACTTAGGTTGTACTTGTCCAGTAGTCTTGTGTTTCTTTGTTATTAACTGAAATACCCGACGTTGTCCGTGGTTTGATGATTTATCACTACAACATTTAGACTTAGGTTGTACTTGTCCAATAGTCTTGTGTTTCTTTGTTACTAACTGAAATACCCGACGTTGTCCGTGGTTTGATGATTTATCACTACAACATTTAGACTTAGGTTGTACTTGTCCAATAGTCTTGTGTTTCTTTGTTACTAACTGAAATACCCGACGTTGTCCGTGGTTTGATGATTTATCACTACAACATTTAGACTTAGGTTGTACTTGTCCAATAGTCTTGTGTTTCTTTGTTACTAACTGAAATACCCGACGTTATCCGTGGTTTGATGATTTATCACTACAACATTTAGACATAGGTTGTACTTGTCCAATAGTCTTGTGTTTCTTTGTTACTAACTGAAATACCCGACGTTGTCCGTGGTTTGATGATTTATCACTACAACATTTAGACATAGGTTGTACTTGTCCAATAGTCTTGTGTTTCTTTGTTACTAACTGAAATACCCGACGTTATCCGTGGTTTGATGATTTATCACTACAACATTTAGACTTAGGTTGTACTTGTCCAATAGTCTTGTGTTTCTTTGTTACTAACTGAAATACCCGACGTTGTCCGTGGTTTGATGATTTATCACTACAACATTTAGACTTAGGTTGTACTTGTCCAATAGTCTTGTGTTTCTTTGTTACTAACTGAAATACCCGACGTTGTGCGTGGTTTGATGATTTATCACTACAACATTTAGACTTAGGTTGTGCTTGTCCAATAGTCTTGTGTTTCTTTGTTACTAACTGAAATACCCGACGTTGTCCGTGGTTTGATGATTTATCACTACAACATTTAGACATAGGTTGTACTTGTAACACGGGATTTTTTAAGTGGTGAGAAACGCTGTTTCTGTTTGATCGAGGGACATTTGTCAGAAGATTTACAGTGGTTTTGCTATAAAAGCAGACATTACGTTTATTGCAGCGCGTAACCTCGAGACAGAAACATCGTCAGGAGGATTTGCAACAATACCTGCACTTCGCTTGATTAAACGTCTTTTGTTCTGTAGATTTATCATAGGCAGGTGTGTCCGTCAGGTGGCAATATTTCAAAGTGGAAGCTGTTAGGTTACTCCTAGTGACACAGGCATATCATTCTGCCTTAATCTGGACGTATCAAAGGATTATTAGTGACAAAGACTCTCCTGTGACTGTTTGGTTTGTATTTAGTATTACTGCTCCAGCAACAGGTACCTTTAAACCTAACAAATACTGTTTTATCAATTCTCAAATTATTTTAAACGATTCCGTACATTTAATCAATATAGTCGAAGCCCGGCACATCTAACTCAGTCGACCCACAGTTCCGCAGTAACTCACCGATAAATAAATCTAGGTCTCTCGCAGAATGTCGGTTGCATCATATATAATAAACCCGTTTACTCATATTCTGTACATTAAGCCCGAGAGAAACACCATGTCAGTCCTCCAATACTGCATGAGTATGTTAAGTTGGGAGTATTTTGAGGCCCTCTGAATCAAAAAAAGCAGTTTTAGAAAAAGGTCCGTGTGTGTGTCTCTCAGTCTATGGACAGCATAACTCAAAAAAGCAAAGTCGGTTAAAAACCCAAGTTAGTATTTAAGTTTCATGTCTTTCAAGAATGCGACACGAAGATTTTGAAGAAAATAGCCCCACCCTAAACTACCCTTTACATGGAAACTTTTTCGCATATTTTAATTTTGTTGAAAATGGCTCTAATGATTTTGATTAAAATGGCATATATTTGACATATTTTTACGAAAAATGAAATGTGTATCTTGAATCTTCTGGCTATAGCTTATATTATAATTATAGCTTATAATTGTAAGAAATATTACAGACAAGAATTGATATGAAAAACTCTGACGTGTTACACTCACATGACTTTCCCTACTCTTGTACTAAACATTCTTACAAACTCTTATTCCTATATCTTCTTCGTGTTAGTTGAGATAAACATTTGTACAAATTATCTTACTACTTATTTACTTGTAGGTACAAGGGGAATATTAGAATACAGTAGACTTTGTGCGATAGTCTAATCTTTTAAATCTTTGAGATTCCGTTCTCTTTGCACACTTAACACATAAAAAAATAAACAGCGATGTTGCATTTCACGAAAGTTGTCTTCCGAAACTCACACACATTACAAAGAATATCTCCGAAATGGTTCACTCTACAAGAAAATTTATTTGGACATAAATTGTGTATTTTAGCAAGATCTGCATTTTTGTATAGTATAATTTGGTCTATCTCTAACGGTTTACCAGTTATGCAAAAGTCGTCCAGAGTAAATACGACTACAGGGGCTATAGTCAGAAAATTCAAGATATATATTTCATTTATCATAAAAATATCTCAAACATATGACATTTTAATGAAAATCGTGACAGCCATTTTCAAGAAAATTAAAATTTTCGAAAAATGCTCCATGTAAAGGGTAGTTTAGGTTGGGGCTATTTTCTTCAAAATCTGCGTGTTACATCCTTGAAAGACATTAAACTTAAATACCAAACTTGGTTTTTAATCGACTTTTCGTTTTTCAGTTATACTGTTCTCAGACTGACACACACACACACACACACACACACACGCGCGCGCGCGGACCTTTGTCTAAATGTTTTTTTTTTTTTTTTTTTTTTTTTTTTTTTTTTTTTAATTCAGGGGGTCTCAAAACATATATTTCCGGTGAAATCTCCACATGGAATTTTTAGGTGGAATACAATACTTCCCTTACTTACTAGTAGAGAAAGTAAAAATTGGTGTACGGTGTGCCATTAGCGGCGGATGATTTCTCAGAGCTCTAAACCTGGTATGTATGTTCATATTGCAGAGGACAGAGAGGTGTTGGGAACTAAAGCTATTAGTTAAGGAGGTAAGGTCGGAACATATCCTCAAAGCGGTGACCACAGGGGTCAGGGGTTAACACAGTCACCTGTCCGAGGTCCAGCGGGTCAAGTGGATCACTATGTACGAGTATGTGTTAAAGTCGGCTTCTTTTGAAGACACGTGGGTCACGCACCGCGCGTTTAATCTCCATATATACGCGGTACAGGCTAACCACGGCCGCTTCTTCTTCTGCTGCTTCTTGTTCTGCTTCTTCTTCTTCATCTTCTTCTTCATCTTCATCTTCTTCTTCATCATCATCTTCTGCTTCTTCATCTTCTTCTTCATCTTCTTCTTCTTCATCTTCTTCTTCTTCTTCTTCCTTGCCCTTTTGACCCTCACATGAAAGTTCCTACTTACTCCTGGGAAACAGTTTAATATGTAGGTTCTTCTTACATATATCCTCCCCGGATGAAGTTTTACCTTCTTTGTGTATTCATATGCCCTTCCCTACCCATCTTCTACCAACTGTTCTTACAAACTCTTATTCCTATATCTTCTTCATGTTAGTTGAGATAAACATTTGCAGAAATTATCTTATTGCTTGTTTCCTTGTAGGTACAAGGGGAATATTAGAATACAGTTGGCTTTGTGCGATAATCAAATGTTTTAAAACTTTGAGATCCCGTTCTCTTTGCATGGCTAACATATGAAAAATTAACGATGTTCCATTTGCGGGAATATAAGTTCTCCAAAATTGGCACAAATAACAAGGAATATCTCCGAAATGGTTCACCCTACAAGAAAATGTATTCGGAAATAAATTCTGTATTTCAGCAAGATCTACATTTTTTGTCTGCTAAGATTTGGTCTATCTGTAACGGTTTACCACTTATGAAAAGTCGTCCAGAGTAAATACTACAGCGGCTATAGCCAGAAAATTCAAGATATGCATTTCATTTGTCATAAAAATTTCTCAAACATATGACATTTTAATCAAAATCGTTAGTTATTTTCAAGAAAATCAAAATTTTCGAAAAATTTTCCATGTAAAGGGTAGTTTTGGGTGGGGCTATTTTCTTCAAAATCTTCGTGTCGCATCCTTGAAAGACATTAAACTTAAATACCAACTTTGGTTTTTAACCTACTTTTCGTTTTTCAGTTATGCTGTCCACAGACACACACACAGACACACACACGGACCTTTTTCTTAAAATACTTTTTTTTTTTTTTTTTTTTTTTTTCAGGGGACCCGAAACATATATTTCCGGTGAAATCTCGAGATAGAATTTTTGGGTGGAATACAATACTTCCCCTACTTACCAGTAGAGGAAGTAATAATGTTAAGGTGTGGCTTGAGGTTAGGGGATTTCCTTGTATAACCTTTTTATCACGTTTTTGCAAGATGAACTTAGTGCGAATTTTGGGATGCAATACAAAACTTGCTGTGTTTACTATAAGGTGCATGTTATTATAGCCAGTAGGTTGACATTATTTTCCTTGGAAATACGCGATCGAATACAAACGATACAGAAAACTAGGCCAGTGCTTGTGTAATAATTAATTCAGAGATCAGGATGAACCAACTGGGAGGCATCTGTGTGAAGTGCACGCTCCTGATATAAACGTCGGCATTTCTTTAATTCATAAAACAGAATTGCCCTGTGTCACAGTCGCTGCCAATCACAGCCAATAAGTCTCGGACACTTTCTACTCTCATTATGGCATGTGTGTTCCTGTTTATTTATACGCCTCTTTCAGAAAACAACAAAGATCTGATGTGTTACGCTCACATGACTTTCTCTACTCTTGTACTAACCATTCTCTTCGTGTTAGTTGAGACAAGCATTTGCAGAAATCATATTATTTTTTATTTAGGGGTCTCAAAACATATATTTCCGATGAAATCTCGACGTCCAATTTTGGGTGCAATACAACACTTGCTCTACTTTACTAAATATTCACATGGTTTCTCTACTCGCTTTTCTTTCACCTAATAAACTCGTAAATAATTAATATTAATAGCACATTCACAATGTTTTCTCCGGTCGCTTTTCTTTTATGAAACACAATTTCACTTCTTTCTCTGCTCCCTCTTCCACAAAGAATTCACACAAGTTTCTACACGATTGACATACAAATACGTCTTCCACTCACACAGCTTTCTCTACTTGGTTTTCTTCTTGTGGTATTTGAGGTTGTTCAGCAGTGCTTTTGCATGGCATTTACCCGATGTTTTGGGGTTCTTTACACTATCCAAAGTAGGTCTAAAACTTGTAGGGATATTTCACTTAGTATTTAGCCACATGTATGATTATGAGAGAGCTTGTGATTGGACAGGGTAAGTGGCAGTCTATTGTGCAAGGTTACGTTACTGTAATTCTATCTTTAATTAAACATCCGAATGGATATTACGTATTGTGACAAAAGTCAACTGAGTAGGTAGTTTCTCTGTTAGCAGAAGGTACGGAGATCGAGGTATAAAGGGAATCAGGACGTCCAGTGTTTACTTACCGTCATGCAGGTCGCAGTCCGTGCAAATAATCAGCCTGAGAGAGAGAGACATCAACAAAACACCCCACGGCCTAGTCCACTTTATTGGCTGCCAGTTATTTCAAAACCTTGTTCATTTCATTCATTTTAATTAAGCTTTTGATACTCACAAGTCGCTCTAGGGGCGGAGAAGCAAAAAAAGAGCTGGTTGCTATGGCATTGCTTTGAAATTCCGTTCTCTTTGTATTACCAACGGATAGAAAAGAATAACGATCTCCTATTTGAGAAAAGTATTGCAAAATTCGAACCCATAGCAAGGAATATCTTGGAAATAGTTCGCCCTACAAAAAATCGTTCTTTTTTACTTTCTCTACTGGTAAGTAGGGGAATTATTGTATTCCATCCAAAAATTGATGTCGAGCTTGTACCGGAAATATATGTTTTGAGACCCCTGAATAAAAAGGAAAAATGTCCGTGTGTGTGTGTGTGTGTGTGTCTGTGTCTGTGGACAGCATAACTCAAAAACGAAAAGTAGGTTAGTAACCAAAGTTGGCATTTAAGTTTAATGTTTTTCAAGGATGCGACACGAAGATTTTGAAGAAAATAGCCCCACCCTAAACTACCCTTTACATGCAAAATTTTTCGAAATTTTTGATTTTCTTGAAAGTGGCTGTAACGATTTTGATTAAAATGTTATATATTTGAGAAATTTTTATGACAAATGAAATGTATATCTTGAATTTTCTGGCTATGTAGTCCTGTTTACTCTGGATGACTTTTGAATAACTCGTAAACTGTAAGAAATAGACAAAATCTTACTATACAAAAAATGTAGGTCTCGCTAAAACACAGAATTTATGTTCAAATTACTATTTTTTTTTTTTTTTTTTTTTTTTTTTGTGTAGAGTGAACCACTTCGGAGATATTGCTTCATATTTGTGTCAGTTTCGGAAAAGTTAAAACTTTGATGAAATGGAACATGATATTTGAGCATGAATCTGTTGGAAGAGATCGCCTGATCGCCCATAGCAACTAGCAACCTTGCAAACGTCGCGGATTATTGCATTGGTTGCACGTTTCTCCTCGCTCGGACACCAGGAATACCTCCCTACCTACCTACTCAGGAGAAAATGTGGCATTTCCGTCCAAGATCGTTGGCTCTTCTTTTTTTTGCTGATCCTTCAACAGAAATCATTACGTTTCCCTTCTCTTGTTTAACATCGAAGGAATTCTAACTTTCTCTCCACGTATTGCATTCAAATAAAACATGTGAACACGCGCGCGGTCCTTTTTCTTAAAGTGCTTTTTTTATTATTCAGGGGGCCTCAAAACATATATTTCTGGTGAAATCTCCACGTCGAATTTTTGTCTGGGATAGAATACCTTTCTCTTCTTACTGTGTGTTTCATAAACATAACTGAAATTCTATTACCCAAAGCAAGTTTACTTTGTTTTCTGTTATCTTCGTGGAAAATGTTTCACTTTTATTTACCAGAGAATATTTTTGCTGAACGTTTGTGTACCGGAATCTAAAATGATGGCCTTCAGCACCGTAACACACGAAATGTATGTAAAGTTCTATTTTAGAGCGTCATCAACGTTCAAAAATTGCAAATTGCCTCCCGAATGTTCCAACATTGAAATGTCCTGCCGGTGCAATGACAGTTTTTTGTTTCGGGTCATTTCACGCAGGGAAATAAAAACAGGTAATACAATTGGTGCAGTCAAATCACTGTTTTTTGGAAATGGACACTCCGAAAAATCTATACCTACCTAGCTACCCAGCGTGTTTCTGCGAACCTTGACAGGGCTTACTTTTATTTTGTAATGTATAACAAAATGACAAAAACCCAGTCCGGTTACTTTTTGTCCTCTAAATGTTTGCACAAAAACACAGTTCTGTTTTGCTGAGGTTAACAGTCTTTAGTATTTCGTGATATTACAACTCACAACTGTTTTCTTCTCGTAACACTGACTCATTCCTTTCACTGTCTTTCTTCTCTTTCGCTATCTCTCAAATACTAACCGACACACTGGGTAACACACTCCCCTGCTGTTTCCTTGCCTCCTTATATAGCGAGGATGACGTAACATGGACCTCTCTCGACATCCACAAACACGCCGTCTGCTGTACAGTTCTCTAAGGCTCTAGAAAACCTTTGTTTTGCCGCCTGATTGTTGTAAGTTACGTGTTCGCTCGCGTGATTAATGTGGGAAAGTTTGAACTTGAGCGCCCTTGATACGCGCAGAGCTTGGTATGTGGTGTGGGTTAACTTGGTCCCGATCGTCCTTTGTAACACGCCGTTCATGAACCTCAGTACAATAATCTAGTGCAGACATGCCCAATGTTAAACATGGGAGAAGGCGGAATTACCATCCCCACATGTCACAAAGCTCGCTAATACGAGTACAGTTACTTCAGTTAATTTTACCATACTTTCTGATGCAAATAAAATCAAGAACGCCTCTTGAACGGCGTTTTATGACTTTTTTTGCTATAAGCCCTTCATCTATGATTACCTCCGAGGATGAACAACAGATAGACCAAATGATCTTGTGTTATCCTACAAAGATATTTCACTTTCGAGAACATCTTCTAACTAACATGTTTAGGATCAAATATTGACATTAACTCTGCAGCAAACGTTCGCAACTTGGGACAATTTCATTGGGAAGAGCTCACAACCTTTTTTGCTGAGACTATTTGGACAGAGTTGTTGTATGTTGTAATAGTCAGCGGGGTCGCCGAGAGGATGCGCTACGATGGCGCTTGCGTTCTGGAAATGCATCACTTGGTTGAGGGGAGGCGCTCCGATCGGCTGTCCGCTCGCCAGGGGAACTGATTGATCAGCCGGACCTGACTGGTGGTGCACTCTCTGTGACGACGAATTGAAGAACTGACTGCACCTTTTAGGGACCCAACTTTAGTAGTTCTATTTGTGATGTGTTTTAGCCGTGCTTTCATATCATCCTTCCTCGCGGGTTGTCACCCTGAATAAGGAATCCGCAGATTCCCCTCCGTCACAGACAAGCCAAGACAAGATGTCTGCTAATAAGACAACTCGCCATGTTTTCCTCTTCAAGAAACCCTTTCATTTGTTCTAGTGGACGTTTGGTATAGTCGTCGCTGAGTAGAGGCAAAATGCTTCTTACACCGTCACAAACACAACACGAAGCGGCAACGGCGTGACGTCATTAGCGCATAGAGCCAACGTTTCATTTTCCCCTGCTAGATGGTAGCAGTAAATTAAACTCACGGGCTAGCTGATAAAGGCATGAATTCCGGGTGTATTAGTTCTATTTCACAGCTATCAGGTTGATGCTCATAACAGAATTGTCATACGGTTCAGGAGCATGGATAATGATGGCACATAGGGAGTAAAGAAGAAATATACAAACAGTAGAAATGAAATTCTCTAGAGTCGTAGCTGGATACACAAGAGTATAATAATTCCGGCGTACGGAAGAGTCCGCTTCTCATGCTCCAGCACCTACCCAAAAAACCTGTCGTCCGCTTGACGCGGATTTCCAATGCATGTATACGACTCTGTTACTTTCCAGCTTTCTGGAAAGAGGCGAGGGTGGTGTGTATATTGAAACCGGGCAAGAACCCAGTCTTTCCTAACAATCATTCTCCCAACCGTCTCGAACATTTTTGAGCGGTTGCTCCTTACCCGCCCAACGCCTCTTTTTGAGGATAGGCAACTCCTACCGGATCACCAGTTTGGTTTTCGTCGGGGTCATTCCACGACCATACAGTTGCTGCGTGTGGCCGAGATGGTATCTCTGGGTTTCCAGGGAAACATCAAGACCATAGCAGTCCTGCTGGACGTGGAAAATGCATTCGCCACAACTTGGCACCAAAGCCTACAAATTAAAGCAGGCAAACATCCCTCCCCCATATCTCACAATAATTAGCAGCTTCCTTCAGGACCGCACTTTCAGAGTGAAAGTGGAAGGAAAACTGTCCACACTAAGACAGCGGCAGGAGTCCCAGAGGGCAGTGTACTCTCCCCGCTACTCTTCGCAGCTTACATGTCCGACTTCCCCACGGAACAACACACTGCGACATGCCAGTATGCGGACGACGTCCTCGTCATGGCACAAAACAAGAATGTGAGATATTGCCTCCCTCCCCTTCAACGACAACTCGATGCCGTTCGCCGTTGGAGTGAGAAGTGGAGAATGGCTATTAGTCCGGGGAAAAGCTCCGCTCTCCTCATTGGTAAGGTTCGCCATTGAAGGCCAGAACGGTCACTTCGGCTCAGGCGGAGAAATATCCCATGGGTAACCTCCGCCAATTATTTAGGCGTTCTCCTCGACCGCGGGCTAACATACGCCCCACACGTCCGCACTAAGGCCGAACTTGGTCACGCTGCGCTCAGACAGCTCTACCCTATCCTCCGATCCACCATGCCCAACCACCTAAAACTACGCATTTACCGGACAATCATCCCGCCACTGATATTGTACGGCTGCGAAGCCTGGGGATCGGCGGCACCTTCTATCATACGCAAACTGCACACAGTGCAGAATAGGGCGTTAAGAACTATATATGATACCGGGCGTAGATTCCCGTCGTACATCCTTCACAACCAATCAGGACTTCCCTACATCATGGACTTGGTAAGGGAGCGATCCCGAACCATGCACTCCCACACCAATCAGCTGGTACGGGCATTAGGTCAATACGACCACAGAGCACCTCGAAGAAGGAAAAGTTACCGCCTACCCAAGGACGCCCTTGGATAAGGGTAATGCCACTCCCATCTTCCAACACATTATTACCCCAACACCTATTCCTGCCCCCTTCCTGTATCTAAACTGTATACCTAATACAGGAAGAAACCATTGCCCAGGACACAAAAGTTTGAAAACAAGAACACCTTTACTACCGCACAGATAACGTCGCATTAGCGGCTAGGTGCTGTGCAAATAAACATACCGCACAGGAGAACCTGTACGACCTTTCTCGAATGCTTGAATGCTGAAAGAGTCCGCCTAGCACGTAGACAAACGCGTGTGACTTCGATATATCGCTTGTGTTACGCAAGATCGGTTATAAAATCCGCTGAAATAGCTTCCATTTAAAAGAGCAGCTTTAATTTTTGTGTCTATGCCACCGGAGTGAAACTTTGATTGAGTTCTGCAACTGGATAAGGAGAGGCGCTGGCATACTCATTGACTCATACGGAAATCTGAAATATATTGATGTAGAGATTATTGGGAAATTTTAATAAAAGATAATTATAAAGCAATGTCATTCATAGGTAAATATGGAATAAAAACTTAAATTGTTTTGGAAAATAAAACAGTGGAACAAGTAACACACTTTAAGTATTTGGGGTGCGATATTAAATACAAAGAAGATAAAGATATAGAAAACAAAATATATAAATTCCAGGCTATATGTGGAACCCTTAAAAGAAGTTTAGGTCGGAAAACAAGAAAAGACTCTAAACTTAAATTATATAAAACATTGGCTGTTCCTTCCTTTCTATATGGAAGCGGAAGTTGGGTAATAAACTCAAAGGATAGTAGTTAGCCGCCATATTCCTTACTGGCCGACTGGCATAGTCCGTTCACGAGTTGTTCACAATTTAAAACGACTCAAGTGGAGCTTTTCATGTTCTCAAATAAAACTTACAAGTCTACAATTTACAAGGGAAATATCAGTCATAATTGCGAACAGAATTTAAACAGCAATAAGATTAAAAAGTGGTGGAACTATTTTCTTCCTCAGAGTGCTTCGGTCAGACTACGAGCGATCATGATCAAATAGGACAATTAAAAGTATAACAATAGAATACAGAACCCATTCCAAACAACACTTAAACAGAATGGAACAAAATATAATTCCAAAAATTAGCGCTGAAGAAACTCATCGTTCTGGATGAACGAATAAATGTTTACTTTGACCTACTGTTCTTACAGGAAGCAGAAATTTCACTGGATATGTATGTTTTGAGGCCACCTAAACTTAGAAAATGTGTTTTTGTGTAACTATTTTACTTTGAACGGCATAACTCGAAAACGAATATTTTAGTATCAAACTCAGTTTTTAAGTTGAGGAACTTGCAAGAAAGCCACAGGCCTAATGTCTATTTCAATAGACCTTTTTCCTAAAATGTCATTTTCTGATAAAGGGCTTTAATGGTTCTGATAAGAATACCACGTATTTAAGATATGTTCATGGAAAATGAAATGTATATGTTGAATATTCTGGCTCATCTACAGCACAGCGTGTTCATATAAAAAATGAACAACGATCTTCCACTTCATAAAAGTTTTAAGTTTTCCGATACTATCACAAAAACGAGGAATATTACCGAAATGGTTCACTCTAAAAAAAATGTATTCCGACATAAATTGTGCGCTTTAGCGAGATATACACTTCTTGTACAGCAAGATTTGGTCTATCTCTTACGGTTTACGAGTTATTCAAAAGTCATTCAGAGTAAATACGACTACAGGGGCTATAGTCAGAAAATTCAAAATATACATTTCATTTCTCATACAAGTATCTTAAACATATGGCATTTTAATCAAAATCATGCATGGTTGCATCATATCTGGTAAGCCTGTTGAGTGATAGATCATGGTCCTTTGTCAGTGCAAAGGAGGTTATGATAACAGTAAATGAAGGAAGGAATTAATATTTTATAAGTTGACGTACAAGAAAGTCCTGTTTTGTTTAAAAGCGAGCTTTGAGTTGAGAGTAATTCTGAAGGAGGCCATGAATTATGTATTAGGTTTCGTTCTGTCTCATTCAGGGATTTGACATCCAATTTCCATGCTTCGCTTATAAGTTATTATAACTTCTAGAGTACAACGTACCTATATATGCAGCTAGACAGGAGATTAACAAACCTGCTTCTAACTTACTTTCATAGCAATGCTTGCATCATACATAAGCTTTCCTCTACTTCCTCCGAGACATTTGCTTAAATTTCATAAGTTTGCTGCGTATAAACAGGTTTTGACAATAACACAAGAGTAAAAATCTACTGGGGCCGACTAGCAAGATTTCATTGGAAGTAAGCTTTTGAGGTGCCGAGTGGTTAGACCCGGGTTCGATCCCAGTCACCCGCATGTGGTATTCGTGGTGGACGAAGCACCATCTGGGCGGCTTTTTTCCGCGTTCTCAGGTTTTCCTTGTCCCTCACTCCACCAACTGCTCCATCATCACCTATCCAATCATGGATTTCGCCTGCATTTCATATTATCTTCTTCACTCTCATACTTGCAGGTGTTCACTCTGTCTGGTACATAGGTTCCTGTGTTCCCTGACAGACGTCTGACTCTAGACACTGGCTTGTAAGTCCTCACTCTCATACTTGCAGGTGTTCACTCTGTCTGGTACATAGGTTCCTGTGTTCCCTGACAGACGTCTTGACTCTAGACACTGACTTGTAAGTCCTCACTCTCATACTTGCAGGTGTTCACTCTGTCTGGTACATAGGTTCCTGTGTTCCCTGACAGACGTCTGACTCTAGACACTGGCTTGTAAGTCCTCACTCTCATACTTGCAGGTGTTCACTCTGTCTGGTACATAGGTTCCTGTGTTCCCTGACAGACGTCTGACTCTAGACACTGGCTTGTAAGTCCTCACTCTCATACTTGCAGGTGTTCACTCTGTCTGGTACATCGGTTCCTGTGTTCCCTGACAGACGTCTGACTCTAGACACTGGCTTGTAAGTCCTCACTCTCATACTTGCAGGTGTTCACTCTGTCTGGTACATAGGTTCCTGTGTTCCCTGACAGACGTCTTGACTCTAGACACTGACTTGTAAGTCCTCACTCTCATACTTGCAGGTGTTCACTCTGTCTGGTACATAGGTTCCTGTGTTCCCTGACAGACGTCTGACTCTAGACACTGACTTGTAAGTCCTCACTCTCATACTTGCAGGTGTTCACTCTGTCTGGTACATAGGTTCCTGTGTTCCCTGACAGACGTCTGACTCTAGACACTGGCTTGTAAGTCCTCACTCTAATACTTGCAGGTGTTCACTCTGTCTGGTACATAGGTTCCTGTGTTCCCTGACAGACGTCTGACTCTAGACACTGGCTTGTAAGTCCTCACTCTCATACTTGCAGGTGTTCACTCTGTCTGGTACATAGGTTCCTGTGTTCCCTGACAGACGTCTGACTCTAGACACTGACTTGTAAGTCCTCACTCTCATACTTGCAGGTGTTTACTCTGTCTGGTACATAGGTTCCTGTGTTCCCTGACAGACGTCTGACTCTAGACACTGACTTGTAAGTCCTCACTCTCATACTTGCAGGTGTTCACTCTGTCTGGTACATAGGTTCCTGTGTTCCCTGACAGACGTCTGACCCTAGACACTGACTTGGAAGTCCTCACTCTCATACTTGCAGGTGTTCACTCTGTCTGGTACATAAGTTCCTGTGTTCCCTGACAGACGTCTGACCCTAGACACTGACTTGGAAGTCCTCACTCTCATACTTGCAGATGTTCACTCTGTCTGGTACATAGGTTCCTGTGTTCCCTGACAGGCGTCTGACTCTAGACACTGACTTGTAAGTCCTCACTCTCATACTTGCAGGTGTTCACTCTGTCTGGTACATAGGTTCCTGTGTTCCCTGACAGACGTCTGACTCTACACACTGGCTTGTAAGTCCTCACTCTCATACTTGCAGGTGTTCACTCTGTCTGGTACATAGGTTCCTGTGTTCCCCGACAGACGTCTGACTCTAGACACTGACTTGTAAGTCCTCACTCTCATACTTGCAGGTGTTCACTCTGTCTGGTACATAGGTTCATGTGTTCCCTGACAGACGTCTGACCCTAGACACTGGCTTGTAAGTCCTCACTCTCATACTTGCAGGTGTTCACTCTGTCTGGTACATAGGTTCCTGTGTTCCCTGACAGACGTCTGACTCTAGACACTGGCTTGTAAGTCCTCACTCTCATACTTGCAGGTGTTCACTCTGTCTGGTACATAGGTTCCTGTGTTCCCTGACAGACGTCTGACCCTAGACACTGGCTTGTAAGTCCTCACTCTCATACTTGCAGGTGTTCACTCTGTCTGGTACATAGGTTCATGTGTTCCCTGACAGACGTCTGACTCTAGACACTGACTTGTAAGTTCTCACTCTCATACTTGCAGGTGTTCACTCTGTCTGGTACATGGGTTCCTGTGTTCCCTGACAGACGTCTGACTCTAGACACTGTCTTGTAAGTCCTCACTCTCATACTTGCAGGTGTTCACTCTGGTACATAGGTTCCTGTGTTCCCCGACAGACGTCTGACTCTAGACACTGGCTTGTAAGTCCTCACTCTCATACTTGCAGGTGTTCACTCTGGTACATAGGTTCCTGTGTTCCCCGACAGACGTCTGACTCTAGACACTGGCTTGTAAGTCCTCACTCTCATACTTGCAGGTGTTCACTCTGGTACATAGGTTCCTGTGTTCCCCGACAGACGTCTGACCCTAGACACTGCCTTGTAAGTCCTCACTCTCATACTTGCAGGTGTTCTCTCTGTCTGGTACATAGGTTCCTGTGCTCCCCGACAGACGTCTGACTCTAGACACTGACTTGTAAGTTCTCACTCTCATACTTGCAGGTGTTCACTCTGTCTGGTACATGGGTTCCTGTGTTCCCTGACAGACGTCTGACTCTAGACACTGTCTTGTAAGTCCTCACTCTCATACTTGCAGGTGTTCACTCTGGTACATAGGTTCCTGTGTTCCCCGACAGACGTCTGACTCTAGACACTGGCTTGTAAGTCCTCACTCTCATACTTGCAGGTGTTCACTCTGGTACATAGGTTCCTGTGTTCCCCGACAGACGTCTGACTCTAGACACTGGCTTGTAAGTCCTCACTCTCATACTTGCAGGTGTTCACTCTGGTACATAGGTTCCTGTGTTCCCCGACAGACGTCTGACCCTAGACACTGCCTTGTAAGTCCTCACTCTCATAGAGTATAGTTCCATAAACAATAAACGGAATTGGTCAGATGTTAGTCAGTTAACATTTTAGTTTAACATTTACTTCCATAATTAAAATAGAGATAGATCTGTAAAGGATAGTCATTTGTGTATTTTCCATTTGTTACTAAAATGAGTCGTGTAGCCAAAAAAAATATATTAAATAATTGTATTCTAAGGTATCTATTCAATTAATTTTGTGTAACGCGCAGAGAGGAAGATCAGGAATCTTGACACTACTCGGTTGCGGTCCATGTCAGTCATTAATGTCAATTATATAAAATGATAGACATTCCTGAGTTCAGAAACGCACACTCTGCCTCCAGACGCTATTACTAAGAGGTCTATTGCATGTTTAAATATAACATGAACTACACTTTAAAATGTTTTATCACAGTTTTCTCATTATTAATATTTTAACATTTTCTTAATACAAAATGTTCCTTGTGGAGCAGCTTTTGTATAGTATTTGTTACATAGAGAGATAACAAATAAGAATCTGATGTGTTGCACTCACATGACTTTCTCTACTCTTGTACTAACCATTCTTACAAACTCTTATTCCTATATCTTCTTCGTGTTAGTTGAGATAAACATTTGTACAAATTATCTTATTGCTCATTTCCTTGTAGGTACAAGGGGAATATTAGAATACAGTAGACTTTGTGCTTTAAACGCTTTGAGATTCCGTCCTCTTTGTACATTTAACACACAAAAAATGAACAACGATGTTCCATTTCACCAAAGTGTTAAGTTTCCCGAAACTGCACAAATAACAAGGAATATCTCCGAAATGGTTCACTCTACAAAAAAATGTATTCAGACCTAAATTGTGTGTTTTAGCAAGATCTACATTTTTTGTATAGTAAGATTTGGTCTATCTCTAACGGTTTACCAGTTATGCAAAACTCATCCAGAGTAAATAGGACTACAGGGGCTATAGCCAGAAAATTCAAAATATACATTTCATTTGTTATAAAAATATCTTAAGCATATGACATTTTAATCAAAATCGTAGAAAACATTTTCAAGAAAATCAAAATTTTCGAAAGCTTTTCCATGTAAAGGGTAGTTTAGGGTGGGGCTGTTTTCTTCAAAATCTTCGTGTCGCATCCTTGAAAGACATTAAACATAAATACCAAATTTGGTTTTTAAGAAAGTTTTCATTTTTGAGTTATTCTGTCCACAGTCTGAGTGACACACACACACACACACGCACGCACGCACGCACGCACGCACGCACGCACGCACGCACACACACACACACACACACACACACACACACACACACACACATTGTAATTTGTATGTAAATAAATAAATTCAAGCATGTAGTATTCATATGGAATGGGGCATGCAATTAAAAAAAAAAACAAAAAAAAAAACACACACACACACACACAGTCCCAATAATGACATATGGCTCACCAGTGTGGATAGACGCTTTAAGAAAAATAAAAAATCTAACAAAATATAAAAGGATACAAAGATTGATTAATATAAAAATTGCTAAAACCTACCGAACTCTGTCATACGAGGCATCATGCGTAGTAGCAGGCGTTCCACCCTTACAAATAACCATAGAACAGTATGTAAGAACCTACCTGGCAACAAAAGTCAACAATCAAGAATATGACGCACCGCTGGAAGTCAGGTATTGGAGACACCCTGTGGAAATACCCCTAATAGATGAGGTAGATAACAATGTATATGCAGTTGAAATGTACACCGATGGTAGCAAAACTGGTGATAAAGTTGGGGCAGCAGGGATCATCTTCATCCATGGCAACCTGACATATAAATTAAAGTTCAAGTTGCATCCACGATGCACGAATAACCAGGCTGAACAACTGGCAATATTAAAAACACTTAAGAAACTAGATGAGCTTGGATATGGAGAATGCGATGAAAAACGAGCTGCATTATTCACAGACAGTAAGATAACTCTTGATCTGCTCAGGAACAACATGAAACATAACCAGCTGATAGAAGCAATCAAAACCAAAATCCTTGAACTTTCAAAATCAAAGTGGACACTACATTTCGGCTGGGTGAAAGGACATGCGGGAATACACGGAAATGAACTTGTGGACAGACTAGCAAAACAAGCTGCCGCAGAAGACACTGAAATAATATATGACAAAGTATCAAAAGAAGCAATAGTAACTAGAGAGAAAGAAACTGCACTCGAAGAATGGCAACAACAATGGACAGCATCAAGGAAAGGAGCAGTAACCAAAGAATATTTCCCATCCGTGAGAAGAAGATTGAACCAACGGTTACCAATATCTCCGGAGTTCACAGCAATGATAACAGGACATGGAAAGCTAAGAGCATATCGCCACAGATTTGGATTTTTAGATAACCCAATGTGCAAATGTGAAGAAGAGGACCAAACAGTAAACCACATTATATTTCGATGCAAAATACTAAACAACCAGAGAAACGCAATGATTAGGAAGATACAAAGTAAAGGTGCTACTTGGCCCATAAACAAAGAAGAACTTGGAAACAATTTCATACAACCTTTCGTTAACTTCATTAATGCTATACAATTCACAGAAATAGAATGACTTAAGTTCAAATATATATAATTTCTACTCCTTACCAAAATTGCAATCAGTATCATTGTCCAAACACAGTTCAATACTCTACTGCTGTTACGAGTATAATAATATTTGCGTTTCACTATATGATAAGTACTAGATTTATGAAGTACTCAATTAGACTAAGGTAGATAAAAAATTAGAGGTAAATAAAGATGTAAATGTTCAAATAGAACATCACCAACAATATGTACATGTATATATAAAATGTAATTTGTATGTAAATAAATAAATTCAAGCATGTAGTATTCATATGGAATGGGGCATGCAATTTAATAAAAAAAAAAAAAACACACACACACACACACACACACACACACACACACACACACACACACACACACACACACATTAAATTAGTGGTACAAATTTAAAGATGCTAGCATTATTAGCTCGCAATTTCAAATCGTACATAACCTTAAAACGGGTGCAAATGGTATCGAGTGGTGACTACTGTCAGGTTTCAGTAGAATGAAGAAGAACTAACATTTCTTATCTGACATCTGGCGGACGCAGGTTGTAATTAGCAGCGTCCGGTTGCTGTGGCGGCATGTGCATCTTCACTTTTTGATCTTCAACTTGACAAAAGTCGTCTCTGTTGTCTTGCTGCCGAAAGTTTTGTGGCAAAAAGCGCCAGGCCCTGGCAGCCACAGTTTCCGGAATTTGTGGCACGTTGTCGATAAGGAATTTACCGGCTTCTTCACTACAAAATAATCCAAGGACTCCCTCCGATACTTGCTTCAAGGCTTCTTCACAACTCCCACACTTTCCCGCAAAATACAACAATCACATGACTTTCTCTACTCTTGTACTAACCATTCGTACAAACTCTTATTCCTATATCTTCTTCGTGTTAGTTGAGATAAACATTTGTACAAATTATCTTATTGCTTATTTCCTTGTAGATACAAGGGGAATATTAGAATAATGTAGGCTTTGATCGAAAGTCGAAGGTTTTAAAGCTTTGGGATCCCGTTCTCTTTTCACACTTAACATATAAAAATGAATAACGATGTTCCATTTGACAGAAGTATAAATTCTCCAAAACTCACACAAGTAATAATTAATATCTCCGAAATGGTTCGTTCTACAAAAAAATTTATTGGGACAAAAATTGTGTATTTTAACAAGATCTACATTTTTTGTACAGTATGATTTGGTCTATCTCTAACGGTTTACCAGTTATGCAAAACTCATCCAGAGTAAATACGACTACAGGGGCTATAGCCAGAAAATTCAAGATATACATTTCACTTGTCATAAAAACATCTCAAACATGTGGCATTTTAATCAAAATCATTAGTCATTTTCAAGAACATCAAAATATTACAACAATTTTCCATGTAAAAGGTAGTTTAGGGTGGAGCTATTTTCTTCAAAATCTTCGCGTCGCATCATTGGAAGACATTAAACTTAAATACCAAGTTTGGTTTTTAAGCGACACAAACACACACGGACTTTTTTCTAAAAATACTTTCTTTTTTTTTAGATTCAGGGGGCCTCAAAACATATATTTCCGGTGAAATCTTGACATCGAATACGATACTTGCCCTACTATGCGTAGCAGAGGAAGTAAAAACGGGGGTGAAAAGAGACACTGATACACGTCCACGGAGGGAGTTATGGAGAATATTTTTGAACCTGTGACGTAATATATAAGAGGTTTTAAACTCTCAAAATAACGTAGCAGCTATATGGTACATAGGACTCTCCCTGACAGCATGTTGTACACAGCTAGCTACAAATGGGGGGGGGGGGGGGGTGGGGGGGAGAGCGGGGCAAATCCCCCCCCCCCCCCCCGACTCGACAGTTGCAAATCGTCGCTGTTGCTACTATCACACTGTAAACAAGCGCTAGGATTACCTTCTTCTTTCGGACACGACGTAAAAACGTCCTAAAGCACGTTTTTTTCCGTGCACGGTATTGGGCCATATTTCGTGTGCGATAGTTACTCCCAGCGCCGCCTGGTGAGAGAAATTTGCATCAGACAGTGTGTCAGCTGGAATGAAGCGAGAAATAGCCAGACCCCTTCCAGGACAAATGAAGCACGAACAAGCAGTTTACCACTGCTACCAAAATAAAATAGTGTAGCTAACCTCTGGCGAAAAACTCCACGCATCACTTGCTTTATTGCGCTATTGATGTTGGGCCTTTTCCCTGTTGACACAGTCTTCAGTATTAAACCTACTTGCTCTACTGGTAAGTAGGGGAAGTATTGTGTTCCACCCAAAAATTTGATGAGGAGATTTCAGCGGTAAAATATGTTTTGAGGCCCCCTGAATAAAAAAACAAAAAAGAGCATTTTTAGAAAAAGGTCCGTGTGTGTGTTTGTCAGTCTGTGAAGAACATAACTCAAAAACGAAAAGTAGGTTAAAAACCAAAGTTGGTATTTAAGTTTAATGTCTTTCAAGGATGCGACACGAAGATTTTGAAGAAAATAGTCCCAGCGTAAACTACCCTTTACATGGAATAATTTTCAAAAATTTTGACTTTCTTGTAAATGTCATATATTTGAGATATTTTTATAACAAATGAAATGTATATCTTGAATTTTCTGGCTATAGCCCCTGTAGTCGTATTTACTCTGGACGACTTTTGCATAACTGGTAAACCATTAGAGATAAAGGTTCTTATAGGGTGAACCATTTCGGAGATATTCCTTATTATGTGTGAGTTTGTATGTTAAGTGTGAAAAGAGAGCGGAATCTCAAAACATTAAAACATTTGACTATCGCTTAAAGCTTGCTGTATTCTAATATTCCCCTTGTACCTACAAGGAAATAATCAATAAGATAATTTGTGCAAATGTTTATCTCAACTAACACGAAGAGGATATAGGAACAAAAGTTTGTAAGAATGGTTAGAGAAAGTCATGTGAGTGCAAGACATCAGAACGCTGGGTAAACGAGAACCTGTAACTCTTGTGTGAAGGTAACGCAGCAAATTAGCAGCGTGTTAAAGAGTGTACGGCTCGCGGATTCAGTTCAGTTCAGTTTCCCAGGCAGCAACAACAACAACAACAACACAAATAAACAGACCAGGGGGGGGGGGGGACCTCTCCTTTCTTGCGTCGGTCGTGTGCGAGATTTATTATGTTCACTGATAATAAATTTTTGGGAGCAGATCAAAAAGTGGGAGAGGGTGATACATGCTCGCTCCCTTTGATTCATTGTCCTGCCTACATACACACACACATACAGACAGCTGTTGTACAACCAACCTTTATTCAGGGGGGGGGGGGCGTGTGCTCAGCGTTATCTGTCTCGATTAATTGTACCTCCCTCCCTATGTGCGCAAGTACCTACTTCTCTTTACTTTCTCTACCATCTATAGTACTTAGAGCAAGTATTGCATTGGGCCTAACAAATTCCATGTCCAAATTTCACCTGAGATAGGTTTATGAGGGCTCTTGAATACAAAAGAACTGATATTCTGCACTCACATGACTCTGTTCTTGACTAATCATTCATACAAATCCTTATTCCTCCTTATTCTTAAGACTCATACAGTAAGACTCGTAGCGTGAGACTCGTAGCGTGAGACTCGTAGCGTGAGACTCGTAGCGTGAGACTCGTAGCGTGAGACTCGGAGCGTGAGACTCGTAGAGTGAGACTCGTAGCGTGAGACTCGCAGCGTGAGACTCGCAGCGTGAGACTCGTAGAGTGAGACTCGTAGCGTGAGACTCGTAGAGTGAGACTCGCAGCGTGAGACTCGTAGCGTGAGACTCGTAGCGTGAGACTCGTAGCGTGAGACTCGCAGCGTGAGACTCGTAGCGTGAGACTCGCAGCGTGAGACTCGTAGCGTGAGACTCGTAGCGTGAGACTCGTAGCGTGAGACTCGTAGCGTGAGACTCGTAGCGTGAGACTCGTAGCGTGAGACTCGTAGCGTGAGACTCGCAGCGTGAGACTCGTAGAGTGAGACTCGTAGCGTGAGACTCGCAGCGTGAGACTCGCAGCGTGAGACTCGCAGCGTGAGACTCGCAGCGTGAGACTCGCAGCGTGAGACTCGCAGCGTGAGACTCGCAGCGTGAGACTCGCAGCGTGAGACTCGCAGCGTGAGACTCGTAGCGTGAGACTCGTAGCGTGAGACTCGTAGCGTGAGACTCGTAGCGTGAGACTCGCAGCGTGAGACTCGCAGCGTGAGACTCGCAGCGTGAGACTCGCAGCGTGAGACTCGCAGCGTGAGACTCGCAGCGTGAGACTCGCAGCGTGAGACTCGCAGCGTGAGACTCGCAGCGTGAGACTCGCAGCGTGAGACTCGCAGCGTGAGACTCGCAGCGTGAGACTCGCAGCGTGAGACTCGCAGCGTGAGACTCGCAGCGTGAGACTCGCAGCGTGAGACTCGCAGCGTGAGACTCGCAGCGTGAGACTCGCAGCGTGAGACTCGCAGCGTGAGACTCGCAGCGTGAGACTCGCAGCGTGAGACTCGCAGCGTGAGACTCGCAGCGTGAGACTCGCAGGGTGAGACTCGCAGCGTGAGACTCGCAGCGTGAGACTCGCAGCGTGAGACACGCAGCGTGAGACACGCAGCGTGAGACTCGCAGCGTGAGACTCGCAGCGTGAGACTCGCAGCGTGAGACTCGCAGCGTGAGACTCGCAGCGTGAGACTCGCAGCGTGAGACTCGCAGCGTGAGACTCGCATGGTGAGACACGCAGCGTGAGACTCGCAGCGTGAGACTCGTAGAGTGAGACTCGCAGCGTAAGAGTGATGGGAAATAAAACGGTGTGTTAAGAAAAGACAGCTACAAAAACAAGATTTTGCAGGAATATTTTGTAGAAGATCGAGTGGAGAAATTCATGTGAGTGTAACTTTTTTTTGTCGTAAATGCACGTCCGTTCCTAAATAATGAGGCTTCGTAAGAATATTTGTAGAAGACTGAGTAGATACGGCCATATGAACGTAATGGAGAAGAATCTTTACTCTGGGAATGCACTTAGTTCCAAGAATGTTTAGTGAAAGCATTTAATAGAAGAGCCAGCAGAGAAAATCATGTGAATGTAACAATACTTTTTACTTTCTCTACTACGTAAAGTAGAGCAAGTTTTGTACTCCACTCGAAAATTCGATGTCGAGATTTCAGCAGAAATATGTTTTGAGGCCCCCTGAATCCTAAAAAAAGCATTTTTAGAAAAAGGTCCATGTGTGTGAATGTCAGTTTGTGGGCAGTATAACTTAAAAACGAAAAGTCGGTTAGAAACCAAAGTTGGTATTTAAGTTTAATGTCTTTCAAGGATGCGACACGAAGATTTTGAAGAAAATAGCCCCACCCTAAACTACCCTTTACATGGAAAATTTTTCGAAAATTTTGATTTTCTTGAAAATGGCTCTGACGATTTTGATTAAAATGTCATATCTTTGAGATATTTTTATGACAAATGAAATGTTTATCTTGAATTTTTTGGCTATAGCCCCTGTATTCGTATTTACTCTGGATGACTTTTGTATAACTGGCAAACCGTTAGAGATTGACTAAATCTTAGTGTACAAAAAGTGTAAATCTCGTTAAAATACACAATTTATGTCCAAATATTTTTTTGGGAGTGAACAGAACCATTTGGGAGATATTCCTTGTTATTTGTGCCAGTTTCAGAAAACTTAAAAGTTTCGTGAAATGGAACGTCGTTGTTTATTTTTTATATGTTAAGTGTGGAAAGAGAATGGGATCTCAAAGCTTTATCACTCAAAGCCTACTGTATTCTAATATTCCCCTTGTACCTACAAGAAGACTAATAATATTTTAATTATATGCATGTTGGAAATATCGACTTGTGTAAACCGCTGTGCAACAGGACGTGGAATTTTTGCCATGCGTGTGCAACATTTGCACATATTTATCTATCTAGCTCTCTCTCTCTCTCTCTCTCTCTCTCTCTCTCTCTCTCAAAGAAATAACATAAAATGCCAAAAGTCTTTCAGGCTGAGTCAAGCACTTGGCTTGTGTTTTGTCACAACGTTTTTGTTATTTTGAAGGCATTAGTTGATATTTTTTCAGCGCAGTAGAGGATTTACTTTACCTTTTAGCACTCTATTTAATGCTCTTTTCCCAGGAGGAGAGGAGAGGAGAGGAGAGGGACGGGGAACTCTTATACCTGACTGGTTAGTTGCCTCAAGTTAGGATTACTTCCACGCCGCATCCCGCCATGATTATCTACGTTGGGGACCATCGTACTGACAACAAACTTGTCTTCAAGAATTTTAAGCTGTCCTTTTAAATGCAAATGAACCTATATCAGAAGTGAAAGCTTTGTAAAACGTTTCTTTAACCGTTATTCCACCTTATGGGCAGTTATGGCAATCCCTTGTCCATAGTAAGGAGGTATTCTATTCCTTTAAAAAATTCGATATCGGTTTCACTGCAAATACACATTTTGAGACTCCTGAAACCAAAAATCCATCATTTTTATAAAAAGATGTGCGTGTCTCTGTGTTTCAGTGTGTGTTCGTGTTTTGGCGTGTGTTTCAGTGTGTTTGTGTTTGTATCTGTGTTTCTCTATTTGTGAATTTCAGGACTTCGATTAAATAATTTAAGCATATTCCAACAGCTGCTTTAACCACTAAGCTACATTGCGGACTTGCCAGAATGACACTAAATTCCCCAGTCGTACATTGCCCACACACGGCTTGTGTGTTTAAAAACAGCAACAGGGATCGTTAACTCGTTATGATAGAGGCACAAGTGTTTGGAAGAATGGCTATAGAAATAAATCTGATGTGTTACACTCACATGACTTTCTCTACTCTTGTACTAACCATTCTTACAAACTCTTATTCCTATATCTTCTTCATGTTAGTTGAGATAAACATTTGTACAAACTATCTTATTGCTTATTTCCTTGTAGGTGCAAGGGGAATATTAGCATACAGTAGGCTTTCTCCGATAGTCAAATGTTTTAAAGCTTTGGGATTCTGTTGTCTTTGCACACTTAAGATATAAAAAAATGAACAACGATGATCCATTTCAGGAAAGTTCTAAGTTTTCCGAAACTCACACACATAACAAGGAATATCTCCGTAATGGTTAACCCCACAAGAAAATTTATTGAGACATAAATTGTGTATTTTAGCAAGATCTACATTTTTTTGTATAGTAAGATTTGGTGTATCTCTAAGGGTTTACCAGATATGCAAAAGTCGTCCAGAGTAACTACGACTACAGGGCTATAGCCAGAAAATTCAAGATATACATTTCATTTGTCATAAAAGTATGTCAAACGTAAGCCATTTTAATTAAAATCGTTACAGCCATTTTCAAGAAAATCAAAATTTTCGAAAAATTTTCCATGTAAAGGGTAGTTTAGGGTGGGGCTATTTTCTTCAAAATCTTCGTGTCGCATCCTTGAAAGACATTAAACTTAAATACCAACTTTGGTGACTAACCGACTTTTCGTTTTTTAGTTATGCTGTTCACAGACTGACAGACTGACACACAGACACACACGGACCTTTTTCTAAAAATGCTTTGTTTGGATTCAGGGGGCCTCAAAACATATATTTCCGGTGAAATCTTTACACCGAATTTTTGGGTGGAATACAATAGTTCCCCTACTTACCAGTAGAGAAAGTAAAAATGGAAGTGAAGTAGTGGAAGACTGGCATAAATAGCGAAGTGACTTGCCAATGACAGTTTCCTTAGAATCCATAGAAGAAGTAGTCCAGAACCATCTACGAACGTTTCTGGTTCTAATGGCCATAGTCCCACATCAATACGTTCATTAGTTTTTGTGTGATTGCACCTTAAAGAAAGTTATCATTATACTCGTGTGTTTGTGTATACAGGTTCTCCCAAAATTAGACCAACAAACTTCCCAATATGAGTGAATATTTGTAGACATGCAAGTAATATTTCTAGAAACTAGTAGAGACTTACAGTTCAGTTTATAAAGACAGACGTTATTGTGTTTTGTGAATCGAACCCTACATGCGTGTTTGCTTACAGAATCGCGTGACCTATGTTGTTTTTATTAACAGCCAGAGAACAAACAAACTGGGAGCGAAAAGCTCTTTGTTATTTCTAAAATTCTAGCAATCCAATCTCGGTGGATAAAGTTTCATTTTGTAATGAAAACAAAAAAGTTTGGAATACATATTTTTAAAACATGTCACACATTCACAAAATTTCTCTACGCAATATCTAGATCCCTTGCTCATATTAAAAAATGTGTTAACTTCATGTGAGATTCTCTACTCACTCTTTTACAAACTATTCAAATATTTTAAAGCTAGTCACTATGCGATGACTTTGAAATTCCGTTCATTTTGACATAGATTGTGTGTTTTAGCAAGGTCTACATTTTTTGTATAGTAACATTTGGTCTGTTTGTTACGACTTACCAGTTAGGCAAAAGTCATCCAGAGTAAACAGGACTACGTGAGCTATAGGCAGAATATTCAAAATATACATTCCATTTGTTATAAAAATATCTTAAACATATGCCATTTTAATCAAAATCGTTTGCCATTTTTCAGAAAATAAAAAGTTGGGTAACCAGTTATTGTATGCGTTAGTATGCGTCATCCTTGTTTTAGTAACAGTTAAATTAACAGGACTGTTGGCTTATTTTCACGGAGGTCCACGACTGTGCGCAAGGCAAATTTCTACCTATTTTAAAGTGCTCGACTGCGGGCGGCGGTCATTTTTGGGATTGGTCATTCCTGCGCGCGGTACCTGTGTACCCTTGACAAACTCGCGCGCAGTAGGCCTGTTTACCCTTGACAAACTCGCGCGCAGTAGGCCTGTTTACCCTTGACAAACTCGCACGCAGTAGGCCTGTTTACCCTTGACAAACTCGCGCGCAGTAGGCCTGTTTACCCTTGACAAACTCGCGCGCAGTAGGCCTGTTTACCCTTGACAAACTCGCGCGCAGTAGGCCTGTTTACCCTTGACAAACTCGCGCGCAGTAGGCCTGTTTCCCCTTGACAAACTCGCGCGCAGTACGCCTGTTTACCCTTGACAAACTCGCGCGCAGTACGCCTGTTTACCCTTGACAAACTCGTGCGCAGTAGGCATGTTTACCCTTGACAAACTCGCGCGCAGTACGCCTGTTTACCCTTGACAAACTCGCGCGCAGTACGCCTGTTTACCCTTGACAAACTCGTGCGCAGTAGGCATGTTTACCCTTGACAAACTCGCGCGCAGTACGCCTGTTTACCCTTGACAAACTCGCGCGCAGTACGCCTGTTTACCCTTGACAAACTCGTGCGCAGTAGGCATGTTTACCCTTGACAAACTCGCGCGCAGTACGCCTGTTTACCCTTGACAAACTCGTGCGCAGTAGGCATGTTTACCCTTGACAAACTCGCGCGCAGTACGCCTGTTTACCCTTGACAAACTCGTGCGCAGTAGGCATGTTTACCCTTGACAAACTCGTGCGCAGTTGGCATGTTTACCCTTGACAAGCTCGCACGCAGTAGGCATGTTTACCCTTGACAAACTCGTGCGCAGTAGGCATGTTTACCCTTGACAAACTCGTGCGCAGTAGGCCTGTTTACCCTTGACAAGCTCGCGCGCAGTTTGCGTGTTTACCCTTGACAAACTCGCACGCAGTAGGCATGTTTACCGTTGACAAACTCGCGCGCAGTTGCCATGTTTACCCTTGACAAACTCGCGCGCAGTACGCCTGTTTACCCTTGACAAGCTCGCACGCAGTAGGCATGTTTACCCTTGACAAACTCGCGCGCAGTTGGCATGTTTACCCTTGACAAACTCGCGCTCAGTACGCCTGTTTACCCTTGACAAGCTCGCAGGCAGTAGGCATGTTTACCCTTGACAAACTCGCGCGCAGTTGGCATGTTTACCCTTGACAAACTCGCGCGCAGTTGGCATGTTTACCCTTGACAAACTCGCGCGCAGTACGCCTGTTTACCCTTGACAAAGTCGCGCACAGTAGGCATGTTTACCCTTGACAAACTCGCGCGCAGTAGGCATGTTTACCCTTGACAAACTCGCGCGCAGTACGCCTGTTTACCCTTGACAAACTCGCGCGCAGTAGGCATATTTACCCTTGACAAACTCGCGCGCAGTTGGCATGTTTACCCTTGACAAACTCGCGCGCAGTACGCCTGTTTACCCTTGACAAACTCGCGCGCAGTAGGCCTGTTTACCCTTGACAAACTCGCGCGCAGTTGGCATGTTTACCCTTGACAAACTCGCGCGCAGTAGGTCTGTTTACCCTTGACAAACTCGCGCGCAGTACGCCTGTTTACCCTTGACAAACTCGCGCGCAGTAGGCATGTTTACCCTTGACAAACTCGCGCGCAGTAGGCATGTTTACCCTTGACAAACTCGCGCGCAGTAGGCATTTTTACCCTTGACAAACTCGCGCGCAGTAGGCCTGTTTACCCTTGACAAACTCGTGCGCAGTAGGCATGTTTACCCTTGACAAGCTCGCAGGCAGTAGGCATGTTTACCCTTGACAAACTCGCGCGCAGTTGGCATGTTTACCCTTGAGAAACTCGCGCGCAGTTGGCATGTTTACCCTTGACAAACTCGCGCGCAGTACGCCTGTTTACCCTTGACAAACTCGAGCGCAGTAGGCATGTTTACCCTTGACAAACTCGCGCGCAGTAGGCATGTTTACCCTTGACAAACTCGCGCGCAGTACGCCTGTTTACCCTTGACAAACTCGCGCGCAGTAGGCATATTTACCCTTGACAAACTCGCGCGCAGTTGGCATGTTTACCCTTGACAAACTCGCGCGCAGTACGCCTGTTTACCCTTGACAAACTCGCGCGCAGTAGGCATGTTTACCCTTGACAAACTCGCGCGCAGTACGCCTGTTTACCCTTGACAAACTCGCGCGCAGTTGGCATGTTTACCCTTGACAAACTCGCGCGCAGTACGCCTGTTTACCCTTGACAAACTCGCGCGCAGTAGGCCTGTTTACCCTTGACAAACTCGCGCGCAGTACGCCTGTTTACCCTTGACAAACTCGCGCGCAGTAGGCATGTTTACCCTTGACAAACTCGCGCGCAGTAGGCCTGTTTACCCTTGACAAACTCGTGCGCAGTAGGCCTGTTTACCCTTGACAAACTCGCGCGCAGTAGGCCTGGTTACCCTTGACAAACTCGCGCGCAGTAGGCCTGTTTACCCTTGACAAACTCGTGCGCAGTAGGCATGTTTACCCTTGACAAGCTCGCAGGCAGTAGGCATGTTTACCCTTGACAAACTCGCGCGCAGTTGGCATGTTTACCCTTGACAAACTCGCGCGCAGTTGGCATGTTTACCCTTGACAAACTCGCGCGCAGTACGCCTGTTTACTGTTGACAAACTCGAGCGCAGTAGGCATGTTTACCCTTGACAAACTCGCGCGCAGTAGGCATGTTTACCCTTGAGAAACTCGCGCGCAGTAGGCATGTTTACCCTTGACAAACTCGCGCGCAGTAGGCATGTTTACCCTTGACAAACTCGCGCGCAGTAGGCCTGTTTACCCTTGACAAACTCGTGCGCAGTAGGCCTGTTTACCCTTGACAAACTCGCGCGCAGTAGGCATATTTACCCTTGACAAACTCGCGCGCAGTTGGCATGTTTACCCTTGACAAACTCGCGCGCAGTACGCCTGTTTACCCTTGACAAACTCGTGCGCAGTAGGCATGTTTACCCTTGACAAACTCGCGCGCAGGAGGCCTGTTTACCCTTGACAAGCTCGCGCGCAGTAGGTCTGTTTATAATTCAATACCTCGCGCGCAGTTGGGAAAAATTCCACCATTTTGCGCGCAGTCGGTACCCACTCAGACTGTGTATCGGGAATTCATTTTTTCCCCTTGTTTAGGAGCACCTACTTGATTAATTGCCAAAAATAAAGCCTACCGTTTTGTGTATTTATAAATCTCTAAAATTAACTGAACTTCCGCGCGTCTCTGTGGTGTGTCTGTTGTCTGCTGTGGTTCCAACACCTTTGCAGGTATTAGCTGCAACAAATCTATTGAAGTAGCAGCTCGCGGGGTGTTCCCCTTTGTCTTATAATTTCTGTAGCGTCAAATGGATAGTTGGTAAGAATGGCTACGTGTATGTATTGCACAGTGCGTCTAATTTGAACAAGAAAAGTGAGAGATAGATAGAGATAGAGATAGAGAGAGACAGAGACAGAGATTCCTTGGAGAAGCAAGCAGCACAAAGAAATGATACATCCCACACGAGCAAGCATCCCAGCACAAAACACAATGATTTACGACTCAAAGCCTGAATCTAAACGATAAATGATACTGGCTGGTGCGGGATTCTGTGATTAATCACACCATTCTTACGCCTCGTTCTTCGTTTGATAATAATAATAATAATAATAATAATAACAAGCACGTGTTTTATGATGCTACTGCTACGGTAATGAAATTCCATTTGCAATCAAATTACCGCACTTCAAATTCCACATGCAAATGTTTACTACCAGAGAATGTTGCGCATTCAGCGCGACTAATTCATTTATACTCTCTCTCTCTCTCTCTCTCTCTCTCTCTCTCGCTCTACTGGTAAGTAGGGGAAGTATTGTATTCCACCCAAACATCCGATCTCGATATTTCACCGGAAATGTACGTTTTGAGGCCCTCTGAATAAAAAAAAACAAAAAAAAAAACCCATTTTTACAAATGGTCCACGCGCGCACGTGTATATGCGTCAGTCTGTAGATAGCATAACTTAAAAAATCTGATGTGTTGCACTCACATGACTTTCTCTACTCTTGCACTAACCATTCCTACAAACTCTTATTCCTATATATTCTTCATGTTGGTTGAGATAAACATTTGTACAAATTATCTTATTGCTTATTTCCTTGTAGGTACAAGGGGAATGTTAGAATATAGTAGGCTTTGAGCGATAGTCCAATCTTTTAAAGCTTTGAGATCCCGTTCTCTTTGCATGCTTAACATATAAAAAATGAACAACGATGTTCCATTTCACGGAAGTGTTGATTTCCAAAACTGACACAAATAACAAGGAATATCTCCAAAATGGTTCACTCTACAAGAAATTTATTCAGACATAAACTGCGTATTTTAGCAAGATCTACATTTTTTGTATAGTAAGATTTGGTCTATCTCTTACTGTTTGCCAGTTATGTAAAACTCGTCCAGAGTAAATACGACTACAGGGGCTATAGCCAGAAAATTCAAGATATACATTTCATTTGTCATAAAAATATCTCAAACATATGACATTTTGATCGAAATCGTTAGAGCCATTTGCAAGAAAATCAAAATTTTCGGAAACTTTTCCATGTAAAGGGTAGTTTAGGGTGGGACTGTTTTCTTCAAAATCTTCGTGTCGCATCCTTGAAAGACATTAAACTTAAATACCAACTTTGGTTTTTAACCGACTTTTCGTTTTTGAGTTATGCTGTCCACAGTCTGACAGACACACATACGAACCTTTTTCTAAAAATCTTCATTTTTTTTTTTTTTTTAAGACTCAGGGGCTTCAAAACATATATTTCCGGTGAAATCTCGACATGAAATTTTTGGGTGGAATACAATACTTGCTCTACTTAGAGAGGTCACCGAGTATGCTCGGGTTCGAAGACACAATGCAGCTCCTTGCAGACATTTACGAGTGTGTTGAAAGGGAGGTGTGTGTGTGTGACTATAAATTACTCAGGATGTGCAATAACAGTATTTAAGGGAATATTACCTGAAATCTATAGAGGCTGGAATCTCGCCAGAATGTCACAGCATTACAATGATGATGGAAATGCGGGAACAAGAAACTTTATTGGAACGGATAACGACTCTTAATCTTGTGGGAGGCCGTGGAACAGCGCCAAGAAAATAACAGCGGCGAAATGAGAAAACTGTGGCAGTACTTTGTTCTCACCACGTGCTTATTTAATGAGAAGAAAGCCGCAGCCCTTGATATAAGGTGTTTCATAGTTTGGTTCTGCATATTGGCGTTGAGAAATACATTTATATCTGCTTTATCCGTGCACTTTATACGTACCTGCAACTGAGTTTTAAGTAATAATAATAATAATAATAATAATAATAATAATAATAATAATAATAATAATAATAATAATAATAATAATAATAATAATAATAATAATAATGGAAATAACGTATACGTTATCTTAAAAGAAACCAGAGACTTGTTTTCCTTATCTTTGTTAAAAAAAGTCGCAAGTTGAGTGGTCGGTTTTCGGCCACGGAAACAAAAGACAAAGATGTTTGCTGGTAGAGCCGATGCTTTCGGCGCGACAGTGTCGTAGCAAGATACAGATAAACATTTTCGGTATTTAGTGCTTACTGTTGAAAAGCGGTTTTATCTTCAGTTCCCAGTTGCTGTTAATCAGAAATGGAGTAGGTACAGAAAACTCTTTAACCCCTAGCCGTGTATTGTGTTGCAGTGGCGTGTTGGTTCTATTGACTTTTAGTGTAGTTAAATTTGTTCATAGAGCTATACTCACTCTTATATATACACTATTCTTGTAAATGTTTATTTCTCTATCTACTACATTTTAATAGACTTAAACATTTTCATAAATAACCTTATTCATAATTTTCTTGTGGGTACAAGGGGAATATTGGAATACAAAAGGCTTTAAAAACCCATTCTCTTTGCAAGGGCAAGTAATTAAACAATTGAACAAAGAATAGCTATTGACAAATTCAAACTAATGAGAAAGAATTTCTCTGAAATGGTTCACTTTTAGCCAGATCCATATTTTTACTTCCTCTACTGATAAGCAGAGGAAGTATTGTATTCCACCCAAAAATTTAATGTTGGGATTTCACCGGAAATATGTTTTGAGGCCCCCTGAATAAAAAAAAACATTTTTAGAAAAAGGTCCATGTGTGTGTGTGTGTGTGTGTGTGTGTGTGTGTGTGTGTGTGTGTGTGTGTGTGTGTGTGTGTGTGTCTGTCAGTCTGTGGGCAGCATAAGTCAAAAACGAAAGGTTGGTTAAAAACCAAAGTTAGTATTTAAGTTTAATGTCTTTCAAGGATGCGACACGAAGATTTTGAAGAAAATAGCTCCACCCTAAACTATCCTTTACATGGAAAATTTTTCGAAAATGTTTATTGTCTTGAAAATGGCTCTAACGATTTTGATTAAAATGTCATATGTTTAAGATATTTGTGTGACAAATGAAATGTATATCTTGAATTTTCTGGCTATAGCCTATGTGCTGTTTACTCTGGATGACTTTTGAATAACTCGTAAACCGTAAGAGATAGACAAAATCTTACTATACAAGAAATGTAGGCCTCTCTAAAACACACAATTTATGTCTGAATAAATGTTTTTGTAGAGTGAACCATTTCGGAGATATTCCTTGTTATGTGTGTGAGTTTCGGAAAACTTAAAACTTTCGTGAAATGGAACATCGTTGTTCATTTTTTTATATGTTAAGTGTGCAAAGAGAACGGAATCTCAAAGCTTTAAAAGATTGGACTATCGCTCAAAGCCTACTGTATTCTAATATTCCCCTTGTACCTACAAGGAAGTAAGCAATAAGATAATTTGTACAAATGTTTATCTCAACTAACACGAAGAAGATAGAGGAATAAGAGTTTATAAGAATGGTATGTACTGAGCCCAGCCTACCGGTTGTGAACACACCCTTCTTCATAAAAAGATAGGAAGCCATTAGCCGAGTCTGAAAGATTATCCTATTTTCAGCAGTAGAGAATTTGACAGTTCGGGATAAAATATTAATGCACTCACATCAATAGTTACAATAGAATACTGTTAGATGATATAAATCACGTGGTATTAATTGACAGTTGGAAAATGGAACACGGAAAATGTGAAAATAAATTTGACTGTCCAATAAGCGCGAACTCCTACAGTAATTTGTTCCCGTAGCGCTCTCCCACGGCATAGCTTTATTATTGCGTTGCGAGTCTATACGGTTTCAGACCGAGAAACGCCGCTGGTTCGAGTCCTGGCTCACTCATAATCTACAAAACCTTCGTGTCGCATCCTTCAAACACATTGAACTTAAATACCAACTTTGGTTTTTAACCGACTTTTAGTTTTTTAGTTGTGCTGTCCAGACACACACACACAAACACACACAAAAACACACACACATACACACACACATACACACAAATGGACTTTTTAGAAAATGCTTTTCTTATTCAGGGGGTCTCAAAACATATATTTCCGGTGAAATCTGGACATCGAATTTTTGACTGGAACACAATACCTCCTACTTACCAGTACAGAAAGTAAAAACTGACTGATTTACCAGACGACTCATATATGTAACTCACTAGTCTCGTCGCTTCGCCTCCTTGTGCAGCCCTAGGGCGTAACACGAACCTTTCTCGAACTTCTACAAATACGCCGGCTACCGGAAACTTCTCGAATAATCTTGAAAACTCTTTGTGTTGTCGCTCTGATTGTCACGTGTTCAGAACAATCGTTGACCTTCAGCGGCTTTGTTGGAGTTGTGGGTTAACCCGGCTTCAGGCCTGCTTTATCTAGTATATTCACATAATTTTGTGAACATGATTTCGTAACCGTTCAGTCTTTTGTAACATATTCGGGAGACTTGGCTTGATGCTGCAAACTATTACTGCACAACATAGAGTGAGATTGATAATAATGAACGATAGTGATTCATCTTCAATGAAAAATGTACAACAGTTGCTTTCAACCACCAAGAAATTTAGCCTATAGAGGAAGAAATTTCTCTGTAATAGTGCAGTCATCACTCGTCTTGAAATTGAGAGCATGAAATTATGTAGATGCAAATATGGCCAATTTTCTCCCATGCTGGTAGTTGTTAAGTTTTCCAAGAGATGGCACCAGTATGCTAAATCACGAGGCATATAGTCTCCTTAGACAGCGCCACTTGCGGGATAATTTAAAAACACAGCCGATGGAACAAAGACATTTGAGTTTTGTCAACGGACCGAGGAGCAGTTACAATCCTAGTGTTGATATTTTATTTATTTCCTTACAATGACTCCATGCATCGCACATTATAGTTTATTCTATAGTCTTTCCTGATGATTCCTTCAAATGCGTTCTAATTAACTGATGGTTAGACTATTTTTCCAAGAGATGCTGCAGTCAGACAGTATGGCCAATCGACTGTAAAAAAACAACATGGAGAAGTCTCAGCCTGCAAAAGAAAAAGCATCACGTGACACGAAAAAGGGACAGACCAAAGAAAATTCTTCAAAAGATACATTTAGTGCACAAGAAGACAGGGAATTGACAAAGTGTTGGATATGCGCATGCGTGCAGTTTGTGACGTTTATATTCATGAAGAATGTGATACACCTTTCATTTAGTGAATACCATAACCACGAAAATAAAATTCAAATTAAGGTGGCCATATTTGCATCACCTACCTTATTAATTATTATAATAAATCTGAAAGTGTGTTACCGAGTAAAGTAGCTGACAAGGTTAGGGGAAAATTACGTTGTGTATTTAAAAGAAATTCATTGTATAAAGTTGACATTCTTTATTTTAAAGAATTGCAAGTCGATGAAAATGATCCAGAACTTTTTGCTAATGATTTCCCTTAATTACATCATGTGATTTAGAAAGAAGTTTAAGTCGCTACTTACTAACAATCAAACATATTTTAAGTTTGATCACCTGATACAGTGCAATTCTAATTAAAATACAGGTTAAGGGAGGTACTGATTATTTTATTATTTACTTTAAAAGTAAACGCATATTTCGTTTTTCTTTTTATGTAATGTTTTCAGCATTTTAGGTCAGATTTCGATGGCTTTTACACTATAATTACATGCATATTTCACATAACTGTCGCATAGGTGCTTCTCATACAGGGGTGGACAAACTTAATGTGCCCCTTTGTGCACTAAATGGGAGTAACAAACGTCAAGGCGAACAGATACGTTAGAAAATGCGCTCAAGTTTGGACGGGGTCCGTAACATTTCCAGATTAAACTCATCCGACGACGCTCTAGTCCATTTTTCAGAGGAATCCTGAGGGAAGACTCGTGAACGAGGAGAAACCTTCAGAAAGGGCGCTAGCACCGCCCAGCTGGAACGAACCTAACACCGATGCCTGGTCCTTCAACCCTTAACCCTTTATTTAGCAGTGTGAGTTATACGAAACATATACATTTGTTACGTTTTGAAATACCTTATTTGATCCCTTCTGTGTAATTTCTTGTTATGTTAATCTAAATAAATATAATTCAAGTATTTGTGGGGGTCTCATATTGTAAAAATATTATTTTTTTTTTCAATAAAACTGTTTACTGTTTTTTCAATGAAACTGCAATCAAATGTACGAGTAACTCCGTCAGCTTCCAAGGGTGCCATTGCACCCATTAATTTTCTTGGGCCCTCCCCTTATTTTACCACAGGCTTGCTGGGATTGGAATTTGTGACGATATGAAAACTGCCAATGATAAAGTGTCAAAGAGTTGATAAAGGAAATGAGAGGCAGAAATATGCCGCCAGAAGGGGAAACAGCCTACGATTGCTCTGCTGATCCGGGAAAACCTTGAAAAACTCGTAAATCGAACCCGGAGCAATCGCCCTCGCTTATAGGTGAGGACTGCCATACAACCCTTGTAATTCACGTGACTTCCCTCAACAACAATACATTACCTATAGAATTACTATCTTGAGGGTATAGTTACCCCCTTACATCCCCTTCACATGATTTATGACGTTAAATGATAAGCCAGGGAACAGAGGACCATTATCTTCGTGCACTGATTAGTCAAAGGCAATTTCACCCTCTGATGAGCAGCATACGAAATACAGAAACGATATAAAGAAATTACGAAAATCATAGACGTGCCGTGTAGTGATGGTATTAATCAACCCCCAGAGAAGGGGAAGGGCTTAATATAAGTTATTTCCCACTGCAACTTCGTTCCGGTCGTGGTTTTTATGACGAATGCCAACTGTAAATAAATGATCCATGTGACTTGATAAACTAGGGGTGCTATATTGCGAGGGTTAACATTTTCTTTAGGGTGGCTTTTTTACCTTCTGTACCTCGTAGATAATAGACAAAAAAGGTCCGTGTGTCTATGCCTGCATGAAGCATAACTCAAAATCTAAAAATAACGACAAATGAAAGTATAAAAATCTGACGTGTTACACTCACGTGACTTTCTCTACTCTTGTACTAACCATTCTTATAAACTCTTATTCCTATATCTTCTTCGTGTTAGTTGAGATAAACATTTGTACAAATTATCTTATTGCTTATTTCCTTGTAGGTACAATGGCAATATTAGAATACAGTAGGCTTTGAGCGATAGTCAAATCTTTTACAACTTTGAGATTCCGTTCTCTTCGCACGCTTAACATAAAAAAATGACCAACGAGGTTCCATTTCACGGCAATTTTTTATCCCGAAACTCACACACATAACAAGGAATATCTCCGAAATGGTTCGCTCTACAAGAAAATTTATTGGGACATAAATTGTGTGTTTTAGCAAGACCTACATTTTTTGTACAGTAAGATTTTCTCTATCTCTTACGGTTTACGAGTTATTCAAAAGTCATCCAGAGTAAATACGACTACAGGGGCTATACCCAGAAAATTCAAGATATACATTTCATTTCTCATAAAAATGTCTCAAACATATGACATTTTAATCAAAATCGTTAGAGCCATTTAAAAAAAATCAATTTTTGAAACATTTTCCATGTAAAGGATAGTTTAGGGTGGGGCTATTTTCTTCAAAATCTTGGTGTCGCATCCTTGAAAGACACTAAACTTAAATACCAACTTTGGTTATTAACCTACTTTTCGTTTTTGAGTTATGCTGTCTCACACACACACGGACCTTTTTCTAAAAATGCTTTTTGTTGGATTCACCGAGTCTCAAAACTTATATTTCCGGCGAATTCACGACATCGAATTTTTGGGTGGAATACAATACTACCCCTACTTACCAGTAGACAAAGTAAAAGTAAGGTAAAATGCGATATAAGCTATAAAAATAAGATAAAATAGAATATATGATATGGAATAGAACGATATAAAGTATAATCTAAAAATTCAAATGTCTCCCTGAATAGAGAAATTCATGTGTTTTTACTGCAAGGTCCTCAAATCGTGTACTTTGCTGGTAAACGTGTCGTTTAGGAATGTTTGCTTGTGCAAGTTTCCGGAGCTCTGTCATAAAACAAATTGCAATGTGATCTGTGACGTTATGTCGCTCGGGGATGAATGAAGATATGTAATCACAAACTGTCAGCCAATGATGAAGCACAATTACCTCCGCGATTGATTGCAGTCACTCAGTCGACCAAAACAAACCTTTTACTTCATTTCTTCACTAATCACACAAAGCACAATTACTACCATTAAATTCTCTGTTCGTAACGAACCTTCCTGTCTTTCACAAAGGTATCTCTATTTTCTGCACCACGTAACAAATATCCACATATTCCATAATACACCCTTACAAGGGCACAATACTACCAACCTGTCTGTCAACAGCAAAATGCAAATTCTCTACTCGTTCACCTACACCCACCCATTCCTAGAAAAGCTAATTCTTTCATATAAATCATGTTAATGAAGATAGACAACTGTAGAAATTCCATATTCGGCCGTAGGTAGGCGTATTTCAGTATTAACAAAGAAACACACGACTATTGGACAAGTACAACCTAAGTCTAAATGTTGTAGTGATAAATCATCAAACCACGGACAACGTCGGGTATTTCAGTTAGTAACAAAGAAACACAAGACTATTGGACAAGTACAACCTAAGTCTAAATGTTGTAGTGATAAATCATCAAACCACGGACAACGTCGGGTATTTCAGTTAGTAACAAAGAAACACAAGGCTATTGGACAAGTAAAACCTAAGTTTAAATGTTGTAGATATAAATTCTCAAACCAGGGATTTTATTTGTAAGGCTAGCGTTTTCAAGTGTGAATAGATTTTACATAAGACTTTTGCACGTGAAGGAAGGGATGTAGTGACGTAAGCGGATGGAGGAAGTACGTATGCACCTCGTCGATAGACTCAAATGCACTATATTGCCGCTGTTGCAGCAGCGTGTGCACCAGAGCGTAAGATTCTGCACGGAAGAACATATGTAAGCTTCCTGTGTGCAGATTAACTGCTGCCAACCATACACAGCTTCACAGAGACCTGCTTTACATTACCTACTTAAAACAGTACACACAAGTTTTCTTTCTGCAGATGTTACTCCGCACTGTTTGGCACACAACACGCATTACCGACACAGTAACATACCTTTACTATTCTTTATAAACTTTGGGATGCACTTAAAGTATTGTTGTTACCCAATAACTGGAAGAAAACGCTTCAAAAAATTGTTTTCTAAACTTCTGTTGTGTTGTGTTGTACAACTTCATGTTAATGATATAAGATATATAATATAGTTGCTGTAAGTTCCATTATTCTAGATTAAGTAATTTTGTAATTAAAAACTATGTTTTTTAGAAAGACTGAATTGTTATAGAAGGTAGGCTTTATGCAGTTTAGGATTAAAATACAGGCGTGAAGTTTGGTATGCTTGTTTCTCTATTCCAATATACTAAAATGGTGCATTACTTTTCCAAAATATTAATATTTATCGGAATTATGATTTTTTCTACTTAAAACAGAATAAAGTAAATATCACTAACAATTACAAAGAAAAATAAGCATATACTTGTGTGTATGAGTGTGATTAACAAATTAATGCACAGTTTTCTTAAACAGGTTATATTTTACATGTTCTGAAAATTTCAGCTTTATCCATATATATTTACTGCAAAAAAGTTTACCCTAAAGTACAAAAACTGTTATATGGAGAAACAGCTATTTAGATTTGCAACACAATTAACGGAAATATTGCTCTTCACATATTAACAGCCTTGGAACCTCAGAGAAAAAGCTGATGTGTTGCACTCACATGACTTTCTCTACTCTTGTACTAACCATTCTTACAAACTCTTATACCTATATCTTCTTCGCATTAACATAAACTTTTGCACAAGTTATCTTATTGCTTGTTTCCTTTTACGTGCAAGGGGAATATTAGAATACAGTAGACTTTGTGCGATAGTCAAATCTTTAAAACTTTGAGATTCTCTTCACTTTGCACACTTAACGTATAAAAAATGAACAACAATGTTCCATTTCACGGAAGTTCGAAGTCTTCCGAAACTCACACACATAGCAAGGAATGTCTCCGAAATGGTTCACCCTACAAGAAAATTTATTGCGACATAAATTGTGTATTTTAGCAAGATCTACATTTTTGTATAGTAAGATTTGGTCTATCTATTACGGTTTGCAAGTTATGCAAAAGTCATCGAGAGTAAACAGGACTACATGGGCTATAGCCAGAAAATTCAAGATATGCTTTTCATTTGTCATAAAAATATCTCAAACATATGTCATTTCAATCAAAATCGTTAGAGCCATTTTCAAGAAAATCAAAATTTTCTATTTTCCGTGTAAAGAGCAATAATTATTAATAGTAATTAATGCTCCATCCTAAATTATTTAGGGTGGGGCAGTTTTCTTCGTATTGCATCTTTGAAAGCATTAAACTTAAATACCAACTTTGTTTTTTAGCCAACAGGTGGTACATCGCTGGAGGAGATTGCTAGTGCATAAACAAAAGCTTGCTGAAGTAGACGCTATAAGTTGTGTAAATAGCACTGCAGTGGTACCAACTATGACAGTAGGTACCTACTTGCTTCCTTTAAACGCAGTGAAAATCGACAGAGGAGGCTGTGGCGACGGAATGCACGTATGTATTCTGTGTTTAGCCTCGGGTCCCGTCCCGTCCCGTCCCAGTGCGTGAGATAATAACAACGAGCCAGATAATTGGTGACGTAAATGCAAATAATTGTTGCTTTGTATGCCACGTCCGCCACAGTTACACCTCCACCTATTGTTGCGATCGTGTCCCACCTCAGGAAACGTTTGTCAAGGGCCATCTTCCATCACCACTTTCCATGGGAAATAATTGAAACAGGTTCGAGTCCAACCCCATTCTCAATACGATCCACGTTTCCATGTTGAATTCAATCCGGAATGAGATCGATTTCAGTCCAACCCCATTCTCAATACGATCCATGTTTTCATGTTGAGTTCAACCCGTATTGAGATCGATTTCAGTCAACCCCATTCTCAATACGATCCATGTTTTCATGTTGAGTTCAGCCCGTATTGAGATCGACTTCAGTCCAACCCCATTCTCAATACGATCCATGTTTTCATGTTGAGTTCAACCCGTATTGAGATAGATTTCAGTCCAATCCCATTCTCAATGTGATCACATTTTAATGTTGAATTTAATCGGGAATGGGTTCGATTTTAATCCAATCCCTTTCTCCATACAATCCAGTTTCCATGTTGAATTCAATCCGGAATGACATCGATTTAGATACGCAAGGTACAAGCATAAATAATTGAAGCTGTTTTGTTGGTCACTAGGTTTATATTGGCAAACTCGTAAAAATAGTTTTGTGTTTATTTTATTTAAGTAGTTGTTAAGGTTAGTGATAGTTTTTTTAGAAAAAGGTATTTGGAGATTGTAGAAATAATAAAATTGACTTTGTTGTGTTTTATTGCACCATTTTCACTAAGAAAACAAAATGACGAGCGTACAGCGTATCACGAGTACAGTCCAGCAGGCTTTTCCATACAAAAAATGTTTGATCGGATCCAAGGATTCAGTTCGATTTGAATCCGTGTTTCCATGCAGTGAGAACTGAAGTCGATTTGAATTCTGCAAGAAAACATAGTGTTTAATGATATGGTGTTTTGTGACCCAAAAGATCCACAGTCAACATTTGGCCTTCTGCGCACATTCCCACGCAGCTATCGATTCCTATACATGAAATAAAACTACTCTGTTTATTTAATGATTAGTGTTAATATTGTGAATAGCATTCTAATAAATTAAAGTTGTCTTCTCGTTTTTGAACGTGTGTGTACGTGTATATATTCTCTTACGCTCGTAGCATGTATAGTAATGATGGACAGATTGCGTGGCGAGGTTTTACACCACCGTTGGCCATGTCGCGAGAAAATGGCAGCTTGCGTATGCTATGAATGTGTGAACACGGCCCCAGGTAGTCATCTGTTTGTGTCTTTTAATTTTTGATGAAGCTCACTCAACTGGGGCGCTATAAACCACAGAGTTGGACCGTCCTTGTCCTAGGACAAAATTATCCAAACATCAGAATAAATCGTCTTAATTCAGTCACATTTCATAAACGGGATTTCTGTTCTTCTGTCAGTTCCTGATAAAATGGGGTAGAATATTGGACCGGCTATTATGCATATAGCACACCAAACTGCAACTCTCCGATCATAATGAGGAATTTCTTGAACGCGATGTGGATTTTCAGAGACCCAATACCGACTGTTATGAACCACGTGTCGTCGGAAAAGAACAGAAGTGTCCAGGCTTTAAAACAAGGTTACCCAGTATCACGATTCATGCAATTTCCAGTGTCTCAAATAGAAATGCAATGCATCACATTCACATAATTTTCTCTACACACTTTTATGAAACACAGTCGGATTTCTTTCTCTATTACCTCTTATACAAAGAATTCATACAATTTTCTACATGACTGACGTAGCTTTACACTCACACAGCTTTCTCCACTAGTTTTTCTGATTGTGTTACTTGCGATTATTCAACAATGCTTTCCCGGTCTTCTTATTTATTTATTTTGTTTATTTCGGGTTCTTTATAGTAACCAATTTAAGTCTAAATGTTGCAGTGATAAAATCCTCAACCAATGGACAACGTTGGGTATTTCACCCAGTAACCAATAAAAATATATGCACTTGCACCCCTTCCACACTGTGTATTTGTTGTTAAAATGGTAATTAGATCCTATTTTGATCCTTCCCTATGCTTGGTTAGTTTTTACATTGAAATATTTCTGTATTTACATAATTTACTAACGAACGCGTATATTCAATATAACTCAGTTATCACGCTTCGTTCATTTTGGTTCCACCAAGTGATGAAATGATCTCAACACTCTTAATTAAATATAAGCTAATAACAATTTCGCAGCTGGCGTATTTTGATATTTGTTGATAATCTGTTTATATGCAGCGGCTGACTTATTCATGAAGCAAGGAAATTACCTACCTGGTTATGTTCAAGTATGTAATTTCTGGCAGTAGGATAATAACGGGGCCCGTCGCGCTTTTCACTTGTTTTCAACCGCTGCTCTACTGGTTACTGAGGAGAATTGTGTTCACTGTGTGAGAAATCTTCTACCTAACGAGAGAAAGTCTTGAACAAGCAACAGGTTGTAATTTAAATAAATAAGGAACAGAGTTTAAGTCCCAAACCAATTGGAATGACTCACAAAATAATTTTGTGGCGCACAATGGGTGTCTCAGTAACAACAACAACAATAATAATGATAATAGTAATAATAATAATAGTAATAATAATAGTAACAGTAATGATGATGAGGAAGATGATCATGATCACGTCTTAGAAAATCGACAGTTCAACGTCTAAGTAGGCCACTCCTCCTCTCGGGAACGAGTGATGCGAGCTGGCGTTCCACAAGGGGCAATCATGTCACCGTTCTTGTAGGCATTGTTTACTAATGATTTCCCAGTGGACGCCAGATGCAAGGTCGCCATGTATGCTGACGACACTGCAATATACAACCACCACAAAAACCCTCTTTACGGCCTTGCAGAAATGCGAAGATACATAAACAACTTCCTCTCATGGCTCCATGACTGGAAAGTCAAAATTAACCCCAATAAATGCTAGCTGATCTATTTCTGAAAGCGGCATCACACCCTGGCAATGGACCTAACGGTCACTGGTCAAATATTGCACTGTGGTCAGCATGTTAAAGACCTAGGCGTCACCATGAGCCGCACGATGTGTTGTTCCACCGACATAAAAATAGCGCCAACAAACGCAGGCAGCGGCTAAAGTTATGCGCCTCCATCTTCCGCAGCAAACAGCTGCCACTAAAATTCAAACTAATATTGTATAAATCGTTCGTTCTGTCGGTGGTTCTATACGCATATTGGGAAAATGCCTCCAAAACCACCCTAAAAAAATCCAAACTCTCCAAAACCTCTTCTTTTGTAAAATCCTCTCAGCTCCCCTCCTAGCCACTAACCAAACCCTTCGCCTTGAAACCCAGATCCCATCCATCCCCGAGGCAATAACTAAAAGAGCTTCCGCTGCGTGGGCGCGCTCTAGGAATTGCCAAACTGACGTCATCGCTAACGTTGGCAAAGGCGAGCCGAAGCACCGTAAACATGCCAGAATTAAAATGTTTAGACGTGGCACGGCGCGCCGACTAATGCGCGCTCATGCAACCCAGACCCAAGGCCACACTCGCTACGGTAGAGGCCTGTGCCTCGGGAACACCATAGGCGCTTCAACCTGGCCGCGCTGGAACACTGTATGTGTATTGTCACCGCGCCCGCCGTATCTAATTGCCGACAGCCGCAATTGTCACCCATCGCATTATTGTCGGCACTACCGCAAAGGAGCCGAAGGAAAGAGACAGAGAATGGCCGCATTGTTGGGGCGCTTGCCGAAAGAGAGAAAAGGATAGAGGCTACTGGAATCTTCTACTTTGTACTCCAGCGCAATAAGTGAACGTTCTTGAAGCTTCCAGAATAGTGCCTGGGAGATATAAATAGCGGTAAAGTGTGAGAAGAGTCGGTCAGACGTATGTGAAGCGTTGAGTAGTGCCGACGGAGAACAGTCAGACGTATGTGAAGGTTGAGTAGTCGTACCGACGGAGACGGACAGACGATGTGAAGCGTTGTGCCGACGGAGAAGAGTTAGTTCTTTGTGTTACGAGTTCGGAGCCGTGCTGTTGGAGAATCGGAAAAGACTTTCTTGTTGTTGCAACGAGTGTACAAAGTTACTGTTTACGGAAATAAAAGTGTTTCTTTATCTCGACTACATCTGTCTACTTTACTTCACACCCAGACCAAAAAGTTACAGTATATAGTCCAGTGTGCTGGGACGCATAGCTTTGGTTTGCCCAGTGCGTGTGTGTATGTGCATGTGAGGGGACATATACTTGAACCCGTGAACTTGGGATCAGTAGGCCAGCGACTAACCAACTGAGCCACTCAGACCGACCCTTCGCTCTCCAGGGAAAATATGCTAGCATCAGGTTCCCCAGGTCGCGGGTTCAAAACCGGTGAAGAGCCATGTATTTCTGGCGTAAAAAAATCTTAGTATGGTTTCCTTCGGAAGGGAAGCAAAGACGGTGGTTCTGTGTTGTCTTCTTGTATTTCGGGATTCTTTATTTTCCTTTGACTAAGCTCCTCCATTATTTCACATATTTATTTCATGATAGGTATGCCGTCTATCAACATGCGCTTCTTCGCTTTTTCGCTCCATAGCACACGAGCTTAGCCGATATTAACCGAGTTACCACGATGCACAGTGCAAGGGACCTTGGCACCTGGTGCAGTTTTAGGCTTTGAGAGGCCCTGAGCTAGAATTTGAGGTATTTATCCAGATTTATTTTATTTTTACTTATGTGTATTACATGAAATTGAATAAAGTGATTTGTAAAACACGCCCGGTTTAGGAAACCAAGTACCAAGGTGGAGTGTTGTAGATTTCCAGCAACTAAAGAAATGTGTGTACCGAATGTCATTTCAATATCTAATCGAATTCATAATATATTAATTTATATCAATTTTAATTAGTATAATCAAAACGTATGTCCTCCAGCAGGTGTTGAACTAAAAATATTACTTCTTAAAAATTATATATCTTATTAGCTTTGTAATAAATTAAGGAATTCAGATTTTTCAGTTTTTCTTAAAAAAATTTAATACAGCGAAATGTAAAGATGTCATACAAACATTTGTTTAAACTATAATGGATATCAAAATTCTAAACCGACATTTTAGACCCATATTATCAATAAATTGGAAAAAATGTGTAGATCTGTAGCTAGATTTTTGTGGGAGAAGATAGATTTCGAATATGAGAAAGTAACAAAAAATTGTTTCCGTGATAAACGAGTTTAAAGTTGAAAGGTGTGCGCATGAGTGCCCATTTAAAATGCAGAGGTGCTACACAGGGTCGCAGGTAGAGAGGTCACACAGACGCGTGGAAGTCCCTAAGTCCCGCCAAGCAGCCAGCACACCGCGGTTTCGGTGTCGGACTGAGAGACGGAGGACAACGCCATCTAGCGCCGAAAACAGCAGTTACCATGCGCAATCATTCCTCCCATCTACCAGGCGCTGTCGGCACTACACGCCTGGAACCAGGACCCTCTGGATTAACGGACCTAACACTACCATCTAAGTTGTACAAAAATGGCGTCGCCTGGTGGGGGTGATTTCTGAGGTGTTTCCACACGCTACCCTTCGTATTGTTTTCTATACCTTTGAGTTTTTGTTTCTTATAACAATAATTCCTATGTAAATTTGTCTTCATATTAGCAAAGCGAGTGTTTAAAAACTTTTATTTGGGCAGTATAGGGAACGGGAATAAATCTAATAACGTGTTGACTGTGCCGTGTGTTTATCCACGTGTTAATGTTTATTGTGTTTCATCTAAGGCTATGGCTACATTAGCCGTATAGTGTGGTTAATTTATCTGTTTGCAAGTACAATTTGTGTCACGATTACAGTGGTGAGAGGTTGTTGAAGAAAAACTGTTCCAGTAGTGTATATTAATGTTGCCATACTGCAACCTAACCTCAAACACGACAATGCACCGTAACTGTTGCATTCCCGGATGCAAATTAAAAATGAGAAACTTTCAGTTAAAACAAAAGGTGAATTGCAACGTATCGCTTGTAAATTCAGTATTTAATTACAATAAATTGCAGCGTTATGTGTATTAGTTGCCGGTGTGTATATAACATGGTGAATAGTGTGAATAGTGAAAGACAATAATTTCGAGTGAATTCAATTAGTGGCATCTGCAACACCAACAGTTTGTTTCATGTAAGTAGTATGCTGCTCATATTTGTACATTATCTTTTGTCTTTGTAATTTAAATGTGTAGCTGTAGTTTAGAAGAAATGTGTTATGTTGCTGCATGTAAAACTGTAGACTATAGCAAAGTTTGGTAAATATTTACAAAATCGTCCGCTCGAGAAAACGAATGAAACATAGTGCAATGGATGCAGTTTTTATTGCTGATTACGATCTTGTAAGTTTTATTGTGCGCTCAAGGTTCGTGTTTTATTTGTGAGAAAATTTCGTACGGTCGATGAAGTGGTTTTATTTCGCTTATGCGGCGGATATTTAGCTAATAAATGTGCATAAACGAGTGTAATATATGCTACAATGATTGATTAATGCATTTACGTTGAAATGATTGCATAAACGCTACCCAAATTGTAAATATTTCGATAACACAGGACCCTGTCACCCCACTCATATGCAAAACTAACCTAACCTAAGCTAACACAATGTTGTTTTACAATACTGATTTAAGATTACGTATTTCATGTATTTCATTTACAGTGCTGTTTTACGGTTATTATTTTTAATATTTCATCTGCTTTTGTGGATTCCCCCGTCATGATGTGTCATGAAGTGCTGAGTTTTATTGTTGTTTTATTATTGCAAACTGAGTAATCATAAGTTTTTAGTAAAAGTAAAAGCAAAATTCTGCCCTAAAGCTTTTGCATTCAGTAGGTGTTTTTAGGTTATTCTAAATAGCAGCATTTGTATATCAGCCATCCAGTATATGTTTTGTGTAGGTATATAACATTCTGCACATGGTACAGTGTGGTATTTAGGAGGTCCTGTTGGAACATGATAAGGAACTGATGGAAAGGAAAGCCTGAAGCCTCACAGTATTCTTACGACCGAAAAAGTCCATCGTCCGTCGGGTATGAACCAGAGGACATAGGCGAAATGTAGTATACGTTTCTTTAATTCAGTTAGAGAGAACAAAGACAAATCCGACATTAGAACCAAGAAAGAACGTTGAAAGTTATAATAAAGAGGTCCAATTAGGTCGTGAAACGTAAGTCTCAGACACTGTTGTTGGGATTAGCGGGCTGCAAGAAACGGGCGTAGGTACCTACTATACCTCCTTTGTTGTTTTATGGGCCTGGAGACAAAATTAGCGATATTGCCTCTTGGATGTGATTGAAAGCTGCTCGTTTTCCCGTCTAATTAGTGAGATACGGGGTCCTTTGTACCTACTGTGTGTGTTCGTTTGTCATCTATCCAAAATAACGGAGGAGCACTTGTCTGTAAACAAAGGCTTCACTTTCATCTAGAAGATTACAGCAGCGACTCCGCTGTCTCTCTTTCTTTACTATATCACGGCGTTTCACAGATCTAGACACACGCGTCTTACGTACTGCCTATTGCACTCACATGGCTTTCTCTACCCTTGTACTAACCGTTCAAACAAACACTAGAGATAAACTTGCACACTTAACATATACAAAAATTAACAACGATGTTCCATTTCACGAAAGTTTTCTGACACAGATGTCAAGGAATATCTCCGAAATGGTTCACTCTACAAGAAAATGTATTCTGACATAAATTGTGTGTTTTAGTAAGATCTACATATTTTGTATAGTATGATTTCGCCTATCTCTAACGCTTTACCAGTTATGCAAAAGTCGTCCAGAGTAAATACGACTACAGGGGCTATAGCCAGAAAATTCAAGATATACATTTCATTTATCATAAAAATATCTGAAAAATAAGGCATTTTAATCAAAATCGTTAGAGCCATTTTCAACAAAAACAAAATTTTCCATATAAAGGCTGGTTTAGAGTGGGGCTATTTTCTTCAAAATTTCCGTATCGCATCCTGGAAAAACATTAAACTTAAATACAAACTTTGATTTTTAAGTTACTTTTCGTTATTCAGCTACGCTGTCCACAGAGTCACAGACACACACACATACACACGCGCGCGGACATTTTTCTGTTTTCTGTTTATGACTGTTATACTTTTATACTCGGCGACATAATTTCTATGTTATACACTTAAGAGCGTTTCTTTGTACAGGTGTCTAAAATTACTATTCTGCAAATGTTTATTTCAATTACAATGAAATAAATAATAATTTCATGTGAACGTATCGAGATATTTACTTTATCTAATTTTTCCGTTCGGTCTAGAAAAACAGGGAGTTCTGTTTAATCGCTTCTGTGTTCCGCTAAAATACACATAGAGAATCAAAAGACTTGCTTATTCTCCTTTCGTCACTAAGCTTTAAAAAACACACGCATCGCTGTATCCTTTGTCCTCCGGGAACAAGAGAAGGATTTCGTTCACGTCGCTGTCGAGCGGTTTAACATTTAATTAAAGGACCCAAATAAATTCCAACAGTTCATGTAAGGCATTTGTTTATTCGCAATGTCGTTTTCGTTGGTTAGCTTCCGTTAAATAGAAATTTATACTGCGAATATATAAGGTTCGTGAAATACCCGACGTTGTCCGTGATTTGATTTATCACTACAACATTTAGACTTAGGTTGTACTTGTCCAATAGTCTTGTGTTTCTTTGTCACTAACTGAAATACCCGACGTTGTCCGTGGTTTGAAGATTTATCACTACAACATTTAGACTTAGGTTGTACTTGTCCAGTAGTCTTGTGTTTCTTTGTCACTAACTGAAATACCCGACGTTGTCCGTGGTTTGAAGATTTATCACTACAACATTTAGACTTAGGTTGTACTTGTCCAATAGTCTTGTGTTTCTTTGTCACTAACTGAAATACCCGACGTTGTCCGTGGTTTGATTTATCACTACAACATTTAGACTTAGGTTGTACTTGTCCAGTAGTCTTGTGTTTCTTTGTTACTAACTGAAATACCCGACGTTGTCCGTGGTTTGAAGATTTATCACTACAACATTTAGACTTAGGTTGTACTTGTCCAGTAGTCTTGTGTTTCTTTGTTACTAACTGAAATACCCGACGTTGTCCGTGGTTTGAAGATTTATCACTACAACATTTAGACTTAGGTTGTACTTGTCCAGTAGTCTTGTGTTTCTTTGTTACTAACTGAAATACCCGACGTTGTCCGTGGTTTGATGATTTATCACTACAACATTTAGACTTAGGTTGTACTTGTCCAACAGTCTTGTGTTTCTTTGTTACTAACTGAAATACCCGACGTTGTCCGTGGTTTGATGATTTATCACTACAACATTTAGACTTAGGTTGTACTTGTCCAATAGTCTTGTGTTTCTTTGTTACTAACTGAAATACCCGACGTTGTCCCTGGTTTGATGATTTATCACTACAACATTTAGACTTAGGTTGTACTTGTCCAATAGTCTTGTGTTTCTTTGTTACTAACTGAAATACCCGACGTTGTCCGTGGTTTGATGATTTATCACTACAACATTTAGACTTAGGTTGTACTTGTCCAATAGTCTTGTGTTTCTTTGTTACTAACTGAAATACCCGACGTTGTCCCTGGTTTGATGATTTATCACTACAACATTTAGACTTAGGTTGTACTTGTCCAATAGTCTTGTGTTTCTTTGTTACTAACTGAAATACCCGACGTTGTCCGTGGTTTGAAGATTTATCACTACAACATTTAGACTTAGGTTGTACTTGTCCAGTAGTCTTGTGTTTCTTTGTTACTAGCTGAAATACCCGACGTTGTCCGTGGTTTGAAGATTTATCACTACAACATTTAGACTTAGGTTGTACTTGTCCAATAGTCTTGTGTTTCTCTGTTACTAACTGAAATACCCGACGTTGTCCGTGGTTTGATGATTTATCACTACAACATTTAGACTTAGGTTGTACTTGTCCAATAGTCTTGTGTTTCTTTGTTACTAACTGAAATACCCGACGTTGTCCGTGGTTTGATGATTTATCACTACAACATTTAGACTTAGGTTGTACTTGTCCAATAGTCTTGTGTTTCTTTGTTACTAACTGAAATACCCGACGTTGTCCCTGGTTTGATGATTTATCACTACAACATTTAGACTTAGGTTGTACTTGTCCAATAGTCTTGTGTTTCTTTGCTACTAACTGAAATACCCGACGTTGTCCGTGGTTTGATGATTTATCACTACAACATTTAGACTTAGGTTGTACTTGTCCAATAGTCTTGTGTTTCTTTGTTACTAACTGAAATACCCGACGTTGTCCGTGGTTTGATGATTTATCAGTACAACATTTAGACTTAGGTTGTACTTGTCCAATAGTCTTGTGTTTCTTTGTTACTAACTGAAATACCCGACGTTGTCCGTGGTTTGATGATTTATCACTACAACATTTAGACTTAGGTTGTACTTGTCCAATAGTCTTGTGTTTCTTTGTTACTAACTGAAATACCCGACGTTGTCCGTGGTTTGATGATTTATCACTACAACATTTAGACTTAGGTTGTACTTGTCCAATAGTCTTGTGTTTCTTTGTTACTAACTGAAATACCCGACGTTGTCCGTGGTTTGAAGATTTACCACTACAACATTTAGACTTAGGTTGCACTTGTCCAATAGTCTTGTGTTTCTTTGTTACTAACTGAAATACCCGACGTTGTCCGTGGTTTGATTTATCACTACAACATTTAGACTTAGGTTGTACTTGTCCAGTAGTCTTGTGTTTCTTTGTTACTAACTGAAATACCCGACGTTGTCCGTGGTTTGAAGATTTATCACTACAACATTTAGACTTAGGTTGTACTTGTCCAGTAGTCTTGTGTTTCTTTGTTACTAACTGAAATACCCGACGTTGTCCGTGGTTTGAAGATTTATCACTACAACATTTAGACTTAGGTTGTACTTGTCCAGTAGTCTTGTGTTTCTTTGTTACTAACTGAAATACCCGACGTTGTCCGTGGTTTGATGATTTATCACTACAACATTTAGACTTAGGTTGTACTTGTCCAACAGTCTTGTGTTTCTTTGTTACTAACTGAAATACCCGACGTTGTCCGTGGTTTGATGATTTATCACTACAACATTTAGACTTAGGTTGTACTTGTCCAATAGTCTTGTGTTTCTTTGTTACTAACTGAAATACCCGACGTTGTCCCTGGTTTGATGATTTATCACTACAACATTTAGACTTAGGTTGTACTTGTCCAATAGTCTTGTGTTTCTTTGTTACTAACTGAAATACCCGACGTTGTCCGTGGTTTGATGATTTATCACTACAACATTTAGACTTAGGTTGTACTTGTCCAATAGTCTTGTGTTTCTTTGTTACTAACTGAAATACCCGACGTTGTCCCTGGTTTGATGATTTATCACTACAACATTTAGACTTAGGTTGTACTTGTCCAATAGTCTTGTGTTTCTTTGTTACTAACTGAAATACCCGACGTTGTCCGTGGTTTGAAGATTTATCACTACAACATTTAGACTTAGGTTGTACTTGTCCAGTAGTCTTGTGTTTCTTTGTTACTAGCTGAAATACCCGACGTTGTCCGTGGTTTGAAGATTTATCACTACAACATTTAGACTTAGGTTGTACTTGTCCAATAGTCTTGTGTTTCTCTGTTACTAACTGAAATACCCGACGTTGTCCGTGGTTTGATGATTTATCACTACAACATTTAGACTTAGGTTGTACTTGTCCAATAGTCTTGTGTTTCTTTGTTACTAACTGAAATACCCGACGTTGTCCGTGGTTTGATGATTTATCACTACAACATTTAGACTTAGGTTGTACTTGTCCAATAGTCTTGTGTTTCTTTGTTACTAACTGAAATACCCGACGTTGTCCCTGGTTTGATGATTTATCACTACAACATTTAGACTTAGGTTGTACTTGTCCAATAGTCTTGTGTTTCTTTGCTACTAACTGAAATACCCGACGTTGTCCGTGGTTTGATGATTTATCACTACAACATTTAGACTTAGGTTGTACTTGTCCAATAGTCTTGTGTTTCTTTGTTACTAACTGAAATACCCGACGTTGTCCGTGGTTTGATGATTTATCAGTACAACATTTAGACTTAGGTTGTACTTGTCCAATAGTCTTGTGTTTCTTTGTTACTAACTGAAATACCCGACGTTGTCCGTGGTTTGATGATTTATCACTACAACATTTAGACTTAGGTTGTACTTGTCCAATAGTCTTGTGTTTCTTTGTTACTAACTGAAATACCCGACGTTGTCCGTGGTTTGATGATTTATCACTACAACATTTAGACTTAGGTTGTACTTGTCCAATAGTCTTGTGTTTCTTTGTTACTAACTGAAATACCCGACGTTGTCCGTGGTTTGAAGATTTACCACTACAACATTTAGACTTAGGTTGCACTTGTCCAATAGTCTTGTGTTTCTTTGTTACTAACTGAAATACCCGACGTTGTCCGTGGTTTGATGATTTATCACTACAACATTTAGACTTAGGTTGTACTTGTCCAATAGTCTTGTGTTTCTTTGTTACTAACTGAAATACCCGACGTTGTCCGTGGTTTGAAGATTTACCACTACAACATTTAGACTTAGGTTGTACTTGTCCAATAGTCTTGTGTTTCTTTGTTACTAACTGAAATACCCGACGTTGTCCGTGGTTTGATGATTTATCACTACAACATTTAGACTTAGGTTGTACTTGTCCAATAGTCTTGTGTTTCTTTATTACTAACTGAAATACCCGGCGTTGTCCGTGGTTTGATGATTTATCACTACAACATTTAGACTTGGGTTGTACTTGTCCAATAGTCTTGTGTTTCTTTGTTACTAACTGAAATACCCGACGTTGTCCGTGGTTTGATGATTTATCACTACAACATTTAGACTTAGGTTGTACTTGTCCAGTAGTCTTGTGTTTCTTTGTTACTAACTGAAATACCCGACGTTGTCCGTGGTTTGATGATTTATCACTACAACATTTAGACTTAGGTTGTACTTGTCCAGTAGTCTTGTGTTTCTTTGTTACCAACTGAAATACCCGACGTTGTCCGTGGTTTGATGATTTATCACTACAACATTTAGTAGGTTGTACTTGTCCAATAGTCTTGTGTTTCTTTGTTACTAACTGAAATACCCGACGTTGTCCGTGGTTTGATGATTTATCACTACAACATTTAGACTTAGGTTGTACTTGTCCAGTAGACTTGTGTTTCTTTGTTACCAACTGAAATACCCGACGTTGTCCGTGGTTTGATGATTTATCACTACAACATTTAGACTTAGGTTGTACTTGTCCAATAGTCTTGTGTTTCTTTGTTACTAACTGAAATACCCGACGTTGTCCGTGGTTTGATGATTTATCACTACAACATTTAGACTTAGGTTGTACTTGTCCAATAGTCTTGTGTTTCTTTGTTACTAACTGAAATACCCGACGTTGTCCGTGGTTTGATGATTTATCACTACAACATTTAGACTTAGGTTGTACTTGTCCAGTAGTCTTGTGTTTCTTTGTTACTAACTGAAATACCCGACGTTGTCCGTGGTTTGATGATTTATCACTACAACATTTAGACTTAGGTTGTACTTGTCCAGTAGTCTTGTGTTTCTTTGTTACCAACTGAAATACCCGACGTTGTCCGTGGTTTGATGATTTATCACTACAACATTTAGTAGGTTGTACTTGTCCAATAGTCTTGTGTTTCTTTGTTACTAACTGAAATACCCGACGTTGTCCGTGGTTTGATGATTTATCACTACAACATTTAGACTTAGGTTGTACTTGTCCAGTAGACTTGTGTTTCTTTGTTACCAACTGAAATACCCGACGTTGTCCGTGGTTTGATGATTTATCACTACAACATTTAGACTTAGGTTGTACTTGTCCAATAGTCTTGTGTTTCTTTGTTACTAACTGAAATACCCGACGTTGTCCGTGGTTTGATGATTTATCACTACAACATTTAGACTTAGGTTGTACTTGTCCAATAGTCTTGTGTTTCTTTGTTACTAACTGAAATACCCGACGTTGTCCGTGGTTTGATGATTTATCACTACAACATTTAGACTTAGGTTGTACTTGTCCAGTAGTCTTGTGTTTCTTTGTTACTAACTGAAATACCCGACGTTGTCCGTGGTTTGATGATTTATCACTACAACATTTAGACTTAGGTTGTACTTGTCCAATAGTCTTGTGTTTCTTTGTTACTAACTGAAATACCCGACGTTGTCCGTGGTTTGATGATTTATCACTACAACATTTAGACTTAGGTTGTACTTGTCCAATAGTCTTGTGTTTCTTTGTTACTAACTGAAATACCCGACGTTATCCGTGGTTTGATGATTTATCACTACAACATTTAGACTTAGGTTGTACTTGTCCAATAGTCTTGTGTTTCTTTGTTACTAACTGAAATACCCGACGTTGTCCGTGGTTTGATGATTTATCACTACAACATTTAGACTTAGGTTGTACTTGTCCAATAGCGTTGTGTTTCTTTGTTACTAACTGAAGGCCTATGTTACACAGATTTATTCCAATATACATGCTAAATACCGAAGTAAATAAGAAAGGAGTGGTGACAATCAAACATTCGACCAATTTTATTTTTTATTTATCTAACCATATACTATAAAGCAGAATGGTAGAGGGAATTATGTTTCAACTTAACGTTAAAAAGTCGATGTTAACTCACACACCTAACAGCTTGTATATTTCTGACGCTGGGCTCGCCGCAGAACAAAGAACTGTTGGGGCGGGGATGCTTTTTGTCACATGCAGGCAAAGGTTGACTCGTGCGAAAGTTTGTGTGTATCTCACTAACAACAATAGAGAACTTTCAAGAAAGTTCTGATGACGCGATCGCCGCTCTGTGTGTAGAAGTCGAGAATCTTCCTTTTGACGTCATCCCCTTTTATAAGACCAGGAAATAACAGTGGGAGAAATAGGGGAAGTGCAGAAAGGCACTGAAAGGATTGAGTCAAGGTTACGAGAAGCAACATATGATAGTTGTGAGAATAAAGGAATAGAAATTGGCATGATAGGATTTTCACATCTTTGTTACACTGGTGTAAGGAGTGCAGTCGTCGATTTGCCGATTTGTGACAATATTAAACTAAAATGGAAATGACAGTTAATAAGACTGCACAAAAACACCGAATATCATTATTTGCAGGGTTTGCCATTGTATCTACCATTAAAGATGTCTTTATTAAGAGTATAATAAGGCGATCTGGTATTCACAGGTCTTTATGATAGTGGTTGAGATTATGAAGAAAGTTTTGGAACACTCTACACCGCCCCAGGGACGTGCTGCAAGGGCTCTAATGGAATTAATAACGACAATATAAACATGGCGGGGACAAGCACTTCTCTGCAGAATGCTTTCATCTGCAGTTTTGGGTTAGAGGGTTAGGGTCTTACGTGACGCTAATGAAAAACCCAGTATCCATTTCTTCCCTTAAAACTGCAACACATTATCATCGCCAGGGTTAAACTAAAAACATCACTTTTACGAGTTAAAACTTATTTAAAAATTTTATCTGTTACATTTACATGACTTTCTTTATCTTTTCAACAAACAAGAATATTACGAAATCTTATTATTCTATACCAGCGATGTCCAACCTTGCCTCTTTGCAGACGTAATTGGCGACTCTTCTCCACTTTACTTCTGACGTGTACAAATCAGTCAGTCAGTATAATTTTCTCTAATACGAACGTTATTCCTTATTTACTTTCTCTACTGCCTATAGTAAACTAGAGGAAGTATTGTATTCCACCAAAAAATTAGATGTCGAGATTTCACAGGAAATGTTTTGGGGCCCCCTGAGTCAAAAAAGCATTTTTAGAAACAGGTGGGTGTGTCTGTTACTCTGTGGACAGCATAACTCAAAAACGTAAAGTCGGTTAAAAACCAAATTTAGTATTTAAGGTTAATGACCCTCAAGGATGCGACACGAAGATTTTGAAGAAAATAGCCCCAACCTAAACTACCATTTACATGGAAAATTTTTTGAAAATTTTGATTTTCTTGAAAATGGCTTAAAGGATTTTTATTAAAATGCCATATGTTTAAGATATTTTTATGACAAATGAAATGTATATCTTGAATTTTCTGGCTATAGCCTATGTAGTCCTATTTACTCTGGATGACTTTTGCATAACTGGTAAACCGTTAGAGATAGACCAAATCTTACTATACAAAAAATGTAGATCTTGCTAAAATACACAATTTATGCCTGAAGAAAATTTTTTGTAGAGTGAACCATTTCGGAGATATTCCTTGTTATTTGTGTAAGGTTTGGAAAACTTATACTTTTGTCAAATGGAACATCGTTATAAGAGAGTATAGCTCTATGAACAAATTGAACTATATTAAAAGTGGATAAATATATGTGTTGCGTGTACAAACATAGAGATAACAGAATTTAACTACGTCCACTACCAAACTTGCTGGCGAACTATTTTGTACTGTTTTAGAGGATAACAAACAATTAATGCTATTGTTTTTTATGTAGCTCTGCACAGGAGATTTGCATTTAAACTAGATAGAGGCAGTTTTTTGTGTCATTGCAAGCAGGATGGTCAATTTAACGCGCCAAACGTGGTGAAACTGTTCCCCGAGCGTGGGATTCTTTTTATTTAACCGTTTACTACCATCTGCGCGGGTTGCATAAACAAGGGAGAAGCTTCGCTGTGCCTACCGTCCGTATAACTTATGCATTATCACTGGTGACTTCATTTTGGGTCCATGAAATGGCCAACCAAATGGGCACTACTTCATTCGTACGCAGAAATTAAACTTCCAAAACCGGTCTTTTAGATTAAAGAGGATGGGTCATGAACTTGTTAAGAACTGGGGGCCTGAAACTTTAAACATAGCTCAGAACCAATGGCAATGCAACATTAATTCGCTTTTAACTCGCTTCATGTGGAAAGTTTAGATTTTCTGGAAATTGTCTAATGATTTTAATTAAAATACCCTATGTTTATCAGACTTTATTCACATTTTTGTCGACGTCGGTCTCTTAATATATCTTCAATATTAACTGAGTGTGTTTGTGTTCGTGTGTGTGTGTGTTTGTGTATTTCTGTGTGTTTGTGTGTGTTTGTGTGTATTTGTGTATTTGTGTGTGTTTGTGTGTCTTTGTGTGTGTTTGTGTTTGTGTGTGTATTTGTGTGTGTTTGTGTGTGTGTATTTGTGTACATTTGTGTGTGTATTTGTGTGTGTGTTTGTGCCTGTCTCTGGCCCAGAGGACTATTATACTATTTTTATTTTTTTATTTTTTATTTGGACGAATTTTGCATAACTGGTAAACCGTTAGATATAGACCAAATCATACTATACAAAAAAATGTAGATCTTGCTAAAATACACAATTTATGTCTCGATGAATTTTCTTGTAGGGCGAACCATTTCGGAGATATTCCTTGTTATGTGTGTGAGTTTCAGAAAACTTAAAACTTTCGTGAAATGGAACATCGTTGTTCATTTTTTTATATGTTAAGTGTGCAAAGAGAACGGAATCTCAAAGCTTTTAAAGATTTAACTATCGCTCAAAGACTACTGTGTTCTAATATTCCCCTTGTACCTACAAGGAAATAAGCAATAATATAATTTGTACAAATGTTTATCTCAACTAACACGGAGATACAGGAATACGAGTCTGTAAGAATAGTAAGTACAAGAGTAGAGAAAGTCATGTGAGTGTAACACATCAGATTTTTAAAAATTGTGAACAAACAGCTGAAATATCCCATAAAACTGATGAAGGTCTACGTTTAAGTAAATATTTGTAATAAGACGTGTTGAACGCGAGCGGGCCGTGGTCTGTGAGAATTTGCATATTCTTGCGCTAACTAACGGCCTTGCTCCCCTCTTATTTGCCTTTGCGTTGCACAAACAGGGATGAATGCCATTAAAACCCTTCAACTTCCCTCACATTATATACACAATCATGAATACCAAAGAGTACCGTATTACCAGGGATTTCTTGTATACTGTTGCTCGAGGAATATGTACACGCGGCCCCGTTAATGCTCTCAGAAGAGAAGTGCGCCGACAAGGATATATTGGGGGTATTTAATCTATAGAATATCTTTGAATACAACGTTTTAATATACTTCTCTACCCTAAACTACCCTTTACGTGGAAAATTTTTCGAAAATTGTGAATTTCTTTAAAATTGTTGTAACGATTTTCATTAAAATGACATATGTTTGAGATATTATTATGGCAAATGAAATGTATATCTTGAATTTTCTGGCTATAGCCCCTGTAGTCGTATTTACCCTGGACGACTTTTGCATAACTGGTAAACCGTTAGAGATAGACAAAATCATCCTGTACAAAAAATGTAGATCTTGCTAAAATGCACAATTTATGTCTGAATACAATTTTTTGTAGGGTGAACCACTTCGGAGATATTCCTTGTTACTTGTGTGAGCTTTGGAGAACTTAAAACTTTCGTGAAATGGAACATCGTTGTTCATTTTTTTATGTTAAGCGTGCAAAGAGAACGGGATCTCGAAGCTTTAAAAAATTTGACTATCGCACAAAGTCTACTGTATTGTAATATTCCCCTTGTACCTACAATGAAATAAAGAATAAGATAATTTGTACAAATGTTTATCGCAACTAACACAAAGAAGATATAGGAATAAGAGTTTGTAAGAATAGTAAGTACAAGAGAAGAGAAAGTCATGTGAGTGCAACACATAAAATACTTTTTTATTTTATTTTAATTGCATTGCATTTGGCTTTAGAGGGTTTAGGTTATGTTGCTGTAGTATATTTTAAATTCCCGTACCTACAAACTGTGACTATATTTCCTATGTATGGATATAAAACCACAGAGAAACGATAAAATTTGTATAATTTACCATACACTATTATTTCAGCATGTTCTTGAGTGTTTTTGAAAATACGCTCTAACCACAACATACAACGTGGTTTGTACAACATGCTGTGCCCGGACATTGCCGACAACTTCTGTAACAAAATGTTACGCTTCACTCTGCATAAATAGGAAACAATACATTTATCATGTTTACATGAAGTTGGACAACAAAAAGATGGGAAATTAACATAAACGGAAGTCTATTAAATTACCAGGTATATTAAATAGAGGAAGTGTTGTATTCTACACAAAAATTCGGTGGCGAAATTTTACTAAAAATATATATTTTGAGGTCACCTGAATTAAAAAAAAATCCAATCTGATGTGTTGCACTCATATGACTTTCTCTGCTCTTGTACTAACCATTCTTACAAACTCTTATTCCTATATCTTCTTCGTGTTAGTTGAGATAAACATTTGTACAAATTATATTATTGCTTATTTCCTTGTAGGTACAAGGGGAATATTAGAATACAGTAGGTCTTGAGCGATAGTTAAATCTTTAAAAGCTTTGAGATTCCGTTCTCTTTGCACACTTAACATATAAAAAAATGAACAACGATGTTCCATTTCACGAAAGTTTTAAGTTTTCTGAAACTCACACACATAACAAGGAACATCTCCGAAATGGTTCACCCTACAAGAAAATTCATCGAGACATAAATTGTGTATTTTAGCAAGACCAGCATTTTTTGTGTAGTACGGTTTGGGCTATCTCTTAAAGGTTTATCGGTTATGGAAAAGTCGTCCAGAGTAAATACGACTACAGGTGCTATAGCCAGAAAATTCAAGATATACATTTCATTTGTCATAAAAATATCTCAAACATATGACTTTTCCATCAAAATCGTTAGCCATTTTCAAGAAAGTCAAAATCTTCGAAAAATTTTCCATGTAAAGGGTAGTTTAGTGTGGGGTTATTTTATTCAAAATCTTCGTGTCGCATCCTTGAAAGACACTAAGCTTAAATACTAACTTTGGTTTTTAACCTAGTTTTCGTTTTTGAGTTATGCTGTCCACAGACACACAGACCTTTTTCTAAAAATGCTGTTTTTGGATTCAGGGGGTCTCAAAACGTATATTTCCGGTGAAATCTGTACATTGAATTTTTGGGTGGAATACAATACTTCCCCTACTTACCAGTACAGAAAGTAAAAAAGAGGAAACACTCACACAGATTTGCAGAGGTTCTATCGGACGATATGCAGACAGTCGAAAGAGTTCTGGCGTTTTTAGCAATGCTAGACATAAATCTGAGGTTTAGTCATAGTCTAATTAGAAATGAAGGCAGAAATTTTTAATATAAATGAAAGCTTAAACCATTTCATAGAAAAGTGAGATCGACCCAGAAAACTACATGAACTAAAGAAGACCAGCCGCAAGACACGCCTTTCAAAGGGTTAAAAAGTAAGGGGAAAACCTGAGAGCGCCCAGGTTAGAGGTGAAGCTCACGGCATAAAAGAGTCGTGGATCGGGAATCGAACCCACGACTTCCAACGGTATGATCGCCTATGAATCTCCTGGCTAGCCAAAAATAGGATCATCCTGTTGTTGTCTTAGTTAACTCGGAGTATAAAATATACCAATATTAGTTTGGTAGAAGCGAAGTACCTTCTATTGGTGTGAGAGTTGCCCCCGAAACCAATTACTTCGGTTTAATGAGTAGGATATTCACAGTCACGAGTTAGATTAGGTTTAGAAGGAGACAGAGAACTTGTGGCTGTGTTATCAGTCCTACCAAATTCTAAACTCTACATACTCCTTCCTATTTAATATTACTTCCATGTCGTTCTATTTAGGACGATCGTGGTTTCTAACCTAACTTTTTTGCTCCTTTTAGTGCACAATGATACTCCGATTAGTCACTTATGATATCAGAACTGTCTTAAAGAATGATAGACTCTGTATAAAAATCTTATGTGTTGCACTCACATGACTTTCTCTACTCTTGTACTGACCATTCTTACAAACTCTTATTCCTATATCTTCTTCGTGTTAGTTGAGATAAACATTTGCACAAATTATCTTATTACTTATTTCCTTGTAGGTACAGAGGCAGTCTTTTAGAAGTAACGCAACAAAAGCTTGACAACGAGAGCTGCGCGAAAGTTGGGTATTACTCCGATAAAGTCAAGTTCTCTAGTTCGATTAAAGAGCACCTGCCACTTCCACTCGACGCTTAAAAACCATCGGTCTGGGCCGGTTTTGAACCACGACCTCGGGATCAAAAGTCCAGCGTCCAACCAACACAGCATCCACACGAACTGCTTCTTGTTAAAGCATACGATATATATCAAATGCATACTTTGTAGGGGTTTGGAGTTAACCATTTCTTAGATATTCCTTTTATTAGTTAAGACTTGTATTTTACTCAAATGGTAAGTCGTTATTCCTTATTTAGTTCTGGCTATACAAAGTGAATGGAATGTAAAATACATCACATAGTGACTAGCTCTTAAAACATTTGACTATCAGCTAAGTCTATGGTATACCCATTGTACCTATAAGCAAATACGCAATAAGATGAACATTTCTAGAACTGTTAAGATGAATTAGACAGAAGAACAAGTTTGTACGCATACTTAGGTGAAGAATGAGTAGAGAGAGGTGTATGAAAGTATTATCAGATTTTTCCTACCCCCAGCAAGCTGTTATCTTGCCACCTACTTCATCTTTTTTGTAGGAAATGTAATTTTTACCCAGACTTTTTAAAAAGCCTACACGAGGCAGCGTTCTTCACGGAAATTGAATTTTCTTTCTCATAAAAATATTGTTTAGTGACGTAGGCAGACTCGTGCTTCCGTAATACAAACTGGTGGACGTGAAGGGGGTTGCGTTGCTTCTTGGGCAGCGCGCACCTTCTTCTCTAACGAGGTAGCTGTATTCCTGGGCCCAATCATTGCTTCACATGTTTGGAAACAAGGAAATAACGAGCCACTTACATTGTTGGAGTGGCAACACTGCATGTGCTCCTTGTGTCACTATGGCAACCCAATAGCTTCAGTAAGAAGGGCAAGTGTTGTATTCCACCCAAAATTTATATGTTGAGATTTCGCTGGAAATATAGGTTTAGAGGCCCCCTGAATCCATAAGGTGTGTGTGTGTGTGTGTGTGTGTGTGTGTGTGTGTGGGTGTGGGTGTGTGTGTGTGTGTGTGTGTCTGTCGGTCTGTGGACAGCATAACTCAAAAACGAAAAGTAGGTTAAAAACCAAAGTTAGTGTTTAAGTTCAGTGTCTTTCAAGGATGCGACACCAAGATTTTCAAGAAAATAGCCCCATCCCAAACTACCCTTTAAATGGAACATTTTTGGAAAATTTTGATTTTTTTTCAAAATCGCTAACGATTTAGATTAAAATGTCATATCTTTGAGACATTTGTATGATAAATGAAACGTATATCTTGAATTTTCTGACTATAGCCTCTGTAGTCGTATTTACTCTGGATGACTTTTGCATAACTGGTAAACCGTTAAGATAGACCAAATCATACTACACAAAAAATGTAGATGTTGCTAAAATACACAATTTATGTACAAAAAATGTTTCTTGTATGCTGAGCCATTTCGGAGATATTCGTTGTTATGTGTGTGAGTTTCGGAAAACTTACAAAGATTTGACTATCGCACAAAGACTACTGTGGTCTAATCTTCCCCTTGTACCTACAAGGAAATAAGCAATAAGATAATATGTACAAATGTTTATCTTAACTAACACGAAGAAGATATAGGAATAAGAGTTTTATGAATGGTTACTGCAAGAGTAGAGAAAGTCATGTGAGTGCAACACATCACATTTTTCGGGTATAAATAACATTATTAATAAAACCTTTTTCTTCTTTTCCAGGTAAGTAGAACTTTCCAGACATGTCATCTTCCATACGCCCTAGTAGAGGTAAGAATTCCGCTGTTGTTTATGCTATTTACTAACAGAGGCTGCAATTATTGACCCGTAAAAACAATTATTTTTAAAGAAATCATGTTAAAATCAATGCACAATGTGCGAAGTAGCAGTTAAAACTTTATCAGAAGTCATTCTCTGAAAAGTTCCGTCTTTACGGCAGAGCTATTATTTAAACCAGGGTGGCTAAGGCAATTGGGCGTTCCAGCGAAATCAAGTCAAGAAATGTGTAAGATACGTGGAACTGAGTTACGTTCACACTTTAAAGGTGCAAGATTTTCTCAAAAACGATTCTAAATCTTAAAGTTTCTCGTATCTACTAAAATCCCCAATCTAAATAACGTTTGCGCAAATTAAGAGGTATTCAAAGTATAATTACACAAAAAATGTAGATCTAGAGAAGGCGCACAATTTATATCAGTTACATATCTATAGAATTAATCATTTCCGACGTATTCCTTGTTACTAGTTTAAAGTATTGTATTTCACTCAAAAATTTGGTGTCGATATTTCACTGGAAAAATATGTTTTGAGACCCTCTGAATCCAAAACGGCATTTTTAGAAATAGACACACGTGTGTGTGTGTGTGTGTGTGTGTGTGTGTGTGTGTGTGTGTGTGTGTGTGTGTGTGTGTGTGTGTGTGTGTCTGGACAGTATAACTCAAAAACACAAAAGTCGGTTAAAAACCAAAGTTTTTATTTAAGTTTAATCTCTTACAAGGATGCGACACGAAGATTTTGAAGAAAATAGCCCCACCCTAAACTACCATTTACATAGAACATTTTTCGAAAATTTTGATTTTCTTGAAAATGGCTCCGATTTTGATTAAAATGTATGTTTGAGATATTTTTTATGAAAATGAAATGAATATTTTGAATTTTCTGGCTATAGCCTATGTAGTCCTATTTACTCTGGATGACTTCTGAATAACTCGTAAACCGTAAAAGATAGACAAAACCTTACTCTACAAAAAATGAAGTTCTTGCTAAAATACACAATTTATGGCTTGATAAATTTGTTTGTAGGGTGAACCATTTCGGAGATATTCCTTTTTGTTGGCATCACTTCCGGAAAACTTAAAACTTTCGTGAAATGGAATATCGTTGTTCATTTTTTATACTATGGCTCAAAGCCTACAGTATTGTAATATTCCCCTTATACCTACAAGGAAATAAGCAATAAGATAATTTGTACAAATGTTTATCTCAACTAACACGAAGAAGATAGAGGAATATCAGTTTCTAAGAATGGTTAGTACAAGAGTAGAGAAAGTCCTGTGAGTGCAACACATCAGATGTTTTATTTTGTGTTTGAATGGAGTACATATGCCAAAGTCTGGACTCGAACCAGAGACTTAACACCAAGGACTTGACAGACTACGAACTTAGCGAAGATCTTTTTTTCAATGTCCCTTCTAGGCACTTTGGCACGAAATTAAACGACTGTAAATGTTATTTCAATACTGGCTCATTTTGTAAAGTTACGCCTGATTGGTCAGGCTGCAGGGATGATTTCATTTGTTTTGACGACTGGCGAGCCTACCCTGTACCCAGGGGTGTTTAATGCATCATGTTGAACAAATCCCATATCAAATTAAATTTGGGTTTGAATTTAGTTGGCGGTCGCCTAATGCAATAGGGAATTATTGACCACATTTAGTGGTCCTGGTGGCACAAACCAACATTTCTACCCCGTAAAAGTACATTTCGTTCACTGCGTCTCCGGCTCATTTCGTATCTACCTCATACAGCGCAAAATTAATGTGTTGCACTCACATGACTTTCTCTCCACTTGTAGCATTGAGATTCCGTTCTCTTTGCACACAACATATAAAAAATGAACAACGATGTTCCATTTCACCAAACTTTTAAGTCTTTCGAAACCCACACACATAACAAGGAATATCTCCGAAATGGTTCAACCTACAAGAAAATTTATTCAGACATAAATTGTGTGTTTTAGCAAGATCTACATTTTTTGTATAGTATAATTTGGTCTATCTCTAAAGGTTTACCAGTTATGCAAAAGTTGTCCAGAGTAAATACGACTACAGGGGCTATAGCGAGAAAATTCAGAATATACATTTCATTTGTCATAAAAATATCTCAAACATATGGCATTTTAATCAAAATTGCTAGAGCCACGTTCAAGAAAAACAAAATTGTCGAAAAATTTTCTATCTAAAGGGTAGTTTAGGGTGGGGCCATTTTCTTCAAAATCTTCGTGTTGCATCCTTGAAAGACATTAAACTTAAATACCAACTTTGATTCTTAACCGACTTTTAGTTTTTGAACTATGCTGTCCACACACACACACACACACACACACACACACACACACACACACACACACACACACACACACACACACACACACAAACACAAAGTATTTGTGGATGTTGAAGCTGCCAGTCCTTATACGAGTAGATAATGCAGCCGTATTATAATGAAGGTGGTATTCGTGGCCAACAAGTGTTTGGGAGAGTGAGAAGCAGAACAAATCGGTGTCTGGAGGTTACACATCCTGCTCCTGGGGTACACGTGGTGACCTGCAGCCATCCATCACGTCCATCTGAACCAGCCCGACCACGCCACTAAATACAATCAATGAAGCCATTCACATAGCCCCACTCAATAACACATCAAGTATTTCAATAGCCTTGTGTTTCTTTGTTACTAACTGAAATACTTGGCGTTGTCCGTGGTTTGATGATTTATCACTACAACATTTAGACTTAGGTTGTACTTCTCCAATAGTCTTGTGTTTCTTTGTTACTAACTGAAATACCCGACGTTGTCCGTGGTTTGATGATTTATCACTACAACATTTAGACTTAGGTTGTACTTCTCCAATAGTCTTGTGTTTCTTTGTTACTAACTGAAATACCCGACGTTGTCCGTGGTTTGATGATTTATCACTACAACATTTAGACTTAGGTTGTACTTCTCCAATAGTCTTGTGTTTCTTTGTCACTAACTGAAATACCCGACGTTTTCCGTGGTTTGATGATTTATCACTACAACATTTAGACTTAGATTGTACTTGTCCAATAGTCTTGTGTTTCTTTGTTACTAACTGAAATACCCGACGTTGTCCGTGGTTTGATGATTTATCACTACAACATTTAGACTTAGGTTGTACTTGTCCAATAGTCTTGTGTTTCTTTGTTACTAACTGAAATACCCGACGTTGTCCGTGGTGTGATGATTTATCACTACAACATTTAGACTTAGGTTGTACTTGTCCAATAGTCTGTGTTTCTTTGTTACTAACTGAAATACCCGACGTTGTCCGTGGTTTGATGATTAATCACTACAACATTTAGACTTAGGTTGTACTTGTGCAATAGTTTTGTGTTTCTTTGTTACTAGGTGAAATACCCGACGTTGTCCGTGGTTTGATGATTTATCACTACAACATTTAGACTTAGGTTGCACTTGTCCAATAGTCTTGTGTTTCTTTGTTTCTAACTGAAATACCCGACGTTGTCCGTGGTTTGATGATTTATCACTACAACATTTAGACTTAGGTTGTACTTGTCCAATAGTCTTGTGTTTCTTTGTTACTAACTGAAATACCCGACGTTGTCCGTGGTGTGATGATTTATCACTACAACATTTAGACTTAGGTTGTACTTGTCCAATAGTCTTGTGTTTCTTTGTTACTAACTGAAATACCCGACGTTGTCCGTGGTTTGATGATTTATCACTACAACATTTATACTTAGGTTGTACTTGTCCAATAGTCTTGTGTTTCTTTGTTACTAACTGAAACACCCGACGTTGTCCGTGGTTTGATGATTTATCACTACAACATTTAGACTTAGGTTGTACTTGTCCAATAGTCTTGTGTTTCTTTGTTACTAACTGAAATACCCGACGTTGTCCGTGGTTTGATGATTTATCACTACAACATTTAGACTTAGGTTGTACTTGTCCAATAGTCTTGTGTTTCTTTGTTACTAACTGAAATACCCGACGTTGTCCGTGGTTTGACGATTTATCACTACAACATTTAGACTTAGGTTGTACTTGTCCAATAGTCTTGTGTTTCTTTGTTACTAACTGAAATACCCGACGTTGTCCGTGGTGTGATGATTTATCACTACAACATTTAGACTTAGGTTGTACTTGTCCAATAGTCTTGTGTTTCTTTGTTACTAACTGAAATACCCGACGTTGTCCGTGGTTTGATGATTTATCACTACAACATTTAGACTTAGGTTGTACTTGTCCAATAGTCTTGTGTTTCTTTGTTACTAACTGAAATACCCGACGTTGTCCGTGGTGTGATGATTTATCACTACAACATTTAGACTTAGGTTGTACTTGTCCAATAGTCTTGTGTTTCTTTGTTACTAACTGAAATACTTGGCGTTGTCCGTGGTTTGATGATTTATCACTACAACATTTAGACTTAGGTTGTACTTGTCCAATAGTCTTGTGTTTCTTTGTTACTAACTGAAACACCCGACGTTGTCCGTGGTTTGATGATTTATCACTACAACATTTAGACTTAAGTTGTAGTAATTCCCAACATCGTGGGCTCTTGTACTCTAATTTACGTATTCCAGAACCAGAACCATTATCAGGTCGTACAGGTACTCCTGTACGGTGTGTCTTTTCGCACAGCACCTAGCCGCTTCAGCGGCTTTATCTGTGCGATATGGGAGGTTGTCCGTGTATTGTCGTGCGTGTTTGTTCTGGGCAAAGGTTTCTTTCTGTATACCTATTTCAGGATACAGAAAGGGGGCAGGAATAGGTGGTGGGTAATGATGTGTTGGAGGATGGGAGTGGCGTTACCCTTATCCAAGGACGTCCTTGGGTAAGCGGTAGCTTTTCTTCCTTCTAGGTGCTAAGTGGTCGTATTGACCTAATACCCGTGCCAGCTGATTGGTGTGGGAGTTGATTTTCGAGTACATGGTTCGGATCGCTCCTTTACCAAGTCCTCGATGTAGGGAAGTCCTGTTTGGGTATGTAGGATGTGAGACGGGAATCTACGTCCGGTATTGAAGATCATTCTAAGTGCCCTGTTCTGCACCGACTGAAGTTTGATGATGTGTGAAGGTGCAGCTGATCCCCAGGCTTCGCAGCCATAAAGGATCATGGGCGGAATGATGGCCCGGTAAATCCTTAATTTAAGGTGGTTTGGCATAGTAGATTTGAGGATAGGGTAGAGCTGTCTGAGCGCAGCGTGACCAACTTTGGCCTTTGCGCGGACGTGTGGGGCGTATGTTAGCCCGCGATCGGGGACAACGCCTAAGTATTTGGCAGAGGTTACCCATGGGATATTTCTCCGCCTGAGCCGAAGTGACCGATCCGGTCGCCAATTGCGGACCTTACCAAGGAGGAGAGCGGAGCTTTTCCCCGGACTAATAGCCATTCTCCACTTTTCACTCCAACGGTCGACGGCATCGAGTTGTCGTTGAAGGGGAGGGAGGCAATATCTCACATTTTTATTCTGTGCCATGATGAGGACATCGTCCGCATACTGGCATGTCGCAGTATGTTGTTCCGTGGGGAAATCGGACATGTAAGCTGCGAAGAGTAGCGGGGAGAGTACACTGCCCTCTGGGACTCCGGCCGCTATTTGTCTTTTGGTAGACAGTTTTCCTTCCACTTTCACTCTGAAAGTGCGGTCCTGAAGGAAACTGCTAAGGATAGTGAGATATGGTGGAGGGATATTTGCCTGCTTAAGTTTGTACAGAAGGCCCTGGTGCCAAGTTGTGGCGAAAGCCTTTTCCACATCCAGCAGCACCGCTACGGGCTTGATGTTTCCCTGGAATCCCAGAGATACCATCTCGGCCACACGCAGCAACTGCATGGACGTGGAATGACCCCGACGAAAACCAAACTGGTGATCCGGTAGGAGTTGCCTCTCCTCAAACAGAGGTAATAGGCGGGTGAGGAGCAACCGCTCAAAAACTTTTGAGACGATTGGGAGAATGCTGATGGAACGGTAGTTGTTAGGAAAGACTGGGTTTTTGGTCGGCTTCAATAAACATACCACCCTCGCTTCCTTGCAGAAAACCGGAAAGTAACGAAGACGGAGGCATGCATTGAAGATCCGAGTCAAACGAACCACAGCCTTTTTGGGTAGGTGCTGAAGCATGAGCGCCGTGACGCCGTCATGTCCAGGGGATTTGTTTGGGTTCAGACTTAGGATTTCAGAAATCACCGCTTTCGGGGTGATTATAGGGAGATGGATCCTCTCATGTAGCCGCCGTGGTTCCTCGTAGAGGTAATGAGTTCGGTAAAGTCTTCGTCTTGCGGGTCCTCCCGGGGTTCAAACTGTACCTCAAGGTGGTCCGCGAACACAGTGGCCTTCTCGTCGGGCTCAAAAGCGAGTCTCCCACGAGTGCCGTGCAGAGGATGCTGGTATAGGGCCTTGTCCTTCCTCAAGGCCTTTATAATCCGCCAGGGTTTCTTTTCCTGTAAATTTACAGTTTGCATTGTATTTTCCCAGGCTGATGTTCTATGCGCACGGAGCAGTCGCCTTACCAGGGATTTGAACCTCTGGTAGACTGCTCCTATCCTGGGATGGCGGAAACGCTGCCATAGCTTCCGAACAGTTGCCTTGGCTTTTATCAACTGTCGGAGTTCTATTGGTATGGTTCTAGGGTCTGGGGTGTTGGTGGGAATGCGGTGGGTGTGTGCGCGTACCGCATTAAGGATCTGGTGGGAAAAGTCCGACGCTGCCTCTTCCAGCGCCTCGATATCATCGATGCGAGGTCGAGGGTCAACGGAACGGTTTAGTTCTAGGACTGCTGCATCCCAGTCGGTCTCAAATGTCCAGTCTGAGTTTAACAGAGCTGGCATGGCTACTGTGGAATCTACCACGACAGGGTCATGGTCAGAATCCAGCTCATTTACTGCCGAGAGGTCAAAATGTAATGGCATGTTCTTGGTGATCATGATGTCTAAGACGTCAGGCCTGCCGCGGGCCGGATGGAATGTAGGACCTCTCGGCCCGTGCGCGACGAGGTTTGGGTCTCCGCTGATGAGGCGGTAGAGCCCTCGCCCCCTCTGGTTACTAATGCGACTGTGCCAGAGCCCATGCTTCGCGTTGAGATCTCCAGCGATGCAGACTACTGGGTGTAGGTTGAGGAGTGTGGTGTAATCTGCTTCATAGAAGCGATGATCTGGGGGGTCATAAGCCGCAATCAACAAAGTGTCCACACCACCAATGGCAAGCCTAATGGCAGTAGCCTCCACATGTTGAAGGGCAGGAAGAGGGAAGGGTGTATGGGTGATGATGCTTTTGATGAAGATTGCTGTACCTCCGCCCTGTCGGCCGACCCGATCAGACCGATGAGCGACGTAACTTGGCAGCGAGAAGTGTATACCAGCATGCAGGTGTGTTTCGGTCACCATGAGGATGTCGATCCCGTAGGACTGTACAAATTCTAGAATGCCTGGACGTTGTTCCCTGACGCCGTTGGCATTCCAGAAAGCGGCTCGTAATGGTCTACGCACGACGCGGTAGGCCATTACTGGGAGGATCTAGGGAACAGCTGCTCTAGTGTTTGCAGCAGGATTTGGTGTTTTTGTAGGACGTCAACATTGGCGTCCGTTAGTGTCTGCATACACTTCCTCAAGATGGGAAGTGTCCGTTTTATCATGTCCCCAAACCAGTTGGACAGGGTCCTGAATTCCTCTAGGTCTGCCGAGGATATAACACCTCCGAGTGAGGTCAATGGGGCCACCGGAGTGGTGCGTGCCGGTTGGGCTCGTTGGGTTGGGGCCGGGGTAGGTTCCTCGGCAGTGGCGGTGACTGCGTCAGACTCAGTCATTTGCTCAAGAAGAGCTGACTGCTGTCTTTCAGCCTTTCTTTGCTTCCTCTCTCGCTTTTCGCGAGAGGGGCGGGGAGGTGGAGCTACACTCTCCTTTACACTAGTATCTAGTGTAGGTTGCACAGTTTGTGCCTGTGCGGGTGTGGTTTGTGCATTTTCCACTTGCTGCACAATTTGCTCAGCCTCTTTAAGGGTGGCGGCAAAGCTCACCCCTGCACGGACTGGTGCCCCATTTTTGGGACCGCGGCGGCGGCTGTCTATAATTTTTTGCCGCACTTCACACCCCTTGTAAACACTTACGTGGGGTTTGTGGCAATTGGCACACTCCTTTTCCTCTTTGTCGCAATTTGCGATGAGGTGGTCCCCAGCACAGCGTAAGCATGCGAGCTTTCGTTCGCATGCTTGGCTGGAGTGGTGAAAGCCCATGCACCTTCGGCATTGGGCTGGGCCATTTTGCCCATAGAAGCGCTCCACCTTGACCACTGTGTGGAACAAGGTGCGTATGGCGTCTATGGGTTGTACCTGTTTGTCCATGTCTTTATCCACTACCACTAGGTATAGTGGCATAGGTACCTTTTTGGACCCCTCCTCGGTCCAAATGGTTTTTCTCAGTTGCGCTGCAGCTGAGATTTTGATATTATGCTCCTCTAGGAGTGCCTGTGTAATTTCCTCTGGTGTACACTCAGAGGAGAGTCCCCTAATAATGCGTCTTTCAACGTTAGGACGCTGGATTGAGTAGGAGTAGAAGTGAATCTGCTCCTCTCTTAGGACTTGTTTCGCCCTTTCGAAATCCTCGGACGTGTAGGTTCGGATATGAACCTTTCTTGGCTTCCTTTGAGCCTCGAAACCCTTGACCAATTTGGCCGCAAGAAGTTTCATGATTCTTACGTGGTTGGTGAAAGAATCCGCTATGATGGGCGGAATCTTAAGGCCCTTTTCGGATAAGGGTGGTTCTTCGGCCCCTTCTGGGGGATGCAGACTTGAATTGGAGGATTTTCTTTTCCTCCTGCGCTCAACGACGGTGAAGTCGTCGTCTTGCGCCATGGCTTCGTCCTCTGATTCTGTCTCAGACAGCGGGAGGTGCGGGTTGTTCGGTACAGGTATCTTCGATGGTTGAATTTTCTGAGGGGCCAAACCCTTGCGTTTGGACCCCTTGAGCCTCTTTGCGGCGGGTTCTGCCACTTCAGGTGGTGTTGGTTGGGAACTAGTCCCTGGTTGTTGTCCGTCGGTGTCCATGTCTAGTCCTTTCCTAGTCTTTGCAGGTGCCAACCGGCGTCCCACAGAGGACCTATCGCCTTGCGGCGTGCCTATTGGGGTTCCAACGAACCCCGGGTCCAGACCGAAGTCTGGTCCCTTGGCTGCGGCCGTGTGGGCCTGCGGTCTCGTTAGTCCGTCTGTCTTCGTCTTTGCCGAAGCACTGCTCTGGAGCTGGTCGCCCATCCCTGCTTGCTGGACTGGAAGGGCTCGGCGAGCCTCTCTCAGTAGACAAGCAAGCAGATGACCGACAGACTCTGCCTCCCCCTTGCCGGAGGACCTCCGGTAAAGTTTCTTCTCCTCGATGGTGTCTGGTAGGTCTTCTCGGTGCACCCTAAAACTTGCTTGCCAAGTCTCTTATAGGGTACACCGTGTGCTTTGCCTGGCTCTTGCCTGGCCGATGCTGCGTTGCGAGCTTCCTCGATGATGTCTGGTAGGTTTCTTCTTCTCCAATTTGGAGTGCCCTAAAATCTGCTGTCAGATCTCTTATAGGACACTCCGCGACGAACTAGCGGCGCCCGGCCTGGCTATTACACTGTATGTAGTAGGCGCGGTGCGTAGTAGTAGCTCCTCCTGCGTCGTTTCCGCTCCCTGACGAGAGGTCCTGCTGTGCCGTCACGGTTTTCCACCAGTGGTGCAAAGTAGACGTGGACGAGGCGAGTACCATTCGACGAATGATATTTACGTATTCAAAGTCGAACGGCGCTAGAACATCTACTTCGGCTAGTTTGGTACGTGGACACGGTCGTACGTGACGCGGTAACCAATTGCAGGTATGTAGGTAATTTGATTTTAACAAGAAGTTTCACAAAGCAATATATTATCGAACATAGAGAAGTTTGCTTGGTGCTTTCTTCCCCAAACTGGAAACTTTGTTATAATCTCGTCTGATAATTTTCCGCTTGCTTCATTACCTCTCTATAATATTATCTGCGAGGAATTTGAACCACGCGAACCTCCAACTTGGGGTAGGTTAATAAGGGAACACCTAGGTACCCATCGATCCGGAAACTTTATCGCACATAAACTACATACACTCTAACGGATATCGCATACATTCCATTAAGTGATATACGCTTTTATTTTCCCTAGCATATATCATGTGATACATAACTGTTATTCTTCTAGCTTCATGTTGGTTGAGATAAACAAATTATCTTATTGCTTATTTCCTAAGGTACAAGGGGAATAGGGGAATACAGTAGGCTTTGAGCGATAGTCAAATCTTTCAAACTCCGTTATCTTTGCACGCTTAACATATAAAAAATTAATAACGACGTTCCACTTGACAAAAGTATAAATTATATAAACTTATACAAATAACAAGGAATATCTCAGAAACGGTTCACTCTACAAGAAAATTTATTGAGACATAAATTGTGTATTTTGGCAAGATCTACATTTTTTGTTCAATAAGATTTTGACTATCGCTTACAGTTTACGAGTTATTCAAAAGTCGTCCAGAGTAAATACGACTACAGGGGCTATAGCCAGAAAATTCAAAATATACATTTCATTTGTCATAAAAATACCTCAAACATATGCCATTTTAATCAAAATCGTTAGATACATTTTCAAGAAAATCAACTTTTTCGAAAAATGTTCTATGTAAAGGGTAGTTTAGGGTTCAGGAATTTTCTTAAAAATCTACGTGTTACATTCTTGAGAGGTTTTAAGCTTAAATACCAACTTTGGTTTTTAAGCGAGTTTTCGTTTTTGAGTTATGCTGTCCACAGACTGACAGACACACACACACACACCTTTTTCTAAAACTGCTCTTTTTGGGTTCAGGGGGCCTCAAAACATATACCTATTTCCGGTAAAATCTCGACATCCAATTTTTGAGTGAAAGAATTTCGTATTGGGGCCGGTGTATTTCTCAACGAAGGATCATTGAAAATAACTTACGATTGTGGGAGAAGCAAGTTACGTTATTCTTCAATTTTGTATAAATAAAGTTGAATCTCGGCGGAGGTAAAGTCACGTGGTTCTATACAAGACAATGTATGGTCCTGGTTCCCTCCGGCGTGCGAAGTAGAAATAATGGTTTTAATAACTTCTTCAGCTGAGTTCATAAACAGCAACGCCCTATAAACGTCTTCATCTTTTACGCTAACTACATGACCATATCGTGGTCTTCTTTACTTTCTCTACTATGTATAGTAAGTGCAGCAAGTATTGTATTCCATCCAAAAATTCGATTTCCAGAATGAGACCCCCTAAATCCAAAAAAAAAGTATTTTTAGAAAAACGTCCGTGTGTGTGTCTGTCAGTCTGTGCACAGCATGAGTCAAAAACGAAAAGTCGGTTACAAACCAAAGTTGGTATTTAAGTTTAATGTCTTACAAGAATACGACACGAAGATTTTGAAGAAAATAGCCCCACCCTAAACTACACTTTACATGGAACATTTTTTGAAAATGTTGATTTTCTTGAAGATGCATCTAACGATTTTGATTAAAATGCCATATGTTTAAGATATTTTTATGACAATTGAAATGTATATTTTGAATTTTCTGGCTATAGCCTATGTAGTCCTGTTTACTCTGGACGACTTTTGAATAACTCGTAAACCGTAAGAGATAGACAAAATCTTATTATACAAAAAATGTAGATCTTGCTAAAATACACAATTTATGTATGAATAAATTTTCTTGTAGGGTGAACCATTTCGGAGATATTCCTTGTTATGTGTCTGAGTTTCGGAGAAAAAAGTTTTCGTGAAATGGAACATCGTTGTTCATTTTTTAAAGTATTGTATTTGTTAAGTATGCAAAGAGAATGGAATCTCAAAGTTTTAAAAGATTTGACTATCGCTCAAAGCCTACTGTATTCTAATATTCCCCTTGTACCTACAAGGAAATAAGCAATAAGATAATTTGTACAAATGTTTATCTCAACTAACACGAAGAAGATATAGGAATAAGAGTTTGTAAGAATGGTTAGTACAAGAGTAGAGAAAGTCATGTGAGTGTAACACATCATATTTTTCTAATTTTTTTTAAGGGGCCTCAAAACATAATATATTTCCTTTGTAATATTGACTTGGAATTATAGGCAAACACTCGAACCAGAGTACTGCCTTACCAGGCAATTATTCCTCCCTCTCTCGCTGATCGACCAAAGCATGATTGACTTGACTGAAAGGAGATGCAGAAGTTCACGATCATCTGGTAGTTCCTGTCTGCGACAGCAGGAGGCAGGCTTTCCTTCTTCCATATCAATTATTCATGTTCCTCTGAGAGGAAAGACTCCAGAAGATAAATAAACTGAATATTCAGTCCGACAAGTCAAAATATTGAAGAAGACGACCAGGGACAGAATTGCAAATTAATGTAAATACTTCAAGTAATTAAATTAAGTCAGAACAAACATTAAGACGAAGAGATATTGAAAGAAAATAGAAAAGAAGTGACTTTCGTTGCAGAGAATAGGTTTTCATACTCCATTTTATTTACGTTCCCAGCTTCTTTATGCAATCATTGTAAAATAATGTTTATCTCTTAGCCGTGCATTGTATTGCAGTGGCGGGTTGGTACTTTCAAGTCTTAAACACGTGTTCATTGGTGAAAACAAAAACCATTGCAATTAAAGAAAAGCATAACGGCTTGAAACTTGAAATTGATAACAAGCAATATCTCGGAAATGGTGAACTCCACAGGAACTAAAAATGCTTCATTTTTTATTGAGGGGAGCTCAAAGCGTGTATTTTTATGAAATGAGGTGATATCGAGCTTCACACAGTTCTAAATACCTCTCAGTTTATATTCCAAAATGGCGTATTTCTGTAGGAAATTAAAACCGTGAACAGCTGTTTTAATACTTGCTTGAGGCTGTTTCGGTCGCTCGTCAGGTGTTTCTCATCAGCCAATTAGAATTTCATTTGTTAACATGTGCATTAAATCCGCGAACATCAAAGGCACATAAATTAATGATCGGTTGGTACTCCTGCATTATAACTTTGAAACACACAGCTGTTGCCTGCAGTGTAAACTGATGAGGTATTTATAACAGTGTTCCTCTTCGTGTATTAATATTTTAGTAACCATATTTATTGCTTCAACGTAATATATGATTATCAGCAATACAGGGCGTGCTTCTATTGGCGTCAAATATCTCCAAGAACTATTAAAATAGTAGACACTTCATATGGAGAAGGATCTGAAGTGTTCCTGGAATGGTTCGTATTTGATTAAGTCCAGAGTATCAATATCCGCTACAGGAGTCACACATACCAGCGAATTTAAACCTCCCCACAAGAAGGAATGCATTAGCTTCAAATCAGGAGATCGAGGAGACCATACATTGAGTCTCCCTCGAGTAGTCCATCTGTGCGGAAGTTATAATTCAAGAAATTACATACTTTTCTACTAAACTGATCCGACTCAGTATCGTAACACCAGATTTTTTATTTTGTTGGCTGAGACAGACATGCGCATGCGCACAAATACATATATAACTTTTTCTAAATGTTAAACTGGTAATGTAAATGGTATATATAAGAAGAAAGTAAAAAGAAACGAACATACACTACTTAATATAAATAAATGTTAGAAATGATGTAAAGCCTATGTAAAATATATTACGGGAAACATGAACTGAAGATTGGTCCAAGCTCAAGAAACAAGAGAGGAACAATGGGGGGTCTGTGATAATAAAGTAGCTTGAACTGAACCACCCCAGGAGCTGTTACAGCCCTCCAGGGTCAAAGGATAATGAAATGACCTGTTATTAACTCACGGCAGGTGCAGGTAGGCTCGCTGGCTAGCTGTTCTCCCTCTTTAACCTCCATCTTACAAACATAACCTCCTTCTGCACCGCAACATTTCAAATTTCAACATAGAAAACAAAGTTTCATAAAATGTTCAGAAATTATATATCTGTTTACATCCAGAATCCGGTTCTATTCCCTGACCAACCTCAACGCCCAACGTTGTCAAGTTACTTCACGTCCGAAAGTGCTTCTCGGGGTATTCCTTCAATTCTTTTAAGTGATTAATTATTTCGAAACCCTGTGTGATGTCGCATGTTAGAAATAAGTTACTCTACGAAATAGAAATCGGCTGATCAAAGTGCAAAATGCCATTATAGTTTTTTTGTTTGTAATGCTTCTATGAAGCAGGTATTAGAAGGGATGTAATGACTTCCCTTCCACCCTGTATGTATGTATGGACTGATATTGGTGGTAGTTCCTAATGAAGAGAGAATGATATTATTTGGCACCCCGGCTGCCGGACAAATTGACGCAAGTTTTGTGATTAAGTTGGCGGCAGTTTCCATTAACTGCAGATGAAGTTGTTAGAGGGAAGTTTGGGTCGGGTCGGGTCGGGTCGGGTCGCCGATGACCTCGTGGTCTCTTTCTCTGTGTCCAACACCGTGAAAAACCAGGTTCAAATGTTCCTCGCTTTTGTTCAACACGTACCTGACTTTCTCTACTCCTTTTATTACGATCCCCTGTCGATTTTATAAAAAAATGGTGCAGTGTTTTCTGGCGCATACCAAAGGTAGAACAACCGAGCGAAAACATTTAGTTCTGGCAATATTTTCCCTACTACAAAAGTATTCGACTCAAAAACATATTACCGAAAATCTGAATTGAAAAAAAAATCATGTTTAGAAAAACAGGCCGTGAGTGTCAGTGTTTGACGAGCAAAACTCAAAAACTTAAACTCGGTGAAAAACCAAAGTTGGTATTTAAGTTTAATGTCTTTCAAGGATGCGACACGAAGAATTTGAAGAAAATAGCCCCACCCTAAACTACTCTTTACATGGAAAATTTTCTGAAAAATAGCTAACGATTTTTATTAAAATGCCATATGTTTGAGATACTTTTATCGTAAACGAAATGTATACTTTGAGCTTTCTGGCTCTAGCCCATGTAGTCCTGTTTACTCTGGATGCCTTTTGAATAATTCGTAAACCGTAACACATAGACAAATTTTTAATACACAAAAAATGTAGATCTTGTTAAAATAGACAATTTATGTGTGAATAAATTTTTTTGTAGAGTGAACCATTTCGGAGATATTCCTTGTTATTTGTGTCAGTTTCGGAAAACAAAACTTTGGTAAAATGGAACATCATTGTTCATTTATTTGTATGTTAAGCGTGCGAAGAGAACGGGATCACAAAGCTTTAAAAGATTTGGCTATTGCTCAAAGCCTACTGTATTGCAATATTCCCCTTGTACCAATAAGATAATTTATACAAATGTTTATCTCAAGTAACACAAAGAAGATATAGGAATAAGAGTTTGTAAGAATGGTTAGAACAAGAGTAGAGAAAGTCATGTGAGTGCATCTGGAGTAAAGTTAATAAAGTGGTATGTTGTGTATAATAGGATGAAGAGCATGTTAGTAAGCAGAGATGCATAAGCACGTCCATCAACTTGTGTGACTACCGTTAAAATGTGAGATTAAGATACAGCATACCAACTGTTGAAATATCGCGGCGGCCGGCCGGCCGGCCGTCTATCCACGTCATGCACATCAGACCATAACAATGTGTCGTGCTGCATTCTTTCCTTCATCGTTGGGCATCTGAGGAATTTCACACCGCGATCTGTGTGTGTGTGTGTGTGTGTGTGTGTGTGTGTGTGTGTGTGTGTGTGTGTGTGTGTGTGTGTGTGTGTGTGTGTGTGTGTGTGTGTGTGTGTGTGTGTGTGTGTGTGTGTGTCAGTCTGTCAGTCTGTGGACAGCATACCTCAAAAACGAAAAGTGGGTAAAAAACCAAAGTAGGTATTTAAGTTTAATGTCGTTCAAGGATGCGACACGAAGATTTTGAAGAAAATAGCCCCACCCTAAACTACCCTTTACATGGAAAATTTTTCGAAAATTTTTATTTTCTTGAAAATGGCTCTAATGATTTTGATTAAAATGTCATATATTTGAGATATTTTTATGACAAATGAAATGTATATCTTGAGTTTTCTGGCTATAGCCCCTGTAATCGTATTTACTCAGGACGACTTTCGCATAACTAGTAAACAGTTACAGATAGACCAAATCATACTATACAAAAAATGTACATCTTGCTAAAATACACAATTTATGTCTGAATAAATTTTCTTGTAGGATGAACCATTTCGGAGATATTCCTTGTTATGTGTGTGAGTTTCGGAAAACTTAGTACTTTCGTGAAATGGATCATCGTTGTTCATTTTTTTATATGTTAAGCGTGCAAAGACAACAGAATCTCAAACATTTGACTATCGCACAAAGGCTACTGTATTCCAATATTCCCCTTGTACCTACAAGGAAATAAGCAATAAGATAAATTCTGCAAATGTTTATCTCAACTAACAAGAAGAAGATATAGGAGTTTGTAAGAATGGTTAGTACAAGAGTGGAGAAAGTCATGTGAGTGTAACACATCAGATTTTTCCTCTTTCTTTTCCTTATTGCTTGTTTCCCCGGTTTACCTTACAGGTGTTTTTCCTCTTGTCACACATCAATAATTTTTCTGCACGGTCATTCACGTCTAAAAAACCTAAAGGAATATTTCGTTATAATCTCACATTTGCTTATAAGGTTAAATTTTTCAATTGAATTATGAACTGTCCATAATTGAGAAATAAGTGTATGGAGATTAATGGGTTTATCATCAGAGATGCAAAATGAAGCATCGCCCGCAAGGTAAAGGAAGCGAAAGTGAATTAAATTATGTATAGTGTGTTCCTCAGGCTAGGTCCCTCTTCAGATCACTTAGAACAACAACAGCCATTAAATGCAAACTAGCTAGCGAGTCTATCAATGAAGACATACCTGGTCAGTGTATGGCTCAACAGCTGACTTTATTTAAGGTTATAAGATAGTTTTTACTCTCTCTACTAGATAAATATATATTTTTTGAATAAAAAAAAACAGTTTTAGTGTACCTTTGAGCAGCATAATTAAAAAATGAAAACTCGGTTAAAAGCCAAAGTTGGTATTTAAGTTTAATGGCTTTCAAGGATGCGACACGAAGATTTTGAAGAAAATAGCCCCACCCTAAACTACCCTTTACATGGAAAATTTTGATTTTCTTGAAAACGGCTCTAACGAATTTGATTAAAATGTCATATGTTTGAGATATTTTTATGACAAATGAAATGTATATCTTGAATTTTCTGGCTATAGCCCCTGTAGTCGTATTTACTCTGGACGACTTTTGCATAACTGGTAAACCGTTAGAGATAGACCAAATCTTACTGTACAAAAAATGTAGGTCTCGCTATAACACACAATTTATGTCTGAATAAATATTTTGTAGAGTGAACCATTTCGGAGATATTCCTTGTTATTTCTGACAGTTTCGAAAAACTTAAAGCTTTCGTGAAATGGAACATCGTTCATTTTCTGTATATGTTAAGAGTGAAAAGAGGACGAGATGTCAAAGCTTTAAAACATTTGACTATCGCACAAAGCCTACTGTATTCTAATATTCCCCTTGTACCTACAAGGAAATAACCAATAAGATAATTTTTACAAATTTTTTATCTCAAGTGAGACGAAGATATAGGAATAAGAGTTTGTAAGAATGGTTAATACAAGAGTAGAGAAAGTCATGTGAGTGCATCACATCAGATTTTGTTTTAACTCAGGTGATTGGTGGAATGATTGGCGGGGGAAATCGAAAAATCCGAAGAAAACCAACCCAGACGCCGCTTCGTCTACCACGAATCCTATATGCGCTTGCCTGGGATCGAACTCGGGCCGCTGTTTTGCATTTAGTGTCCTTGAGAAAAGATATTTCCCAGTACCGGGGGTATCGGATTTGGGTGAATGATTTTTTTATGTTTCTCCAAACAACTCACACAGATTTTGTCTGTTCATTATAATAACTGATGAAATTGGTGTAGAACTTAATTGCTGCCTATATTACGTGCTTTCAGAAGTCGCTAAGATGTTTTTGGAACAGCCTGTAGTATCGTCATAATCTCCCCTGCCGCATTTTAAATCCCTTCCCTGCAGTATTTTTGTTATAATCTCAAGTTTATGAATATAGCGACTTAGGGATCCCGGCGAGTGAATTCTTCCCAAAGTGCCCAACAGATGTCTCTAGTTGAGCCGCAGGACATTGATCCCATCTCAGTTTTGTGATTTCCATTTGCCAGACGCTATAGCTATACAATAATTACATATACACATTGTTTTTGTGCAATCTCTTATCTGCTCCATGGCCACCAGATGGCAGTAAAGTTGACAGGTTTACGAAGTGACGCAAATAACGTCTGCTTGCTGGGCATTTAGAGTTGTAACAAATGGCTGCAGTTGCCTCAAAGAGACTAGCGTAAATACCAGATAAGCCAATGGCGATTTCGTATTCCATTCACTCACTTCATTTGCATGGCCCACTCTCACGTTTTTACGATATCGATTCATTAACGAGTGTGAAATTTTAAGTCAGTATTAAACTGTTGTTAAACCCAATTATATTTCATTAAACAATGATAGCTTTAACATGAGTTTAAAATCGATGTCAACTTGACTTTGAGTTAAGCTGGTTGTATTTCTACTTTCCTTCACTGCAAATGGCTATTACCACGGTTAAATATACAAATCGAGGTTACAAAAAATAGGCAAATAACAACACAATGAACAATAAAAAATAATATGAATAAAACTGCAATACACGACCTAGTCGAACAAGAAACGACTAATCAAAGGAGATCCAAACCATGGTGGAACGGGACAAGAAAATCCACGCTAGAAGCACTTCAAAAGTACAAGGAAATACAATCACAGCAGAATCTTCAACATTATGCAAGAAAAAATCTGATATGTTGCACTCACATGACTTTCTCTACTCTTGTATTAACCATTCTTACAAACTCTTATTCCTATATGTTCTTCGTGTTAAGATAAATATTTCTACAAATTATCTTGTTGCTTACTTCCTTGTAGATACAAGGGGAATATTAGAATACAGTAGTCTTTGTGCGATAGTCAAATCTTTTAAAGTTTTGAGATTCCCTCCTCTTTGTAAGTTTTCCGAAACTCACATACTTAACAAGGAATATCTCCGAAATGGTTCAACCTACAAGAAAATTTATTCAGACACAAATTGTGTATTTTAGCAAGATCTACGTTTTTTGTATAGTATGATTTGGTCTATCTCTAACGGTTTACCAGTTATTCAAAAGTCGTCCAGAGTAAATACGACTACAGGGGCTATAGCCAGAAAATTCAAGATATACATTTCATTTGTCATAAAAATATCTCAAACATATGACATTTTAATCAAAATCGTTACAGCCATTTTCAAGAAAATCAACATTTTTGCAAAAAGTTTCCATGTAAAGGGTAGTTTAGGGTGGAGCAATTTTCTTCAAAATCTTCGTGTCACATCCTTGAAAGACATTACACTTAAATACCAACTTTGGTTTTTAACCTGCTTTTCACTTTTGAGTTATGCTGTCCACAGACTGACACAGACACACACGGACCTTTTTCTAAAAATGATTTTTTTTTTTTTTAATCAGGACATCTCAAAACATATTTCCGGTGAAATCTCGACATCGAATTTTTGGGTGGAATACAATACTTCCTCTACTTACCAGTGGAGAAAGTAAAAATAGTATATACAAGAGCAGCGAAAGTCATATGAGTGCAACACATTGGATTTTGATTGTAACTTCTGCTTGAAGCTAAATGGCAGACTTCCTGTATACGTGAGTAGGCAAAGTACTTTGAACTTATTGATCATATTTTTATGCTAAAATGTTAATATGTTGTTTTTTTTTGGGGGGGGGCGGCGAAAGGTGGCGTTGTGCATGAAAGTGACGATCACGTAGATTTACGTACGCCGCTGTCTGTATCAAAGCGAACTATACGTAACGCAGTGAAGTTTACACAGACGTAATTAAAATGTTTCAATGAATTCATCTGTGATGATGAAATTTCAAAACAGGTATGTGTACGGTTCCAAAACACACTTTTTACTTTATTCAGTGAAACAGGAAGCAGTTGGTATTACTGCACAAAAATTCGCTTGCATTTGATACAAACTAAAAAAAATATATTTTTAATGATCAAAGGCCTCGCTGCTTTTAATAATAAAAAAGTCCTTTATCATTTGCATCGGTTGACAGATTTGAAATGCGGGGAATTAAATGTACGGTTTTAGCTGTCATCCGTAAACAGGCGAGCAGCTAAATGGAAAAACAAGGATAATATGTCATGTGGCTCTTCACAGAGGGCACCACCGTCTGATTATCAGAACAAATATTATCTTTGTCCATGTAAAATTACCTCGATGCCTGCGTTTTGAAGATAATATGCTCATATTGCAGGCAAATATCTGATAGTTCCCTTAACAAACCTACAACAGGGTGAAAATGTGGTAACGGTATTTTAAATGCCCTTCTCTAGGCGCTCTGCAGAATCATTCCCGCAGAACCTATTTACACACACATTAAAACTGCTACTTGAAAACTTGAAACTTACGTTCCCTAGTGTTAAGTGGCGCATTGTTGTAATACATTCAAAAATTTGACGTCGAGATACAGAAAAAGTCATGTGTCAGTCTGTCAGTGTATGAACAGTACCTATAGCTCGAATACGAAAACTCGGTTAAAAACCAAGTTTAATGTCTTTCAAGGATGCGACACGAAGATTTTGAAGAAAACAGCCCCACCATAAACTACCCTTTAAATGGAAAATTTTCGAAAATTTTGATTTTCTCGAAAAATAGCTATAACGATTTTGTTTAAGATATTTGTGTTAAAAATGAAATGTATATTTTCAATTTTCTGGCTATAGCCCCTGTAGTCCTGTTTACTCTCCATGACCTTTGAACAACTCGTAAACAGTAAGAGATAGACAAATTCTTAATGTACAGAAAATGTAGATCTTACTAAAACACACAATTTATGTCTGAATAATTTTTTTTTATAGACTGGACCGTTTTGGAGATATTTCTTATTATTTCTGTCAGTTTCGAAAAACAAAACTTTGGTGAAATGGATCATTGTTGTTCATTTTGTTATATGTTAAGCGTGCAAAGAGAACGGAATCTCAAAGCTTTAAAAGATTTGACTATCACTTAGAGCCTACTGTATTCCCATATGCCCCTTGTACTTATGAGAAAATTAGTAATAAGGTAATTTTTAAATGTTTATCTGTATTGAAATCAAGTAGATAGAGGAATAAGTGTTTGTAACACTAACAGTGCCCATTGTTGTTAGTCATGTGTACACAAACAGTCGTGCGAGGCAGCCTGACCTTGAGCGCCCTTATTTGCTCGCCGGAGTGGTTAGTGATTTGAAGTAGTTTCGCCCCGACCGCCCTTTGTTGTGCACCACACCCGACGTCACAATACTACGAAGAAGCTTGTATTTCTGTATTGGAAGTAGATTCAGAGAAACTGTAGGGTGTTCTATGAGTAAATCTTATTATTTTCCTGTTGTATGAAGTAAGTTTTATAGAAGGAACTACATAAGCAACAAATAGGTAGAAATGTTCACTTGAAGCAACTGTAACTATTTATAGAATAATTTGATGAATAAGCATTGAGCAGTGGCGGTTCAACTTTGTCCCCAAGATAGCTAGCTCCTAAAGACGCTGTATATTGCAATCAGGGTAAGGTTCTCGTATGTCCACCTCTATGGCAATTTATCATAGAGTCGTGGAGAAGTTGTGAAATTTATGCAGCTGGTGTTGGAGGAGTGGTTTCCGGATTTGTGTCTAGTTATTTTTCCGTCTTGGTAGTTTATAGCCTGGGCTGGGCGTGGAGTTTTACTTAAGGGCCGGCGTTTAGCAGAGCGGGCACCTTCACTGCCATGTACCCATATGCAAGGTAGAGGAAGTCTAATACACGACAAGGTGGAAGTGAAATTATCCGTCAGACTTTAACAGCGGTTTTCTCTTACTGCCACTAACATTCGCACGCACAACTGGGCACACATTTCACTAAGTCGCGTTCTTTGACGCTCATAACATTGAGAAAAATAGCCCCACCCTAAAATACCCTTTACGTGGAAAATTTTTCGAAAATTTTTATTTTCTTGAAAATGGCTCTGACGATTTTGATTAAAATGCCATATCTTTGAGATATTTTTATGACAAATGAAATGTATATCTTGAATTTTCTGGCTATAGCCCCTGTAGTCGTATTTACTCTGGACGACTTTTGTATAACTGGTAAACCGTTAGAGATAGATCAAATCTTACTATACAAAAAATGTAGATCTTGCTAAAATACACAATTTATGTCTCAATAAATTTTCTTGTAGGGTGAACCATTTCGGAGATATTCCTTGTTATGTGTGTGAGTTTCGGAGAACTTAAAGCTTTCGTGAAATGGAACATCGTTCATTTTTTTATATGTTACGTGTGCAAAGAGAACGGAATCTCAAAGCTTTAAAAGACTTGACTATCGCTCAAAGATTAGTTGTACAAATGTTTATCTCAACTAACACGAAGAAAATATAGGAATAAGAGTTTGTAAGAATGGTTAGTACAAGAGTAGAGAAAGTCATGTGAGTGCAACACATCAGATTTTTCCTTTAGAAATGAAAATGTGTTGAGTGTGTAGAGACATTGTTACGTAACGAACTGTTGGGAGTTAGGTCGTTAGTAGGTAAGTTTGAACATGAAAAGTAGCTAGAAATGAGACGACGACCAGGAAGAAAAACTTTTCAAGTAAAAACATTTCTCCAAGTTGAGTGAAACGCCAAGGGCTCTTGTATATAGCGGCACAAGAAAGTTCCTTACAGTAAGTGATATCTTAATCAACATGATGTCCTACTCCATCTCATTTAGATATTGACCTATGACCCGGGAACAGACCAAACGCCCGTAACTTAGTTTCTCCTGGTTTCCCCTATCAGGGAGTGCCCTCTCTAATGCTTTCATTTATTTCATTGTCACTTTTCAGGCCTGGCCGGCCATCTGCGGGCAGGTGGTGCGGGTGGTTGCGCTGTTTAACGCTTCTTCCATGGCCCCAGTTGAAATAGTTACGCGCGCGCGCACACACACACGCACACATACACACATACACACGCACTAAAGTAATAAAGTTGTTAGCGTATTGTGTCGTTTATAACTCCGGATTTAATGTTTCCTATTCATCTTTCATTTCTTTCTTTGTGAAACAAAAGTGCAAAAAGGCTTTAATAAAATTCCTTACTTACACGAGTTGTAAGTTTTATCTTGGCTGTTTGCATGAATTATCATCTTTATATCCCAATGCCAGACTAGCTGGTTATTGCACAGAATTTCATCGTGCGGAAAACAAGAGTAGAATCTTAATGAAATCAGTGTTTAGCGTAAAGTTGTAATTAACAAGTGCTAAGATTAAAGTGTCTTTCTCATCAAGATTAGCGTGGGTACCTACCTGCCCCGGGTTTAATAATCCAACACGTTATCTTTCGCACGGATTAAATTTACTTCCTCTGCGTACGTGCGTGCGTATCCAGTTCTTTTCTAGGCCTTTAATCAAATGCAAAACAGAGGTATTCAGAAGTCGTTCTTCAAATGTTACACCAACGAGAAATCATGACATGAATAGAAAATCTGATGTGTTACACTCACATGACTTTCTCTACTCACTCTTGTACTAACCATTCTTACAAACTCTTATTCCTATATCTTCTTCATGTTAGTTGAGATAAACATTTGTACAAATTATCTTATTGCTTATTTCCTTGTAGGTACAAGGGGAATATTAGAATACAGTAGGCTTTGTGCGACAGTCATATCTTTTAAAGCTTTGAGATCCCGTTCTCTTTGCACACTTAACATATAAAAAATGAACAACGATGTTCCATTTCACGAAAGTCTTAGGTTTTCTGAAACTGAAACATACACACAGATAACCTCGTAATTCAGCACGTCAATGTATTTTTTCATGAATTCTTGTATGCTATCGATCTTACCAGACAACGTAACATTCACATGGTTTTCTCTACTTGCCTTTCTTTTACGTATTACGTTCACATGTCCTTTCCTACTCGTCCTTCAACATACTATTCATGCAATTTTCTATGACAAATAGAAATGGTCCAAATACATTTGCACTCTTTTCTCTAGTCACCTTTCTTTTAAAAACACAATCACATGTCTTTCTCTATTCACTCTCAACATATAATTCATAAATTGTGTATATATTTCAAATTAAAATACACCCCATTACATTAAGATGGTTATGATTACTGACATTTCTTTTACGAAACAGTCGCATTTCTTTCTCTACTCGTTCTTCTACAAAGAATTTATACACTTTTCCACATGATTGAAAATGGCAAATGCAGTTTCTTACATTCACACCACTTTCTCTACTTACTTTTATTCCTGTGGGACTTGATCAGCAGTACTTTTGTATAATATTTTCTCGGTATTTTCACTTTCCCTACTGGTAAGTGTCGATGTCGAGATTTCACCGAAAATATGTTTTGAAACCCCTGAATCCGAAAAAAGTATTTTCAGAAAAAGGTGTGTGTGTGTGTGTGTGTGTGTGTGTGTGTGTGTGTGTGTGTGTGTGTGTGTGTGTGTGTGTGTGTGTGTGTGTGTGTGTGTGTGTGTGTGTGTGTGTGTGTGTGTGTGTGTGGACAGCATAACTCAAAAACGAAAAGTCGGTTAAAAACCAAAGTTTGTATTTAAGGTTGATGTATTTATGGGATCCGACACGATGATTTTGAAGATAATATCCCCACCCTAAACTACCCTTCACATGGAACAATTTTCGAAAATTTTGATTTTCCTGAAAATGACTAACTATTTTGATTAAAATGTCATATGTTTGAGATATTTTTATGAAAAATGAAATGTATATTTTGAATTTTCTGGCAGAAAGTGGGAAAGAGGTAGGTAGTTCTGTAATTTCGTCAGCTGCACGTAATTCTCACTTAAGCGAACCTAAAGCAGCCGCTAGTTTACATTTTAATTGCATGTTTTGAGGTTTCAGAGTTAACGCGTGCATTAAGGCTTATTAAACCTCCCTTTTACATGTACTCATACTTTATATGATTGTATGTCACAAAAAAATAACTTTTTGTACATGTAATATTTTCTGAAAATATTGATTTTTTTTCATACCGATTTTGATTAAAACAGTATACCGTGACGCCGACCGAGTTCGGGGCCGGGCTGTCCCACACCACTAGCGGCACGTGCACCAAAGTCGCTCAAGGTCAAGCTGCCTGATAACAATTAGAGCGGCGGAATTAATCGGGAGTTTCCAGATTATTCTAGACGTGTCCGGCACTCGGCGTATTTGTAGAAATTCGAGAAAAGTCCTTGCTATATAATGAGGCGAGGCAACGAGAGTTTAGAGTCAGTCAGCTCTTAGTTTAGTGTGTGTGTTAGTGAAGGAAGATAGCGACGTAGCCAATCAATGTTGAGTGATTGATCTAATTCAGCTGTTTGAGAGACAGAGAAAGTAAAGAAAGACAGTGAAAGAATTGTGTCAAGGTTACTACAAGTAAACAGTTGAGTTGTAAGTTTTGTGAAAAAGTGTCAAAAGTAAATAAGGTGAGAAAAAATACTGGGCTAGACATTCGTCGTTTTTGACACAATATGTTTAAGATATTTTCATTCTAAATGCAGTTTGAGATTTCAATTTTCCAGGAATGTCCTCAGAAGTCCTGTTCAATATGAATGACTTTTGTAAACCGTAAGAGATACAGAAAGCCATTTCCGAGATACTCCTTGTTATTGTTTTGAACGTACAATAGTTACCTACATTTTTCTCAACTAGGAATACGTTATTCGTTTTGTTATGTGCTGCTCATACAAAGCTTAAAATATTTTACTTTACCTATATTAATAGAGATATACATTTGTGCAAATTATTTTATTACTCAATTTCTTATAGGTACAATGGCAACAGGCGTAAACAATAGACCAAGCGATAGTCAAGTGTTCTAAGAGATGGTCGAAATGGTTTTTGAATTCCGTTCTCTTTGTATGTCCAGGATATATAATTATTGTAAAATTAATCAAGGTGTATCTCGGAAATGGTTAACCGCACAAAAAATTGTGCTTGATGTAAATCGTATGTGTTAACAAGATCTACATTTTTTGTGTAGTAAGATTTACGAGTATTTTAATCAACCAGATTTTCTTGCATAAGTGTTTCCTTAACTGAATAATTAATGGTAATGTAATTTATGGCTTCAAACGCCAATGATTTTAACTTGCTAGAAGTTATCTTACGTCGTTAAGGCTTCTTTCTGCTTAGTGCACTTTGGAAATGTGCCTTAATATCCTGAGCCGAGAGTGTAATAATCCCAGAGTGCAAAGTTTTCGTGAAGAAAGTTAGTTTCGTCAATATTCAGACATGCGAAGTGTTGCGATATTGGCCAGCTTGCTGCGGCAGCTAGCCACGGTTTCCCTCATACACGAACTAACGCACTGAAATAAATGCCAACATCTGATAGTCAAATTCACTAAACCTTCTGTATCTACTACTCTGACTAGAGCAAGTATTGTATTATTTATTATTTTATTTAGTATTGTATTATTGCATCTATTTCAGCACTAGATGCTTCACTCAGGCGAGTGTCAGCCGTTTATGACATTTAAACCTAGCGTCAAATTACGTAAGCTCTTGTTGGACAGTGCACCTAAACTTCAGAGAAGGTGATAATCCAGTTTGATATATTTTTCTCGAATGAAGGCTGTCATTCCTTGAAACTTGCAACTGTTATGCACGTGATTGGTTGATCTGAACCACGTGACGTGTGAACTTGTGCCAGTGTGCGCCTGTGTTTACTCCGTTCGTTTGTATATACGAGCGAAGGAACCAGGCAGTGCTGCAATTCATTTTAAAATGTTTAAAGCTGGAATTTTCCTTTCTTCGCTTTATATTTTCTCTAAGTATAAGCCTCTGCAGTATTTGTTCTGTTTTCCATTTCCATACTTAAGCCCCATCTCCTTCGCTGATTAAAAGTGCACTCACCGACTCACTCTAGGTCGTCGCTTTGCTCGAGGTCTGATCTTATCCCTTCTGTTTTACCTATTTCATTTAAACCAAGTAAGCTCTTTCACTAAATCCCTATCCTCCGCCCCCCTCCTCCTCCCCCTCCCCCTCCCCCTCCTCCACCTCCACCTCCTTCTCCACTTAACTTTTCAATACCGCTCCACAGATTCCACAATTATATGTAGGTATGTATGCTTCCAGTCGTTTCGATTCATATTTTTGGCTTTTAGAAAGAACCTCTAACAGAAAAAAGAACATTATGGGCATTAATCTATACTGAAGGTCGAGATTTCACTGGAAATATAAATTTTAACAACCCCTAACACAAAAAATTAGAAAAATATGTGTGTGTGTGTGTTTGTGTGTGTGTGTGTGGGGGGGGGGGGGGGTGTTTAAGCGCGCGCGCGGATGACAACTAAAAAATAAACGCACAACGGCAGCCAGTAGTGGGGGAATCCAGCAAGGTCGCGGGAACCGTATGTTCCGATAGGTTTTAAATGAAAATTTCAGACTTACTGTTAGTGTTGTGTTGAGTTATCAGTCAAAATGTTGAACGAGAAGGAAAAACGAGTTAACATCAGAATGGAAATTATGAAATGTGTGCAAGAGACCGGACAAAGGGAAACCTATTAATACGTAATAAATATTAGGTTATGTTAACTCACATGACTTTCTCTACTCTTGTACTAGCCATTCTTACAAACAATTATTCCTATATCTTCTTCGTGTTAGTTGAGATAAACATTTGTACAAATTATCTTATTGCTTATTTCCTTGTAGGTACAAGGGCAATATTAGAACACAGTAGACTTTGTGCGATAGTCAAATCGTTTAAAGCTTTCAAATTCCGTTCTCTTTGCACACTTAATATATAAAAAAATGAACAACGATGTTCCATTTCACGAAAGTTTTTAGTTTTCCGAAAGTGACACAAATAGCAAGGAATATATCCGAAATGGTTCACTCTATAAAAAGATTTATTCGGACATAAATTGTGTATTTTAGCAAGATCTACATTTTTTGTATAGTATGATTTGGTCTATCTCTAACGGTTTACCAGTTATGCAAAAGTCGTCCAGAGTAAATACGACTACACGGGTTATAGCCAGAAAATTGAAGATACACATTTCATTTGTCATAAAAATATCTTAAACATGTGACAATTTAAACAAAATCGTTAGGCATTTTCAAGAAAATCACAATTTTCGAAAAATTCTCCGTGCAAAGTGCAATTTAGGGTGAAGCAATTTTCTTCAGTCTTCGTGTCGCATCCTTCATATCGAATGTGATTGCTTTTTAACCAGCTTTTCGTTTTTGAGTTATGTTGTTCAGATACACGCACACATACACATGCGCGCGCATACCTTTTTCTAAAAATGCTTTTCTTTGGATTTGGCGACCTCAAAACATGTATTTCCGCTGAAATCTCGACATCGAATTTTTGGGTCGAATACCTACAATACTTGCCCTATTTGTAGTAGAGAAAGTGGAAATGTGGTATAGTTTGTTTTACTGTGGCAGTGGGATATAGAGAGGGTTGGCCGCCCTGGGTGGGGCTGCATCAGCGGGATCTTGTAAGATCTTATTATTGTCTTTATAGCCTGGAAACCGCACAAGCATTCCTTACAAAGAAAATGCCAACTACGTGGAGTGGTGCATTCTCCGCAGGAACGGTTCTTCCCCCACCCCACTAGCGCTGCTTGTGGCAGACGCACAAAGCATAAAGGCTTTCAGGTGATGACGACATTCCTCTAAAACTGGCTGCTTTAAAACGACATTACTAGCAATTCCACCAAGACCGGGTGTATTTATGCTCGTCCTTGTCATTATGTAGCCATTGCAATGGACCTCTTCATCCACCAATCAAAGGTGCACCAGTTCATAACGATACTGCTATCCACCAATCAAAACATCTGCATATAACAACCAATACTTTGCCGCAGCTGATAGCAAAATTATCGATTCCGTATATCAAATTAAATTTTGTAAATAACATTGTAATAAATTAGATTTGTCTTCTCGTTTTTTAAAGTGTACTTTTTAAAGGTTATGGTATAAATACTCCCTGTGTCATTGTGTCAAGGCCAACATAATAATAATAAAAGTTGAAGGCGCTACTGTCGATTCGTGTATGTACAATCGAATACATGTTGGATACCAGTGACCATATCCTGCAACTCAGAGTATTAAAAACATGTTAAAAGCATTCCAGCGAATACAGTTCTATCTGCAGTTAAGGTCATGGTATAATTTTCATGTATTATCTCCAAAAAGGAAAATAAAATAATGGAGAGTATTATTCGAAATTGTTGGAATGTTTGAGTGATAAAATCAAGCAAAAGCGGTCGCATTTAGCGAAAAGGGTTTTGTTTTATCAAAACAATGCACTCGTTTACACATACATTGTAACCATGGGCGGAATCAAGGAGTTGAAGCATACACCCTACTCACCAGATTTAGCTACTTTGTCAAGCCTCGTACATATATACTTCTGATGTGCAGATATTTCTTGTGTTCTCTCAGAAGAGTAATTGAAAGATGAATTATGACGGAGGCGTACCTAGGCCTGGCTGATCGAGTTACTCGCATCAGAAGCCAAGGCACACAGTAACCAGGGCAAACAAAACCTACCTCGGCGACGTGTTGTTGTGAAGCACTCAATACTAGAGACGGTAGCCAATCGCACACCTTTCATTTATGTTGCACTCACATGACTTTCTCTACTCACTCTCGATCTACTTCATGTTAACAGAGTTAAACGTTTGTAGAAATTATCTTACTGTTGACTTTCCTGTAAGTACAAGGGGAATAGGGATAGATTATATCAGTTACATATCTATATAATTATTCATTTCCGACGTATTCCTTCTTACTAGTTTAAAGTATTGTATTCCACTCAAAAATTAGGTGTCGATATTTCACCGGAAATACATGTTTTGAGACCCCCTGAATCCAAAACAGCATTTTTAGAAAAAGACACACACACGTGTGTGTGTGTGTGTGTGTGTGTGTGTGTGTGTGTGTGTGTGTGTGTGTGTGTGTGTGTCTGTGGACAGCATAACTCAAAAACGAGAAGTCGGTCTTTCGTGTCGCATCCTTGAAAGAGATTAGTCTTTCAAGGATGCGACACGAAGATTTTGAAGAAAATAGCCCCACCCTAAACTACCATTTACATGGAAACTTTTTCGAAAATTTTGATTTTCTTGAAAATGGCTCTAATGATTTTGATTAAAATGTCATATGTTTCATATATTTTTATGACAAATGAAATGTATATCTTGAATTTTCTGGCTATGGCCCTTGTAGTGCTAATTATTCTGGATGAATGTTGCATAAATGGTAAACCTGAAAAGATAGACAAAATCTTACTGTACAAAAAATGTACATCTTACTCTCTTACTAAAATACATAATTCATGTCCAAATATATTCACTCTATTTTCGTAGAGTGAACCATTTCGGAGTTATTCCTCGTTATTTGTGTGAGTTTCAGAGAACATACTTCTGTGAAATGGAACATCGTTATTCATTTTTATAGTATGCTAACCATGCAAAGAGAACGGATTTCACAACCACTCAGTCTATTGCATTCCCTTATTCCCCTTGTACCTGTAAGGAAATAAGCAATAAGTTCCCACAAATGCTTATCTGTATTAACATGGAGAAGATAGGGGAATAAGGTTTGTAAGAACATTCTGTACAAAAGTGAGTAGGAAAAGTTATTGGAGTGTATGACATCAGACTTTTTAAAATTCATAAAAGGCGAAGACGCCCCCAGGAATAGAATTACTAAATTCAATAGCGAGAAGCTTGTAAACAAAATGTATTTATTTGCCCTCGAAAGTTTAGTGTATTTGTAATGGCAAAGTTGGCGAACTTTGGCAATAACCAACGTTGAAATGACACACAAGTGCTCTTGAGAGCATTTGCTCCGGGGGATAAAAAAACCCATCTGACTTCACAATATATCTATACTGTAGGTTTCTATAATACATGAAGAAATTCTATAGCATAGCAGTTCCCCGAGGTATTTCCCTGTTCAGGAGATGTGACATAAATACGCATTTGTATGCCATTAGAACGATAAACGTATTTTAACCATTCTTACTTTCTCTACTGGTAAGTAGGGGAAGTATTGTATTCCACCCAAAAATTTGATGTCGAGATTTCACCGGAAATATGTTTTGAGACACCCTGAATACTAAAAACGCATTTTTAGAAAAAGGTCCGTGTGTGTCTGTGGACAGCATAACTCAAAAACGAAAAGTCGGTTAAAAACCAAATTTGGTATTTAAGTTTAATGTCTTTCAAGGATGCGACACGAAGATTTTGAAGAAAATAGCCCCACCCTAAACTACCCTCTACGTGGAAAAGTTTTCGAAAATTATGATTTTCTTGAAAATGGCTCTAACGATTTTGATTAAAATATCATATGTTTGAGATATTTTGATGACAAATGAAATGTATATCTTGAATTTTCTGGCTATAGTCTTGTTTACTTTGGATGACTTTTGAATAACTCGTAAACCGTAAGAGATACACAAAATCGTACTATACAAAAAATGTAGGTATCGCTAAAATACACAATTTATGTCTCAATAAATTGTTTGTAGAGTGAACCATTTCGGAGATATTCCTTGCTTTTTGTGTCGGTTTTGGGAAACTTAAACCTTTCGTGAAATGGAACATCGTTGTTCATTTTTTTATAGTATGGCTCAAAGCCTACAGTATTCTAATATTCCCCATGCACCTACGAGTAAGGAAATAAGCAATAAGATAATTTGTACAAATGTTTATCTCAACTAACACAAAGAAGATATAGGAATAAGAGTTTGTAAGAATGGTTAGTACAAGAGTAGAGAAAGTCATGTGAGTGCAACACATCAGATTTTCTTTTTTTCAAATGTTCAACAAAATCCAGTTTTAACACAAATTTTCTGAAATCTATCGTGTAGATTACCAAAAGAAAATCAATCAAGTCTCATATTTTTCCTTTGAACGCTTTTTAAATTTTAATTCTTTAAGCTACATGAAATACTTAAATAAAAACAGACATTGCAAATGACAGGACTTAAGAATCATTTTTAGAAAAGAACGGCTAAGTTAAACTCAGGGTGATAAAAACAGTAGAGTCTACTTTACTATTTATAACGCGGTTGATTATTTAGAAAAAGCTTTAGTGCACTCACATGGTTTTCTCTGCTACTCGTATAGGTAAATTATTCTTAACAACATATCCTTTATACACTTCATGTTAATAGAAATAAGCGATTGCTGAGATTATCTTGTTGCTGATTACCTTGTCGGTACAAAGGAAATATGGTTTTAAGCGATAGTCAAACATTTCAAAGCTGGTTGGCAGCGACTGAATTTTCACATATTTCTTTGTCAAAATATCCTAAATACCTATGTGGTGTTTTAATCTAAATGGTTAGAATCACTTTTAAGAGAATTACGATTTTCGTAAAATGTTCCATGTAAGGAGTATTTCAAGCTGGGAAAATTTTCTTGCAAATCTTCGTGTGGCATCCTAGAAAAATTCTAAGTCAAACGCTAGGTGTAGTGTACTTAGTAAATTTTCGGATATATTGTTCTTCTTTACCTGATTAACCTTCCCTTATGTAGGACTTACACCCCCTAGGACTTACAACCCCTAGAACTTACACCCCATAGGACTTACACCCCCTAGCGCTTACACCCCCTAGTACTTACACCCCCTAGCGCTTACACTCCCTAGTACTTACAACCCCTAGGACTTACAAGACAGTGTCTAGGGTCAGACGTCTGTCAGGGAACACAGGAACCTATGTACCAGACAGAGTGAACACCTTCAAGTATGAGAGTGAGGACTTACAAGTCAGTGTCTAGAGTCAGACGTCTGTCAGGGAACACAGGAACCTATGTACCAGACAGAGTGAACACCTGCAAGTATGAGAGTGAGGACTTACAAGCCAGTGTCTAGGGTCAGACGTCTGTCGGGGAACACAGGAACCTATGTACCAGACAGAGTGAACACCTGCAAGTATGAGAGTGAGGACTTACAAGTCAGTGTCTAGAGTCAGACGTCTGTCAGGGAACACAGGAACCTATGTACCAGACAGAGTGAACACCTGCAAGTATGAGAGTGAGAACTTACAAGCCAGTGTCTAGGGTCAGACGTCTGTCGGGGAACACAGGAACCTATGTACCAGACAGAGTGAACACCTTCAAGTATGAGAGTGAGGACTTACAAGCCAGTGTCTAGGGTCAGACGTCTGTCTGGGAACACAGGAACCTATGTACCAGACAGAGTGAACACAAGTATGAGAGTGAGGACTTACAAGTCAGTGTCTAGGGTCAGATGTCTGTCAGGGAACACAGGAACCTATGTACCAGACAGAGTGAACACAAGTATGAGAGTGAGGACTTACAAGCCAGTGTCTAGAGTCAGACGCCTGTCAGGGAACACAGGAACCTATGTACCAGACAGAGTGAACACCTGCAAGTATGAGAGTGAGGACTTACAAGCCAGTACTTTGGGTCAGACGCCTGTCGGGGAACAGAGGGACTTCTGGACCAGACAGTGAACACCTGTAAGTATGAAAGTGAGGACTTACAAGCCAGTACTTAGGGTCAGACGCCTGTCGGGGAACAGAGTGACCTCTGGACCAGGCTGAATGAACGCCTGGAAGTATGAGAGTGAGGACTTACAAGTCAGTGTCTAGGGTCAGACGTCTGTCAGGGAACACAGGAACCTATGTACCAGACAGAGTGAACACCTGCAAGTATGAGAGTGAGGACTTACAAGTCAGTGTCTAGAGTCAGACGTCTGTCAGGGAACACAGGAACCTATGTACCAGACAGAGTGAACACCTGCAAGTATGAGAGTGAGGACTTACAAGTCAGTGTCTAGAGTCAGACGTCTGTCAGGGAACACAGGAACCTATGTACCAGACAGAGTGAACACCTGCAAGTATGAGAGTGAGGACTTACAAGCCAGTGTCTAGGGTCAGACGTCTGTCAGGGAACACAGGAACCTATGTACCAGACAGAGTGGACACCTGCAAGTATGAGAGTGAGGACTTACAAGTCAGTGTCTAGAGTCAGACGTCTGTCAGGGAACACAGGAACCTATGTACCAGACAGAGTGGACACCTGCAAGTATGAGAGTGAGGACTTACAAGTCAGTGTCTAGAGTCAGACGTCTGTCAGGGAACACAGGAACCTATGTACCAGACAGAGTGAACACCTTCAAGTATGAGAGTGAGGACTTACAAGCCAGTGTCTAGAGTCAGACGTCTGTCAGGGAACACAGGAACCTATGTACCAGACAGAGTGGACACCTGCAAGTATGAGAGTGAGGACTTACAAGTCAGTGTCTAGAGTCAGACGTCTGTCAGGGAACACAGGAACCTATGTACCAGACAGAGTGGACACCTGCAAGTATGAGAGTGAGGACTTACAAGCCAGTACTTTGGGTCAGACGCCTGTCGGGGAACAGAGTGACCTCTGGACCAGGCTGAATGAACGCCTGGAAGCGGGTGAAATGGATTAATGAAAAGGTGATGATGGAACAATTGGTGGAATGAGTGGTGGGGGAAACCGGAGAAAACCCGCCCAGACGCCGCTTCGTCTGTGGGTCCCGGGGATTGAACCCGGGCGTCTAGGTCTAACCGCTCGGCCACAGCAATAGAGGAAATAGTATGCAGGGAATGTCATGTGAATGTAAGGTAATATTTTGTTCTCATTTTTGTTAATCTTATTAATTATACTTTCAAATTGTAATCCTTTGCGGCACACAAAATAGCAAAGAGTGAAGAGTTCTCGTAGCGAAGTCATCCGTCAAAAAGGCAGTAATCAGGAAGGCAAGCAGGCTGTCATACTCTCCGTCCCTCTCCCTCCCTCCCGCCCCGAATTGTTCGCTCTCTTGACATTTTTCTGTTACCAGGATCACCCACTGCGGAGGCAAAAGGTCGACTGACAATTATCAACCGTCCGTCACACAGTCTACCATGTAAAGAAAGCAAAAAGTTCCAGGCTTGCCCACAAAAACATTTGATTAAATATCTAACTTTGTTGTAAACGAATTCTACTGCAGATGTCTACGTTTTAAACACACTTCTACTGAGTATAACGAACACATCCCTTAGAGATCTGAAGGGATGTGTGTAAAAACCGTCTAACCTTCAAAACCAAACAATTCCTGATTAGTGTTGCATTCTCTTGTTTTGTCACTGCAACAAAAGCTTGGTTCTAAGTAAATATCTTTCTTTCGGTGTATTTGAGACACATAAATTACATAACAAAGGAATAAAGTAACTAGAGGAGGATTGCCAACTTTAACATAGCTCCACCAAAACTCAAAGATGCACACGGTTATGTGAATATTATAGAAGAAGCGTCATAATTCTGCTTGCCTGAGGTAATAAATCTATATTTCATGTAAAGATGTTTTCGTTTCTCGTTGTGCTTCATTCTAAACAGAGAATGTTAGGTAATATTTTGTTGTTTTCCTTCACAAGAAGGAAATACTTTGCAATCTCCATAAAAGTACTTTTCAGGTGAGTCCTTTATCCCAACTCTAATTTTTCCTTTTTGGCGTGTACAAAGCTGTGTTTCGCACCATTAAAAAAGTGAGGTTAGGTCGTTTTTAAGCACGCGCCTTCTACTCCGATAGTTTTTACCAACAATGTAATTGCTTGTAAATGCACAACTCCGCACAATAGGGGCAGTATTACAAAGAAGGTTTAAACCCCGGTTAGGTTTAAACTATAGTTTAGGTTTCACTTCGTATTATAAACGTTAATTTTCAGTTGAACTTAGTTTAACTTAACTGGAAGACGTCTTGCATATAACTGCAGTTTAATGCTGTTATACAATTGCAGATATTGAGCAGATATTTACTGAGTGATGATGAGAAAGCTATTCAGAAATAATTTAAAGACCTCAGAGACCCAAAGCTTTTTAGTAGACCTAATTACTTTCAGAAGTGGAGCGACCATGAATTTTTAAACAGGTTCAGACTTACGAAATAGTCTTAACCTAAGTAGGTCAAATTTGAAATCGGTTACAAAATACGAAAAAGCATAAACTGTAAAAGCATAAAGTACTCTATTATTGTATTTCTATTCCGTGCCGGATGACTCGAGACGGTAACGTTAACCTTGGGGGCTTTTCGGGGTTTTCGTCGGGACACTAAGGGTAGGATATTTACCTTCCTTCCTCTGAATTAATCCAATTCATTATCTCTCTATCTGTCTTTCCATGTTGTAATCGCCAGCGGAGACGCCGGTAGGATGCACTTACGTTCTGGAAATACGGTGTTTGGGCGAGGGTAGCCCCTGTGATCGGTTGGCCGCCCGCCCTCAAATAGAATTGATTGATCAGCCAGACGTGGCTGGTAGTGCGCTCTGTGTAGCGACTTGGAACTCAGTCGGGCTGAAGAACTACTTACACCCGTTAGGGACCCACCGTAGTTGTTCCGTAAGTTAATGTAAGTGTACCTAAACAAAACTTAGCCACATTAGTTAATATCAGATTTTCAGTTTAAGTTCGAACAAAATTTCAACAAAAATTGTTAATGTATCCAAATTGCTACAAACTTCATTACTGCAAATTTGATTACTTTCTCTACTACTTATAGTAAGTAGAGGAATATGGTATTTGACCCAAAAATTCGATGTCGAGATTTCACCGGAAATATATGTTTTAAGGCCCTCTGAATAAAAAAAAAAGAAAAAAGTATTTTTAGAAAAAGATCCCTGTGTGTCTGTCTGTGGACAGCATAACTCAAAAACGAAGAGTCGGTTAAAAACCAGAATTGGTATTTAAGTTAAATGTCTTTCAAAGATGTGACACGAAGATTTTGAAGAAAATAGCCCCACCCTAAACTACCCTTTACAGGGAAAAATTTTCGAAAATTTTTATTTTCTTGAAAATGGCTAACAATTTTCATTAAAATGGCGTATGTTATTTTTATGACAAATGAAATGTATATTTTGAATTTTCTGGCTATAGCCTATGTAGTCCTGTTTACTCTAGATAAATTTTGAATACCTCCTAAACGGTAAGAGATAGGCAAAATCTTACTCTACAAAAAATGTAGATGTCGCTAAAACACTCAGTCTATGTCCAAATAAACTTTTTTGTAGAGTGAACTATTTCGGAGATATTCCCTGTTATTAGCGTCAGTTTCAGGAAACAAACTTTCGCCAAATGGAACATCATTATTCATTTTTTCTGTTAAGTATGCAAAGAGAACAGAATCTAAAAGCTTTAAAACATTTGACTATCGCACAAAGCCTAGTGTATTCTAATATTCCCCTTGTACCTACAAGAAAATAAGCAATAAGATAATTTGTACAAATGTTTATCTCAATAACACGAAGAAGATATAGGAATAAGAGTTTGTAAGAATGGTTAGTGCAAGAGTAGAGAAAGTCATGTGAGTGTAACACGTCAGATTTTTTTTCGTTGTGAATGATTTGGCTATTTTAACCTCAAACTGTTACATTTAATTTTTATCGTGAATGAGCGTTATTTCAGAATGTTAACCTTTATACCTGATAGGATATTTAGAAGTTGTTTAAGCTATAAAATAAAAGGATGGGTATAACTCTCCCCGACTGAAGAGCCCAAGGCTATACATACATACATGAAAGAAAGCTGTAGTTCTTCTGTTACGTTACGTTACGTTACATGGCAGACAGACATCAAACGAACTGCAGGTAAATGTAGAAGGTTTAATATTCCCTTCAGTTCAGTCAGGGGGCGGTGCGCATAGTTCAGGTCATCGGAATTTCAAAGGAATGCGATTTATGAATATTTCCTGAGCTGCTATGGATTTCTACTGAAACAAGGATGTTGCACACGCACACACACACACACACACACACACACACACACACACACACACACACACACACACACACACACACACACACACACAACGTCCGTGCATTTTTTGTTTAATAAACACATAACTATCATTAATGAATATGATAGCCAATCGGATATCGCATTCCTTTATACAGTTATAAGAAGAGGCCAGCTGTAGAATTTATTTGTACCAATATTTCTGGATACCAATATTGGATTTTAAGGACCAATACTCGATTTATAAAAATGTGTAAACGTGACAGCTTTAGATTTTTACATTTATATTTGTTTATTCATAAAGGTTTTTGTCTGGTGCCGATGTATGGGCCTCGACTTACAGATACAATTTTCATACTTTAAAACTGTCGATATATTTTTGCTATATTAAAAAAAAGCCCATACGGTGATCACCTGTAGGTCATCCACAACAGTTTTATTGGGGACTAGCTGAAATACCCTAAAACTTCTAGACTTACGTTAGATACTACAAAGAACCCAACATAAATATACTGAGAAAACACTATACAAAAGCACTCTTGAACAACCACATATAGCACAGGAAAAAAGTGAGAAAAGAAACCTGTGTGAATGTAAGATATTGCGTTTATATAGAAAATTGTATGGATTCTTTGTAGAAGGAGTAGAGAAATAAATGCGAATGTGTTACGTAAAAGAAACGTGAGTAATGATAACTATGTGAATGTATTTCAATTTCAAACATGGAAAATTATATGAATTGTTTGTAGAGGAGAGAGTAGAGAAGGAAGTGTGATTCTGTTTCATAAAAGAGAAGTTTGTAGAGAAAATCATGTGAATGCAATGTGTTATATTTCGGTTTCAGTCACAGAAAATTGTTGAAGGCTTAATATAGAAGAATATGTGAATTTATCACTTCAAAGAAAAACAAGTAGAGAAAACCATGTGAAAGCCATTTTTTTTCTATCAAAAATACATATGCTATGCGTACCGAATTTCAAGTTGATCAGTCAAGTGGTTTAATATATAGTCTATGGATTAAGAAAATTGTTTGTTTTATTACAACACACACACACACACATACACACACACACACACACACACACACACACACACACACACACTATTTTACACTTTGCACTTTTCGCGGTTTCGCTGTGCGCTGTTTGTGACCTAGGGCCACGGTGGCTAGACGTGCGGAGTTGGCAAGCCATGACTGTTCTAGAAAATGTTGATTCTCGCATGTTTGCAGTGTTTCGGCTCGCATTTATCAATATTGGATATTGCGGGGTTCTGGTGTGTCTTAATGCGCGCCCATATGGAGGAACCTCTTCTCAACGGCGCCTCTTGGGTTCTTGGTAGGTATAGGATACGGCAAGTGCATGCTCCGTGTGACATTCACTACATTTCCCTGTGCTAATCGTCACACGTGGGTCAGTCTTACGTTTCTATGCTGTTCCACTCTAGCCCATTAGAAGTGTTTAGTTTTGCTACAATTTCACTGGATAAAGATGAAGTAAGGTAAGGTTAGGACCTCTATCTCCACAAGAGGGAGCGGAGGGCAGTTACCTGAGAGTCCCAGGGCGCATCTATCCCCCTTCTGCAGTGGGAAGTTGGGAAACCACACTTTCTTCCTTGACACCTGTCAACACATTCCAACCCTGAAGTAAACAAGGGGATGAGAAGTGAGGAGAAATGGAGGGAGACGGATGAAAGGGACCCACCCAACATTCGCTTAGCAAACCGGTGAGCCGGCGAGGGGGGGGGGGGGCGGGATCAAACCCAGGACTTCCAGAATGCGGGCTATACGCTTAGTTCAAATGAACTAACCTTCTACAGAAGCGAAGTTAAACATTGATTTTCCAACCCACGTCCAATACTGGGGACATTGGAAATGACACCCGAGTTAATAAGCTATTGGGTTTTGATGTAAAGGTCTACTCGATATGGCATCCCCCCCCCCTCCACCCCCGACTGACCATTTAACACGTTCAAACCTTTTGAAACTGTGTTGAAACAGCAACAGAAGTATTACAATGTAGCTCATTGCAGTGCTGACAACATTCTTTCTTGTGCACATACATACACACACTCACACACATACACAAACACTAGCAATAAAGTAAAAATATCGTGATTTTGTGCACCGTTTCTAAATTGTTCTTCACTGAGTTTTCACTGTCACTTAATTGACTCATATTTTTGTGGGGAGTTCACTTAATTTACGCTACACTTCAGTAATGTGATCTAGTTCCATTGTCACTTCACCAATGTGAACTAGTTCCAGTATCACTTCACTGACGTGAACAGTTCCACTGTCACTTCTCTGTGAACTAGTCGCAATGTCACTTCACTAATGTGAACTAGTTCCATATACACTTCACAAATTGAACTAGTTCCATATACACTTCCCTAATGTGAACTAGTTCCATATACACTTCCCTAATGTGAACTAGTTCCATATAGGTATACTTCACTAATGTGAACCAGTTCCAATATTACTTCAGTGATGTGAACCAGTTCCACTATCACTAATCTGTGAACTAGTTCGTGTCACTTCACATATGTACACTTCCAGTACACTTCACTAATCTGAACTGTTCTCCTGTCACTTCACTAATGTGAAAACTAGTTTCACATCCACTTCACTTTTTGCCGTGACGTGATGTAATTAAATACGCCCGGCGTGGCCTCTTCTTCCGGAGAGTTCACTTTCCAGATAGTAAAACACAAGACGTCTCTAATCTCTTGCAGTAACACAAGTCGCACGCCTTTATAAAGTTGCTGAACAGCCTGAAAACGCACAAATGAAATAAATATCGATGTAATATTGTTCATTACAATATCCTGCAGTTACACACTTAACTACGTGCATTAAAACGATTTGTTGCGATCTCTAAAATATAATAATAACAATGGAGTTATCCAGTCTTTTTCTACAGTAATACTTATTTGATTTGAATCTCACGTGTTAAATTTTATAATGTGATATTCCTGGAAAGTAAATCAAAACTGTTGTTGCAAGAATCACTGGAGCTTTTTATAGTGCAGTTTAAAGAATAGAAAAAATATGTTTGTTCAAAAACTATTTTACGCAGTTTTTGAAAATATGGGGCTTATATTCCTTCCACAAATATCTATAATATAATTATTTTCAATAAAGAATCATTTAACATAATTTGTATAAAATATTTCGAGCGTCTAGTTTCAAGACGAATGGTATAAATGGTTAAAATATCATGCAAAATTTAGTTTCTAAGAGAGATATGGCAACGTTTCGTAAACAGATTAGACCAGAATGCGTTCAGCAACTTCACAAGTAAACATAGAAGTCCGTGAATATTGAACATGTCAAGGAAATGTACAACATAAAAAACATATACAGGCACATAAAATTGTGACTAAATTCATTCAGATTACGCTAAAACTGTATCGCATTGATTTAAACCAGTGGTAGACCTCGGTATTTGCAACAAATTTTGTATCTTACTTTTTTTTCCCTGGCCATTTCCTACGGAGATATTTTAGTTTTGTCGAAAACAGGTTGGAAACACTGTAGACTGTGTGAGTGTCACTTTCACTAGCTCAGTACATAAACAAACACCGCAGCGTGGTGTTTCGTGAACGTAAACAAATATCCTGCCGTGTCCTTCCATGTTTACTGTACGAGTGTAGACCAATCAGAAGCGTTAGCTCCAAAAACATTACACGCCCGACCTGTTTATATCCAGAAACCGGTTCAATTCCCTGACCAACCTCAACCCAACGTTGTCGGATTACTTCATGTCTGAAAGAGCTGCTCGGAGTATTCCTTCACGTCTTTTAAGTGATTAATTATTTCGAAACGCTGTGTGATGTATGTCCCATGTCAGAAATAAGTTACTCTACGCATCTTACAAGTAACAAACTGTTATCTTCGTGCATTCTTGTGGAATTACGCATAAATTTTTTCACGCATCATGTACAATCCTGGTTAAAGTATGGCCGAAATACTATTTTCCACCCTGTATATAGTGTTGGCAGTATGTGGTAAAAAAGTGAAACATAGTGAGAGATTGGTTGGATCCCTTTATGCAAGGATATCTGAGCAACTGTTAATTCAGACAACAAACGGGACAGAACTAAGGAGAGAGAACTGACCGTCTGTCTGTCTGTCCGTACGTACGTACGTAATGGAAAACCAAACACATTAGACAGAATGCAATTCCAAACTGGTCTTGCTATGATAGAACAAAGGCTTGTTCACTCCGAGAAATCCAGGTGCTCGGCGTCATAATCTCTCTCTGTGCTAGACCAGTGTTGCCAACTAGTGTCAGTCAAAAGTCGCCAAATCCTTAACTAAAATCCGCTAGAAAGTCGCTAAACCAAAACAAATACCTGAAAGTGTCTATATAATGTTATAATTTTTAAAAGAAAATTCATTTCCGTATTAGTACATGAGTAGTTTATTGAGCAGCTGCTCTTCAAGCGTCTCGACGTTGAAGGTTGCACATCCTGTTTTGATCTCCTACTAGCGCCACAGTAACTTAACATACATCAGATATACAACATAACCTCAAAAAGAAAAGCTGCTTAAAACTGAACTTGCTATTTAAGTTGCACGTCTTACAATAAAGCGATTTCGAAGATTTCCAATAAAACCTCTCCACCAAAAATACCGTTTATATGAAATATTTTTTCAGAAATTGATTTTGTCAATAATGGCCCTAACAATTTTGATTAAAATACCATATGTTTAAGACATTTTCAAGACAAATAAAATATTGTAAGAGTTTGTTACCTGTTCCACAGTCGATGTCGTCTGAAGGTTCCACGTAGAAAATAAATGGTCGTTTGTCCACAGCAAACTGCGGATTACCTCTGCTCTGATCTCCACATTGTTCCCAGAATAAACTTGTAATAATTGCGGTCTCCGGCAGGTAACGTCTATTGTTACTTTGTTGTGCTGATGAGGTTGCATTACTGGTGGTAGTTACTAGTTGTGATTCCCCGGCTAGCTAAATATTGGAGCAAGGTTCTTTTTCTCAGGGTATGCGCAGGTGTATTAAAGAGTGACCAAATAATTATTTGTGTATCTAATGCACTCAAAGAGATAGGTACAATGTTCTTTTTCTGATTATCCTCCCCACATGGAGGACTAACACCCCCTAGGACTTACAAGTCTCTGCCTAGAGTCAGATCTATAGACTGAGCAGAGTCAAGTGGTCAGTATGAGAGAGAGGAAGTTAATATGAAATGTAGGTGATGATGGAGCAGTTCGTGAGATGAGTGGCGGGGCAAAACGGAGAACTCGGATAAAACCCGCCTTGCCGCCGCTTTGTGCACCACGAATACAACATATGGGTCCCTGGGATCGAACCTGGAACCTCTAGGTTTTAGATTTCGTTAAAACACAAAATTCTTCTTTTCTTGTTTTCATTTTGTGTGTTTGTGTGTCTCTCTGTGTGTGTGTGTGTGGAATAACCATTTCCGAGATATTCCTTGTTACTGCTTTGACTCTCAAATGCTTGCTCTTTTCTGAAACAGAAAGCGGTTGTTGGCCTTTTAATTTCTTCTTTCTGTAAGGAAGTATGTAAATTTTTGCAAATATTTATCTGTATTAACAAGAAATAGGCATGAGCATTTGTAAGAACAGTTTGTACAAGAGTGAGTAGAGAAATTTATGTGAGTGCAGCACATCAGAATTTGATTTGATGAGAGTGTCGCGGGCCGCAGGTTGAAGACCAGGGCGCGGCACTAAAAGCAAGTCGAGTTGGGATATTTGGATGTGATGGGAGAGTCGCGGGCCGCAGGTTGTAGACCAGGACAGGGCACTAAAAGCAAGTCGAGTTGGGATATTTGGATTTGATGGGAGAGTCGCGGGCCGCAGGTTGTAGACCAGGACAGGGCACTAAAAGCAAGTCGAGTTGGGATATTTGGATTTGATGGGAGAGTCGCGGGCCGCAGGTTGTAGACCAGGACAGGGCACTAAAAGCAAGTCGAGTTGGGATATTTGGATTTGATGGGAGAGTCGCGGGCCGCAGGTTGTAGACCAGGACAGGGCACTAAAAGCAAGTCGAGTTGGGATATTTGGATTTGATGGGAGAGTCGCGGGCCGCAGGTTGTAGACCAGGACAGGGATTTGATGCGGTGCAGTGAACATCACAGAGCGCTTCACCGTGGCCTGAGACTTGCATGGTCTCATCGATCGACCGACCGACCGACCGCCGACAGACGTTTAATCTGCGACGTCAGCTCGGCCGAGTTATAAGGGATGGTGAATTAACACTCCACACTCAAGTACTCCTCGCTCTCTCGCTCGTTACACCCTCTTGCCTTTAAAAGGCAACCCTTTCTTGTCCGCCGCAGCGCTTGCCTGCTTGCCTGCTTGGTCGCTCATTCTTTCACCTTTACTGTCTCGCCTCCATATAGGCACAGATTACATTGCCATCCTCTAACAACAGCGATAGCCTCGGCTCTCCCTCTAATTACCTCATGTATTGCACTCACATGACTTTCTCTACTCTTGTACTAACCATTCTTACAAACTCTTATTCCTATATCTTCTTCGTGTTAGTTGAGATAAACATTTGTACAAATTATCTTATTGCTTATTTCCTTGTAGGCTTTGAGCGACAGCCAAATCTTTTAAAGCGTTGAGATTCCGTTCTCTTTGCACACTTAACCTAAAAAATGAGCAACGATGTTCCATAACTTTTCCGAAACTCACACACATAACAACGAATATCTCCGAAATGGTTCACTCTACAAGAAAATGTATTCACACATAAATTTTAGCAATATGTATATTATTTATAGTATGATTTGGTCTATCTCTAACAGTCTAGAGTAAATACGACTTCATGGGCTATAGCCAGAAAATTCAAGATATACATTTCATTTGTCACAAAAATATCTCAAACATAGGACATTTTAATCAAAATAGCTAGTCATTTACAAGAAAATGAAAATTTTCGATGTAAAGGGTACTTTAGTGTGAGGCTAATTTCTTGAAAATCTTCGTGTCGTATCCTTGACAGACATTAACCTAAAATACCAACTTTGGTTTTGAAACTACTTTTCGTTTTTGAGTTATGCTGTCCACAGTCTGACTGACACACATATACACGGACCTTTTTCTAAAAATGCCTTTTTTGGATTCAGGGAGTTTAAAACATATTTCAGGTGAAATCTTGATATCCAATTTTTGGGTGAAATACAACACTTCTTGTACTTACTATACATAGTACAGGAAGTATTGTATTCCCCCCGAAATTTCAGTATCTAGATTTCACCGAAATTATATATATAGAGGCCCCCTGAATAATACATAGCGTTTCGAGAAAATGGTGCCTCCCTCTGAACGGCATAACCTAAAAACCAAATGAGGACTAGAAACCACAGTTGGTATTTAAGTTTAATATCTTTCAAGAATGCAGTTGAAATATTTTGAAGAGAATTCCTGCATTCTAAATTATCGTTTACATGGAAAATTTTTCGAAAGTTTTTACTTTCTCGAAAATAACTCTAACAATTTTCATTAAAATGTCATACGTTTAACATATTTTAATGATAAATGAAATATATATCTTGAATTTTCTGGCTATAGCCCCTGTAGTCGTATTTACTCTGGAGGACTTTTGTATAGCTCGTAAACCGTAAGAGATGGAGCAATTCTTAACATACACAAAATGCAGATCTCACTAAAACACACAATTTATGTCTGAATAAATGTTTTTGTACAGCGAACCATTTCGGAGATATTCCTTGTTATGTTCGTGAGTTTTTTAAAACTTATGCAACATCGTTGCTCATTTTTTATGGTAAGTGTGCAAAGAGAACGGAATCTCAAAGCTTTAAAAGATTTGACTATCGCACAAAGTCTACTGTATTCTAATACACCCCTTGTACCTACAAGGAAATAAACAATAACATAATTTGTACAAATGTTTATCTCAACTAACACGAAGAAGATATAGGAATAAGAGTTTGTAAGAATGGTTAGTACAAGAGTAGAGAAGGTCATGTGAGTGTAACACATCAGATTTTTACCTTGATGTTTAATAGACCGTTGTATTTCTTTCTTCCAAATGGCAACAATGACGGCATTTGTTTTAGTTTTAGTATCGTTTGTTGTGGCAGAGTTGCATGCACGCCAACTGCAATAAAAGCACGACTTTCAGGTGGATTTGTTAGGCCCATAACGTTGGCAAGCCTGCACCCTTGTCTCATCCAGCCAAATTACAAAGCTAGATTTGTTTTGGTGCAGTACATCTGTTTGCTTTAAAAAAACACTGCGCCAATAAAGGGCCCCTTTTCATTCCAGCATATAATCTCTTTTGTGCTGCGATATATTCCGGAGTTGGCAGGTGAAGGTAAAAACACGGGCATTAAACAGAGACACAGCGCCGCGTGATGGCTGGAAATCCAATTACTGCTGATACAAAATGTCTTCCTTTACCAACTTCCAAACAACAGCTAAAAATATCCTCACTTTTTTACTGCTTCATTAGGCACACGGCTAGAAATTCGCCAGTTAATTTTCTTTCGTGAAAAAGCGGCAATTAAGTAAACGAAATGTTAAATTTCCCCTTTCCTCCCTGTGACGTCATCTGTTCATAGAAGCTTGCTGTATTTGGTGCAAGCGACAGTCCGGAGCACTCGTAGTTTAGTTTACCGCGTATTCCGTGCCTGTCGGTCCTAGACTGAAGTAACTACTGATAGAGGGCAGGGCTGTCGTTTCAACATTCACAATAAAGAGAACTTCACGAACTATCCCCCTCAAAATCCTCCCTTTCCTCCCTCTGTCTCACTCTCGCTTACTCTCCCTTTGTATCTCCTATCCTCTCCATTTACCTGTCTATCCCTCCTTTCTACTTTTCCTCCTCCTCTCTTCCTGTCCCTTTACCTCCATCACCCTCTCCCTTTACCTCCCTCTCCCTTTACCTCCCTCTCCCTTTACCTCTCTCTCCCTCTCCCTTTACATCTCTCTTCCTCTCATTCAACCTCCTCCCAGCCCGCCTCTCTAGCCTGATGATTAGTTCAAGAGGTCGTGAATTCGAATCTCGCTTAGGGTAAGTTATCCGGGTAAGGTTTTTTCCGAGGTTTTCCCTACCCTGAGAAGACGAATGTCGGGTAACTCAAAGCTCCATGGACCTCGGGCTCATTTGAGCATCATTTCACCCATTTCATTTCATTCACCGCTCGATATCCCTCTCTGTATCCCCACCTCCCACGCTACCTCTCCCCTCTCTCTGTCTCCTTCTGTATTTAAGCATTGTCTATAACTTTATCCTTTAGTATACTTCTACTTGCAACTAAATGTCTCCTCAAACAAAGGGTAGTTTGTGAAACTCAGGAAGGAGGGATGGAAGGAAGGAGGAGGGAACGAAGGAGGAAGGGAAGGAAGGAAGTAGGGAGAGAGGGAAGGAAGGAGGAAGGGAAGGAGGGAAAGAAGGAAAGAAGGATGGAAGGAGGGAGGGAAGGAAGGAACGAAGGAAGAAGGGAGGGAAGGAAGGAGGGAAGGAAGAAGGGAGGGAAGGAGGGAGGGAAGGAGGGAGAGAAGGAGGGAGGGGAGGAGGGTGGTAAGGAGGGATGGAAGGAAGAAGCGAGGAAGGAAGAAGGGTGGGAAGGAGCGAAGGAAGGAAGAAGGGAGGGAAGGAGGGAGAGAAGGAGGGAGAGAAGGAGGGAGGGAGGGAAGGAGGGAGGGAAGGAAGGAGGGAGGGAGGGAAGGAAGGAGGGAGGGAAGGAAGTAGGGAGGGAAGGAGGAAACGGGGTAAGGAAGGAGGGAAGGAAGGAGCGAAGGAAGGAAGAAGGGAGGGAAGGAAGGAAATGCATTCGAAGAACTGTTTACCTCATCGACGTGTATGAGAGGCCGCAGCGAATGCTGGGAATACAGATGGACACTAAATTATGCACCTACTGTGTAAATATGAGATGTGATTCGTTTTATGTTGGATATGACGTCATACATAAGTAAACAGTCGTTTGTAAGAGAATCACATCGACCATGTTCGTTCCTTTTTTATTTCTGAACCACTTTTTTATGCATAGTAAGCAAAGCAAGCATTTATTGTCATCTAAAAGTTCCAATTCCATATTTCACATGTTTCGAGACTCCCAGAGTAAACAATATAATTCTATTTGGGGGGGGGGGGGGGAATGTCCAAAATGTTACGATTTCTTTAACCTTTTGTTTAGGATTTATGTATACTGATCACCAGAGCCCGTATATTTCTGGTTTTTTCCACTGAAAATATATGCGAACTGCAATTCTATCACATTCCCATGTGCAGTGTCAAGTCATATTTGGACTTTTTAACACTTTAGCGAATGTTTGTCATTTTTCATATTATAATCATATTTCCTCATTAATTTTCGTATTTTTCACATATTGTACTTTCTCTACTTCTAAGTAGCGGAAGTATTGTATTCCACCCAAAAATTCGATGGTGAGATTTCACCGGAAATACATGTTTTGAGTCCCCCTAAATAAAAAAAAAAATCAGTTTTAGAAAAACGTCCGCGTGCGCGCGCGCGCGCGCGCGCGTGTGTGTGTGTGTGTGTGTGTGTGTGTGTGTGTGTGTGTGAACAGCATAATTCAAAAACGAAAAATAGTTTAAGAACCAAAGTTGGTATGTAAGTTTAATGTCTTTCAAGGATACCACACGAAGATTTTGAAGAAAATTTCCTCACCCTAAGCTACCCTTTACATGGAAAATTTTTGGAAAATTTTGATTTTCTTGAAAATGGCTCTAACTGTTTTGATTAAAATGCCATATGTTTGAGATATTTTTATGATAAATAAATTATATATTTTGAATTTTCTGGCTATAGCCCCTGTAGTCGTATTTACTCTGGACGACTTTTGCATAACTGGTAAACCGTTACAGATACACCAAATCATACTGTATAAAATACACATCTTGCTAAAATACACAATTTATGTGCCGATAAATTTTCTTGTAAAGTGAACCATTTCGGAGATATTCCTTGTTATGGGTGTGAGTTTCGGAAACTTAAAACGTTCTTGAAATGGATCACTGTTTTTCATTTTTTACATGTTAAGTGTGCAAAGAGAACGGAGCATGGCTGTTGTCAGGTATTCCTACAAGGTCAATTGGTTTCATAATTAGAATTCTCAGAAATATAATAGTTCCTTTTTAAAAACCACCAAATTACATGCTTTGTATTCTAGTCCTCTTGAAGTTAAATAGAACTTCGTACAGAATAGCTTATAAGTAAATAGTTTCTTGAAAATAGAGTTGGGTTTGTAATTAATAAAGTTTACATACGTCAAGTTCTCTGTTTTAAGAATCTCCATTAATTAAATTAAGCAGAAGTGGAGGTATATTTCCTTGAGCAATCAAAATGTCAGAATTATAATAAAATTGGAAGAAACAGGTAAAGGGCAGGTAATTAAACTTCTAGCTTGACTGACAGATCACATGATCCGCTTTGTTAGAAATGGCCTCTCCATTTCTCAAAATTGTTAAAAGCAGCTTCACAGAATATTTGCCTCCTTCTATCACAGCAAACCAGTACAGTATAGGAAGATAATGGTGTACACTGTTGCACATAAATGGCTAGAAATGGAGCTATAGTTTTGTTTTCCTTACTATGTGAAGTATTCAGGGAAAATAATGCATTCCACCCAAAAATTCGATATTTCTCCATGAATCTAAAGTAAAAAACTATTTTAGTTAAAGGTCCTGCATTTGGCGTGTGTGAACACCTTAGCTCAGGCCTGGGCGACTCGTGGGGCAAGATATTCCTTGTTATTTGTGAGTTTTGGAATACTTAAACTTTTCTTTATCTTTTGGGCGTGCAAAGAAAACGGAATTTCAAAGTATTCGTTTAGCGAATAGCTGTGCAACATTTGCCTACCACTTAAAGTGTAGTGTATTCCTATATTCCCCTTGTACCTACAAGAGAATAAACAGTAATTTCTACAAATGTTTATCTCAACACATCAGATTTACTATTCAGTGCTCTTTAGTTTGAGGCAGTATTCTGTGTAATCCCTCTGAAATAACTCAAATAGCGGCAACAGAAAGCCCAGCCTCCTGAAATAACCATGTTAGATTATAGACGGCGTAGTCTGACTTCATCTGTTCTTACAACGAAGCAGGAAGAAGTGATTTTGATGGACATTTATAACGACGAGAAATAATAATCATACATCGAAAAGTGAATAATTAATACTGAAGTTTTGTGATGTTCATAAAAAGGAATTATATCGTCATTAATTGATTGAGATCGATCGAGTGCTGCGAGAGTAGAAAAGAACATTGATTTTTCACAATTATTGGCTGTGCGTAGCCATTTTGTTTTTTAGCGCAGAAGTCCGCCATGTTTAGGGAGAAAATCGTAAGTGTTTCATGGGAAGGATAATGATTTTTAAGTGTTAATAAATTGTTGAAAACATTCATTAAAACAATATTGATTGTTTCATCTATAAAATAGATCCGTAGTAATCCTTGTGACACTAGGCCGCGAGTAATACAACTTCGTAAAGACTTTCATTGCAACGAAGTTTAATAAAAGCTAAATAGCACGTTTACGTTTGATTAATAAAACTGGATGTTGTGTAATCACATTAGAAGAAGATGATGATGTTATGTGGGTAGGTAGCGTGCGTGCGCGCATGCGCCAGGGGGTGGTATACTATCTACGTGGATTGAATATCCAGCCCGAGGGTAGATTTGAGCAAGTACCCCAATGTTGGAATCTATCTGGGGGAATGCTCACTCTATTGTACTCCGCTGTAAGCCTTTGGCGATCTGAGGGAAACACACACACACTCACAGGGGTGAGACAAATGAGCCGGGTGAAAGGTCAAAGATCGAGCCGGCTAGGCGAGAAGCATAATGCGTTAATTGTGTCTACCGCTGCACTGCACCGCGCTGAGATTCCTACAACATATTGCTAGAAAATGATGCATTCACCATGCTACTTTCGGTATTAAGGTAAACAGCATCACGTGTTTGAGTAACACTCCACTGGTTGACTGAACTGCGCAGGCGCGAATGAAAATACCGGGTGGAAGGGAAGTCAGTACATTAATTTAAACCACTAGTGGATCTGGGTATTTGTACTCGTATCTTACGTTTTTGTTTGTGAGATATTTTAGTTTTCTCGAAAACAAGCTGGCAACACTGCAGATAGTGTGGGTGTCACTTTCACTAGCTCATTACATAAACAAACACCGTAACGGTGCGTCTTCAGAGCATAATCAGATACCGTACCTTGACCTTCAGTGTTTACTGTGCGAGTGTAGACCAATCATAGGCGTTAGTTCCCAAAACATTACACGCCCGACCTGTTTACATCCAGAAACCTGTTCAATTCCCTGACCAGCCTCAACTCAACGTTGTGGAGTTACTTCACGTCTGAAAGAGCTGCTCGGAGTATTCCTTCACGTCTTTTAAGTGATTAATTATTTCGAAACCCTGTGTGATGTATGTCCCATGTCAGAAATAAGTTACTCTACGCATCTTACAAGCAGCAAACTGTTATCTTCGTATATTCTTGTGGAATTACGCATCCAATTTGGAACAAAAACCGTTTAATTTTTTCAAAACCGGCTGATCAAAGAACAAAATGGCATTAATGCTTCTATAAAGCACATATTAGAAGGAATGTAATGACTTCTCTTTCGCACCGCATAGTCCACTAACATGCAAAATGGTGTCAAATTTAAAATAACTACACGAATTATTTGCAATAAACGCTTTGAACAGCTTCTAGCAAGAATAAATGGCACCACAAACTACACAATATTACCTGCGTTTTGAATTTTGTTTGAGGATTTTACGTTGGATAGATTCTAAGTTCAGAATGGGGTAATTTTATCAAATTATGGTAAGTCTAACCCTGTAAAATCTCAGAAACTCTTATTTATCATAGCTGTGATTTTGAAAAAGTGATTAACTTAACGTCTACTTTGGATTACAGAAAATTGAACCGCCCCCCCCCCCAAAAAAATACAAAGTTTACTACTGTCCGAAATGAAGCAGCCATATAAAGAAGCAAATGGCATCAGAAGGCGTCTGTCTTGAAGAACGAATACCTTTAAGGGCACTGGGAGGTCGATTGACTTCAAAAAATCGATTTGTTTGATTTTAATGTTAAAAAATACATAATTCTTCAGCTTTAAAATGATATATATAACATAGGTATAGTGTTATTTGTTATAATGATGGTAGCAGTGGTAGATTTACAGTGATGGAAAAAAATGGGTATAAAAGTTAGTCAGAATATGAAGGAAGCCTGTATAAAAAAATATATATGTCGACTCTCAGAGGCAAAAAGGGCAGTTCAGTTGCTTGAAAATAAAGCTAGAACTAAGAAAAGGTGAGGAAAACTTAAGTGAGCAGCAATATGGAGCAGGCATTCTGAAAGTATGTGTAATTTGAAAAGAATGGTACTTCAGCTTTGATTGCAATTTCTCGAAACCTTGATTTTTCACACTTCAGGTACACATTTCTCAAAAACTATAAGAGATATTGATATCAAATTTTTAGTGCTTATTTATCCATGTTTGTTGAGTACATCCGGTTAAAGCTTTTGTGAATTAGAGTTATAATGTGGAGAAAAAAAATTTAATGCTTAAAAATATTACCATATTTTTGCTATATAGAATTAAATAATTTTTTATGTGCAAAATACAAACTACATAGGATTTATGTTTAACCGGCGATGTCAAGCTATGCTTTATGTTATTCAGGTAAAAATTTGGTGCCTGTAGCTTCAAAATCCTACAAGAAAAGTGTACCTGAAGTATGAGGTGTAACATTTTTTTCACTATACATAGTGTGCTTTATGCTCCTTTTGCATGGAATTCTGTGAATGTAATTTGATTATTATGTAGTAGTTAAATTTTAAATATTGGTGTAAGTTAACCTCGTGAAGTTAATTTGAAGCTTTCCAGACGACGAACATATTCAAGGTGTTCTCGGGCTTCGAGCCATCAAATACGACTACAGGGACTATAGCCAAAAAATTCAAGATATACATTTCATTTTTCATAAAAATATCTCAAACCTATGGCATTTTAATGAAAATCGTTAGAGCCATTTGGAAGAAAATTCAAATTTTTGGAAAAATTCTCCATGTAAAGGGTAGTTTAGGGTTGTGTCGCATCCTTGAAGGACATTAAACTTAAATACCAACTTTGGTTTTTAAGGCACTTTTAGTTTTGGAGTTTTGCTGTCCAGAGACTGACTCGCGCGCCGAGTAGTGGGCAAGAAAGGAACAAACGCCTTGGCACCAGGTAGATAGTAATGAACACCGGTATTCCAGTACCGTACAGCTCATTACAATACGTGCATTGACTCAAGTACACATTCCCTCGGACCACCAGCCTTGTGTTTACATTCCTAACTTCTTCAAGGTTACAATGTCGCAAAAATGTGCAAACCAATAGGACGTCCCAAGATTAGACCGACAAACTTTGGGACCTGATAGATAACATTATTTTAAACACTTTCATTAAGGAAAGTTTTTTGGTGCAGTGCCTCGTTGAAGCGCTAGACGAGTTAATGTCTAGATTACTTCCTCCCACCCAGTTTATCTTAGTAAGGCACACAATCTTAATCCGAGAAACAAACACAGAACACACGAACATCTTATTGTTTACAGTTAATCACAGCTTTACTATTCAAAGTAAATGTTGGAACGCACGCCCATGGCGATTATCACAAAGAGTGCATCGGCGTGCCCTATTCTGTCGTACTGTGGCACACACACTCACACACACACACACGGAACTTTTTCTAAAAATGCCTTTTTTGAGTTCCAGGGGCGTTATAACGTATTTCCGGTGAAATATCGACATGGAATTTTTGGGTGGAATACTTCCTCTAGTTACTATACGTAGTAGAGAAAGTGAAAATGTTTCGATCAGTTGTTGAAGCGACAATGTGAAGTGGTAGAACAAAACAAAAGATATGTGATAGATATCTGTGGAGTTCCCCAGAGTGCGAGACATCATCACCACTTCCATCTGCCATCGTTCATATCTCCACAGCTTGGCCGGCTGACCGACCACACCCTTCATGTAAACACTTGTGTATCTTCTGACCTGACCTGACCTAACACCATTCAATTCCTTTGTGTACCGCCGGAGATTTAGGTGTGTTCGACGGGAGACTCGCATTCTACTGGTAGAAGTGCCGTCTTCACTTCCCTTACAATTGCTCGTTCCAACCATGGCATTTTGGATATTCTCTACTTTACGTGCCACAAACACTGTTTCTGAGAGTCCAAATGGCCTAGTTGTCCTCTAAATCTCACTCACTCACAGACACACACACACTCACTCACTCACTCACTCACTCACTCACTCACTCACTCACTCACTCACTCACTCACTCACTCACTCACAGACACACACACACATACACACATACACCACACAAACACACACTCACTCACTCAAGGAATTTTCTTCATAATTTTCGTGTCTCATCCTTGAAATATATTAAACTTAAAAACCAACTTTAGTTTTTAGCCGATTTTTCGTTTTTGAGCTATGTTGTCACACTCAGACACACAGATAAATGCCCTTTTTGGATTCAGGGGCCACAAACCATATTTCCGGTGAAATCTCGACATCGAATTTTTGGATGGAATACAATACTTCCTCTACTTACTATACGTGGTAGAGAAAGAAAACATAACCTTAATTAGTGTCAAATATGTTCCGCATCTGAAAAAGGGTGTAAAATCTGGAATCAGTTTTTGAAGGCAGGTGTCGCTAATGACGTCACTGTGACCACACAGTGAAGCTGTAATTTCACCCCTGTTCACATTAAAAATGCTCTCCTCATTTCGGAAGTGAAAGTGGGGTGGGGAGGGGGCTGCATATGATCCCTTGTAAATGGGCGAATTACCGTGCAGGGAGAATCAAAAGCAGCGCATGATTGAAAAGAATCAGTCCACTCGAGTGAGAGCGCCATTAGGGTATATACCTACCACCCCTAGTACAGGCCGGCCTGCAGCAAATGGCTATAACCCGCTGATTGATGTGGACCTCCTGCCATACTTCTGAGAACCTCGCGAGCTTACTACTGCAAAATACATCACGTAGACAAGTGAAAGAGAAATGTAAATACCTTCAAAAATATCTCGTCACAAACTATAATAAAAATCTGCTGTATTGCACTCACATGACTTTCTCTACTCTTGTACTAACCACTCTTACAAACTCTTATTCCTATATCTTCTTCATGTTAGTTGAGATAAACATTTGTACAAATTATCTTATTATTTTCTTGTAGATACAAGGGGAATATGGGAATACAGTAGACTTTGTGCGATACTTAAATATTTTAAAGCTTTGAGATTCCGTTCTCTGCACGCTTAACATATACAAAAATGAACAACGATGTTCCATTTCACGAAAGTTTTTAAGTTTTCCGAAACGCACACACACAACAAGATCTCCGAAATGGTTCACCCTACAAGAAAATTTATTGAGACATAAATTGTGTATTTTAGCAAGATCTACATTTTTTTGTATAGTATGATTTGGTGTATCTTTAACGGTTTGCCAGTTATGCAAAAGTCGTCCAGAGTAAATACAACTACAGGGGCTATAGCCAGAAAATTCAACATATACATTTCATTTTAATCAAAATCGTTAGCCATTTTCAATAAAATCAAAATTTTCGAAAAATCTTCCATGTAAATGTTAGTTTAAGATAGTTTCTTCAAAATCTTCGTGTCGCATCCTTGAAGGACATTAAACTTAAATACCAAATTTGGCTTTTAACCGAATTTTGGTTTTTGAGCTATGCTGTCCACAGACTGACACACGGACACACGGATCTTTTTCTAAAAATGCTTTTTTTTTGGATTCAGGGGGTCTCAAAACACATATTTTCGCCAAAATCTCGACATCTAAGTTTTGGGTGGAACACAACACTTCCCCTAGTTAGCAGTAGAGGAAGTAAAAAATGAATGACGATGTTTCATTTGACGAAAGTTTTTTTTTCGAAAACTCACAGAAATAACAAGGTAAATTTCCGAAATGGTTCATTGTACAAAAAAATTAATTTTGACCTAAATTATGTGCTCTAGCAAGATCTACATTTCTTGTAGATAGCGGCGCCGTGGCCCAGCGGTTAGACCGTTCGCCTACCACCGTTCGATCCCAGGGACCCCTATGTGGTATTCGTGGTGGACGAAGTGGCGTCAGGGTGAGTTTTCTCCGGTTTCCCCCGTCACTCATTCCATAAAATGCTCCATAATTACCTTTTTGTTCATCCATTTCACACTGAGTTTCATATCATCCTCTTCCTCACTCTCATACTTGCAGGTGTTCACTCTGTCCGGTCCATAGTTTCCTGTGCTCCCCGACAGATGTCTCACCTAGGCACTGCCTTGCAAGTCCTAGGGGTTGTGAGTCCCACATAAGGGGACGATAAGCAGCTAAAGAAGAAGAAGCAGAAGATTTTCCCTATATCTTACGGTTTATCAGTTATGCAAAAATCACTCAGAGAAAACAGAATATTCAAAATATATATTTCATTTGTCATAAAAATTTCTCAAACCTATGACATATCAATAAAAATCGGTAGAGTCATTTTCGAGAAAAAAGAATTCGAAAAATGTTCCATGTAAAGGGTACTTAGGATGCAGGAATTTTCTTCAATATCTTTGTGTCGCATTCTTAAAAGATATTAAACTTCTATACAGACTCGTTTTACTTTCTCTACTGGTAAGTAGGGGAAGTATTGTATTCCGCCCAAAAATTCGATGTCGAAATTTCACCGCAAATACATGTTTTGAGACCCCCTGAATCCAAAAAAAAGCATTTTTAGGAAAAGCTCCGTGTGTGTGTGTGTGTGTGTGTGTGTGTGTGTGTGTGTGTGTGTGTGTGTGTGTGTGTGTGTGTGTCTGTGTGTGTGTGTCTGTGTGTCAGACTGTGGACAGCATAACTCAAAAACGAAAAGTCGATTAAAAACCAAAGTTAGTATTTAAGTTCAATGTCTTTCAAGGATGCGACACGAAGATTTTGAAGAAAATAGCCCCACCCTAAACTACCCTTTACATGGAAAATTTTTCGAAGATTGTGATTTTCTTGAAAATGGCTCTAACGATTTTGATTAAAATGTCATATGTTTGACATATTTTTATGACAAATGAAATGTACATCTTGAATTTTCTGGCTATAGCCCCTGTAGTCGTATTTACTCTGGACAACTTTTGCATAACTGGTAAACCGTTAGAGATAGACCAAATCATACTATACAAAGAATGTAGATCTTGCTAAAATACACAATTTATGTCTCAATAAATTTTCTTTTAGGGTGAACCATTTCGCAGGTATTCTTTGTTATGTGGGTGAGTTTCGGAAAACTTAGAACTTTCGTGAAAAGGATCATCGTTGTTCATTTTTTTATATGTTAAGTGTGCAAAGAAAACAGAATCTCAAACATTTGACTATCGCACAAAGCATACTTTGTTCTAACATTCCCCTTGTACCTACAAGGAAATAAGCAATAAGATAATTTGTGCAAATGTTTGTCTCAACTAACATGAAGAAGATATAGGAATAAGAGTTTGTAAGAATGGTTAGTACAAGAGTAGAGAAAGTCATGTGAAGGTAACTAAGACTGTGAAACTGATGTGATGAACAAGTACTTCACGTAGGTCCGTTTAAGCTGGAATGTTTCAAGTTAAGAAGTTGCTTAGCTCATAATCTAGCTGCGAAAGTTAGTTGTACGAGCGACAGTTACCTGGACTTTGCCTGGGAGGTATGCAGCTCCTGCTAACACGTCTGTAGAGCGGGCTGCGTTAATCTCAGGCGTTCGTTCCTCAACTCGCAGTCGACCTATATGATATACCTAGTAGGACGAACAGATGCTAAAATTAACTGTAAATACGCGTTTTAATGTCCATTAACATAACATGTGATGTGTTGCACTCACATGACTTTCTCTACTCTTGTACTAACCATTCCTACAAACTCTTATTCCTATATCTTCTTCGTGTTAGTTGAGATAAACATTTGTACAAATTATCTTATTGCTTATTTCCTTGTAGGTACAAGGGGAGTATTAGAATACGGTAGGCTTTGAGCGATAGTCAAAACTTTTAAAGCTTTGAGATTCCGTTCTCTTTGCACGGTTAACATATAAAAAAATGAACAGCCATGTCCCATTTCACGCAGGTATTAACTTTTCCGACACTTTTCCGACACACAAAAAGAGGAGTGAGACGTAAATTGTGTATTTTAGCAAGATCTACAGTTTTTGTACAGTATAATTTAATCTATCTCTAACGGTTCACCAGTTATGCAAAAGTCGTCCAGAGTAAATACGACTACAGGGGTTATAGCCAGAAAATTCAAGATATACATTCCATTTGTGATAAAAATATCTCAAATATATGACATTTTAATCAAATTTGTTGGACGCATTTTCAAGAAAATTAAAATTTTCTATATAAAGGGTAGTTTAGGGTGGGGCTATTTTCTTCAAAATCTTCGTGTCGCATGCTTGAAAGACATTAAACTTAAATACCAACTTTGGTTTTTAAATTTTTGATTAATGCTGTCCATACACACACGGACCTTCTTCTAAAAATGCTTTTTTTTGGATTCAGGTGGGTCTCAAATCATACATTTCCGTTGAAATCTCGACATGTAAGTTTTGGGTGGAATACAATACTTCCCCTACTTACCAGTAGAGAAGGTAAAAAAGCAGAACTTGAAACACAAAGAGCGGACCAACTATACTATGTCCTTACATAACCTAAAATATAAATTGAAAATGTTTTCTTTAGTTAAATTCATAAGTAGGATGTACCTTTTGGTAACTCTAATTTATGGGCTGGGGTTTTCTCTCCCCTCGTCAGGAAGTTTGATTCTCATACTGAGAGAAAGTCATGTGAGTACAACACGTAGGGTTGTTTGATTCTCCGGCTGACTAGGAAAATGTAATTTAAATGTCACATGTCCTTATATCCCGTCTTTAACTGCAGAGGTCATATTGGCGGCTGGTGTTACTCGTTTGACATGGATTTTTCGGTCTTTGGGGTTTTCTTTAAATTGAATTCACACTTTCATTCATAATTGCAGACTCAGGGATGGATGAAGAGTAATCTTGACTGGAGAAAAATTCCTACACCCCTGCCGGGAATCGAACCCGCGACCCCTAGAACAGTAGGCAGGTTTTGTACCAACTGATATGTTCTTTCGTGTGTGGAGTGTTTGGCAGAGAGAGGTTAGTGAAAACATTGAATCGAATGGGCAGGCAGGCAGGCGGCTCGGCTCATTATTGCTTGTTTTTAGCCGTTCTTTAGTGGCAGTTTGGTGCACGGCCGGCCGGCCTCGATAATGATAAGAACATTAAAACTGCAGCACGTTTGCCTATAAACACCACGCTAACAACAAAAAACAAGGTACCTACCTGCTGATAAGAGAACCACCACCTGATTTATGTCATGATCGCCGCCATGTTTGAGAAACAATAGCTCGCTTTTGTGTTCCCATCAAACAAACACACAACGCACCGCACCGCATCATTTCCAGCGAAATCTACTAATGAATGTTCGTTCAGAAAATCTGGTACGATCCACTCACATGGCAATCTCTAGTAACACTTATTCCTCTTTACTTCACGTAAATATAGATTAGCATTTGTAAAAAGTATCTTATTCCTAACTAGATGACGACTGTATATATGTTAATTAGGGCTAGGAAGTTCATGCATTTGCATGTTTTTTCATAGGGGTTAAAAATGTATGCTTTTACATTATGTGCACAAATTACGGAATTTTCAGTTATTTGGACATGATTTTATGGTGCATATAACTGCATATTTTCTTGATTTTTGATAAATGCATATTATTTCAATACTATAGCCCCTGTATTCCATATTTTAATGATTTTTATCCTTTTTTATTTTTTTTTTCATATTGGTAGAATTTCTGAGACAATGGTTCTTTCCCATTGTTAGATTTTGTCCAGTACAAAGATAATTTTTGTTAAATCTCCTAAAACAGTTAAGTTGTTTAGATCAACAGCACCTAATATCCGACTTCCTCCTGCACCAGTGTTAACTCGATGGGGAACATGGGTCGATGCAGTTTTATATTATGCTGAGCACATAGAAATAGTCGAAGAGGTAGTTAATTCATTGGACATGAAAGATTCTTCATCAATAGAAACTGTGCAAAATATTCTGTCAGGCACTGGGTTAAAAGAGGATCTTGGTTTCATATCTGCCCATTTTCCTTTCTTACCAACAGCCATAACGGCATTGGAAGCTGTAGGATCTCCTTTGCATGAATCACTGTCTTTGAAAAAACAATACGTGATCTAAGTTTGGTTCCTGGTAGCATAGGACAAAAAGTGAAAGAGAAAGTGAATTATGTAATAATTTCAAAAAATTCTGGTTATAAACGGATGTGCGATATTCGAGACATCCTCGAAAGAAAACCATCTGTCACACCAAGAGACTTGACTCTCTCTGTGAAACAGTTAACATCATTTAAATATGCCCCGATAACATCTTGTGACGTGGAGAGAAGTTTTTCACGTTACAAAAGTGTTTTGCGAGACCACATACGATGTTTTTGCAAAGTGTTGGTTGTGAACTGCAATTTAGCAGTTAATACTAGCAGCGGGACCACTTCAGCTTCAACCTCTAAGGAATAAGGTAACTTTATTATTTATACTAACTCGTCTTGTCTGCTACAAAGGGACATTAATTGTTTTAATTAAATAGTGCATATTTCTTGGCATATTTTCAAGTTTTTAAGAGCATATTTGCATGCATATTTCAGTGTTTTTAGGGCATGAACTTCGAGCCCTAATTATTAGGTATTTGAAAGACATTACTGCAGAGTGGTCAGGATTGTATTGTGGAATGTCTAGATGCACGTTGCTAGGGGTTGCGAACATCAGTGAAACGCAGGAAAGTGAGCAAGGTAAGTTAGGCAGGCAGTTTGACTAATGTTGGCCAGGCTAGGTATATGTATCATAGCTGAACGAACCTCCAACCAGACAGCGCTCTGTTTATCTTCCTTCCTGCCTTCCTGCTAAAACTTTAATGCTCCCTCACTAGCATATTTACCTAAGGGTGGTTTAACAATGTAAAATAGCCCTAACGTCGTTGAGATGTCCTAGATAGTAAAGTTAGCATGGATTTTAGGGCTTTAATATACAGCTTGAAGGATGCTTAACTGTGTTGCATTTCTTTACCACGTACCTAGGCGGTCAAAAATCGATGTATCTATGTTTTATGCTCCTGAATAAAGAAATAGTTTTAGGAAAAGTGTGAGTGTGGTTTGTGTGTTGTCGTTGGTGATCATTTATGTGCATAACTCAGTTTTTCTATAATGTTCACAAAAACACATGCAAGAAAAGAGTTAAATCACTAAAAGACCATGGAAAAGACTAGAACATCCCCTTTTTGCACAGTTGTGCGCGTTATCTTCCTCCTCCTCCTCCTTCTTCTTCGTGTTCTTCTTCTTCTTGATCTTCTTGTTCTTCTTCTTATTATTATTAGTATTATTCTTATTATAACTCAATCTTATGTGTGCACTCATACGACTCTCTCTACACAAATAATTCTTATGTTTACTTCTACATCTACTCCATTATAATAGAGATAAATATTTACAGAATTAATTATCTCATTACTTATCTTCTTATAGGTACAAGGGGAATATGGAAATTCAGTAGGCTTTGAGCGATAGTCAAATCTTTTAAGGCTTTGAGATCACGTTCTCTTTGCACACTTAACATATAAAAAAATGCATTTGGAGAAAATTTAAGTTTTCCGAAACCGACACAAATAACAAGGAATATCTCCGAAATGGTTCACCCTACAAGAAAATTTATTGAGACATAAATGGTGTATTTTAGGAAGATCTACATTTTTTGTGTAGTATGATTTGATCTATCTCTAACGGTTTACCAGTTATGCAAAAGTCGTCCAGAGTAAATACCACTGCAGGGGCTATAGCCAGAAAATTCAAGATATACATTTCATTTGTCATAAAAATATCTCAAACATATCACATTTTAATCAAAATCGTTAGAGCCATTTTCAAGAAATTAAAAATTTTCGAAAACTTTTCCATGTAAAGGGTAGTTTAGGGTGGGACTATTTTCTTCAAAATCTTCGTGTCGCATCCTTGAAAGACATTAAACTTAAATACAAACTTTGGTTTCAAACCGAGTTTTCGTTTTTGAGTTATGCTGTCCACACACACACACACACACACACACACACACACACACACACACACACACACACACACACACACACGGACCTTTTTCTAAAAATGCTTTTTTTTTATTCAGTGGGCCTCAAAACATATATTTCCGGTGAAATCTGCACATCGAATTTTTGGGTGGAATACAATACTTCCCCTACTTACCAGTAGAGAAAGTAAAAATGGTTTTTACTTAAGAAGCAATAAGAAATGCAAGTGCCGGACACAAGTAGGTAAGCTTGCTGCCCGGCAGCGGCGGCAAGTGAAGGTGCAGCGATAGATAGCAACCAGCAGGAATTTACAGGCGAACGTGGCGATTTAAACCACAAACTCAGCGATGTAGATTTCCTGGTCCATTCTGTGCACGATTAATGGCGTTTTCCTCCAGTATCGGATGGGGCAATAGATTCGATATCCCAGACACGTGATATATTATATCGTGTTTGGGCTGGTTTTCAATCCAAACTTCACTTCCCTTCCTTCCTTTGTATTGGATACCGCATCAACCTTTACACTACATAGAAACTTTTACAACTATCGCTTTACTTTCTCTACTACGTATAGCAGGTAGAGGGAGAACTGTATTCCATCCAAAAATTCGATGTCGAGATTTCACCGGAAATATATGTTTTCAGGCACCTGAACAAAAAGAAGCATTTTTAGAAAAAAATCGATTTTTTTTATTCTGAACAGCATAATTCAAAAACGAAAACTCGGTTAAAACCCAAAATTGGTATTTAATTTACATATCTTTCAAGGATGCGACCCTAAACTGCCCTTTACATGGAAATTTTTTGAAAATTTTGTTTTTTTCAAAAATGACAGACGATATTGATCAGAATGCCATATATTCAAGTAATTCGTAGACCTTGTTAAAATACACTGTTTATGTCTTGATAAGTGTTTTTGTACAGTGAACCATTTCGGAAATATTCCTTGTTATTTGTGGGAATGTTCCAACACTTCTCAAATTGGAGGTCATTATTCATTTGTTATGTCTTGCTCACGCATTAAATACCTATTTTGTGAAGATTGTGTGATTATCCATAAATTTGATGTGTAGACGTTTGCTTGGCCATTAAGAGCCTTGAAGGGAGGGAGGGATGTCTAAATTGTCTCACTCACTCACTCACTCCAGGTGCAACACCTCAGGAACATATCTCATGCCAGCTTTATGTTATGATATATGCACAACATTACTAGCAGGGTCAGCCCAGCCCGGACAATAAGTGTGCAGCCTTGCTAGAGCCCACTTCACGCTTTGCTTCCCTTTTCACCAAGTCTTTGTTTATTTTTGGAAACTCTGAAAGCAACATGGTCGAAATTACCGTGCTCATTGACCATTCGGTAGCCATGCAAAACTAGCCTGCTTTTCACGGGAAAATAGACCTTAGAAGTTAGTATCAGTCCATTCCAAACTCATACTATGCCTTCCTAAACCGCTTGACCGATCACCTTGAAATTCGACACATGTATATATCTTTTCATGGAGAACCTTTTTATGGTATCCATTTTTACTTTTTCTACTGGTAAGTAGGGGAAGTATTGTATTCCACACAAAAATTCGATGTCGAGACTTCACCGGAAATACATGTTTTGAGACCCCCTCAATCCAAAAGAGCATTGTTAGAAAAAGGTATGTGTGTGTGTGTGTGTGTGTGTGTGTGTGTGTGTGTGTGTGTGTGTGTGTGTGTGTGTGTGTGTGTGTGTGTGTGTGCAGCATAACTTAAAAACGAAAAGTCGGTTAAAAACCAAAGTTGGTATTCAAGTTCCTTAACACGCAAAATTTTTCGAAAATTTTTATTTTCTTGAAAATAGCTCTTACAATTTTTATTAAAATGTCATATGTTTTAGATATTTTTATGACAAATGAAATGTATATCTTGAATTTTCTGGCTATAGCCCCTGTAGTCGTATTTACTCTGGACGACTTTTGCATAACTGGTAAACCGTTAGAGGTAGACCAAATTATACTACACAAAAATGTAGATTTTGCCAAAATACACAATTTATGTCCAAATAAATTTTCTTGTAGGGTGAACCATTTCGGAGATATTCCTTGTTATGTGTGTGAGTTTGGGAAGACTTAAAACTTTCGTGAAATAGAACATCCTTGTTCATTTTTTATTTGTTAAGCTTTCAAATATTTGACTGCCACTCAAAGCCTATTGTATTCCCATATTCCCCTTGTACCTACAAGGAAATAAGCAATAAGATAATTTGTACAAATGTTTATCTCAACTAATACGAAGAAGATATAGGAATAAGAGTTTGTAAGAATGGTTAGTACAAGAGTAGAGAAAGTCATGTGAGTTCAACACATCAGATTTTTACTCTACGATATATTACATTCACATAGTTGTCTCTAGTCACTTTTCGTTTAACATACTTAATCACATTTCTTCCTCTAGTCGCCCTTCAACATAAAATTCATACAACTTTTTATGATTTAATTAGAAATGCAACATGTTACATTCACACTTGCTTCTCTACTCCTTCTTCTACATACCAGTCATAGAATTTTCTATGTTTCAAATTGAAATGTAACGCATTACATGCACAGTTTTTTATGTACTCAATTTGCCTTTACGTAACACATTCATATTTATTTCTCTTCTCACTATCTCACAAGGAATTCACACACATTGCTTACATTCACACAGCTTTCTCTATTTGCTTTTCTTCCTGTAGAATATAGTGTTTTTCAACAGTGTCTTCCCGCTGTTTTTATTAATTTTGTTTCTTGTATTTTCTTCATAATATCTAACAGTTCTAAATAAGTCTTTAAGTGCTTTAAGCAATATTTTTTAAATGGCTCCAAAAACACAAGACCATTCGGTAAGAACAATTCTTGTTGGGATAAAATCATGAAACCTAGGTTATGTCAGCTAGTGATGCATAAATATCATTTAAATAACTAACCTTCCTATTCGTTAGAGGCCATGGCTTCGGTGCCCATGCGTATCGAAACACTGTAGATGGTCTTTCTGTCTCTTTGTGGATTATTCATAGGTGTTTTATAATAATATTGTGTTTAACTGAACTTTCCCCATAATAGTATCGGATAATGATAAGGATATCGGCATATTTTCACCCTGTTTGGGTGTTGCAGAGCTGTTTTCTAACAATATTGTTTGTTTGCAGGTAAGTATCCGGAGTGCCCATGTACCTGCCAGGAGTATGTAAGTAAACTATCTTGGCTATCCGGTTGTTGCCGCGTCAAATTATAAAATGCCGACGTTTCGACCATCTTGTCGTGGTCGTTATCACAGGCAAACTGTGATAACGACCACGACAAGATGGTCGAAACGTCGGCATTTTATAATTTGACGCGGCAACAACCGGATAGCCAAGATATTTTAAACGATGGCCGTGGAAGCTTGAGAGAATATATGTAAGTAAACGTTCATCAAGAAAGAATCAGTTCACTCGAGTGAGAGCGCCATTAGGGTATATATATTTCCTACAGATAATTATTTACTAAAATCTCACGTGTTACACTCACATGACTTTCTCTACTCTTTTACGAACCATTCTTACAAACTCTTATTCCTATATCTTCTTTGTGTTAGTTGAGATAAACATTTGTACAAATTATCTTATTGCTTATTTCCTTGTAGGTACAAGGGGAATATGGGAATACAATAGGCTTTGTGCGATACTGAAATCGTTCAGCACTTTGAGATTCCATTCTCTTTGCACGCTAAACATAAAATATGAACAACGATGTTCTATTTCACGAAAATTTTAAGTTTTCCGAAACTAACACAAATAACAAGGGATATCTCCGAAATGGTTCACCCTAAAAGAAAATTTATTCACACATAAATTTTGTGCTTTAGAGAGATCTACGTTTTTGTATATTAAGATTTTGTCTATCTCTTAGGGTTTGCAAGTTACACAAAAGCATCCAGAGTAAACATGACTACATAGACTGTAGCCAGAAAATTCAAGATATATATTTCATTTGTCATAAAAAATATCTTAAACACATGACACTATCAAAATCGTTAGAGCCTTCAAGAATATCAAATGTGACATGGATCTTCTTCTAAAAATACTTTTTTTTTGGATTCAGGGGGCCTCAAAACATACATTACCGCTGAAATCTCGACATGTAACTTTTGGTTGAAATATAATACTTCCTGTACTTTACTATACGTAGTAGATAACAAACAGTTTGTATCATATACTGTGCTTTTTCTTTTTTTTCTGAGAGTCAAACACAGAGAATGTAGGTGCAAAGACAACAAATGGCGGCGTTTGTTGGAATGAGTTAGAAGAAATAGGTATCTTGTTGTAAGAATTGTTAGCAGAAGAAAAGGGGACGGCGTCCAGGGGTTGAGTGGACGTAAGGGGGACTAACTGTCCCCTGTGATTAAGCAGGCTAAGCGGAAAACGGGGAGGCGTGGCACTAGCAGTAGCAGCCCTTCTCTCAAGTGTATTGTATTTGTGGTCTAGCTGTTAGGCAGATGAAACAACGCCCTCTTTGTTAAAGTGGAACAACTAACATCATCTCTTCTGAAATATCACGAATATACTCAATCCCTTCACTGTTTACTTCTCATAACCTTGACTCACTCCTTTCACTGTCTTTCTTCACTTTCTCTGTCTCTCTCTCATACACTAATTACACAAATACACAGTTCTCTTTTACTGATGTTAACACAGTCTACAGTCTTTCATGATATAACAACTCACAACTGTTTACTTCTCATAACCTTGACTCATTCCTTTCACTGTCTTTCTTCACTTTCTCTGTCTCTCTCTCATACACTAATTACACAAATACACAGTTCTCTTTTACTGATGTTAACACAGTCGACAGTCTTTCATGATATTACAACTCACAACTGTTTACTTCTCATAACCTTGACTCACTCCTTTCACTGTCTTTCTTCTCTGTCTCTGTCTCTGATACACTAATTACACAAATACACAGTTCTCTTTTACTGATGTTAACACAATCTACAGTCTTTCATGATATTACAACTCACAACTGTTTACTTCTCATAACCTTGACTCACTCCTTTCACTGTCTTTCTTCACTTTCTCTCTCATACAACAATCACTCGACAAATGAAATTTATATTTTAAATTTTCTGGCTAAGCCTATGTAGTCCTGTTTACTCTGGATGACTTTTGAATAACTCGTAAACCTTAAGAGATAAACAGAATCTTACTGTACAAAAAATGTAAGTCTTGCTAAAACACACAATTTACATCCGAGTAAATCTTTTTATAGAGTGAACCATTTCAGAGATATTGCTTGTTATTTGTGTCAGTTTCGGAAAACTTGAAACTTTGGTGAAATGGAACATCGTTGTTGATTTGGTTATATGTTAAGCGTGCAAAGAGAACAGGATCCCAAAGCTTTAAAAGATTTGACTCTCGCTCTAAGTTTACTGTATTCTAATATTCCCCTTGTACCTACAAGGAAATGAAAAATAAGATAATTTATACGAATGTTTATCTCAACTAACACGAAGAAGATATAGGAATAAGAGTTTATAAGAATGGTTTGTACAAGAGTGGGTGGAGAAAGTCATGTGAGTTGGAGTGTGTTAAAGAGCAGTGGACAGAGGTTATGTTAGTCTCCCAGTTTAATCAGGATCGTTAACGGCATGCAGCACGTTTATAAATCAGGGACAGGATCGAAAGTGACTATCGTGTCCATAACGGAATTTATAGCTCTCTTGCTGCCATTTCCATAGCAATGTCGGGCGCTTCCGCCGCAGCTACGTGAAGAAATATGGCGGTTCTGATATCAGCAACTAATGTCTCCGGAAACTCCGGCAAGTGTTTTTCTGCTTCTGCAAACACTCTGACCTAATTCCAGGAGCATTTATCTGGTGGCAACATTTTCTGCAAACCCGCACTTAGTTCCTTCCCTCTCCCTATCCTCCTCCAATTCCTTCTCTCTCCAACTCGTCCTCCCTCCTTTTGTCTTCCTATAGTAGGTTAAGGATGTGCCGGAAATTCAAGCTTCACTCACATGTTATTGGAAATATGAACCATTACCATTTGGCAAATATCTAATGTAAAGGTTTCCAAGATATACCCCAACCTCAAACTACTCTTTTGTGATTTGTTTACATCTTAATCATGTTTGTTAAAATAGTACAACTTGGAAATTGTTCAGATTAGGTTACGCGAGCACTTGGTGAGAATTTCGGCTAAGTCCCACTCGGCAGTGTGTACGAATGGTCACGAAAGTTGCCGAAGTTGCTGTGTTAATGCAGCGCTGCCAACAGCAGAATGTCCCTAGGAGTTTGTTGCCAATAGTAAGTTTGAATGTTTTTGCGGGACCCGGCGGTATAAATATAATAACATTAAATAATAATATAATAAAATAATATAATAATAGAAAATAAATAAAAAAGAACGAGCCAGCGTATCGTGGACCCAGTAACAAGGCAATAATTCGCACTAGCGATATATCTGTGACATACGCGCTAGCGGTATGTCTGTGGCGGCAACGACGCGAGTGAGTGCATTTGTGTTTAATGTGTTGGTAACGAAAACTAGTGTAGTGCAAAAAGCAATGTTGGCAGATGTGAAAATCGTCTGCTAGTCATGCAGCTAAACCTAGTGGGCGATTCTGAAACTACTGTCGGCGCATGCGCAGTGAGTAAGTCTGGCTGGCAAGTGGCAAGTAACCTAATCTAAACATGAGCCGTACAACTTTTAGCTGTTTTCGTTAGAAATAAAATTTTCCATCAGAGGCCTCTGGAGTCCTCTTTATTCTTAATGAGTGGTAAACCTCAAACTTACATACACGTTTTTCAAATGTTTTTGACCAATCTACACTAATAGGCCAGTCATAATATATTTTGACATAATTTATGCCATTTTATATATTTCATGAATGAAATATAAATACGCCTTACATTCACACAGCTTTCTCAACTTTCTTTTCTTTCTGTGCCATTTGACTTTATTCAGCACTGCTTTTGTAAAGTATTTTACCAGTGTTTTTGTTTATTTATTTTGTTTATTTTATGTTCATTGTAGTATCCTACCTAAGTCTAAAAGTTGTAGCTAAAAATTGTCAAACCACGAACAGTGTCGGTATTTCAGATAGTTGCATATAAAGCAAACATGTATAATATCAGAATTTGCAGTCTTTAGGATTATTATCGGTGGACGTAGATTTCGAGGTTTCAGTGCACTCCTTTAAGGCTTGCCAATGTAGATGCTTTACATCTTGGCCAGTTTTCTGTCGTTGAGAAGTTACTGGCGATATTCTCTCAGATTTTACGAAGTGCCTGGGAAAAGCCTTCCGCTCGAATTCCCTGAGGTTGTTCGAGAACGTGCCAGTATCTAGCGATATATTCCCTCCCGCTACACATATTTCCTTACACCTCTATACAGGGTGCTTCAGCCATACTTAACCGAGAAAATCATCATTTGTCTTGCAATCACCTACTGGTTGCAGCAATTATGTGGCTGCTAATTTTCTTCTAGGTACAAGGGGAATATGGGAATGCAGTAGGCTTTGAGCGATAGTTAAATCTTTTAAGGCTAGTCGCTATGTGATAATTTGGAAATTCCATTGTCTTTACACGGCCAAAAAATAAACTGAATAACGATCTTGCATTTGAGTAAAGTAGAAGTATTACACAATTCACACAAATAACAAGGAATAACTCCGAAATAATTCACTACACAAAAGATGTATTTCGACATAACGTGTTTTTTTAGGAATCTCCTACGATTTACCAACTGGGCTATAGCCAGAAAATTCAAAATATAAATCTCATACGTCATTATGTTAAACATAATACCATATTATAGTACGAGTATTTTAGTCAAAATCGTCAAACTTGTTTTTCAAAATTTTCGAAAGTTTGTCAATGTGAAGGGTAGCTTACGCTGAAGGTATTTTCTTCAAAATCTTCGTGTGGCATCCTTGAAAGATATTAAACTGAAATAGCAACTTTGGTTTTTAATCGAGTTTTTCTTTTTCGTTTATGTTGTAAAAAGTCAGACACACACACACACGGAGGTTTTCTAAAAATGCATTTTTTTAATTCTCAGGGCCACAAAACATATTTCCGGGGAAATCTCGACATGGAATTTTTGGGTGGAATACAATAATTCGCCTACTTACCAGTAGAGAAAGTAAAAAATCATAGTCTGGAAATCTTTAAATAGCGATAATTAAGCTTTTGGCGGAAATAGAAAAAATAACCGCCAATCAAGTTGGAATATATTAATAAGTAGCTGTGAAACATACACTTCAGTTGTCGCTGTGGTATGGTGAGTAGAGAAAACCATGTGAATGCCAGAGATGTGAGTGGTGTGAGTTTGTAGTAAGTATATGAGATTTTGAAATGGCTGCTGCAGCGAGCTGGTGCAGTGACCCAGAATACGAGTTTAGCTACTCGAGGAATCCGCAAGCCTGTTCTCATACGTAACAATAGAGAAGTTAAGTACCTCCGAGGTAACAAAAGACCTCCCTCGTTTAACTCAAGTTTCACAGAGGGCTTGTTTTTATTGCAGTTTCGAAAACCCGTGATTTAAGCTTAGCTAGCGAGCGAGCGAGCGAGCGAGCTATCAGAACCTCGCTGCAGTCAAAGTGACTCTGCGACTCTCGCTGGGGTGAACAAAACTGGCGCTCCCGCTCTCTGTCATGCAAAAACACACTTCTGTTTTACTGACGTTAACAGTCTACAGTCTTTACAACTCACAACTGTTTTCTTCTAAACTTACTCAGTCTTCTCACAGTCTCTTAAACACTAACTGCGATAATAGAATCACTCGACGCCCACTGACACACTGACCGACTCAAAAACTGGAAGAAAAATCCATTTATGCAGTTTCGCTGTGTTGGAGGGCACAGTGGGGAGTGTGAGCTTTGCCCGAAGGCACTACCAACTGAAAAACCTCCTCTACGGGAAACAAAGGCTAAAGAGGTAGAAGGGCAAGTGAGGCAATGCCGCTATTGCACATGCGTATATTGAACCAAAGTCACGTGACCGAGCTCCTGATTACGCCCTTAGGAGGATTTGCAGGGAATAGTGAAACAGGAGTGAGACACCGGAGCCTCAGAAGTTTGCCTGATTTAGAAGATAGGTATTAGAACTCGCGTATACAACTTTGCTTGTTTTCATTAACATTGGATATTTATATCTATTTGAGAACGAACATACAATTCAATGAGAGGACGTATATTTTTACTTTCTCTACTGGTAAGTAGGGGAAGTATTGTATTCCACCCAAAAATTCGATGTCGAGATTTCACCGGAAATGTATGTTTTGAGGCCCCCTGAATCCAAAAAAAGCATTTTTAGAAAAAGGTGCGTGTGTGTGTCTGTGTGTCTGTCAGTCTGTGGACAGCATAACTCAAAAATGAAATGTAGGTTAAAGACCAAAGTAAGTATTTAAGTTTAGTGTGTTTCAAGGATGCGACACGAAGATTTTGAAGAAAATAGCCCCACCCTACACTACCCTTTACATGGAAGATTTTTCGAAAATTTTGATTTTCTTGAAAATGGCTCTAACGATTTTGATTAAAATGTCATATGTTTGAGATATTTTGATAAATGAAATGTATATCTTGAACTTTCTGGCTATAGCCCCTGTAGTCGTATTTACTCTGGATGACTTTTGCATAACTGGTAAACCGTTAAAGATAGACCAAATTATACTCTACAAAAAATGTAGATCTTGCTAAAATACACAATCTATGTCTCAATAAATTTTCTTGTAGGGTGAACCATTTCGGAGATATTCCTTGTTATTTGTGTTAGTTTGGGAAGACTTAAGACTTAGAGAAAGTCATGTGAGTGCAACACATCAGATTTTTTGATTCATGCAATGCAAATTGGACATTGCGTCAATCCAGTGTTGCAGTATTGGAGGACTGCTTCATAAATACAGTGAATTAATGATAGTCTTATTATCAAAATACGAATAATTTTACGTGAATGACTTTCTTGTGTAAATGAAGACATTTATATGTATATCTTATCTGCAAGAAGAGTTATAGACAGAACAGGAAATTGTCAATTTGCTTATCTAAATGGATGCAGCTGCCTTCTCTTGTCCAAGTAGCAGATATCGAATAGTTTCATAGGGAAATTAATCTTCGAGAAGCTGATTTCCTTAAGATGTTCAGCAGTACTTCATATTGCTTAACAAAACTGTGATTATTCGGCCTTTGCCGCAATCAATGACGTCATTATTACTCGTAGTTCGGCAAACCCCTTATCTCAAAGCGCAGGTGCGGACTGCAAGCGTTTCCGACATCATAAACAGATTTTGTGCGAGATGAAAGTGCGAATTTCTACTTCCAAACTGTAGGAGTCTATGTTTACGATATTGTCCATTTTATGAATGATTTTCTCAGGTCGTGACTAGAATTCCATCAAGTTCGAAGACAAAACATGATAAAAAAATTAAGATTAAATCATTGCTTTCAGGTCTTATTACATATATCTGAGTACACTAATATAACCTTAAATGTTCATGTTGTACAAAATGAAAAATCCAGGCGTTTGTTTTGTTCACACTTCTCTTTTACTGACTTCTCTCATACACGAATTATGAAAGCGTATACCTATACCCCTAATAACCTGTATACACGCAGAAAACCTGCACACAGCTGCAGAACTTTCGGAAACTGAAACATACACAGAGTTCTACTGAACTAACCATATTACTTCTTCCTGTGCGCAGCTTATCTCTTTATCGTTCCCTCTGCCCGGCACATACGCATCATTGCTCCGGTTGTAAAAACAATTAAATGTCCGCGATAAAGGTGTGGACGCAACCGCTGTTAATGACAACGTATGGCAGAAGGGAGAGAAGCGCTGCAAAACATAAGTTCTGTTTATGGAAACCGCCGTCACACAACTTCACAGAATTCGTCCCAACATTAAACATCTGATGTGTTGCACTCACATGACTTTCTCTACTCACTCTTGTACTAACCATTCTTACAAACTCTTATTCCTATATCTTCTTCATGTTAGTTGAGATAAACATTTGCACAAATTATCTTATTGCTTATTTCCTTGTAGGTACAAGGGCAATATTACAATACAGTAGGCTTTGTGCGATAGATAAATCTTTTAAACCTTTGAGATTCCGTTCTCTTTGCACACTTAACATATAAAAAAATGAACAACGATGTTCCATTTCACAAAAACTTTAAGTTTCCCGAAACTCGCACATGACAAGGAATATCTCCGAAATGGTTCACTCTACAAGAAAATGTATTTAGACATAAATTGTGTATTTTAGCATATTCTACATTTTTGTATAGTAAGATTTGGTCTATCTCTAACGGTTTACCAGTTATACAAAAGTCGTCCAGAGTAAATACGACTACAAGGACTATAGCCAGAGAATTCAAAATATACATTTCATTTGTCATAAAAATATCTCAAACATATGAAGAGACATTTTCAAGAAAATCAAATTTTCCATATAAAGGGTACTTTACGATGGGACTATTTTCTTGAAAATCTTCGTGCCGCATCCTTGAAAGACATTAAACTTAAATATCAACTTTAGTTTTTAACCGACTTTTCGTTTTTGAGTTATGCTTTCCACACACACACACACACACACACACACACACACACACACACACACACACACACACACACACACACACACAGACACACACACGGACCTTTTTCTATAAAAAAATGTTTGGACTCAGGGGGCCTCAAAACAAATATTTCGGGTGAAATCTCGACATGGAATGTAGGGAAAGTAAAGGTCAGCTGGGGTTAGGTTGGTTTGCGTTTCAGAGGGAAGATATCGGTTATTGGCTCGTGTTACAGGTGGGGCTAATTAATCCAATTATACGGCTACACTAATGAGCAGCCCATGGGTGGGCCGCAGGGTCCCGAGGGACACATTAAAGGAGGTGTTTGTGGGCCCTATAAAACATGCAGGTATAATGGCTCACATTAATCTCAAGGGTAGATCTACGTGTGTTGCATTTTGTAGCCCCACTGGGAGACCGACATCTGTACAACACGGTGCTCGAACCTGTGACTTCCCGTACAGACACTTCAGTAAGAAGTTCTACTGGTTTGGATCGGTCTGTCAGTCTGTGGACAACATAACTCAAAAACAAAAAGTCGGTTAAAAACCAATGTTGGTATTTAAGTTTAATGTCTTTCAAGGTTGCGACATGAAGATTTTGAAGAAAATTGCTCCACTTTAAACTACCCTTTAGATAGAAACTTTTTGGAAAATTTTTATTTTCTTGAAAATATAGCCTATGTAGTCCTGTATACTGTGGATGACGTTTGCATAACTGGTAAACCGTAAGAGACACACCAAGTCTTGCTATACAAAAATGTAGATCTTGGTAAAATACACAATTTATGTACAAATAAATTTTTTTGTAGAGTGAATCATTTCGGAGATATTCCTTGTTATTTGTGCGAGTTTCGGAAAACTTAAAACTTTCGTGAAATGGAACATCGTTGTTCATTTTTTTATATGTTAAGTGTGCAAAAAGAACCGAATCTCAAAGCTTTAAAAGATTTGACTATCGCATAAAGCCTACTGCATTCTAATATTTCCCTTGTACCTACAAGGAAATAAGCAATAAGATAATTTGTACAGATGTTTATCTCAACTAACACGAAGAAGATATAGGAATAAGAGTTTGTAAGAATGGTTAGCACAAGAGTAGAGAAAGTCATGTGAGTGCAACACATCTGATTTTTTTAGTAGGGTGGTCTAGGCTTGGAAATGTTTGTGCAGCATCCTTGGAAGTTTCTGAACTTAAGAGGGATAAATATTGGAAGCAACATTAATGCACAATTTCCCTAAATCCGCAGCAAAGGCAAGGACGTGTTTCCAACATGAAGGTGCAGAAAATGGCCATGTTTGTAACAGTTTAACTTGGTGCTGCGGGATACGCCCACTTGCTGGGCACAAACCTGCTTCTTTTGATGTGAAACTGATTTTATAGACGGCATAAATCACCAGTGCTATCTTACATCGCTTTCACATTACCTGCTAACAATTAAAACAAAGAAACAAACATTCAAACTCGACCTGACATAAAATAAACCTGAACTCTTCCCTCTAGCCAGTGGCGGCTGGTGGATCAAAAGTTGGGTGGTTCACAAATTAAAACAGCTATGACTGCCAATTTTAAAGGAACTCGGCTCTCCTTCCTTTGACCTTGAAAATGTATTAATAACCGACTCATGTCTGTAACTGCAACTCCGTCTGCTGCTTCCTCGCTTTCTTATATTGCGGGGATGACGTTAAAGGGACCTTTGTCGACTTGCTCATACACGCCGGAGATGACTAATACATACTTTTCCGAAAACTCTAGAACTCCTTTGTCTTGTAACTTGATTGCTCGCGTGAGTGATGCAGGGAAGCTTAACCTTGAGCGGCTGGTATGTGGTATGAAGTAGTTTGGGCCAGACCGCCCTTTGTCAGGCGACACAGTATCTTACATCACTTTCACTTCCATAGTTGTGAGTAACATATTGTACTAAAATGACAAAATCTGACCGGTTACTTTCCTGTCACCTTTTTGTCCTCTAGAATTTTATCACAAATACACTATTTTCTTCTCACCCTTAACACAATATACAGTCTTTCGTGCTATTACAACTCACAACTGTTCTTCTCATAACCTTTCACAGCCCTTTAAGTGTCTTTCTTCCTTTCACTGTTCACGCTTATTAGGAAATTACAATTACTCGCGACGACCGTGTATTTTCCAGGACGACACACAACATACACACTGATCGCAGGTAAGACTAAACTAGCCCTGGGCGACTGACTCTGCTGCTCTCATGTCATTTTATACTGGGGATGACGCCACACGGTCTTTCGAGAAACTCCACACACACGTGGCGTAATGAAGCCTCACGGACGTTCTCGACCCCTTTTGTTTCTGCCTCCCTATTGTTAAAGTCACGTACCACAGCAACTTGGGTTTCAAGTCGCTACATGCAGCCCCGGTGTGAACTAGTTTAGCCCAGTCCGTCTTTTGTTGTGCGCCGGACCAACGTCACAATATGAAACTGCATGTTGGAAATATTGAGTTGTGTAAACCACACTGCAACACGACGTGGGACTTAGAGATATTGTTTTCCTAATATCCTCAATCATTTTTTTTTCCACAAAGATATATGTAATAAGATAATTTCTACAAATATTTATCTCTGTTAATATGAAGAACATAGAGGAATAAGTGTTTATAACAGTAGTTACTGCAAGAGTGAGTAGAGAAAGTCATGTGAATACAACATATTGCATGCACCGCTCACAAGAGTTTTGAAGATCGGGGTGATATTTGTTAGTTTCCATGTGATGCGATATTTCGCCGACGGGCTCGAGTCTAACCCTACGCGACGTCCAGTCAGCGAAGCTTCAATACGCTTTCCGCCTGAAGGGGTAGACCACCCAAACAACGCTGCTCTGTACTTTTATCCCCTGATAGCCTGCCCTCCGATACCGGAAAATAAGTTTCATGTGGCCTTCTCTACTCACATTTCCCTGCACGTGCACAATCTCTTACGAATGTCTGGTAACTTTAACCAGCTCTATGGACCCCGGTCTCATGTGAGTGTCATTTCACTAACTTCATGGGCTAGAGGCTTGAAGAGCGGAGAGCCGTGCTGCCGTGCTGGCACGAAGAGTGGTCAGCTCTATGGACCCCGGTCTCATGTGAGTGTCATTTCACTAACTTCATGGGCTAGAGGCTTGAAGAGCGGAGAGCCGTGCTGCCGTGCTGGCACGAAGAGTGGTCAGCTCTATGGACCCCGGTCTCATGTGAGTGTCATTTCACTAACTTCATGGGCTAGAGGCTTGAAGAGCGGAGAGCCGTGCTGCCGTGCTGGCACGAAGAGTGGTCAGCTCTATGGACCCCGGTCTCATGTGAGTGTCATTTCACTAACTTCATGGGCTAGAGGCTTGAAGAGCGGAGAGCCGTGCTGCCGTGCTGGCACGAAGAGTGGTCAGCTCTATGGACCCCGGTCTCATGTCAGTGTCATTTCACTAACTTCATGGGCTAGACACTTGAAGTCCTAGCTGGGTTACGTAGCTTTACAGCGCCTTGTTTACACCATCCGCGATACAATTGTGTAGCGGCAGCAACAAGTTGTCGCAAGTTCCAACTAACCCATATGATCAATCAGGGCTCTGATTCGTGTAGCACTTAGACGAGTTCGCTGTTACAGACATTGTCCACACGGGTACATAGCAGAAAAGGCAAAAATGATCCTTTCTTGTTTTTCTTTCTGTCCCTTTGTTTCTTCCTTTCTTTTTCTCTCTTCCTTCCTTTCTTTCTTTTTCTTTGTTTCTTTCTTTTCTCTTTCGTTCTTTTCATTTCCTTCACTTTCTTTCTTTCTTTCTTTGTTTTTTCTTTGCTTCTTTTCTGCTTCTTTGTTCTTTTTCATTCTTTTTTGTCTTCTTTCTTTTCTCTTTATTTCTGTTTCTTTGTTTATTTCTTTTTCTCCTTTCTCTTCTTGTTTTTCTCTTACTCTGTTCTCTTTCTTTGTTTCTTCTCACTTCTTCTTTGTTTGTTTCTTTCTTTTTCCACTTTCTATTCTCTCTTTCTTTCTCTCCTTTCTTTTTCTCTTTCTTGCTGTTCCTTTATTTTTCGCTATCTTTCTTTCTCTTTCTCTCTGTTTCTCTTCATTTCATCATTTCTTTCTTTCTTTATTTCTTGGAGTGAGAACACTACAAACTTAGTATCAACAGGTAATGTTACTTTAATACGCAGGTAGAGGAAATGAGATGTTTGAACACACATACAAAGAGGAAGGTAGGCTCATGTAGGCAGCCAGGCAGGCACACGTCCGATGCAAGGTGAACCTTGGACGTAATCCGACGCTTGACGGCGAACACATCGCGAACTACGCTCTTAAAATGAAGAGAGAGAAAAGTTGGGGGATTTGAGATCGGTTGAAAGCTCTTAGCAGAAAGGCTTTTAGCTCAGTTTGTAAAGAAGGGCCGGCCCAGTCTGCATTTTGTTACTTGGCTCAGAAAATAGATCCCTCTTCTCATGATTACACCAGGAAAAATATTTATTTTATATAAATCATCTTCAGCTATAACCAGTGGCGTACTTCCCATGAATTCACGGCATGTGTCGTAATAGTTTATTTATAAAATATTTTTAATATTCTACGCTCCATGTTACTGCCAGTTTGTAAGCAAAGAGACAACCAATTTAAAAAGTTTAGCAATTTATGACAATTTCTCTCAAAGAATAAGAAATATACAAAGAAAAGAGCAGTCTGAACCGTGACGTGGGTAAACCACTCCATCGTATTGGTGGAGAAGGAACCAATAGGATTACGAGTGGGACGGGACAGCGAGGCCAGTCAGAGCAGGCTGTGACCAATTGGATGAGCCATTGAAGAAGCCGAACATAGTTTTCCTGCTAAACGTTGGCATAATTTTAATTTTTTTTATTTTTTAAAAAGTCAACAAGAAGCAGCCCATACTGGAAACCAAGAAAGAAGTAATGATTTTCGATCCTTTCTTTGCTAAAATATCATACATTTTATTTCGACTAACACCACAGTGTACAAGAATCCTCTGTAAGACTATATTTTCTCAAAAATGACTAACAATTTTGATTAAAATAGCATATTTTTCACCGCAAATAAAATGTGTATCCTGAATTTCCTGAAAATAGTATCAGTAGTCCATTTTTTAGACTGAACCATTTCCGAGGCATTCCTTGTTATTGTCTCAATTTACCAGGTATGGGCAAAACCGGCTCAACTGTGCCACTCCCCTGAGACACGTTTTTGCCTTACTCCACCTGCCACCCTTCCCTGCACTGCTGTTCAGGTTACGATACGCGTCTTACAGTGGCGAGTATGGCTGTTTCATGAAGAGTGATAGATGATTTGCCTGATACTACAGTAACAGTTATGGTGTGGAAAATATGTTTAATATAAACAAAATAGTTAATATCAGTGTAGAAATAATAACTACCACCGCGCAGGTGGTGTATCAAAACAACCTTTGTCACTCGGCAACAGAATGTGGCGTGAGTAAGTCAAGTTCAATCGCTGCCTCTTTTCTCCTGTCCATGCCGGTCTTTTATCGGATTTTTGTGAAGTTGCCATGCAATATGGCTGTTAGAGTAAAGATCATGACTTTTGCATATTCATAGAGAGGTTTAAAGGTGACAGTTTTTGAGCCAGCATCTTCTTCCCCGGGAGGTTTTTCTGTGTCCAGGAGATGCGACCGTCGAACCGTGCCGCTGTCGGCAATGACATTTGTACGAGAAATGTCACCACCAATTCTGGCTAGTGATGCAAATGTCCATGTCAATATCCTTCAGGGTAAATATCATGCAACCCCTTTGTTTGTCAAGCCAATAAATTCACTTAGTCGATGCGACTCCCTCCATAATTGTCCTGGAAGGTACATGCTGAAATCTCGCAATGCATTTCGAAATCAAATCAAACCACACACAACGTAAAGGTAACATCTTGTGTTCATTTGTGTCTTTGTAAACATCTCCCTAAAAATCTGATGTGTTGCACTCACATGACTTTCTCTACTCTTGTACAAACCATTCTTACAAACTCTTATTCCTATATCTTCTTCGTGTTAGTTGAGATAAACATTTGTACAAATTATCTTATTGCTTATTTCCTTGTAGGTACAAGGGGAATATTAGAATACAGTAGACTTTGAGCGATAGCCAAATATTTTAAAGCTTTGAGATCCCGTTCTCTTTGCACACTTAACATATAAAAATGAACAACGATGTTCCATTTCACGAAAGTTTCAAGTTTTCCGAAACTGACACAAATAACAAGGAATATCTCCGAAATGGTTCACTCTACAAAAAAAATGTATTCGGACATAAATTGTGTGTTTTAGCGAGACCTACTTTTTGTATAGTAAGATTTGGTGTATATCTTACGGTTTACGAGTTATTCAAAAGTCATCCAGAGCAAACAGTACTACATATGCTATAGCCAGAAAATTCAAGATATACATTTCATTTGTCATCAAAATATATCAAACATATGACATTTTAATCAAAATCGTTAGAGCCATTTTCAAGAAATACGAAATTTTCGAAAAAGTTTCCATATAAAGGGTAGTTTAGGGTGGGGCTATTTTCTTCAAAATCTTCGTGTCACATCCTTGAAAGGCATTAAACTTAAACACCAACATTGGTTTTTAACCGACTTTTCGTTTTTGAGCTATGCTGTCCACAGACACACAGGCATATCTACACACACACACACACACACACACACACACACACACACACACACACACACACACACACACACACACACACGGATGTTTTTCTAAACTTTTTTTTTATTCAGGGGGTCTCAAAACAAATTTCCGGTGAAATCTCGACATCGAATTTTTGAGTGGAATACAATACTTCCCCTACTTACAAGTAGAGAAATTAAAAATTAATAACGAAAGTTAAATATTCCAAAACTCACACAAATAAAGAAGCATATCTCCGAAATGGTTCACTTTACAAAAAATTACTAAGACATAAATTGTGTGTTCTAGCAAGATGTACATCTTTTCTATAGTAAGGTTTTGTCTATCTGTTAAGGTTTACGAGTTATTCAAAAGTCATCCACAGTAAATACGACTACAGGGGCTATAGCCAGAAAATTCAAGATATACATTTCATTTGACATAGATATATGAAACATAAGACATTTCAATCAAAACCGTTAGAGCCATTTTCGAGAGTCAGAATTTTCGAAAAATGTTCCATATATGTAAAGGATAGTTTAGGATGGAGGAATTTTCTTCAAAATCTTGGTGTCGCATCCTTCAAAGACGTTAAAGTTAAATACCAAGTTTGGTTTTTAAACAATTTGTCGTTTTTGAGTTATGCTGTCCAGAGACACGCTGTTTTGACTGATATGCGCGCGCGGGGACCATTTTTGTACTCAGAGGTACATTTGCGGTGAGAGTGGAATGCCCCATGGCCACGTGTGAGACTGTTGGGAACATGACGGAGGGACTCTGATTTCACGATACAGCCAGTATTAATACCTTGTGACACATTTTGAGAAGCAGCCGATTTCTCTGTGTGTCTGTCTGCCTGCCTGCCTGACACCGTAAGTCACTGACTGCAGATGGTATCATCTATACAGTGGCGTGTCCTCCTGCTGCTTCTCAGTACATACAGCTTCTACCAAAAGTTTAAAAACACCCATTGATGTTTTGAAATAAAGATATAACATTATATATTATTATAAATGTATCATATATTGCTTCATACAAACGTTGCAGATAATTGTATACGTTTTTGGGCCTCCTTTGGTTTTCAAGCAGAGTTTTTGGGCACAGTGCTCTCAAGATTCCTGTACCCTTACACGGCAATGTTATTCCAAGATTCAGATAATGCCTTTACCTTCCGATCTCTTGTGGATATAGTTTTGTCCTCCCGGAGCGATGCAACTTCACTCCCATATTTATATTCTCTGTGCCACACACGGTTATCCAGTTGATTTATATATATGTAACTTGCCGCACTTATAGAAACAAATCGCAAGCCATTTAATATTCTTCCTCACGTTTTTTTACCCATTATTACTTAGCAATCTCTTTTCGCACCAGAACACAATGGAAGCCACTGCCCAACTCAGTGTCATGCCATAACAACAATTCAGTGGCGCTATCTGCAGTATAAACAATACACAGACACCACTCCGGCTTCGCTGGTTCATTCCTCATGCGTTTGAGTCTATTAAAGCAGGACCTTCTAGATTAAGGAGGTCCTGATTAAAGCCTAGTGTATTCACATATTGCCAAGGGCTACCGCCCGACCGCAGCGTCCCATGAGGGGGGTCCAGTACTGGAGATGGGACGTTATCTTCTCGACCAGAATATTCCCCGTATATGTACCTACAAGAAATTACCAATAAGATAATTTCTATTAACACGAAGTAGATAAGGGAATAACAGTTTGTAAGAATAGTGGCTGAATGGGTAGAGAAAGTCTTGTGAAGGATTTTTTGTTATTTCTCTAAGACTCCAAAAACGTGTATTTCCACTTAAATCTCGATAGACATTTACGTTTTGTATGGAATGCGACAATAGAATCGTCCTGTAATGACATATTCAGTCGTGACGTCTCGAACAGCTGACTGCCTGTTTTGTTTCATGTTTAAATATAAGTGGAGGTTTTGTATGATGTTCCTGAAATGTCAAGGTTATGACAGCGAAGATGTAACCTTCCCAGCACTTGGACTCATTTCTTTAATGGTTGGCATTCTTCAGACTGTGGCATTTCCTTCTCGCTGGCCTTCTCCAGCTTGCTACAGCACGCTCTGTCGGTCTTCTTTCCTCTTTGTAGAATCTGAATTACAATGAATCGATAAACAATTGTTGACTAGTATTGTTATAAAGTGTAGGTACATGCATGTGCATTTATCACAAGTAGGTAATATCATACGACGTCTCACCTAACCTATAAATTATTGTCGAGGTCGAGTGGAGGGAAAATCAAACGGTCGAATTATGTTTATATGGACTATTTCATAAATGTAACATGAATTTAAATACTCTATCGCAAAGAGTTGCCAAAAAATGTTAAAGCCAACTGAGGAAAACGAAACACAAGAATTACATCTTCTCTTGTTGTAACGGAAAACTCTTCATAATTTCAGATAAATCCCGCTTTATTTTTAACATTAAAAAATAGCCTTTCTTCTTAAAAAAAATATTATTAAAAGAACAATTGTTAAAAACAGTTCTTAAATTTAAATGAACTGCTATTTTGATTGTAATGTGTAATAAATTATTCTCCAGCGATTTATGGGATACAGTTGGCGACAGTGACCAAATGACCATGTGATAACTCGTATATGATAATTTAACGAATGATTCTGTGTAAGTAGTGACTTAACCTCTTGTTACATTTGGTTTGACTATTTTAGTGAATATGCAAGACAGCAGCTACTAAAACTCTGAAAACGCAATCTTGCGGGATGTACTTCTGCATTATTATAAATATCGTATCTTTACTGTTAAATCTCTTTGGAGCTATACAAACTGAAGTGTTAGTTTTAACACTTGCATGTCAATAAACAAAGATAATTATATAATTTAAAGCTTCAGTAAACTTAAGTTAGCCAAAATGTGATGAGCTGCAGAAAATATTATTAGTTGTAATACAATTTTAGTTCCTGCTTCACAGACTTAGATACTTCAAGTACTTCATATGTTCTTTTCAACAAAAACCTGTACCTAAGGAAAGGAAGTACCAGCTTGGAAAACAAAAAACAGCTAAGCCCTACAAAAACATCCTCATATGCAATACAAACCTCAATTACTCTGTTTTTAGATTTTTTCTTAGCTAAATAATGAGTATTCATTGCTAGAGCGAAACTGAAAACATCTGAAATCAGCATTAAAATACTATAACATCCACATATTGTTATTTCTGGTGATTTTTTACTCTTAAGTAGTGTTGTTATTCGATTTTCTTATGGGAACTGTCCAGTGTTCCAAAATGTTGGCAAAGGCTATTATCAAAAACCGTCAGTTGTTTCAATTTAGACTCCGAAAGCGTTATTCCATAAAACTTCTTCCGCTGTGAGGTTATGTGCGAAATACAATAAACTTTCTACTAAACCAGAGCTGGATTTCAGTTTCTCTTACAAGCAGTTTAAGAAACAATGAAATATGGGAATTATTTGCATGTGATTTTGAGTTGTATCTGCAGAATCGGTATAACATTTGTAATCATAGTCTTAAATAGTAGATTAATACATGTTTCATTATTAGTCTTAGTTTCTTAATAAATTATTGTATTCTTTTTCTATTGCATCCAAATTTGTTTAATTAGTGTTTATTCAGTTGTATTAGTTATGATCGTTTGCTTGATTAGTATGTAGTTAGCAATATTCAATAACTTCAGAATGCGACACAAAGTTGCGCAGTAAATTCACCCCACTTCAGATTTCCCTTTACAAGGAATATTTTTCCAGGATTTTGATTTTCTTAAAATGGTTTTATGATAGCATAATGACAAAATACCAACAAAACCGTAAACTAATCTTCTTTGACTTTTTTTGACATTCCCTGATTATTTCCGAAGTCACGAATTCAAACGGTCATATATATTTTTTTCGGGTGTAAAAATACTTAACATGCCTTCCTTCGGAATGTAATCAAAGTCGGTAAAAGAACTTCAAGCGTGATAAAGAGGTCTCTGAACAAAATTAATATTCTTTCACCTCTAATATAGTATAGGACATTGAGAAGAGTGTCGGGAAATAGAAACTCAATTTCAACTTTTTGGCTGCAGTAACGCCTCCGCAGGACTAAGGTTTAAAGATGGCATCCTTCTACCCTGCTATACAACTCCAAATGTAAAACAAGCAAGTAAATGAAAGGTGAAGTCAAATAGGACAGCGGATGTCGTTGTCCTTCCCAGAATTCATCTAGCGACCCGGGATAACTCAGATCTAGCGGTTCCACCACGGGAGTCGATCCCACAACCTCCCGAATGTGAGTTCACCTCAAAGTGGTAGAGGAAATAAATGTTTCTTTATGATTAGTGTGACGACAGTGTGACCTCACGGCGGGTCGCTGTTGCCTGTCACTGCCGATACACCCTGGGCTCAGGTCAAGCGTCATATTACACGCTGTTCACGTGGAAAATTTGTGGTCGGGTTCCGGCAAAGCGCTTCTAATAGACAATACCGCAATATGGCCCGTAATTATGGCAGATAGAATATCCGAAATATGAGACCACCTTACGCTCACCGTCAAAACACAACCGAGCAACAGAAGCATTAGTTTCTAACATTTGTGGAAGATAATGATTACATAATTCCATTCTCATGACAGTCTAAAGCTCGTGGGTTCCATTGTTGAGCTTCCTAGCCTCGGATCGCTAAGCCAATACTGGGAACGACTATTGCTCTCATACCTGAGTTGGTTGAAATCTACCAATCATGTACAACCACTTGCAAATGTTTTCCGACGCATGTGAAACTCGCCGTGGGGACGGAAGGGGTAAAGCTTATCGAGTAGTTAGTCCAGGTCTGAGCCGTCTCAAGTGCTTTTCCTATCTCAAGAGTTTTATAGTTGTAATGATAACGTTTTCCTGTTTCAGCAAAAGAAACTATCATGGCGACTGACTTCTTTGGGACTTTGCTGTAAAACAGCGAACATTATTAATTGCGTGCTAGATCACTGAAGTGGCGCTGGGGCGGGTTTCCTCCGGGTTCTGCATCTTCATTCCATGTACCATCAGTGTCACCGCCTGCGGTGCCGTATTTAGTAAAAGTGGGCCCTAACACTACAAAAAAAATCACTAAAGATAGAAATGTGACCCAAAGGTGCCTGCAAAAATATTTTCGGGAGTAGGGCCACAATAAACACACACGCAGACACACACACACACACACACACACACACACGCACACACACACACACACACACACACACACACACACACACACACAGTTTATCTTCCTCACTCCGTAATATTTACGTGCGGTTAGCAGTGTTCAATTGGTTAGTTTAGTTTTTAATTATCAAATATTGTCTTTCGTTTTAATGAATTAGAAAAACCCCATTTTTACTTTCTCTACTACACATGATAAGTAGGGGAAGTATTGTATTCCACCCAAAAATTCGAAGTCGAGATTTTACCGGAAATATATTTGTAGATCCTCTGTTTAAGGCTACTGTATTCTAATATTCCCCTTGTACCTACAAGGAAATAATCAATAAGATAATTTGTACAAATGTTTATCTCAACTAACATGAAGAAGATATAGGAATAAGAGTTTGTAAGAATGGTTAGTACAAGAGTAGAGAAAGTCATGTGAGTGTAACACGTGCATCTACATGTTTTAACCCAGATGGAGGATAGAACATAAATAAGAGAAGAAAATCTTGGAAATTAAAAGGGTCATGAGAAGTGTGCCATAAAGTTTGGAGGCGGTCGGTTCGCCTACACTTGATGAAGTGTCGTCCTTTACGTGGTTGGTCTTATCGCTCATAAACAAGCAATTTCCTCGACAAGGAATTAGGTAATGGCACGCGCAGCGACGAGCAGGAATGTCACTCTTTGTAGCCTGCTGCTAGGAGCGGCTTGTGACAGAGACCACAGCACTCTAACACACGCCTGTATCCGAGGACAAACACACCTTGTATTTTACCTTTTTGTCTCTCACCATTTCCTGCGGAGGTATTTTAGTTTTGTCGAAAACAAGCTGGCAACACTGCAGATTGTGTGGGTATCACTTTCACTAGCTCAGTACATAAACAAACACCGTACGGTGCGTCTTGAGGGAATAATCAGATACCGTACCTTGACCTTCAGTGTTTACTGTGTGGTTGTAGACCAATCACAAGCGTTAGCTCCCAAAACAATGCTGTTTACATCCAGAAACCTGTTCAATCCCCTGACAAACCTCGACACAACGTTGTCTAGTTACTTCACGTCTGGAATAGCTGCTTGGAGTATTCCTTCACGTCTTTTAAGTGATTAATTATTTCGAAACCCTGTGTGATGTATGTCCCATGTCAGAAATAAGTTACTCTACGCATCTTACAAGTAACAAACTGTTATCTTCGTGCATTCTTGTGGAATTACGCATCCAATTTGGAACAAAAACCGTTTATTTTTTCGAATAAAATGCCATTAGACATTTTTGTTTGTAGTGCTTCGTTGAAGCAGATATTAGAAGGAATATGATGACTTCTCTTCCAACCTGTACATTTCCGGTGTAATGTTGGCTGGAATACAATACTTGCTCTACTGCCTATGCCTCGTGTGTTACTAACAATTTTAGGGGAAATAAGGCAAGTTTCCGTGCAACACACGCCCCTGGTACCAGCTCTTTGTGCATTATCACGTCCTAGGCAATAAAACGGAAAGGTATGCTGACCTCCAAGTCGTCATGTTGGCAATAATATGACCCGGGCCGTTGCACGAGCGATTTATTGGAGTCCGGAGTAACTGCGGGAATCGGCTATCGTAAAGCAAGTCGCAAATGGGAGTTGGCAGACTTCTGGGGGCGGCGGCTGCTGCAGCAAACGACCGCCGCCCCTTAATCTGCTTCTGGAGCAAAGGGGAGGTTAATAAACGGCGCAAAAATGCAATAATGGCGGGACATACACTTTGAAACAAAGGAAGGTGCCGTTCCACTGCTGTTTTCTCCGTACTTGGGTATGCAAGCCATTGTGTAGGGCTGCAAAATTACACAAACAAACAAAATGGGCTTCGTATTACGAGCTGAACATCCACCGTTTTCGGGAATCCTGCACTTTTCTGATAACTTTGTTTAAACATTCTATAATCATAGTACTGTTGTGAAGGTTGACTGTGAAAACTCTGACGTGTTCCGCTCACATGACTTTCTCTACTCAGTCTGCACAAACTGCCCCTAAAAATGCTTATTCTTCTATCTACTTCATGTTAATTGAGATTAGCACATAGAATTCCACATAAAAAAACTTAGAATTTGTAAATAGACAGTTTGCATTTTATGCATTTAATGATAATGTTAGATTTATCAAAGTTAGTTTTGTTAAAGAAATGTTTGGCTGTTCCATTAAATTATAATATATACTGTTAAATTTGTTAAATTTACTTCTGTTAAAGCAACTTTTATATTTCCTGTAATTGTTATAAATTGTAATACTGTTGTATTGAAAATAATGAAGTCTAAAGAGTCGAGTACCTATATAATAACAGAGACTGGACTTAATGAATATATAATTTAAAATGTGTGAGTCCTCCGTACGGACATTTTTGCATTATTTTAGATATTTACATACATTTATACATTTTGGCAGAATTAACTATTTTCCAGATAATCCTTGTTCTAGGTTTGAACTTTCAAATTATTTTCTCAAATAGGAGAAATTACGCATTGGTTTTTATTTATTTACTTACTTACTCACTCACTCACTCACTCACTCACTCACTCACCCACTCACTCACTCACTCACTCACTCACCCACTCACTCACCCACTCACTCACTCACTCCCTCACTCACCCACTCACTCACTCCCTCACTCACCCACTCACTCACTCCCTCACTCACTCACTCACTCACTCCCTGGCTCACCCCCTCTCTCTCAATTTTGAGAATAGCTGAGGGAGTTTCTCTACAAGTTGACGCGCTAGTATAAGAGATGTGCAAGCAAGCATCACATTACTTGATCCCTTTGTCACGTGAATGTAATTAAATAGCGATCCAGGTCTTTTGTACTGCTGCCCCAATAAAAGGACCTCGTAAAGAATTGCTTCTCGAGCTATTAACCAAGGGATGGCATTCAACCTTTTGACAAGCGTGATTTATTCGTGCTTTTAATCTCACAACATGAGTAAGGACTTAACAGGGAAACTCATCTGCAACCTCGCGTAATGTTTGCACGACATTTCAAGTACAGAACAACTGGCACGTGCAACAAATATACTACCACAATATGAAAAATGTAAATGACACGCTGAGTTAATGGAATTAGTTGTGCGTTTACCTTACCGCTGAGGCCTTAACTATCCCGGGCAAATGTTATGTGAATGATACTCAAATGATGTATTCGTTCAAGAAATAATAATGTAATAATGCACGTTATTATCAATTACGAATTAAGTAATACTAATTGCTTTTAATACACAAGTAAATAAAATTCTTTCACTTAGTTTTCCTAAAACAATTCCGTTCTTTAGTAGATTACTGGCCTGAAATAAAAGTGTCATAAATGACAGCTAAATCTACCACCCCACCCACCAATACTTACACCTGACACATGAACTTGTCACCTATCATTCCCTTCCGCCGGTCTGGGTAGCTCAGTTGGTTAGATGCTGTCCTACTGACCCCAAGGTTGTGGGTTCAAATCCGGCCCAGACCGATGGTTTTTAAGTGTGCTTAACCGGCGACACTGATGTCATTCCATGATTGGAGCTCGTAGCGTCTACACCTCGATTCTGCGGGACCATTGGGAGCTTGGACTGCTTGGAGTGCTTGGATCCTCTCTTCAGGGGAATAAGCGGGGGAACGACCGCGGCGACGTGGTGGTGGAGCAAAAAACTACGCACCTACTCAGGTGAAAGCACAGTTTCGCGGCACGCTGCAAGACGTTTGACAGCAAACGGTAGCGTGTCGCACCAGTCATCACTTGCGCTTCTTCGACATCGATCCTGCTCCCGGAGGGGTGCGTGCTGGTACATAGCGGAGCCAGGTAACTATACCCCTTCCTTTCATCACCATTCCCGACTCAGACAAACTGACTGACGGACCACGTGACTACGGGCTTGCTAGGCTGCAGCCAAAGGTGAGGACCCCTGGTCCAACACCTCAAGCCGTAATGGCTTGCCCAGGCGCCTCCTCCTCTAAGGAGGGGGTCCGGTCCTCTGCAAGCAGCCGGAGGGCAACCGTGCTGACCGACGGACCAACAACATCGTCATCATGCATCTCTGTCCCCGAGGCGGTACCACCTGCGCGTAAAAAGCGCAAGTGTTCTGCCCCGCGACAGGTCATAGATAGTGAGTCACCACCACTGGTTTCCTATCATTCCTTCTCTCCCTCTGACTCAGAGGCAGACATGGAAACTGACACCGAGGGCTTCACTGAGGTGAAGGGACGCCGGAGCAGGCGTAACTCCACGGGCTCTCAGCAGCAAGAACCACAGGTTACTACCCAACCCCCAACCAAAGGGGGGGAGAAAATACCGCCAATAGTAGCGGATGCTTTCAAGGAGCATACCAAAACCATGCGGCTCCTAGCTTCGCGCCTGAAAAGACCATTTGAGGCAATAAGGAGGCCACGGAAAGTCAACATCAAGACCTCCTCACTTGAGGATTTTGAGGCAGCCAAGGCTGTACTTCGGGAATTAAAAATCCCGTTTTACAGTTATTCGCCCACACGTCCTTACGTGGAAAGGCGAATAATCAGAGGCCTTGCCTCCGACTGCTCTACCGAGGAAGTCAGGCTGGCACTCCTCGAAGAACATGACATTACAGCAACAGTGGCCCAGTTGAAGAAGACTATCGTCTCCGACAGTGGACCTGAAAAGGTGCCCATGCCACTGTTTCTGGTCGTGGTGGACAAAGTGCGCGACCAACAAGTTCAGCCCATTGACACTGTGCGTCACCTAATCTACACTGCCGTAAAGGTGGAACGCTTTTACGGCAAGGAGGGTCCCGTGCAGTGTCGCAATTGCCTGGGATTTCACCATTCCAGCATGGCATGTGAGCGCCCGCTTGCATGTCTGCGATGTGGTGGAACCCACAGAGTGCAGGACTGCCCTAAGCCGGATACGGACAGGGAATGTGTCAACTGCAAAGGCGCGCACTGCAGTGTCTACAAAGGATGCGCGACGCGTCTGAAAATCATAGATAGCCGTCGCAAGGGACGTGCGGAAGCGGCAGAGGTCCGCCCCGGCGTTTCCTTCTGTCACGCCCTTAATAGGGCAGAAAAGACACTGGCCCAGGCAATAGTACCTGCCCCTCCCACGACTGAAGTCTCGGCACCACCTCCAGGCCATACAGAGGAGTCTGTTGTGGCCAATGCTCCTCCTAAACCTAAGCGGCGAAGGAAACACAAGAGCAAGCGTCAAGCCGCGGAGAGAGCAAGCACAGCTCCTCAACAGCCTCCCAAGGCGCCGGCAGAGCAGTCCACTGAGGCAGCTCTGGCACCAAGGGATACTGCTGTTACAGCCGGCCCACAGGTGGCACCTGTGGTCCCCACTGTACCCATGACCCCCCCCCCTGCATTAGGGGGAACGCTCTCGCAGGCGGACCTGGAGGAATTTCAGGACCTAACCCTGTGGTTCAACAACATAATTAACCGAATCTTGCCTGCACTTCGTAGATTCAAGCTGCAATACGAAAGCCCTAACCTGAGCCCCATGCAGAAGCATGCCCTACTGGTCCAAACCCTGGCCCAGCTGTTCCCTAACTCAGCCAAGTAATGGCCTCCAGACTTGTCCGGAGACCATTCAGGGCTGCGTTCTGGAACGCAAATGGCATAAGGGGCCATTACCCAAGCCTCGTTGAGTTTGTGCAGTCGTATGGAATTGACATTCTGATGGTCTGCGAAACCCACTTGGATGCTGCAACCAACTTCTCGCTGCCGAGTTACGTCACCCATCGGTCTGATCGGGTCGGCCGACCGGGGGGCGGTACAGCCATTTTCATCAAGAACCACATCACTCACACATCCTTCCCTATCCCACCACTTCAACACGTGGAGGCCTGTGCCATTAGGCTTGCCATTGGCGGGGTGGACACGGTGTTGGTAGTGGCATACGACCCTCCTGATAACCGCTTCTACGAAGCTGATATTAACACCCTCCTGAACCTGCACCCTGCGGTTTGCATCGCCGGCGACCTCAACGCTAAGCATGCACATTGGCATAGCCGCGCTACCAATGCCAAGGGGCGAGGGCTCTACCGCCTGATCAGCGGTAACCCAAGCATTCTTGCGCATGGACCGAGAGGACCTACGTTCCATCCGGCCCGAGGGAGGCCAGATGTGCTCGATATCATGGTCACCAATAGTATCCCTTTTCATCTAGACCTCTCAGCGGTCAATGAATTGGACTCCGACCATGACCCTGTCTTGGTTGATTCCAACATTGACCTGCCAGCTCTGGTCACTCCAGACTGGACATACGAGGTCGACTGGGATGCAGCCATACATGAACTCAACCAGTCTGTGGACCCGCGTCCGCGTGTCGATTCTATCGATACACTGGAGGCGGCAGCCACGGCATTCTCCCAACACATCCGGGATGTAGTGCGTGCCCACACGCACCGCATTCCATCCGACATACCTAACCCTCGCACCATTCCCATCGAACTCAGACAGTTGCTCAAAGCCAAAGCAACTGTCCGAAGGCTCTGGCAGCGTTTCCGCCATCCCAGGATACAGGCCGTCTACCAGCGGTTCAAGTCCCTGTCACGACGCCTGCTGCGTTTACACCGCAAAACAGCCTGGGAAAACACGATGGCAAACGTAGACCTCTCCGAGAAACAACCATGGCGGATAATTAGGTCCCTTAGAAAGGACAAAAACGCACATCAGCATCCTCTACATGGCACTCGCGGGAGACTCTCTTTTGAGCCCCAAGAGAAAGCCACGGCTTTCGCAGACCATCTAGAGTCCCAATTCGAACCCCGGGAAGATGTCCAGGACGAAGACTTTACTGAACTCGTGGAGGCGACGGTAGATTACCTCTATGAGGCACCTCCGCCGCCACGCGCAGAGATCCAAATCCCCTTAGTCACCCCAAGACAGGTGGCTCTGAAATCAGAAGATTAAAACCTGGCAAATCCCCTGGGCATGATGGCGTCACGGCGCCCATGCTCCAGCACCTTCCCCGAAAGGCCGTAGTCCACCTGACGAGGATTTATAATGCATGTCTGCAGCTTCGTCACTTTCCTACTTGTTGGAAGGAGGCGAGGGTGGTCTGCATTTTGAAGCCCGGCAAGGACCCGGTTTTCCCTTCCAATTACCGTTCCATAAGCCTATTACCCATCGTTTCAAAAATCTTTGAACGATTATTCCTATCCCGCCTCACTCCTCTCTTCGAGGAAAGGCAACTTATCCCGGATCATCAGTTCGGTTTCCGTCATGGACATTCCACTACACTACAGCTGCTGCGGCTGGTTGAGAAGGTTGCCCTGGGTTTCCAGGAAAACTTCAAAACAGTCGCGGTGCTTCTGGATGTAGAAAAAGCCTTTGCAACCACATGGCACCAGGGGTTACTGTACAAACTCAGAGAGGCTGAAATCCCTCCCCCCTACCTCACCCTGATTGGTAGCTTCCTTCGGGATCGCTCTTTTCGGGTGCGGGTGGAGGGGAAGTTGTCCTCGGTCAGACCCATAGCGGCTGGAGTTCCGGAGGGTAGCGTGCTATCGCCGCTGCTCTTTGCTGCCTACATGTCTGACCTACCCGTGGAACCGCATACTGTTACGTGCCAGTATGCTGACGATGTCCTCATACTGCCACAGAACAAAAATGTTCGGTACTGCTTCCCTCCACTTCAGCGACAGCTCGACGCTATCGGCAGGTGGAGTGAACAGTGGAGAATGTCCATTAGCCCGCAGAAGAGCCAGGCTCTACTACTGGGCAAAGTTCGAAACTGGCGGCCGGGCGTATCCCTGGCAATGCGGCGGAGAAGAATCCCTTGGGTTAACTCTGCCAAATACCTGGGGGTACTACTTGACCGTGGTCTAACCTTCACTCCACATGTCAGAACAAAGGTCGGTCAGGGACATGGAGCCCTGAGACAGCTATATCCCATACTCCAATCAACCATGCCCACATACCTGAAACTACGCTTGTACCGTGCGATCGTCCCGCCCCTGATCCTGTACGGGTGCGAGGTCTGGGGTACGGTGGCTCGTTCCACCATCCGCAGGCTGCAGACCGTGCAGAACAGGGCGCTTAGGATGATCTACGGTACCGACCGTAGGTTTCCATCACACATCCTTCACACTCATTCCGGCATCCCATACATTGTGGACGTAGTGCGGGACAGGACTCGCACAATGTATGCCAAACTCACACCTCACCCAAACCAGCTGGTGAACAGCCTGGGGCAATATGACCATCGCCTCCCTAGGCGGAGACAGAGCTACCGTCTACCCAAGGACGCCCTTGGCTGGTAGGTACCGCTTTGCCTTCATCATCCCTCACACCTATCACCTATTCCCCTCGGTTTCCTGTCACTGGCACTGCATTGCTCGTCGGCCATGGCTGACGAAGTAATCAGTAGGGAAATGGTCGCTTGGATGGCTAGACATCCAAGATCCGACAGATCCCGCCGCCGGTGACAATACAGGAACCCACCCTGTACCATCAGACATTACAAAGACAAAAAGTCTGCTACATATAACAACCTATACCACCACACGGGTAAATCCGTATTTAAACGGATAGGTACCGTGGCCACCTTACCATCCGCCTGGGTTAACCCAGACGACTAGTACTCACTCCTGGACTCCTGGACACTGATGTGATCCTGGCAATTAACAGTATCGTTAAACAATTAAATGTTTATTTATTTGTACTCCCCCCCCCCCTCAGTTTTAGTAACGCCAGGCATACCTCCCCTCCAACCACCAAGTGAGAGTATGCCACGTTGCCAATTTTATCTTAGAAATTAAACTTTATATTACATTTGAACAATAAATTGTTGAATTCAGGTAATAAGGTTTTCTTAAGGTACAAGGGGAATATTAGAATACAGTACGTTTTGTGCGATAGTCAAATCATTTAAAGCTTTGAGATCCCGTTCACTTTGCACGCTTAACATATAAAAAAATGAACAACGATGTTCCATTTCACGAAAAATAAGTTTTCCGAAACTGATACAAATAACAAGGAATATCTCCGAAATGGTTCACTCTGCAAAAAATTATTCAGGCATAAATCGTGTTTTAGCGAGATCTACATTTTTGGGTGTTAAGATTTTGTCTATCTCTTACGGTTTACGAGTTATGTAAAAGTCATGACTACAGGGGCTGTAGCCAGAAAATTCAAGACATGCATTTCATTTGTCATACAAATATCTTAAACATATCGCATTTTAATCAAAATCGTTAGAGCCATTTTCAAGAAAATCAAAATTTTCGAAAAATTTTCTATGTAAAGGGTAGTTTAGGGTGGGGCTATTTTCTTCCAAATCTTTGTGTCGCATCCTTGAAAGACATTAAACTTAAATACCAACTTTGGGTTTTTGGATTCAGGGGGTCTCAAAACATATTTCCGGTGAAATTTCGACATAGAATTTTTGGGTGGAATACAATAGATACTTTCTTGTACTTAGCAGTAGAGAAAGTAAAATTGAGATGGGAAAGTGGAAAAGAAATCTCGGTAGATAAGTGCGCAAGCAAGTATTAGGCTGCCCATCAGATAAGGCGGTCGATGCACGTGTGTTGGGAAGTGAGCAATAAAGGAAAGAGTGAACCTGCGGAAGGAATGACCAGCTTTAAGCAGGACGAAATGGCCCCTTGCTGGAAAGAAACTGTTGTTTAAAGGCTTGTGGTCACTACTTGACTTAACGTGTGCTGTGGTAACAGAGCAATTCCAACCCCCTTGTAGTGCAATCAAACTCTTGAAAAAGTACTGCAGCCTCCCTATACGAGGGACAATGGGGCAGACCGACCGACCACCGTCGCTAAATCCTCTTGCCTAGGTACATATGTATATAGCATTGACAATATGTCTTTATCCTAAACCACACAACCGATTCTGATGATTCTTCCAACGTTGAAAAGTCAAATTATTATCCTAAATTACTTCTCTCTCTATTTACCTTCCTGGTGTGGAGTAAATGAATGGCAAATTTAACAAGATCTACATTTTCTGTAGGGGGCGCCTACCACCTAGGTGGCCCAGGTGGTAGGGGGCGCCTACCACCTAGGTGGCCCAGGTTCGATTCCAGGGACCCGTATGTGGTTATCACCCTTCCAATAATCCATTTCCCTGTATTTCATATCATCCTCTTCCTCACTCCCATACCTGGTGCTTGGCTGACCACTCGCTTCCAGGTCTTCACTCTGTCCGGCCCATAGGTTCCTGTGCTGCAGGTGCAAGTCAGTACGGTAATGTGATAACGAAGAAGATTTTTTCTATATCTTACACTTTACTAGTGATGCAAAAGTCCTTCGGAATGAACAGCACTTCGAGAATATTCATAGAAAATTCAAGATATGCACTCATTTGTTAGAAAAATATTATGACAAAAACGACAAAATAGCTCAGTTGTTTTTGTCACTTTATTTACTTCCAAAAACACAGTTCTCTTTTACTTATGTTAACACAGTCTACAGTCTTTCGGAATATTATAAAGCACAACTGTTTTCTTCTCGTAGCTTTGACTCACTCCTTTCACTGTCTCTCGTACACTAACTCTGTCGACACAAACACTCAACACTCGTTAAAACTTCCTCACTTCGTCGCGACGTATCGTTCACGCACTGACCGACTCAAAAACTGCCTGTCTCCAGACGCACATAGCAAGCTTTTATACCGGCGATGACGTAGCCATATCTTTCTCGAAAGTCTACAAACAAGCCGGCTCCCAGACATTTCTGGAATGACCTGTTAAACTCCTTTTTTGACGTGCCTTGCCGTGGGCCGGGGTCTTAAGTGTTGAATATGACTAAAAGAATGCTCTATGACCTAACATTAAAATATTGTCAAAGATACCTTTATATTACTAATAAAAGTTGATTCACTATTCACAAATGTTGGAAATGTGGTGATGGAGCAGTTGATGAATGGCCGGGGAAACTCGAGAATACTAGCTGCCGTTTTATCGTCTCCTGGAATCGAATCCAGGACCCGTCTAGATGAACGGTCCAGCCACTTAACCACGGCGTAAGGAATAAATTTAATATACTAAATTATTTTTCACACTGACCTACAAATGGAACGAAATGGACTAAGAAACTCTAGCTAAAACTGTTTTTATCATGTTGGCAATAAGATAAAGTTTTGCTGAACATCCGAAGTTATTTTAAAAAGAAATTCCATTAAGGAAGAAGACAACATTTGCATCTCAAGTTGTGAAGCGTGAAAGATATTTGTTGACCTTGCTTTATCAGGAGACATTAACTACCAAGTGGGTCATCAGTAACTAACTGACTCGTGCGAACTTTTTCTCCTTCCTTCCTTCCTCCCTTATCAACTTTCTCTGCAGTAAATGTTCATGCTTGCGAACTCGCACCCACTTCTGCAATCTAAAGTAACTCCTTATTTTAACAGACATTGCACAGTATTCAAAAATACCTACTGTGTTGCATTCTCATGACTTTCTCTACCCATTCTTGTACAAACAACTTTCACCAAAGTCAATCGTCTATTTTCCTCTCAATATTTGCTTCGTATGACTTCACATGACTTTCTCTACTCTTGTAGTAACCATTCTTACAAACTCTTATTCCTATATCTTCTTCGTCTTAATTGAGATAAACATTTGCAGAAATTATCATAGTACTTATTTTCTTGTAGGTACAAGGGAAATATGAGAATACAGTAGACTTTTGAGTGGCAGTCAAATCTTTCAAAAATTCCGTTCCCTTTGCACGGCTAACATATAAAAAATGAACAACGCTGTTCCATTTGACGAAAGTTTAAATATTCCAAAAGTCACCCAAATAACAAGGAATATCTCCGAAATGGTTCACTCTACAAAAACTTTATTGGGACGTAAATTGTGTATTTTAGCAAGATCTACATTTTTTGTATAGTAAGATTTTGTCTATCTCTTACGCTTTACCAGTTATACAAAAGTCATCCGGAGTAAACAGGACTACATAGGCTATAGTCAGAAAATTAAAAATATAAATTTCGTTTGCCATAAAAACATCTCAAACATATTGAATTTTAATCAAAATCGTTAGAGCCATTTTCGAGAAAATCAACATTTTCGAAAAATTTTTCCATGTAAAGGGATCTTCGTCTCGCATCCTTGAAAGACTTAAAACTTAAATAACAACCTTCGTTTTTAACCGACTTTTCGCTTTTGAGTTATGTTGTCCACAGACAGACAGACACACACACACACACACACACACACACACACACACAGAGAGAGAGAGAGAGAGAGAGAGAGAGAGAGAGAGAGAGAAGCGCACGTGGATCTTTTTCTAAAAATGCTTTTTTGGATTCAGGGGGTCTTCAAAACATATTTCCGGTGAAATCTAGACATTGAATTAGGTATTATACAGAGTGGAAGGGAACTCATTATATTCGTTCTAATATGCTCTTCATAGAAGCATTAGAAACAAAAAAGTCTAATGACATTTTGTTCTTTCATCAGCCGATTTCGGAAAAATTGGATGAGTAATTGCACAAGAATGTACGAAGATAACAGTTTGTTGCTTGTAAGATGCGTAGAGTAACTTATTTCTGACTTGCGACACACATCACACAGGGTTTCGAAATAATTAATCACTTAAAAGACGTGAAGGAATACTCCGAGCAGCTCTTTCAGACGTGAAGTAACTGGACAACGTTGTGTTGAGGCTGGTCAGGGAATTGACCTGCTTTCCCAGTGCAAGCAGGTCGAGCAGTTTCACTTTCGGGTATGTTTTGGCAGGTAACGGTTGTGATTGGTCTACGTTCGTACAGTAAATATAGAAGGAGACGTTCACGAGACGCGTAGTAGCATAGTGACGCATGTTTGTTTATGTACTGAACCAGTGAAAGTGACACCCACACAATCTGCAGTGTTGCCAGTTTTTTTTTTTTCTCAATAAAACTGAAACACCTCCGTAGGAAATGGTCAGAGACAAAAACGTAAGATATCAAATGTGTTCCAAATACTGGTTTAAATGAATGTAATAACTTCCCTTCCACCCTGTATGTCCTGAATATACAAAGGGAACTGACCTTCGACTAGCTTTAAAATATTTGACCATTACTTAAGTCTAATGTATTCCCATATTACCCTTGTACCTATAAGGTCATCTGTCATAAAATGATTACTTTTTAAAAATAGTTGTACAAGAGTGAGTAGTGAAAGTCAGATAATTTTTGTTTATCTGGATTAGATTCAAATAAAATTATAAATGTATTGTCGAACGTATGGATGCTGTATATTTCAGGTTCTTTGATACCAAAACTTTAAAATTATCGTATATAAACAAAATATTAATAGAACTTCAAGGACTAGCTTTATTAGACAAAATACGCAATACAGAAGTCAGAGATAATTGTCAAACTCAGAATATAACAAAATATATTAATGAGCGATGGGAAACCACCGTCTAGTAAGGTGGTAGACCTGTAGATGGGAAAAGGAAGACTCGCCAGGAGATGGATTGACAGTGTTTGTAACTCATCCTAGGAAATGGACAGGGCACTAGCGTATACAACAACATAATGTTTAAACGCGCCCACCACAACAAGATGATTTTATATTAAAGGAAAACTTTTTTTTCGATGATAGCAACATCTGCCAAAGACATTGAAATAACGTGATAAAGCTTTGATATAGAGTAAAGCTTTATTCATTATATAAAAGGAAACTTGTGGAGGAAGTGATTACTTTTATGTTAGAATTTCACAGTCAAGCGAACCTCTTCTCTGAGCTCGTTAAGCGACTATTTATTTTGCGCTGAGAAAGACATTTACTAGAGCGTTAACATCTCGTGTTCAAAATCACAAGTAAGAAAAAAGAAAAAAATGATTTAAAGAGGCACAAAATGTAAAAGGAATGTGTTGCACTCACATGACTTTCTCTACTCTTGTACTAACCAGTCTTACAAACTCTTATTCCTATATCTTCTTCGTGTTAGTTGAGATAAACATTTGTACAAATTATCTTATTGCTTATTTCCTTGTAGGTACAAGGGGAATATTAGAAGTAGTGGAGAAAGTAATAAAAAATGACAAGTTTGACATGTAATGTGGCATGTTAACAAGAAGATGTTTACAAGACAGACCAACACTTTGATGTTGAGCTCGCTGCAGTCTTTGTTCCCTGAACTGCAAGAAGCAGCAGCCCCAACAGAAATAACCAGCGCTTGTCTGTATTTCCACACCAATACACCATCCCAGACGTTCACAGTTCATCATCACTCAACATACAAACGCTTCATTTCATTCCTTAAACGTTTATTTTCCTTGCAATGTCTGCTGCCACAACGTGTTCAAAATAGCTCAGGGAGCGCACGCCACTACACTCACAAAACCTTATACCTACCTACTTACTTCTATCTCTCCTATTTTAATTCAAATCGTTAGAGCCATTTTGAAAAAAAAATCAATTTTTTAAATGTTTTCGCTTTTGAATTCTGCTGTTCACAGGCACAGATGTAAAGGCTTTTGTAAACATTCCTTTTCTGGATTTAGGGGGTGTCAAAACATGTATCTCAGATGAAATGTGGGTATCGAATACAATATTTCCGTCCAGTCTTACATACTTCAGGTCGCAATATTAACAAGAGCACGTGTCGATCAGCCGCAATTAAAATATAGTCCGTTAATTAACACGCAAAATAGTGATAACTTTAGAACAAGTATAAGAACTATTTGCAACAACTGTTTGAGAAACTACTAGTAGGAATGCATGGAGCACACTAACTAGCAAGTTCATTATTAGCACATTTAACTGCGATACGAAATGTACGTACATATGTGCGTGTAGCCAGGAACTGAAATAAAGGAACATAGTTTTGTTCAAAATGGCCGCTGTTGTGGAGTACGTAAAGACCGCTAAGGGAAACCATTACGAACTAGTGAAAAGGGAATTGTTTTAAACGTATTTACAACGTGTTGTGAGAAATAGTACACACACACACACACACACACACACACACACACACACACGCACACACGCACGCACGCACGCACGCACGCACGCACGCACACACACACACACACACACACCATAATTGTGTTTCGTTTATATTGGGTTATAGTGGAGAAATTATCCGCTCTTTCATTTCCTATAATGGGTGTACGGAAAAGCCGCTACATGGCAGTGGCGTTCCTGTACAATATGGCAACCTTTTTACAAACAATCTTTTCTTGAATTTAAGAACGAGACCTCTCTCCACCACTTTGTATTGGCAGCAGTGTCGGCAACGCGTTTCTTCATTGTCAGTGACGCAATAATGATAATAGCATTTCGCTTGTTTGTCACTATAAGAAAGTTTTCCCTTACACGTCGAGGAAGGTATAAATTGTAATCAGGCTTCTATCATCCTTCTAAGTAGCTACTAAAATAAATCAAATAGCATTAATAACTTCAAACCCAAGGGAAATCAATGTAAAACATTTAACTCAACCTTTCTAGAGTTTACATTTTGTCATCTTGAAGGTTCGTTTTCTCGAAAACTATTGCTGTACAGTTATCATATTTGGCAATTTGATAGCCAAGGTCGTTCTGCATGATTCTGTGGAACACAATTACAGTAAATATAGTTGAACGTTGTTGAGATTTAACTTGAATGCATTTTAAAGAATTATATTGAAGTAACTATATTATCTTATATGTTGAAACATTAATACATATCAACATTCTACCCCACAGGATTATCTGTATGTCATATATTCAAGATAACTCATTAAAATGTTCAATAAAATATCTCGAGCACTTTTTGAGAAAATGCGCTTTGCTGTTTTTAGATAACAAAGAGCATAGTAACAAATTATGTTATAAGAACAGAAAATGGAAATACATGTATTCATTTTCCTCAGTTGGCAGTGCTGAGTAAGCTGAACTACACTATAGGCGGCTGCGCAGAAGAATGTCCAATGACGTCGCAGTCACGTGTTTTCTAGCCAATAAGACGTAGTCTGTTTCAGAGCGTGAGTGAGAGTGCTTGGCTGCAGTTTAACATTGAAATTAAATAATTACGAGCAATAAATAAACTCCATTGTGTAATAGTGAATTCGTTAACAGTTCCGACGATGGCAGAAGCAAGAATACGTTGCGTTATTCACAGCTCAGCCAGAGAAATGGTGTAGGTAGTATAATGGGTACAAATACTTCCTGAGAAAGATGGGAAACAGTTGCAACGCAGCACTTCCCCTCTTACCCCTATTTCGCCTTATATGTCATTTACCGCCGTCGTTCCTGATGGCTTCTTCACTCGGAATCAATGTCTTTTAAGTTATTTCTTACATGATTTAACATTTTATGGTCAGATGTAGTATTTAAATTCATATTTTATTTATGAGACAGTCCAGATAAATTAGGTCAGACGTCTGATAATATATTAGTTCCGCAAATGTTTATCTTGATCGAAATGAAACAAAAGTAAACGATACTTATTGGAGGAACTCATATGAGATTTTTTGTGTGTGTGTGGGGGGGGGGGGCGCTGTGGGGGGCTGCAGGCGAGGTCATCCTCTCTGTTTATAGAGAAGAGTTTATGATAGCCATTCTCGTTTATCTTCATTACCCATTACCTACTTCACTTGAAGGATATGTTTTTTAAATTACCGTTACATTTACATGAAGCACAAAGCAAGGACGAAGTGATTATACTTTTAACGTGACTATTGTAATGTCATATTACAGCGCTATCTAGTTAATTATCACAACGCACATCCCTGCCTTAATGGTATTCGTTAATTATTGCACTGCATAACCAATAACGACGGCTGTGTAATTTCATGTTGCTGCCGAAGTGTCAATAAACAGCCGCTAGAGAGCTCTGATTCCCATCTGAGACAAGCGTATTATCGTATCGACTCGATCGTTTCACTGTTGCTTATATAGGATACTGAGAGTCGTATATGCTGGGCTTTGGATCTCCAGATCGCGGGTTCAAACTCGGCGAAAGGCGATGCACTTTCTTCAGTAGTAAATATCCTTAGTATAATTTCGTTTGGAAGGGGGGGAAGTCGGTGGTTCCTATCGTATATTTACGACACTTTAAAGAACCTTAAGCCTCTGATGAACAAACTTAAACGACCTTCCACGTCGAATATAGAATGAGACGCTGAGGACCACAGTGTTAAAGAGTGTCATAAAACCTCAAATTCAATTTGTACTGTAAAATCTCGTTTATCCGGATCTGATTTATGTACGCCAAGTATTCACTATTTAGTTTTATTCAATGTACGGTTCCTGCATAAATTATGATAATAAAATGCTACCTGTTGAGTTTAAGAAAGATTTAGTAATCACTCGGTGCTGACGCGGTATGTCTCACAAGCTATAAATAGCACCGCCAGAAGGCGTTGACCTTGATCACTACACCTCCCTCACTCTCCTCAGTTTTGAAACGTGCCGGATTGTTTTTGTGTCTTATTAAAGTGTTTGGGAGTGTAATTCAAGTCTAAAATGACATCAAAGTAAAAGAAGGTCGTGGTTTCAAAGGATAAAAATTTGGATGTTATTAATCAAATTGATAAAGGAAAAACATTGAAGAAAATAGCTGCTGAATTGGGACTTTCTAACGAACATTATGCAGCGTCAGGTCGACACCACTGCAGATAAACTTCGTGATAATGACTGTACTTCGTTCAAACGCCACGCGTGTTTAAAACAGAACAATGTGGATCAAATTCTTTGTTAAGAAATGATGTGAGTTTATGTGGTTAAGATTCTTATTTTGCTTATTACCCTTATAACACGGATTATCCGGATTTTCAGGATTGCCTTTTGTCCCAGTTAGTCCGGATAAAAGAGGTTTTACTGTATTATGTTCTATCTACCGTTCATTTGCCATTTCAACTATTATTTTAAAATTTTGCTTCCTTTACCTCGTACATAGTAGACAGGAAAGGTATTGCTTTCCACCATACAAATTAAACACAAAAAGTGTATTTTGGATAAAGATGTCTGTATGAACAACAAAACTCAAAAACAAAAATTCTATTAAATACCAAACTTATTGTTTAAGTCCAATTTTTAGTTTAGCATCTTCTAAGGATGCAACACGAAGAAACGCGTTCTTGCCTTACTCCACCAATCATCCCTCCCCTTCACTTCTGTTCAGCCTCATTCAATGGCGAGTATGGCTTTGTCGGAACATGTGTTTCATAAAGAGTGGCACAAAACTTCTTATGGGTTACAAAAACAGGAAAGTTTGCTGTTTAACATGCGGATTTCAATTTGAAAATATAAAACGTTGCAATATTAAACGCCTCTTTGATGGTGATCTTACAGGTGTTTATTTAAAATTTCGAAAGGTACTTTCTGAATACGCGTATTTGTAAACATACTGTCGCGCCGGACGCGGCTGGTAACAAATACCGGTCAGGCCCTGATCTCCGCCCGGTAACAAGAACGGACCGGAGGCGTTTACCTGCCAGAAAAACTATATTTTGATGACAAATGGAAGCTATATGTTGAATTTTCTCGGAATATTTCTGAATTTTCTTCATTCTGGATTACTTTTGTAGAAGTGGTAAACTGTAAGAGATAAACGAAGTCTTACTGCAAAAAATTTAGATCTCATCAAACATACAATTTATATCAAATACATTTTTTGTGACGCTAGCCACTGCCGAGGTAAACCTTGTTATTGATTCTAATTTTAAAACGCTTATAGTATTCTCAAATGGAAGGTCGGCATTCTTTTTTTTTTCTTCTTCTTCTTTCTTTCTTTTTTTTTTTTTTTCTTTTTATATTGATTAAAATGAATTAGATAGCATAATAAGCTTCCTTAGCAATTATTTCTCAAAGAATGGGTAGAGAAAGACATGGACAGTTGCGCTGTTCGCAGAAACACGCACAAGTATAACCATTCTGGAGGGAAAAGAAAGCTACAAGGAAGGGAAATTTGCAATATCGATGATGTTGTATTCCAGAGACTCCCTCACGAGGGAATAATAGGGCCATAAAGAGACTACACGCGAAATTAGAGAGACTCGATTAACCTTCAAATAGCTAGCCACAAACCCCACGAGTATCGTCAACGTTACTGGAAAAAGACTCGAGCGAAAACCCTGTGCTTCACTTTCTGGAGCATGCGCACTTCTTAACCCTTACTTTCAGAATATTGCAACAGTGGCTTTGGTTAATTTCGTATTATATTAACAACTAACACCAAAATGAAGGTATTGTTACCTATTTATATCATAATTGTATAATTTTCTTTCATTATTATTGTAGTTTTCGTCCGTTTTCCTTTTTCAGAAATCAAGATCCATGCACCGCACGTCGGGGCGAGTCGGTTAAGCTCGGCTTAACTCGGACATAGCCTTAGAACATCCACCAACTGATCGACATAAGCATTTCTAGAAGTACCTATATCGGTCTGGGTGTCTCAGTTATACGCTGGCCTACTTATACCAAGATCGTGGGTTCAAATCCGATCCAGAGTGATTGTTTTTAAGTGTATTTAAAAACGACAGCTCCATGTCAGTAGATTTACTGGCATTTAACAGATCTCCTGTAGGACAAAATCCCGGCACACCGGCGACGCTGATGTGATCCTGGCAATTGACAGCGTCGTTAAACAACATAAATTAAATTCATAAAATATCTCATTGCTAATTTTCTTATATACACCAGGGGAACCCTAGACACTGGTTTGTAAGTCCTCACTCTCATACTTGCAGGTGTTCACTGTGTTTGGTACATAGGTTCCTGTGTTCCCTGACAGACGTCTGACCCTAGACACTGGTTTGTAAGTCCTCACTCTCATACTTGCAGGTGTTCACTCTGTCTGGTACATAGGTTCCTGTGTTCCCTGACAGACGTCTGACTCTAGACACTGACTTGTAAGTCCTCACTCTCATACTTGCAGGTGTTCACTCTGTCTGGTACATAGGTTCCTGTGTTCCCTGACAGACGTCTGACTCTAGACACTGGCTTGTAAGTCCTCACTCTCATACTTGCAGGTGTTCACTCTGGTGCATAGGTTCCTGTGTTCCCTGACAGACGTCTGACTCTAGACACTGGCTTGTAAGTCCTCACTCTCATACTTGCAGGTGTTCACTCTGTCTGGTACATAGGTTGCTGTGTTCCCTGACAGATGTCTGACTCTAGACACTGACTTGTAAGTCCTCACTCTCATACTTGCAGGTGTTCACTCTGTCTGGTACATAGGTTCCTGTGTTCCTGACAGACATCTGACCCTAGACACTGACTTGTAAGTCCTCACTCTCATACTTGCAGGTGTTCTCTCTGTCTGGTACATAGGTTCCTGTGTTCCCTGACAGACGTCTGACTCTAGACACTGGCTTGTAAGTCCTCACTCTCATACTTGCAGGTGTTCTCTCTGTCTGGTACATAGGTTCCTGTGTTCCTGACAGACATCTGACCCTAGACACTGACTTGTAAGTCCTCACTCTCATACTTGCAGGTGTTCTCTCTGTCTGGTACATAGGTGCCTGTGTTCCTGACAGACATCTGACCCTAGACACTGACTTGTAAGTCCTCACTCTCATACTTGCAGGTGTTCTCTCTGTCTGGTACATAGGTTCCTGTGTTCCCTGACAGACGTCTGACTCTAGACACTGGCTTGTAAGTCCTCACTCTCATACTTGCAGGTGTTCACTCTGTCTGGTACATAGGTTCCTGTGTTCCTGACAGACATCTGACCCTAGACACTGACTTGTAAGTCCTCACTCTCATACTTGCAGGTGTTCTCTCTGTCTGGTACATAGGTTCCTGTGTTCCCTGACAGACGTCTGACCCTAGACACTGGCTTGTAAGTCCTCACTCTCATACTTGCAGGTGTTCACTCTGTCTGGTACATAGGTTCCTGTGTTCCCTGACAGACATCTGACCCTAGACACTGACTTGTAAGTCCTCACTCTCATACTTGCAGGTGTTCACTCTGTCTGGTACATAGGTTCCTGTGTTCCCTGACAGACATCTGACCCTAGACACTGGCTTGTAAGTCCTCACTCTCATACTTGCAGGTGTTCTCTCTGTCTGGTACATAGGTTCCTGTGTTCCTGACAGACGTCTGACTCTAGACACTGGCTTGTAAGTCCTCACTCTCATACTTGCAGGTGTTTACTCTGTCTGGTACATAGGTTCCTGTGTTCCCTTATAGACGTCTGACCCTAGACACTGACTTGTAAGTGGGTGTAAGTCCTGCATAAGGGGAGGATAATCAAGGAAAGGTTTTGTCCATCTCTTACGGTTTACCAGTTATACAAAAGTCCTCCAGAGTAAACAGAACTACATGGGTTATAGCCAGGTAATTCAAAATATACATTTCATTTGTCTTACAAATATTTTGTACGTATAGGATTTTAATCAAAATCGTTAACGCGATGTTTGAGAAAATTAAAATTTTTGATAAATTTTCTATATAGAGGATAGTTTAGGGGGAGGAATTTTTTTAATCTTCGTGTCACGTCTTTGAAAGATGTTGAAGATACACGTGGACTTTTTTCATGAAATGCTATTTTTGGGGATTCAGGAGGCCTCAATACATTTTCGTCTAAATCTGGAGATCGATACAATACTTCCTCTACTTACATACTTTACGTACTTGAACTTCATGTTTACTGATGTAGAACTCTTATAATTCTTATTTTATGATTTTTGCGATATGATGCTCCATATAGAGCGAGAGCGAGTTATCCAAAATCCGAGATGGCCTGATCCTCCATTAACGAGGCTGTATCGCGCATGATGCACTTTAAGTTAGGAGGAGAAGGGGCAGACATGGTCGATAACCGAGGTAGAGGAGTGCTCTGACAGCAGCAAACAATATACCTACCTACCTACCTACCAGCTTGTTACTTTGGCAACCAGGCAAATTATATCACAGCTCGTAGCCTCTTATGTCTCATTTCTGTGTGGGCTTATTGGAGATGAACACACACACACACATGCACACACTCACACACACACACACACATACACACATACACACACAGACACACACAGATACACACACATACACACACACACATACACACAAACTACTCGTGCAAATATCCAAATCACTATTACAGCTTTAGGCATCACAGTGAACAATTTCGAAAAAACTACTAAAACGAAACTTTGTCATGTAAACGCAACGCAGATATTTATTTACTTTTTCTGCTACGTACAAATAGAGGGAGTGTTGTATTTCACCCAAAAATTTGATGTCAAGGTTGCACCGGAAATGTGTTTTGAGGTCCCTTGAACCCAAAAAGAGGTATTTTAGCAAAAGGTCCGCGCAGGTGTTTGTGTGTGTCAGTCTGCGGACAGCATAAGTCGAAAACAAAAAGTCGGTAAAAAACCAAAGTTGGTATTTAAATTTAATATATTTTAAGGGTGCCACCTTTTCCTTAAAAAAAAATTGTGAGGAATTCAAAAAGGTATATTTCTAGTGAAACCTGTAGTGCTGTCGAAATAAGCAAGCTAGTTAAAGCAAGCAAACGCTGGCTGAAGCACTCTGAGGAAGAAAAGAAAATAGATCCAACACTTTTTAGTGTTATTGCTGTTTAAAGTATGTTCACAATTATGACTGATATTTCCCTTGTAACATGCTACACTTATAAGTTTTATTTGAGAACATGAAAAGCCCCACTTGAGTCGTTTTTAAATTGTGAACTACTCGTGAAAAGACTATGCCAGTCGGCCAGTAAGGAATATGGCGGCTATCGTGTTAACGTATTGCACAAGATAATGGAGCACATCCGTGTGTACTTGTGTGTGATTTAGTAAACATAACCTCACTCAGAATATACCAGAAACAAGCAGCGTTGTGCATGTTCCCAAGCAGTTCTGTGTTAAAGCTCCCTCCGTATACCAAGAGAAAGAACCATAAAACACTGTTAGAAGAAGTAGATGATTTTGTGAAGTGTGCAATTCACTCTAAAGTACGTAAGTTCGTTTATTGAAAACGAACCACAGTCTGATTTGTAAGTACACACGCACGTGTTTATGTAAATGTTAAATTGTTGAGTTTAATAGGCCCCATGCAACACATGGACACCAAAATGAAAACTACCCTTTTAAATGGAAGCATAACGTTTTATGTAAATATAATAATAAAATAAGTAAAAGGTAAAGAGTAATAAATTTGGTAAATGACTATGCATTAAAGATTACATATGTATGACGTAACATGGTTGTTGTTTCATTTGTTCATTTGTTTCAACAGTTACAGAGGAAGGTGGAGGGTAACGATAAAGCTATCGAAAATATGGATTCACATTTTGAACGAAGCTGAGTACTGACTATTTATTCTAGAAAATTGTCAAATTTGAAGCCTAAAGTTTCTCAACTCTGTCGAAAGTCAATAGAACGCTAAATAAATATTGAATATTTTTTGTTGGTTTGTTCTTTCTTGAAGTTCTAAGTGATAATATATACCTATTTATTTCTTCAAGTTTGTAAGCACTATTACATAGTTAGATTTTCAAGCCTTACTGTATGAATAATAATAATAATAATAATAATAATAATAATAATAATAATAATAATAATAATAATAATAATAATAATAATAATAATAATAATAATAATGAATAAACCCTTTTATGTTCTTGTGTCATTTAATGCCTACCTTAAACAGGCATGTTTGTAAAGTAAGAATTAGATTGCCCTACTGGTGCGCACGTGTTTCATTTGTCGCGCCGGGGACTATACGTACTTGTGTGTGTGTGTGCGTGCGTGCGTGTGTGTGTGTGTGTGAAACTCTGGTAAAGCTTAAACTAACCTGGCTAATTTCTTGGCTCCATTAAAAGCATATGTGATGAAGTAGCAGAGAGTGAGTCTCGCTTTATGCAGAGCCACAATCAGGTTAGGTCTGTTACTCGTCCCCTCCCGTCCCGTCCCGTCCCGTCCCGGCCCCTCCCGTCTTCTACTGATACACAGCAGATACCCTTTACGTTTTACTTTCTCTTCTACGTACAGTAGGTAAGTAGGGGAAGCATGGGTGAAGTCCCCAAATAGATACATTCCTTCTATTATCTGCTTCATGGAAGCATTACAAACAAAAAACTCTAATTACATTTTGTTCTTTGATCAGCCGATTTCTTCTTCTTCTTTTCCTGATTACCCTCCCCTTATGTAGGACTTGCAACTCCTAGTCAGTGTCTTGACTATGACTTAAGGCCTACTGTTGTTACATTTCCCTTCTATCTACAAGAAAATTCACAATAAAGTAATTTCTGAAGATGCTTATGTCGATTAAAATGTAGTAAATAGGGAAATAAAACTTTACAAGAGTGAGTATAGCTCTATGAACAAGTTGAACTGTTACACTTGGTGTATCTGTGCACTCCACCAAATATTGATAGACTTCTTAAACGTAAGTCACTACGTGTTTATCACATAACATTTGAAAGTGCTGTCGTAAATTAAACCAAACCGCCACTGCAACCCAATGCACGGCCGGGGGTTAAAGAGAGGCAAAGTCCGCGTGTGGAGGAAGGAGGTAAATCAACCTCCTCTGTTTCACAAACGTTGGACATCGCTATTATAGATTCTCAAGAACTTGAATTATTTTAATGAAAGTAAAGCAGGAGTTCTAGTGCAAGTTTCATTGCGTTGTTGGATTTACCAATACAACGAGCCTTGGAAGCATGTTCTGGTTTCCTGGCGGATAATTAGATGTAATATATCACCAATGTTGCTTTGTAATGGGCACCCCCAAAGGGCTGATTCACGGGGCCCCAGAGGACGTTCCGAATTGCATTACCCAACGTTTTACCAATCAGTTAATCGCATCTCTTCGTACTGCAGCGAGCGTGCGTGCGTGCGTGCATATTAACGGAGCACGGGAAAAAAAGGATTACCTCCAAAGTGTATTCATATTTTCTACTTAGAAAACTGAAATTTAGTGTACAATTACCAGGATGTTTGTGATATAAAAATGCTAAAAATATACAATCACTTGTGACCGAAAAAATAAGAAAATGTGACAAATATGACCCAATTTGTTTTGGTGCAGCTTCTTCGCCATTATAGTAAAGTTTATACGTCTATTTTACTCGATCAAGAATTGAGATTATAACATTTATAAAATGTTTCTAATATTCTACACTGCATGTTACTGTCACTGGTGTCGGACATTTGAATCATGTATTTGTTATTTGATTGCACACGAAAATCGATAGTTGCGCCTTCAACTTTTATTATGTTCATCTTGACACAATTATACAGAGTATACATGTTATAAGCTTAAAAAAATCTGATGTGTTGCACTCACATGACTTTCTCTACTCATGTACTAACCATTCTTACAAACTCTTATTCCTATATCTTCTTCGTGTTAGTTGAGATAAACATTTGTACAAATTATCTTATTGTTTATTTCCTTGTAGGTACAAGGGGAATATGGGAATACAATAGGCTTGAGCGATAGTCAAACGAGTAGAGAAAGTCATGTGAATGCAACATATCAGATGTTTTATAGCTTAAATCTGACATCTCTGTAGAGAAAGTGATGCAAGAATATTAGATTACGTCTGTGCGGGCCAAGCATATGAAATGATAAACCGCTGCAGTATCTGCCAACATCAAGATTGCCAATTCCTCACGTGGAGAGAGAAACTTTCCTTTTGTTGAAGCATAGCGATGGTGTTAATACTTCTGCACCCCTCTGCATTAATAAAGTGAAGCTGTTTAAAACTTGAGTAATTAAGCTGTTGTTTCAGAAGAAGGTTTCATTTCAATTAAACAAAAACTGCTTTCAAATTTCTTGCCCTGTTTTTCGCTTCATTTAATGACCTCACTTTCTCATCCCAACTTTTGTGCATAATAAAGGACCAAAAAGTTGGTGATTTAAACGGTTACTTCTTTCTTTGCAGGGATCTGAGGTTCAACAAAATCCGAGAGATTCCACCAGACACGTTCAAGGACTTGAAGCATCTCAATACCTTGTAAGTACATTAATTATCTACTACTGTAACAATCACTGATGCTTTAGTTCGTAGTTACCACACCAGGGGTGCTCGACACGCGAGAACACATGTTATTTCCCCCGTCAACTGACCAAGGCAAGCAGAACCAGATCTGCTAGTCAGAGGCGGATGGCGCGGAGTATATACATACAATTCAATGGGAGGACGCATATTTTTGTTTTTGAGATGAAGACGCTGATTTGTAAGACTGGTAGTTGCAGATTTATACCACTTCCCTTGCTTACGTTCCGTGTTCACTACAAACGTTAATACATCGAACTTTTGAAGCAATTGCACTTCACATTCTCTTCACAACTTGAACTAAGAACATTTGAAACTAAAATCCAACTATTTTGCACTTCTTTGAAGTTTCCGTGTACTGAGGCTTCACACTAGCAACAAAATATGAAACTGCTTGCATTGCAGAATTTGGCGACCGTGAGAAAGAAGGGTGGGGATTATTAAGGTCTCTGCTCTGCAGTGGGTATCAGAGATTCGTTTGTTTGTATCTAGTTTAATAGCTCCACTTATATCCGCGAATAATCATTTTCAAAAATGAACTGCATTAAAAGTGAGTGGTATCGCAGCAAGATAAGTGAAAATCACCTTCAGACTGCGCACTTCATCTTTTGCACCAAATATTGAAAGGTAAATCGTGCCAAAAGAGTATTCTCAGAAACATCGTGGGTTAATTAGGAGTAGAGTATGAATGTGCATGCGTTTCATTTCCTGTACATACGAACGTGCCGCCACTGGAGCTAGTAACCACAGATAAATGCGTCATTCTGCCCAGAAGATGTGTTACTCTGCTTTTTTTTTTTTTTTTTATTATTATTTTATTTATTTATTCATTCAGTTCAATACAGTGGAATACACAATTGAACCATATCATGAGTCAATACATAAGATGATATAAAAAGGTACCCTATAAGGGCCCATGTCATGAGAAACATAAATAGAAAGGAATGTAGTAATTACATAGTATATACAATATAATTAGATAAGAAGTTAAAAGTACAATTAGTATAATCAAAACATCATAGAAAATATCTATAAGTTTAGGTATTCTTCAATACTGTAAAAAGCTTTGGTTATTAAATAATTTTGTATCCTATTTTTAAAGCTCCCATATAACTAGGGACCGTCTCTGATAAATGTAATCTGGTTCTGGGGAGATTTAGTAATTGATTATTCCTGGTATTATATGTGTGAACATCTGAGATGTTTTTCATTGGGAATTTAAATTGAACTACATATAAAATGGTTCTATAGATGAACAAGCTTGGTAATGTAAGGATTTTCAGCAGAATAAAAGTGCTTTTACATGATTCGTTATACCTTAGACCACCTAAATACCTAATAGCCCTTTTTTGTAATACAAATATTCTTTGAATATTTTGTTTAGATGTATTTCCCCATAATTCAATTCCATATGACAGAAAGGAGTGGATAAGCCCAAAGTAAATAGTTTTAGCAGTAGAAATAGGAATAGAGTTTCTTAGACATCTCAGGACATATAGATTTTTACTAACATTAGCTACTATCTTGTCAGTTTGTGAGTTATAAGTGAGCTTATTGTCTAAAACAATCCCTAGCAGCTGTGTTTCGTCCACACTTTTTACTACCTCTGTATCAATTTTTAATTGTAGTGGATAATTCATAATTTTGAATCCAAAGTTTATCATTTCGCATTTATTAGGGTTAACACTTAAATTTAAATTATGGAAATATTGAACAATGTTACTAACTACATCGTTGAAACGGGTTTCTAGCTTTAATATGTCAGTATCACTTACAGTGATGGTTGTATCATCAGCAAACTGAATAATCTTTATCCCATCAGAAGCATAATAATCTATGTCATACATATATAGCACACATAATAGGGCACCGAGAATCGAACCCTGAGGAACTCCATGTGTTATATTTTCAGAGCTGGATAATGATACAGATGATCTATTATTTAATTTTACAATTTGTCTCCTATTAGTCATATATGACCTTATGATGTCATAACCTAAGCCCCTGGTACCAAGCATTTCTAATTTATTCATTAAGCTAGTTTTTTCAACACAGTCGAAAGCTTTAGTTAAATCCAAAAGAACACTGCTTGAAAAGCAATTTGAGTCAATACACCTTACTGTCTCTTCGATGCAATTAACAATTGCAGTTGTGGTAGATTTATTTTTTACAAATCCATTTTGGACAGTTGGTATTAAATTATGCTTCTCTAGATACTTAATTATTCTGTTATAGAGAATTCTTTCAAGTATTTTGGAAATTGCAGGAAGGATAGATATTGGCCGATAATTGTTAATATTGGTTTTGTCTCCTTTTTTATGAATGGGTACTACTACAGCTACTTTTAAGTTATCAGGGAATATTCCAGTTGCTAAGGAGGAGTTTATTATGTCAACTACAAGTTTTTAGAAGTGACATTGGAATTCCATCGACACATATACAGTTTTTAGATTTTGATTTACTAATTATATTTACAATCTCAGCCTTATGTGTAGGGTAGAGGTAGATACTTGTATCTATTTTGGAGTAATTTGAAAATTTAGTGAATTTATTTATATTTGTGTTTGCACTAATGTTACTGCCTATTGACACAAAATGCTTATTAAAAGCTTCAGCAACTTCGTCTTGCTTGGTAATAAAATTTGAGTTATTGATGCTCAGTTAAATAGGGGCATTATCAGTGGGAGTTCTAGGTTTACGGAAACCATTAATAATTTGCCAGCAACTTTTACTCATATTATCAGATTCAAGGATCTTACTACTAATGAAGTTTTGTTTAGCTTTTACTACAGACTGATCATACAAATATTTTAACTTATTAAGTGCAATCTTATCAGATACTGACTTACTGTACTTAACTTTTTCAGTATCTAACTTAATTTGAATACGCAGTTTCTTTATGTCAGGAGTTATCCAGTTGAAGTTATTCATTTTTCTAATGTTTGATTTACGAGAGTGGATCAGTGGACAGCATACATTTATATAGTAGTTTAGGATATTATAGAATACACTTAATTTCTTATTTGGGTCCTGCTCACAATACACCCATGTCCCAATTTGCACCATGTAATAGGCAACTCAGATTTGTTAAGTTTTGTTTGTTAAATGAATGAAATAGTGTAGAATGTGTGATACTTTTATGAATTATTTGAGAGTGTCTATCAGTCATTAATGAGATTTGCTGGGCTATATGATCAGATATACAAGAGTTTATCACTATACATATTTACAGGTGTATTAGTTATGATGTTATCAATTCCAGAACTGCATTTATTAGTAATTCTTGTAGGTTCATCTATTATAGGTTTGAGGTTAAATTCATTTAGAATATCCATTAGTCTAGCCTTACTGCGTGAATTTTGAAGAATATCAATATTTATATCACCCATTATTATTAATTTTTGGGTATTCTTTTTGAGACATTGATCAATTAATAAAGCTAACTTTTCCAAAAATGTGTTGATATTCCCATTAGGTGGTCTATATATTCCAATAATGATTATCTGACTGCAATTTAAATTTACTCCCGCTATTTCAATATGTCCTTCGATGCTAAACTTCGCTACATTTAATACAGAGATCTTTTCACCAAGATCATTAGCAGCAAAAATACCTACCCCACCCCAATTTTTTTTCGACCGACAAAAACTAGCTGCTAAGTTTATATTAAAGATTAAATTATTACAAATTTGATCATCCTTTAAACCATGTTCAGTAAGAATAAGAACATCGGGTAGAGACTCGCTTACAAATATATTTAATTGATCGATTTTGTTTGTTAGCATTTGAATATTTTGGTGAATAATATTGAGAGAACCACCACACTGATTGTTAGCAGAGAAGCTACCTAGTTTTTTAGAAGCAAAGTGGCAACATTGTTTTCACCCACTGTTACAACCTTACATTGGTTCTCATTAACATGATTATCCTGAACACTGATCATGTTACCCATGTCTTTATGCTCAGTTTTCTCTACTTGAGAAGTCTTTCTACCCTTATCCTTAGGAATACCTGCACTGCATTTTGTATTTATAAAAAAATCTCCTCGTACAACCTTGGGCTTCTTCTGTCTCGTGAATCGCCGTAGTTCTTCTGTGCTGGCATCTTGTGTTTCTGGGAATATTGAGATGTCCCTTATTTGGCCGTCTTCTTCTTCTTTCTCAGAAGATGCTCTAGTTTTCCTTCTGTACTCCTGGGGTTCCAAAGATTGTTCATGTATTTGCTGCTGCTACTGCACCTGCTCCTTTGGTGACCCATCTTGGCCTTATCCTGGTTTACAACTATTGGAGTGTTCTGTTGTTCTTTTTTCTAAATATTTCACTCACAACCTTTGCAATTTGTTTATTTATCTTTTCCTTACCATTGGTATTCATATGAAGGCCATGCCTAGTGAAATCACTCCTCTCTAAACTTATTTCTACCACTCGCACATGGCTATGCGTTTTCAGCCGTTTTTTCAGTTTTCTGTTGTATGCCGGCACCTCCTTGTTCACACATGAAGATTCATGTAGATCGTACCTTTTTGGTGCCTCCATAACTATGATGTTTGTGTACTTTAGCCCTTCTTTGGAATTATTTCTCGATATATCATTTGTACCTCCCCACACTATTATGGCGTCAGTCTTCCCCAGATTATGGATTTCATCACTCGCAATTTGAGTCATTAACTCCTTACCTACTCCTGACCTCACATAAGCACAAACTTCTGCATTTTTTTGCATCATAGAATCAATTTCTGCTGCAGATCCTCTTGCATGACTATCACCGATTACTAAGATGTTGTGTTTCTTCTTCTTCTGAATGTGTGTTTTGTTTGCCTCATTTACGATCATTTCTTGCTCTTCCTTTCTTTCCAATACCTCAAAACGATTACAGGTTCTGATAAGATTTTGAGTTATTTGTACTACTTTCTACTCGCTTTTCTTTTACGTAGCATATTCATACATCCCCTGTTTGCCCTTCAACGTACAATTCATATAATTTTCTATGATTGAAATATAAATGCAACATATTACAAACAAAAAAAGAAAAAAAAACAAAAAACAAAATTTCACAAAAACAGAGGCGAAAATCGCCGAGCGAAGCTCGGTCACCGAGGTACTGTTCAGAAACGTAAGAAAAGGAGGGGGGGTAATAATACCACGACCAATCTGACATATGTGAAATAGTCGTCATAGAATGGTTTGTTGGGACACAGTGTTGGGGAAATAAACATGAAATGCATGCGTAATAAAGAAATAAGTCGCAGTTGCTTGAGAACGTTTATGCAGGAAGTGCATGTAGCTGAAAATAGGAATGTGTCGTCCTTGCAGTTGTTTGCACTGTAAACAGTTTACAGTAGAATGACGTGCGCGTGTCCGGCGGCTGGGACTCCCTATAAATTATGCATCGTGACGACGCAGAGGGCAGCACCAGCGGTCCCCAATTTACCATAGCCACGCCATACATCACCGCGGATGCATAAATTTCTGCTCATTCCTTGGATATTCAGCATGCGTGTGCTTTAATTCCTGGAAACACAACTCAACGGAAACAAGTTGTAGGCCAACTCTGTTTAAATTAAACGCTTACTTATGAATTAGTTCCGTTTTAGTAGACAGAGGAACGATGGATGTTCATAAAGAGCCTGGCTAATTTGTGTTCACGTTTCTTTTGCGATGTACACTTGGTTCCATACATGTCGTCCTTACAGGTCACGTGTTGCCAACACCTCAGCGGGTGTGCAGTGGTGTATGTGGGTTAGACAAGATTTCTCCGACTATTTTGAAGACTCAGCGACATATTTAAGTCCCTTTCCTTTTTCTGCACGTTTTCTTTCTTCTTAGCTTTGTGTTTTTACAATATATTCGTTACATTTCAATTTTCTTCTTAGTTCTATATACATTTTTATGCTAATATCATACTTGCTAGAGTTTTAAACGTACGTTTTTGATTCATTTATTCATTGCCACAAAAAATTAATTTATAGTGAAAAACAAGGAAAATGTTAGCACGAACTTCATAAAACGAAAATGTATTTCTATTAAATAAAGTTTATTGTTGACCATGCATGAAAACGCACTAGAATGCGAGTTTCGCAAATTTAGCGTGTTTAATCTCAGCTTTCTTTCTGTAGAAAGAAGTTAAGGAGTAGCTGTTTTAGACAGTGAAGACTCTCTCCGCTGATAATCGTTGTGTTAGAAGGTTCCATTATTCCAGAGACGGTCGGTCGGTCGGTCGCTCATTGTGCAAGAGTCGATGATTGCTATCACGGGAGGGAAGAAAGACTGCAATAATGAAGCAGCAGAAAAAGTCATTACCTACTATGAAGAGAGGGTGGAACTGAAATGAACAAACATTGGAAATCAGGAGGACTCTCTCAAGTACCTCTCTCCCTCTCCCTCCCTCTCCCTCCCTCCCTCTCCAGGGACGATGTGTTCCCACAAGTTTCAAGTATGTAGAGTTAATATTTGGCTTTTATCTACTTGACAGTTACTCCAATTACATAGTTGGTGTAAGGACAGGGGGAGGAATTGTCCCCCACTTGAAGTGCTTACTATCTGACCACACTACTCAAACGAGTTTCTCTACCATATTCCTCTATTTCATATTAATCGAGATAAACGTTTATACAGGGTGTTTCAAAATGAATATACATGGCCTCCACGTTCACCTGATATGACGCCATGCAGCTTTTAGCTTCGAGAGCTCATATGTATGTGCCGCCGCTACCAGCTGAAGTACAAGCAATTGTCTGAGTGGCTCTTTCGTTTTATGTAACAGTACCTGGGTGACCGATTTTCGCCTCTGTTTTTGTGAAATCTTGTTTTTTGTGGCAGAAGACATTTACTTAGATAAACTTGAATGTTAACTATATAAAACTTTTTGTCACAATTGTTAAGTCATTTCCGAGATACAAGACATATAGAAATTCATATTAATATTTCATAAACACCATCATTTCAGCTGTAAAACATCTACTGCTGAACGCAGGTCTTACCCCAGATATCCACCTAGTTTGAGGTTTTCGTCGAGCATTGTAGAGAAAGCGATGTCAATGTGTTACCTAAAAGTAAGTAGAGAAACCACTATGAATGTAATATGCAGCATCTCTATTTCAAACATACAGAAAATTGAATGACTTCTTTTTAGGAGAGTGAGTAGAGAAAGAGATGTGAATGTGTTACCTAAAAGTAAGTAGAGAAACCACTGTGAATGTAATATGCAGCATCTCTAATTCAAACATACAGAGAGTTGTATGATTTCTTTGTAGAAGAGTGAGCAGAGAAACCACTTTGAATTGTGCTAGTTAAAAGTGAGAAGAGAAAACAGTGTGAATGTAACCACATTTCTATTTCAAACACACAGGACATGGTATGACTTATTATAAAAGCGGAGATAAAAATGTTTTTTGGTGCAAATCACGTTTTTTATGGAAAATTGTTTATAGAGGAGTGAATACAAAAAGAGATGTGAATGTTTTACCTAAAAGTGAGTAGAGAAAACACTGTGAATGTAATATGCATGTATACAAAAATTTAACCAAACCTCCAAACCTTTAGAACCGTTTCTGAAATACCGGGAACGTATATACAAGAATTGCTCTGTAGAAGTGGGAATAAAAAATGTTTATTTAAAATCGCGTTTTTTCGGGAATTACACCTATATAGATGAACTTAAAAGGCAAAACTCTATCTGAATTCAAAATTTTATCGAAATCGTTAGAGCCGTTTCGAAGTTGCGCGGAATATATATATATATACAAGAATTGCTCGTTTAAATATATAAGATTTATAATCATAACTTAACTGTAATTGATACTACAAATCCTTAAAAGCCCCTATATTCATTTTGAAACACCCTGTACCCTGAGAGAGAGAAAGAGAGAGTGTCTTTGTGGAGAACATAGCTCAAAAACGAAAAATCGGTTTAAAACCAAAGTTGGTATTTAAGTTTAAGATCTTTTAAGGATGCGACACAAAGATTTTGAAGAAAATTTCTTCATCCTAAACGAACCTTTATAAGGAAAATGTTTAGAAAATTTTGATTTTCTCGAAAATGGCTGACGACTTTCATTGATATGCCATATGTTCACATATTTTAATGACATGTACCTATAGCTTGAATTTTCTAGCCTATGAAGTCCTGTTTACTGTGGATGACTTTTGCATAACTGGTAAACCGTAAGAGATAGACCAAATCTTATTTTACAAAAAATATAGATCTTGCTAAAACACACAATTTATGTCCATTTTTTTTTTTTTTTTTTTTTTTTTTTTTTTTTTTTTTTGTAGGGCGAACCATTTCCGAGATATGCCTTATTGGTGTGAATTTTAGGCCACTTAAAGTTTCGTGAAATCGATCATGGTTCATTTTTTTATATGTTAATTGTGCAAAGGGAACGGAATCTCAAAGCTTTAAAAGATTTCACTATCGCACAAAGCCTATTGTATTCTAATATTGCCCTTGTACCTACAAGGAAATAAGCAATAAGATAATTTGTACAAATGTTTATCTCAACTAACACGAAGAAGATATAGGAATAAGAGTTTGTAAGAATGGTTAGTACAAGAGTAGAGAAAGTTATGTGAGTGTAACACGTCAGATTTTTTTGTATGTAATGTCCTTTAACCTAGTAGGTTATGGCAGCAGACGATGGATGAAATTAGTGAAATGATGTTGAAATGTGCACGAGGTTTACAGAGCGTAGAGTCAACCCACATTCGTTCTGAGGATCAGGAAAAACCCCGGGAAACCTCTTATCCGTAAAGTAAACTCTGAGATTCGAACTCGCTACTTCCTCAGTGTGAGGCAGACACGTTTACCTTTACACATGGATGTAAATCCGCCACTGCAATCTACAGGGGTGAAATAATTTAAAAGTTTGTCACAGTTATGCGAGTATGCACAGTTTAGTGCTGGCTTCTCCGTGCAATAAACGGCGTTAATAACATTAGTTGGGCCATAGCAGTAATTCAACCGGGGAATATACAGCTAGCTATAGATCCAGGCCGTAAAATGGGAAGGTGGCAAGTAAAACATTTAACTACCCCCTTGCTGTATGGGGAGGATGTGATCTCATCAATAGCTACTCTGTCTGCTTTTGAAAACGTCGCAACAATACTGACATTCAATACTATTTGAAACAACGGCGGTTCTGATGCTATTTCCGTCTTTGGTGAATCTGCTGTCGGCTTCTATAGTGGTGAACAATGAGATATTTCTCTCTGGGTATAGGTACGTGCGCTGATTAGGAGCATCTGTCAATTTCTTATCGTCTTACGGGGTCTCGTAAGTACTGTGGTGTAACTATTCACCAATGACAGTTACAATACGTGACTAGAGGCATGGCACTGCAATGAGGACAGGAAATAGTAGATACAGTAGATTTATCTCCAAATTGCTAATCAATATTGTTGAAAATGTTGCTAGAAATAAGCAGTGTTTATTAAATTAAACGATTCTGCGTTATAAGAAATGTCTCAACTTCGTCACTAGAATCACAGAAACGTGCACTAAACATAATGCAATATTGCATTGAAATATATAAGAAAAGTGTAATCATTTTACAAATTCACCCTATATTAATACTGCACTTAAAATTCGTATTGAAATATCTTGGAAATGTTTAACTCTATCAGAGAGAGAGAGAGAGAGAGAGAAATTGAGTTGTATTTATAGACGGACTTTATCTACCATGGTTCTCAGCGTCCCCATTAATATTGGAATTTAAAGACGTTTAATTTTCCTGAAATACCTCTTTATTACGCCGTAAGTCTACAACACGCGACCAGCGGCTTTACTTCCCTTTCAAAGAAAGCCATACTAAGGACTTTTAGGCAAAAAAAAAGAAAAAAAGATCAATCTCCTTTCCCCGGGTTTGAACCCGAGACTTTGGGAACCAGAGACAAGTACGTTATCCTCAGAACGCACAAGAGAAAACACAACTCCCTCTACCATTTTCTTCTGTACTGTATAGCTGCATAAACAAAAAATATAATTGGTCGAATGTTTGATTGTCAATATGTACCACTCCTTTATCATAGCCGCTCAAAGTCAGGATGCCTCGGGCGACTTGTGAACCCTTCACAACAAGTGGCAGAAGCAAAAGGGCTTTTCTAGGTTATTCGAGAAGTGTGCGGCAGCCGGTTTATTTGTAGAAGTTTGAGAAAGGTCTGTGTTACGTCATCCTCACTATATAAGGAGGTGAAGCAACGAGCAGAGCGAGTGAGTTAGAGAGGAGTCAGTCCTTTGTGTGTGTGTGTGTGTGTATGTGTGTGTGTATGTGTGTGTGTGTGTTGTGTGTGTGTGTGTATGTGTGTGTGTGTTGTGGAGTCGAAAGGAAGATACGATAGCTAAGTAGTTAATGGCTGTTGAATAATTGTATCGTCAGAGTTAGAGTATGAGAGAGAGAGAAAGTGAAGAAAGACAGAAAGGAATGCGTCAAGGTTAGGAGAAGAAAACAGTTGTGAGCTGTGAAAGATTGAAGACCATCTTAACATCAGTAAAAGAGAACTTTTATTTTTGTGTAAAAGTTTCAGAAGAAAATAAAGTGACAACTGGACTAGATTTTTGTCGTTTTTTGACACTGCGATACGATATAACGTTTATGTGGTATTTTATTCATAGGTTCAGTTACCACGCCATCTGCCCTGACCTAACTCAGGAAACAAAAGAAAGCGAGAGAAGCAAACGGACGGTTTGCAAAAATCTGTATTTATGGACTCCATCCGCTTAACGGAATAAGAACAATAAATTAAAGGTAATTTGATAAAAAGAGGAGAAGTTTGAGATCCCCTAGCGAGCGAGCGAGTGAGCCATTGTAATTGATGGTATTCTTGAAGAGAGGAGATTTATGCGCAGTTATAGAATCTCTTGAGATAGGATTCTGCTTCATTGATCACAAATAATCGTGAACTGATTGGATGGCAGAAACTCTTATATTTAAAGCAGTTCAAGACCCTTTTTTGTGTCTGTCCCTTTGGTGCTCAAAGGATAACGTCGATAATAACTCGTCCGGAATGTGCATACAGGGTGTAAACGGGATACGAGCCCAAAACTAACATTTACTAGTGATTCATATACAGCTAAACTTCTGTCTTTATTTATTCGACTCACAATTTACTCAATGTCCAACACTTAACGTCAAATTAATGAAAACTAAACTACAAAACATTTGTGTAACATTCAAATAACTTTCTCTACTCACTTTTGTACACACTATTGTTAAAAACGCACATTATCTTCATGTTATGGAGATAAATATTTGTACAAATTATCTTACAACTAATTTTCTAATAGATACTGTGACTTTGGGTCATTCAACAATATACGGACGAGAGGGAGGGCAGTGGAGACAAGGAACGGTTGTGTGTGTACGTGACCGTAATAATGGCGGTAAAACACAAAAAGGGTCCGAGGCTACAGGGCGCCTAGTGACTATGTGATCGAAAAGCGCGATAACACCAGTAGTTTCCAGAAGGTTCTACTTAATTCTGTTGATTCATCGTTGCAGGTATGTATGAAGGGTTCTCGGAGGTCACATGACATTGGCTGCAATATAAATAGAACAGACAGTGAGACGAAAATAGAAAAGTAACGGAATTTGGAAATTTGCTGTTTTGTTATAATACAATGAAGATATGGGAATACAGTGCATTTAAGTGAGAGTCAATTATTTTAAAACCTGGTTACTATGTGATGCCTTTAAAATTCCATACTCTTTGAACAGCAAGGATATAAAAATACAGTAATAAGTTTCTATTGGCACACGTAGAAATATTTGAAAATAATAAAAAAGGAATATATAAAGAATGGTTATCTTTTAAAAAATATATATTTCATATAAATTGTGTTTTAATCAGATGTACATTTTGTATAGTAATATGTTGTCTATCTCTTCGCTTATGTAAAAGGCATCCAGAATGAAGAAAACTTCAAAGAATATTTGCACGAGTTCCAGATATACCTTTTTTTAAGGTGGCAGCTGCAACATAGCAAAGGCTCGAGTCCGGGCTGCCTAACGCCACTAGCGCTACGTGGATCTAAGACACTCAAGGTCATCCTGCCTAACACCACTGTTTGTGACCACGTGACGAGCGCGGCACGTCATAGGGGTTTTCGAGATTATGCGAGAAGTGTCCGGCGGCCGTTGTAGAAACTCGACAAAGGTGAAGTTCGAGAAAGGTCCGTGTTAGTCATTCTGGAGGCCGGTGAACATTGAGTATGTCAATTGAAATATAGAATCATTTCCATAAGTATACAGAATGGCATATAAAACGCATCTACAGGCACAAAAAAGAGAAGGAAAAAGAGGCTAATGGAGAAGCACAATCAAAACTTCCCTGTAATTATAAGACTCACATAAAGTATGTTTACAAATATAAGTTAAACTTTAAGAAGCTAGAGACTACTTACAAAGCTACCGAAGCATTAATAGGATAACTTGTCATGCAGATTCTTACATAATCCTATGCAGAGAAAGTGCAGAAAGACAGTGAAAGGAGTGAGTTAGGGTTACGAGAAGAAAACAGTTGTGGGTTGTAATATTACGAAGGACTAAAGACTGTGTTAACACGAAAAGAGAACTGTGTGTTTGTGCACAAGTTTAGGAGAAAAATAAAAGGTTAGAAAGAGTAACTGGACTGGACTTTGGTCATTGTGTCACATGGTGTCAGGAGTGGGATTTGTGGAATTGTCACATGGTTGCAATATCTCATTTTAATCAGAGGTGAAGTGAAGTGGAGTGGAGTGAAGTGAAGTGGACGGGACAGGATATTCGGTAGACGTAATTATATTGCCCAGCGTTCGCCTAGCGTCCCGAGGTATCTCCGAAAGAACGCATGGGCCAGGAATCGAACCCATGACCTCCCGACTGCGAGTCATCTGCGCTCTGCACTTGTGTGTGAAAACGGCTGGTAGCTTCTTCGTTAAAGTGGAGTGCGTTAGAAAAGGGAATCTGTAACATTTGCATTTGAACAAAGGAAGTGAAGTGCGTACATATCAAAAGTCTGGGTTGTCTATCTATTTCCAGAGAACGTGCCCTGGAGAACACTTCATTTATCATATTCTTTCTCCCGTGTGCTTTTCTCTCATTGTAAAATATGGAGAGTGCGGCTGCCTCCAAATACAAGCTGCTGTTAGAATTATAGATCAATAATTCACAACTCTCGATAACTTTATTTACCACCCACCATCGTATTAAAAGAAATCTAGAAATACTTTATATCTGACCTTTTCACCACGCGCGCTTGTGAACAACCATAACTCAAAAACAACATTTCGGAAATATGGTTTACTATTCTTCCTCCGTCCATTCCATGCTTTCCATTCGTCTAATCGACGTTTGGAACAATTCCAAACTGAGAACAATTCTGAAGTGTTGCATTCACAAGGCTTTCCATACTCGCTCTAATATAAAAATATTCTTACTAGGACTTGTTTTGGTATCTACTCCATGTTTTATCTTCTTCCACCCAAAAAATATAAAAAGATCCATGTGTGTGTGCGTGTGTGCGTGCGTGTGTGTGTGTGTGTGTGTGTGTGTGTGTGTGTGTGTGTGTGTGTGTGTGTGTGTGTGTGTGTGTGTGTGTGTGTGTGTGTGTAAATAGAAATTGAACAACGATGTTCCATTTCACGAAGTTTTAGATTTTCCGAAACTGAAACAAATAACAACTAATATTTCCGAAATGGTTCTCTCTACAAAAAAAAATGTATTGGGATATAAATTGTGCTACAGAAATTAAACGCATCCAAACAAAATCTTACGTATCTCAACTAATGCGTCATGGTTTGTCAGAAACAGTCAACTACACAGAGAAACTGGAATCAGTACATTCAACAGTGAATTAAAGAACGTCCCTGGAGCAGTTATCACAGCAAGGTCTGATTTAATTTCAACTAATACTGGGCCCAATGGGGTTTACCTCATTTCAATGTTATCTATTATATTTTATTTATTGTTATGTGTATTTCAACAATGGTCTGTAGAGCACACATGCGCTGACCGATCAAAAAATCATTTAAAAAAAGCTATAGTGGATATTTATGCCTAGTCTAACCATTCAAATGTTTTGTTGCAGGTTACTCAACAATAACCACATCACTCGACTACAAAATGGAGTTTTCAACGGTCTGAGAGATTTGCGATACTTGTGAGTATATGGCCTATTAGTATTATTTACACTTATGCATGCATGCACAGGTGCATAGATGTACACCCACATGCATGCACACGTACAGATAGACCCTGACATATACGAGTAGTTGCAACATTAACATCACAAATACAATATCAATAAAACATCAGATAAATAAAACATAAACCATTATAGTTCTTTAAGCAATTAATTCACACGTGGCACGTTTGGGACTCTATACAAATAAAATATTACAATGAATAAGATTGTCTGCTCTTGTCTCGTAGAAACGTAAATCTTCATCTACATTTCCCTCATTGGTTGTTGCGTATTCCTTCCTCTGGTAGTTCTTATTGGTCATTCGCTCTTATTTGATCATTTCTTATAAATACGCCCCCTTTTCTTCGTAATCTAGCTCATTATGAAGTGCGATATCTTATTGGCCATTTCATTCATAACTAAAAGTCTTATTTTGTTCGAAATTTGTTTACCTTGCACTTTCTCTATCATCTCTTCCAAAAGTGCATTAAAACACATGTTGTGGTGTATGTTTTCCCACACATAGCGCAACTTCCAGATAGTTTCCTTTCAGTCCTGTATAGATATGGTCCGTGCCCAGTTAAGTAACATATCATTCAAAATAACACACTTTCAATCTTTCCTTAAGAAAAACACTAAAAATCTCAAGAAATAAAAAAAAAATGGATTTGTGTTTTTTACAGCCTTACGACCTTTATAAGTATGTCACGTGGCCTGTAAGTGATCGTGTCCATTTAAGTCAATAAGTTTCATTCTCCTTGCCACTAGATCGTTTTCTCATGTTTTTCTTCTTAGCACTGTTTGCTTTTTAGAATGTCCCACGTGATGCAGTTTTCAGTACATATGCGTGCAATTTAGTGCATACTCTTAGAAATAACATTAGAAGGAAATGGTGAGATAATTTCTCCATATCATGTATAACTTGTGAGTAATTAAGTGTTAAAGTTTATATTTCGATATGCAAATGAATTTAAACTTCACAAATTATTTTTATCCAAACTAATAAAAAATTTAAGAAATTATCTCATCAGTTTGCTAACATTCTATTAAAGAACATGACTAATATTATTAACTTTTTCTAATCAAAATTACATCATGGGGAACCATTTATAAATATATTAAAAATGATAAGAAAATATCAATATTAAATATGAACTAATTTGACTAAATGTATGAAATTTCACTATACAGTGATTGTTTTGTTAAAATTCCAAATAAATGCAATTAAAACTGTAGATTTTCAAAATTTCTCACATGGGCATCCTTAATCTTATGTCCACTGGCCATACACCTAAGGTTACCAAAAGAGCCATTGCAGGTGACGTATTGCTTGCTCTCGACAGTATAATAGGTATTTTTACCTTTTCTTAAAAATGCTTTTTATGGATTAAGGGGGCGTCAAAACATATATTTCCGGTGAAATCTCGACGTCGATTTTTTGGGTGGAATACAATACTTCCTCTACTTTCTATACGTAGTAGAAAATAAATTTGTTGAATAATATTTCTGTAGTCTATTAATTCTCAAATTTAATTTTATAAAAAAAAATTAACAAAAAATGTATTTATCTATTAGGAACTATCAAAATATTTAAAATGACTAGCACAGTTCCGTATTGGACAACTGCAGTATAAGTCTAAACGTCAAATTCCAGGCAATGCGCGGTATATGAGATATTTCATAGTGGAAATAAACTGTGAACATTGTGCTATCGAAGTGAACTAATGGCGCAGTGGGAATAAAACATAATTTGGTTTAGTTTGGAAACGATCTCAAGTACGTTAGCAGTGTTTACTGTTAAGATAATTGAATATGTGCGAGTGTGGGATTATCTGGCAAACTGGCAAACAGATTTTAATACTTGGAGAACTTTGATAAAGCGATAAATAGGGAAAGGTCATATGTACATAACGACATTGTGCACAATTAATTCCTTAAAGCCAGAAAATTCGTCAGAGAGAATGCTGATAAGGAAAATCTACGCAGACATTTTAAATTTAATAATTCTTTCGAATGTGTTATCGACAGATCTAAAGACATTTGACATGACAGAAAGAAACGATAATCCAGTTTTGTTTGAAGCCTCGAATTCATCTCGATAGATATCGAATTCTGTCATTCACATCGAAATGAAATGCATCTGAAGGAAACCACAAAGATATTTCCTACAGGAAAACGTTAGGAATAAGTAAGTCCAGGACAGAATTTACCAGTGTTTCTCATGCTGTGGGTCACGACCCATGCGGGGGTCGCGGGCAGTGTATTGGGGTATCGTCTGGGTTCTTTAAATGTTATATTTATTTTGAGTCTGAAAATATGTATTTGCAGTGAAATGTTTGGGTAGATGAGAATACTTGCTCTACCTAGTATACGTGGTAAAGTAAGGGGAATTGAGCACGTGAAGTTGTGTGTACATATGCCTGGCAAATCTTAACAAAAGCCAGCCAGACAGACAGACAGACAGCGACCGCTGCTATAATGAAACCGTTTCCGCTACCATTTTTAGGATTTGCTGCAAGTGAGAGAGAGAGAGACGAGGACCTTCCTCCGGAACTGCCGGTATGTACTGACACTCCTTCCTGCTTCTCGTTAGCAAGAGCAGCTACAGCCTGATTCACAAGCAGCTCCACTAAATGCACCAACTTGCACAGCCTCCAGATATCTACCTGCAACATTTCACTCCTCAGATCCATGAATACAAAACAATCTCACGTGTTGCACTCACATGACTTTCTCTACTCACTCTTGTACTAACCGTTCATTCTTACAAACTCTTATTCCTATATCTTCTTCGTGTTAGTTAAGATAAACATTTGTACAAATTATCTTATTGCTTATTTCCTTGTAGGTACAAGGGGAATATCAGAATACAGTAGACTTTGTGCGATAATCAAATGTTTGAGATTCTGTTGTCTTTGCACACTTAACATATAAAAAAAATGAACAACGATGATCCATTTCACGAAAGTTCTAAGTTTTCCGAAACACACACATAACAAGGAATATCTCTGAAATGGTTCACCCTACAACAAAGTTTATTGAGACATAAATTTTGTATTTTAGGAAGATCTACATTTTTTGTACAGTATGATTTGGTCTATCTCTAACGGTTTACCAGTTATGCAAAAGTCGACCAGAGTAAATACGACTACATAGGCTATAGCCAGAAAATTCAAGATATACATTTCATTTGTCATAAAAATATCTTAAACATATGACATTTTAATCAAAATCGTTAGAGCCATTTTCATGAAAATCAAAATTTGAGAAAAATTTTCCATGTAAAGGGTAGTTTAGTGTGGGACTATTTTCTTCAAAATCATCGTGACGCATCCTTGAAAGACATTGAACTTAAATACCAACTTTGGTTTTTGACCGACTTTTCGTTTTTGAGTTATGATGTCCACAGACTGACACACACACGGACCTTTTTCTAAAAATGCTTTTCAGGGGGCCTCAAAACATGTATTTCCGGTGAAATCTCGACACCGAAGTTTTGGGTGGAATATAATACTTCTTGTACTTGCTTGTAGAGAAAGTAAACAGCAATGTAGCCTAACCATAATTAATCGCTGTCATAAATACATCTTCAGGCTTCAGAAAAGGGAAACCCCTATCCCTATCCTGAAGACCAATAGCAACCCTGACAGTTACATGTTCACTCCACGTACAGTTTAAGTTGCCAAAATTCTCAATTCCAGCTTTTATTTTCTGTTCCGTTAGGTACAATAATTCATGCTAAGAGGTTGCAACTCTGCACAAGAACTGAGGGGAGAGCGCCTGTATTGTGAAGCTATCATAAGGATTCCCGACAGGAGGCGGCCGAAGTGCAACCGCGTTAGAGTCCAGTGAATTGAGCTAGACTGCTCTCGGCTGTCCTGATTTTGTCTTCATCTTTGACTGGCGTTGTACTGGGCGGGGACCTTTCAATATAGGCATAAATCTCCCTAAAATTGCCCTTTCTATTCGATAACTTTAAAATACCTAGTGGCAACAAATTATAAATGTAATTTTATTTTCTAAGTAAATACCTATATTGATATAACACAGGTCAAAAGCCAGTATAAAAATGATTTTATTTTCAAATTAGACCTTTTTGAAAATTATTTTTTTCAGCACATTGATTTCTAAAAGACAAGTAATTAAACCTGTGCTACAAATTTCGTATTTTTTTTTTCTTTTGGGCGTTTTTTAGTTATTTATTTTTAAATCCACGTAAAAATTCGTAAAAACTAGAAAATACAAATGATAATTTAAAAATTATTTTCTTTTGAATTAAAACTACTAAAACAAAGTTATATGAGAAATTTGTGCGTTATAATAGGTAAATTATATAATTAAGAAAGACCAACTTGCAAAGCTCCCACGATCTAGAGGACGGAAGGTCTACAGAGAGCATCCTTTTGCCCTGCCATGCAGTACCGAGACATCCACCTCAAAATTATAGTAAAGAAGTCTGAATATCACGTTCTCGGATCGAAGGTTTTTGTTCTTCATAGCTTCCTGCAGAGGCTCCTAGTCGCAATACTTGCAGAGGTCTTGGCGGGCGATAAACAAGCGATTTAAACAGCTTTGAGTTCTGAAGTTTGTACATGAACATAAGCATTTAGAATTTAGATATCGAGATTTCATATCTTTTGCACCTTTTTATAAATGTCTTTTAATTTTGGCTTTTGTCTCATTAGTTTGGTATATTTACCTATATATGTGCTTTAACTAGGCTTTTTATTTTATATTGGAATTTATATTTGGGTTTTGCCATCTTCCACCTCATAAAGGCGCTAATGACAATCACTATTGTTCTTCTGATAATCTTTCTCAGTCTTTCTCTGTGTCTGCAGTTTCTCTGTCCCTTATATCTTCACTATTACGATAGAATCACTCGACGACATATACGTACTCACTGACAGGCTGGCCGACTCACTCACGTAACTAAAGCTAACTGTATACGACGACTTAAACAACTAAACTGATTCAAAAACTAAAAACTACTGTCTCACTGCTCACGCTTTCTATGATGCTACTTATACTGGAGCCAATGTCACGTGTACCTACGCGCACGTGTGCAATGCCTTAGCGAGAATCAAGGAGAAGCTTCTCGATCTCTTGTTGTTATCGCGCATTATTACGATCATGTACACACACATAACCGCTCCTGACCACCCGGCCCCCTCACGTCCGTATATTGTTGTACGACCAATGTCACAATACATTACATGTTTTTATTTTTACTTTATTTTTTGTCGATTGTGTTTTTGATTAAAGTATTTACGTATTGCATATCTTTTAATTTTTATTTTATTTTTATCTCTTTATTGTCTACCGTATACACTTTACTATCTGTAAATATTAGAGGACTCGTCAGAAAATGAGTTGAAAAAATTATGAGAATGTAATACATAAGATTTTTCTTTTACTCATTCGAAGAGTAAAGAATTTCTAAACCACTGACTTTTTAACAATGTCATTCTCGGTCAGAATTATTGCAGTATTTGAAATGGACACTCTAGCGAGGGTAAACGGTAGAAAACAAGAGAGTAAAAGCGCCAGGTCCCATTAGTTGGTTTTAAGCACGTCTGTCGTCTGAAAAAGAAGCATTCTGTTGTTATCTATCTGTGCGAGCGGGCCGCAGGATTAATATTTTAGGTAATTTTTTGTGGTTACATAAGCTGCTCTAAAAACGATGATATGCCATATATTGGGGATATCTCTGGACGCGTCGCAAGAGGCTGAGGCGGGCGGGCGAGCGGGCGAGCGGGCGAAGAGCGGGGTCCAGTCGATAGTGCCGCCAGATAATTTCATTTAAAATTCCGAGCTTTGTCCGGCTTCCCGTGAATTACAGGATATTGCCATCTCTAATATAATGCTTAAACGTATTAAAAACTCTTTGTCTACCCTTTCTGCCATATTCCTACACCACTGGAAAGTAAGAAAAAGTACACCAGGGCACAAAATATGTTAACAGCGGCCTTTAAGTCCATCCTCTACTTATAATGCGTTTTATAACAGCACTAGGTGAAATACCCGGCGTTGTACGTCATTTGACAATTTGTGTCTACAACTTTTAGATTTAGAAAAACAGGTTAATATGCTATGTAAAGAAAAACTGAGCAGAGAAAATCATGTGAATGTAATACCTTGCATTTGTATTTCAGTGATGTAGAAAATTATATAAATTGTTTGTAGAAGGGCGAGTAGAGAAAGAGATGTGAATGTGTTACGTAAGAATGTAACACGTTGTATCGAAAACAAGTTGGCAACACTGCAGATTGTGTGGGTGTCACTTTCACTAGCTCAGTACATAAACAAACAGCGTAACGGTGCGTCTTGAAAACAAACTCATATCCTGCCTTGTCCTTCCGTGTTTACTGTGACAGTGTAGGCCAATCACAAACGTTACCTCCCAAAACATTACCGAAAGCGGAAGCTGTTTACATCCACAAACCAGGTCAATTTCCTGACCAACCTCAATGCAACATTGTCGACTTCCTTCACGTCTGAAAGAGCTGCTCTGAGTATTCCTTCAATTGTTTTAAGTGATTAATTATTTTGAAACCCTGTGTGATGTCCCTTGTCAGAAATAAGTTACTCTACGCATCTTACAAGTAAACTGTAGAGTGAACTATTTCGGAGATATTCCTTGTGCGAGTTCTGGAGAACTTATACTTCTGTGAAACGAACATCGTTGTTCATTTTTATATGTTAAGTGTGCAAAGAGAACGGAATCTAAAAGCTTTAAAAGATTAGACTATCGCTCAAGACCTACTGTATTCTAATATTCCCCTTGTACCTACAAGGAAATAAGCAATAAGATAATTTGTACAAATGTTTATCTCAACTAACACGAAGAAGCTATAGGAATGAGAGTTTGTAAGAATGGTTAGTACAAGAGTAGAGAAAGTCATGTGAGTGCAACACAAGATATTTTTGTAATAGGTATTATAGTCATTGTGGTATGGAATTTTGGTTTGATAGCGAGAAGATAAAAGTGCGACATGCCTGTTCATGAAGCGGTCCGAAAGTGCTATCGATTTATTGGATGTCACTAGCCCTGTGTAATCTGCTGCAGAAAATATCGGACAGGAGACACTCCAGGCTTTGTTGCTCTTCACTGCCAGAAAAAGTAAATAAATACATTGTTTCTCCGTCCGTCCCTCTATACATGTAACCAATTGAATACCGTCGCTTTTAGGAAACCTATCTGAAAACACACATCTAAGAAAAACATGAATGTAACAAATCGTAAATATCGGCAACCCACAACTGCTACCGCTGGCTTCATTAAAATGCTATACGTCTAACATACTTCTATGACGAATGAAATGTATATTTTGTATTTTCTGGCTACAGCCGCTGTAGTCGTATTTACTCTGGACGACTTTTGCATAACTGGTAAACCGTTAGAGATAGACCAAATCTTACTATACAAAAAATGTACTTCTTGCTAAAATACACAGTTTACGTCTTAATAAAATGTTTATAGTGTGAACCGTTTCTGAGATATTCTTTATTATTTGTGTGAGTTTTGGACAATTTATACTTCTATCAAATGGAACATCGATATTCAATTTTTCATTTGTTAACCGTGCAAAGAAAACGGACTTTGAAAGCTTTAAAGTATGCTCAAAGCGTAGTGTATTCCCATATTCCCCTTGTACCTACAAGGAAATAAACAATAAGATAATTTGTACAAATGTTTGTCTCAACTAACACGAAGAAGATATAGGAATAAGAGTTTGTAAGAATGGTTAGTACAAGAGTAGAGAAAGTCATGTGAGTGTAACACATCAGATTTTTAATATATGTTATTCTGGCAGCTGTTGCTGTCGAAAATGAAAAATTACAGTTTTTTTACATGGAAAGGGCAGTTTGAAGTCAATGGATTTTTTTTTTTTTTTTTTTTTTTTTTTTTAAATCTTCATGCATCTTCTTTCGATATTTGTGAACTTAAGAACCAAGTTTGGTATTTACAACACAACAAATATCTTATAGAATCTGTAGCATAAAGATCAACCTTTTGTAAATGACACAAATAAGAAAATTTCCGGAAAAATCGTATTATACCTTTTGTTTGGCAAATGTTATCTTACAATCGCAGAAAACAAACTTATCAAGGCATTCCCGTTCAAAAGAAAAAACAATCTGCGAATTATCCATACGATGAAATGGTGGAGCAGAAATCAAGATGAAGATTACACATACACACACACACACACACACACACACACACACACACACACACACACACACACACACACACACACACACACACACACAGAGGCAGGCAGGTCTATAGGGAAAAGAAGAATTTAATCAAGGCAGAGGATGAAAGTGAATTAAATCTCGGCTGAACCTATAAAATGTGAGTGGAATAACAAGAAACACAGGGTTAATATAAAAGGAGGAAATTTCTTTTTTAAAAAATGTTTCTTTCCGATACTGAGTCACACTTGGTGAAGCGCATTGTCATGGAAGAATATCGCTCGCTCAACCACTCAAATAGCTTCCATTAATTCACTCTCGGGAAAGAAAAACTGCCTACCCATAATCAGTTTATTCAGGTGTTAGTTGTGCAGGTTTCACGTCATGGTAGGTACATTCACATACAAATATGATGTGTTACCAACTTTTCGTTTTTGAGTTATGCTGTTTATAGACTGACACACACACGCGCGCGCGTAACCATTTTCAAATAATGCTTTTTTTTGGGGGGGGCGGGTTCAGGTGGCCTCGGTGATATCTCGACAATACTTCCTGTACTTACTATACGAAGTAGAGAAAGTAAAATCGTCTAACGAAGTCATCTGTCGTGAAAGATAAATGTGAAGTGGATGTTTTGTTTACTAATACGACTACTGCCACCAAGCATGCGTTCAGACTACAAGCCAGGCCAGCTTCATCGCCTATCTATGTGCTATGTGGGAGAAAATCTCACATGGACGTAAAGTTGACTACGCATCGACCGTAGATGTTGTGATTGGCATGAGATAGGAAGGGCACTGTCAATAACGCACCGCGCACTTCACACCACAGTTGCACTTTGTCATTGGAAGAGACTGCACACCCTCGCATACGAGCTTCCCCCTTGTGACATAGTCGCAGAGAGTTTCCCCCATGTCTAGGTATAAGCCACTGCAGGAACGAGGGGAAGGGTGCTATTCCTATGGTGGAACGAATCTTGTTCCGCAATACTTTCTGTAAGGCCAAAGATCTCGCATTATTGTGTCGCGCACAAAGGTGTGAAGGAAAACGAATAGTCTATCTCACTGGTGTTGTTCATTTCGGGTAACACAGCCATCTAAAAATATCAGGAAGCAAATTAGTTCCTAGGAAAATTATTAGACGAGGAGAATAAACAGTCTACCAACATACTTTTACTTACACCTCAGACGCTTCCATATTTTGGTTTATATCTTATGGATTAGCAGTTGGACGCACTTAAACAAGTCATTTAGGACGAACAGCTCTTCAAGGAAATTAGAATAGTCTATTCATTTGCAATATGAATATGCTAAACGTGTGATCTTCTACTAAAAATTCTTGAAGAAAATACAAATATTCGAAAAAGTTTCATGTAAAGCGTAGATTAGAACGGGGGAGGGGGGTTCTCAAAAATGGACATTTTTACTTCTCCACTACGTATAGTAAGTAGAGGAAGTATTGCATTCCAGCCAAAAATTCGATGTTGAGATTTCACCGCAAATATGTTTTGAGGCCCCCTAAATCCAAAAAAAGCAATTTTAGAGAAAGGTCCGTGTGCGTGTGCGAGTGTGTGTGTGTGCGCGAGAGTCTGTGTATGTGTGAGTGTCTGTGTGTGCGAGTGTGTGTGTGTGTGTGCCCGAGGGTCTGTGTATGTGCGAGTGTCTGTGTGTGCGAGTGTGTGTGTGTGCGAGTGTCTGTGTGTGCGAGTGTGTGTGTGTGCGAGTGTCTGTGTGTGCGAGTGTGTGTGAGTGTGTGTGTGCGAATGTGTGTGCATCTGTGAGTGTGTGTGTGCATGTGTGAGTGTGCGAGTGTGTGCGAGTGTGTGTGTGCATGTGCGAGTGTGTGCGTGTGTGTGCGAGTGCGTGCGTGTGCGAGTGTGTGTGTGCGAGTGCGTGCGTGTGCGAGTGTATGTGTGTGCGTGTGCGTCTGTGTGTGCGAGTGTGTATGTGTGTGCGTGTGCGTCTGTGTGCGAGTGTGTCTGTGTGTGCCTGTGCGAGTGTGTGTGTGCAAGTGTGTCTGTGTGTGTGCGAGTGTATGTGTGTGCGTGTGCGTCTGTGTGTGCGAGTGTGTCTGTGTGTGCGAGTGTATGTGTGTGCGTGTGCGTCTGTGTGCGAGTGTGTCTGTGTGTGCCTGTGCGAGTGTGTGTGTGCGAGTGTGTCTGTGTGTGTGTGCGAGTGTATGTCTGTGCGTGTGCGTCTGTGTGCGAGTGTGTCTGTGTGTGCCTGTGCGAGTGTGTGTGTGCGAGTGTGTCTGTGTGTGTGTGCGAGTGTATGTGTGTGCGTGTGCGTCTGTGTGTGCGAGTGTGTCTGTGTGTGCCTGTGCGAGTGTGTGTGTGTGCGAGTGTATGTGTGTGCGTCTGTGTGTGCGAGTGTGTCTGTGTGTGCCTGTGCGAGTGTGTGCGTGTGTGTGCGAGTGTGTGTGAGTGCGTCTGTGTGTGTGCGAGTGCGTCTGTGTGTGTGCGAGTGTGTATGCGAGTGTCTGTGTGCGAGTGTGTGTATGAGTGCGAGTGTGTCTGTGTGAGTGCGAGTATGTGTGTGCGAGTGTGTGCGTGTGCGCGAGTGTGTGCGTGTGCGAGTGTGTGTGCGAGTGCGTCTGTGTGTGTGCGAGTGTGTCTGTGTGTGCCTGTGCGAGTGTGTGTGCGAGTGTGTGTGTGTGCGAGTGTGTCTGTGTGAGTGCGAGTATGTGTGTGTGCGAGTGTATGTGCGAGTGTGTGTATTGTATGTGTGTGCGAGTGTGTGTGAGTGCGAGTGTGTGTGTGTGAGTGCGAGTATGTGTGTGTGAGTGCGAGTATGTGTGTGTGCGAGTGTATGTGCGAGTGTGTGTGTGTGCGAGTGTGTCTGTGTGAGTGCGAGTATGTGTATGTGCGAGTGTATGTGCGAGTGTGTGTGTTGTGTGTGTGAGTGCGAGTATGTGTATGTGCGAGTGTATGTGCGAGTGTGTGTGTTGTGTGTGTGAGTGCGAGTATGTGTATGTGCGAGTGTATGTGCGAGTGTGTGTGTGTGAGTGCGAGTGTGTCTGTGTGAGTGCGAGTATGTGTGTGTGCGAGTGTATGTGCGAGTGTGTGTGTGTGTGTGTGCGAGTGTGTCTGTGTGAGTGCGAGTATGTGTATGTGCGAGTGTGTGTGTTGTGTGTGTGAGTGCGAGTATGTGTATGTGCGAGTGTATGTGCGAGTGTATGTGCGAGTGTGTGTGTTGTGTGTGTGAGTGCGAGTATGTGTGTGTGCGAGTGTGTGTGTGAGTGCGAGTGTGTCTGTGTGAGTGCGAGTGTGTGTGCGAGTGTATGTGCGAGTGTGTGTGTGTGAGTGTGTCTGTGTGAGTGCGAGTATGTGTATGTGCGAGTGTGTGTGTTGTGTGTGTGAGTGCGTCTGTGTGAGTGCGAGTATGTGTATGTGCGAGTGTATGTGCGAGTGTATGTGCGAGTGTATGTGCGAGTGTGTGTGTGCGAGTGTGTGTGTTGTGTGTGCGAGTGCGTCTGTGTGAGTGCGAGTATGTGTATGTGCGAGTGTATGTGCGAGTGTATGTGCGAGTGTATGTGCGAGTGTGTGTGTGCGAGTGTGTGTGTTGTGTGTGCGAGTGCGTCTGTGTGAGTGCGAGTATGTGTATGTGCGAGTGTGTGTGTGCGAGTGTGTGTGTTGTGTGTGCGAGTGCGTCTGTGTGAGTGCGAGTATGTGTATGTGCGAGTGTATGTGCGAGTGTATGTGCGAGTGTGTGTGTGCGAGTGTGTGTGTGCGAGTGTGTGTGTTGTGTGTGCGAGTGCGTCTGTGTGAGTGCGAGTATGTGTATGTGCGAGTGTATGTGCGAGTGTATGTGCGAGTGTGTGTGTGCGAGTGTGTGTGTTGTGTGTGCGAGTGCGTCTGTGTGAGTGCGAGTATGTGTATGTGCGAGTGTGTGTGTGCGAGTGTGTGTGTTGTGTGTGCGAGTGCGTCTGTGTGAGTGCGAGTATGTGTATGTGCGAGTGTATGTGCGAGTGTATGTGCGAGTGTATGTGCGAGTGTGTGTGTGCGAGTGTGTGTGTTGTGTGTGCGAGTGCGTCTGTGTGAGTGCGAGTATGTGTATGTGCGAGTGTATGTGCGAGTGTATGTGCGAGTGTATGTGCGAGTGTGTGTGTGCGAGTGTGTGTGTTGTGTGTGCGAGTGCGTCTGTGTGAGTGCGAGTATGTGTATGTGCGAGTGTGTGTGTGCGAGTGTGTGTGTTGTGTGTGCGAGTGCGTCTGTGTGAGTGCGAGTATGTGTATGTGCGAGTGTATGTGCGAGTGTATGTGCGAGTGTGTATGTGCGAGTGTGTGTGTTGTGTGTGCGAGTGCGTCTGTGTGAGTGCGAGTATGTGTATGTGCGAGTGTATGTGCGAGTGTATGTGCGAGTGTATGTGCGAGTGTGTGTGTGCGAGTGTGTGTGTTGTGTGTGCGAGTGCGTCTGTGTGAGTGCGAGTGTGTGTGTGAGTGTGTGTGAGTGTATGTGCGAGTGTATGTGCGAGTGTGTGTGTGCGAGTGTGTGTGTTGTGTGTGCGAGTGCGTCTGTGTGAGTGCGAGTGTGTGTGCGAGTGTATGTGCGAGTGTATGTGCGAGTGTGTGTGTGCGAGTGTGTGTGTTGTGTGTGCGAGTGCGTCTGTGTGAGTGCGAGTGTGTGTGCGAGTGTATGTGCGAGTGTGTGTGCGAGTGTATGTGCGAGTGTGTCTGTGTGTGTGCGAGTGTGTCTGTGTGAGTGCGAGTGTGTGTGTGAGTGTGTGTGCGAGTGTATGTGCGAGTGTGTGTGTGTGAGTGTGTCTGTGTGAGTGCGAGTATGTGTATGTGCGAGTGTGTGTGTTGTGTGTGCGAGTGCGTCTGTGTGAGTGCGAGTATGTGTATGTGCGAGTGTATGTGCGAGTGTATGTGCGAGTGTATGTGCGAGTGTGTGTGTGCGAGTGTGTGTGTTGTGTGTGCGAGTGCGTCTGTGTGAGTGCGAGTATGTGTATGTGCGAGTGTATGTGCGAGTGTATGTGCGAGTGTATGTGCGAGTGTGTGTGTGCGAGTGTGTGTGTTGTGTGTGCGAGTGCGTCTGTGTGAGTGCGAGTATGTGTATGTGCGAGTGTGTGTGTGCGAGTGTGTGTGTTGTGTGTGCGAGTGCGTCTGTGTGAGTGCGAGTATGTGTATGTGCGAGTGTATGTGCGAGTGTATGTGCGAGTGTGTGTGTGCGAGTGTGTGTGTGCGAGTGTGTGTGTTGTGTGTGCGAGTGCGTCTGTGTGAGTGCGAGTATGTGTATGTGCGAGTGTATGTGCGAGTGTATGTGCGAGTGTATGTGCGAGTGTGTGTGTGCGAGTGTGTGTGTTGTGTGTGCGAGTGCGTCTGTGTGAGTGCGAGTATGTGTATGTGCGAGTGTGTGTGTGCGAGTGTGTGTGTTGTGTGTGCGAGTGCGTCTGTGTGAGTGCGAGTATGTGTATGTGCGAGTGTATGTGCGAGTGTATGTGCGAGTGTATGTGCGAGTGTGTGTGCGAGTGTGTGTGTTGTGTGTGCGAGTGCGTCTGTGTGAGTGCGAGTATGTGTATGTGCGAGTGTATGTGCGAGTGTATGTGCGAGTGTATGTGCGAGTGTGTGTGTGCGAGTGTGTGTGTTGTGTGTGCGAGTGCGTCTGTGTGAGTGCGAGTATGTGTATGTGCGAGTGTGTGTGTGCGAGTGTGTGTGTTGTGTGTGCGAGTGCGTCTGTGTGAGTGCGAGTATGTGTATGTGCGAGTGTATGTGCGAGTGTATGTGCGAGTGTGTATGTGCGAGTGTGTGTGTTGTGTGTGCGAGTGCGTCTGTGTGAGTGCGAGTATGTGTATGTGCGAGTGTATGTGCGAGTGTATGTGCGAGTGTATGTGCGAGTGTGTGTGTGCGAGTGTGTGTGTTGTGTGTGCGAGTGCGTCTGTGTGAGTGCGAGTGTGTGTGTGAGTGTGTGTGAGTGTATGTGCGAGTGTATGTGCGAGTGTGTGTGTGCGAGTGTGTGTGTTGTGTGTGCGAGTGCGTCTGTGTGAGTGCGAGTGTGTGTGCGAGTGTATGTGCGAGTGTATGTGCGAGTGTGTGTGTGCGAGTGTGTGTGTTGTGTGTGCGAGTGCGTCTGTGTGAGTGCGAGTGTGTGTGCGAGTGTATGTGCGAGTGTGTGTGCGAGTGTATGTGCGAGTGTGTCTGTGTGTGTGCGAGTGTGTCTGTGTGAGTGCGAGTGTGTGTGTGAGTGTGTGTGCGAGTGTATGTGCGAGTGTGTGTGTGTGAGTGTGTCTGTGTGAGTGCGAGTATGTGTATGTGCGAGTGTGTGTGTTGTGTGTGCGAGTGCGTCTGTGTGAGTGCGAGTATGTGTATGTGCGAGTGTATGTGCGAGTGTATGTGCGAGTGTATGTGCGAGTGTGTGTGTGCGAGTGTGTGTGTTGTGTGTGCGAGTGCGTCTGTGTGAGTGCGAGTATGTGTATGTGCGAGTGTATGTGCGAGTGTATGTGCGAGTGTATGTGCGAGTGTGTGTGTGCGAGTGTGTGTGTTGTGTGTGTGAGTGCGAGTATGTGTATGTGAGAGTGTATGTGCGAGTGTATGTGCGAGTGTGTGTGTTGTGTGTGTGAGTGCGAGTATGTGTGTGTGCGAGTGTGTGTGTGAGTGCGAGTGTGTCTGTGTGAGTGCGAGTATGTGTGTGTGCGAGTGTATGTGCGAGTGTGTGTGTGTGAGTGTGTCTGTGTGAGTGCGAGTATGTGTGTGTGCGAGTGTGTGTGTGAGTGCGAGTGTGTCTGTGTGAGTGCGAGTATGTGTGTGTGCGAGTGTATGTGCGAGTGTGTGTGTGTGAGTGTGTCTGTGTGAGTGCGAGTATGTGTGTGTGTGAGTGTATGTGCGAGTGTGTGTGTGCGAGTGTGTGTGTTGTGTGTGAGTGCGAGTATGTGTATGTGCGAGTGTATGTGCGAGTGTATGTGCGAGTGTGTGTGTTGTGTGTGTGTGTGCGAGTATGTGTGTGTGCGAGTGTGTGTGTGAGTGCGAGTGTGTCTGTGTGAGTGCGAGTGTGTGTGCGAGTGTGTGTGTGTGAGTGTGTCTGTGTGAGTGCGAGTATGTGTATGTGCGAGTGTGTGTGTGCGAGTGTGTCTGTGTGAGTGCGAGTATGTGTATGTGCGAGTGTATGTGCGAGTGTATGTGCGAGTGTGTGTGTTGTGTGTGTGAGTGCGAGTATGTGTGTGTGCGAGTGTGTGTGTGAGTGCGAGTGTGTCTGTGTGAGTGCGAGTGTATGTGCGAGTGTGTGTGTGTGAGTGTGTCTGTGTGAGTGCGAGTATGTGTATGTGCGAGTGTGTGTGTGCGAGTGTGTCTGTGTGAGTGCGAGTATGTGTATGTGCGAGTGTATGTGCGAGTGTATGTGCGAGTGTGTGTGTGCGAGTGTGTCTGTGTGAGTGCGAGTATGTGTATGTGCGAGTGTATGTGCGAGTGTATGTGCGAGTGTATGTGCGAGTGTGTGTGTGCGAGTGTGTGTGTTGTGTGTGCGAGTGTGTCTGTGTGAGTGCGAGTATGTGTATGTGCGAGTGTATGTGCGAGTGTATGTGCGAGTGTGTGTGTTGTGTGTGTGAGTGCGAGTATGTGTGTGTGCGAGTGTGTGTGTGAGTGCGAGTGTGTCTGTGTGAGTGCGAGTGTATGTGCGAGTGTGTGTGTGTGAGTGTGTCTGTGTGAGTGCGAGTATGTGTATGTGCGAGTGTGTGTGTGCGAGTGTGTCTGTGTGAGTGCGAGTATGTGTATGTGCGAGTGTATGTGCGAGTGTATGTGCGAGTGTGTGTGTGCGAGTGTGTCTGTGTGAGTGCGAGTATGTGTATGTGCGAGTGTATGTGCGAGTGTATGTGCGAGTGTATGTGCGAGTGTGTGTGTGCGAGTGTGTGTGTTGTGTGTGTGAGTGCGAGTATGTGTATGTGCGAGTATGTGTGTGCGAGTGTATGTGCGAGTGTGTGTGTTGTGTGTGTGAGTGCGAGTATGTGTGTGTGCGAGTGTATGTGCGAGTGTGTGTGTTGTGTGTGTGAGTGCGAGTATGTGTGTGTGCGAGTATGTGTGTGCGAGTATGTGTGTGCGAGTGTGTGTGCGAGTGTGTGTGTTGTGTGTGTGAGTGCGAGTATGTGTGTGCGAGTGTGTGTGAGTGCGAGTGTGTCTGTGTGAGTGCGAGTATGTGTGCGAGTGTGTGCGAGTGTGTCTGTGTGTGTGCGAGTATGTGTGCGAGTGTGTGCGAGTATGTGTGTGTGTGCGAGTGTGTCTGTGTGTGTGCGAGTGTATGTGCGAGTGTGTGTGTGTGTGTGCGAGTGTGTCTGTGTGAGTGCGAGTATGTGTATGTGCGAGTGTGTGTGTTGTGTGTGTGAGTGCGAGTATGTGTGTGCGAGTGTGTGTGCGAGTGTGTGTGTTGTGTGTGTGAGTGCGAGTATGTGTGTGTGCGAGTGTATGTGCGAGTGTGTGTGTTGTGTGTGTGAGTGCGAGTATGTGTGTGTGCGAGTGTATGTGCGAGTGTGTGTGTTGTGTGTGTGAGTGCGAGTGTGTGTGTGTGCGAGTGTATGTGTGTGAGTGCGAGTGTGTGTGTGTGAGTGCGAGTGTGTGTGTGTGAGTGCGAGTGTGTCTGTGTGAGTGCGAGTATGTGTGTGTGCGAGTGTATGTGCGAGTGTGTGTGTTGTGTGTGTGAGTGCGAGTATGTGTGTGTGCGAGTGTATGTGCGAGTGTGTGTGTTGTGTGTGTGAGTGCGAGTATGTGTGTGCGAGTGTGTGTGAGTGCGAGTGTGTCTGTGTGAGTGCGAGTATGTGTGCGAGTGTGTGCGAGTGTGTCTGTGTGTGTGCGAGTATGTGTGCGAGTGTGTGCGAGTATGTGTGTGTGTGCGAATGTGTCTGTGTGTGTGCGAGTGTATGTGCGAGTGTGTGTGTGTGTGTGTGCGAGTGTGTCTGTGTGAGTGCGAGTATGTGTATGTGCGAGTATGTGTGTGTGCGAGTGTATGTGCGAGTGTGTGTGTTGTGTGTGTGAGTGCGAGTATGTGTGTGTGCGAGTGTATGTGCGAGTGTGTGTGTTGTGTGTGTGAGTGCGAGTATGTGTGTGCGAGTGTGTGTGAGTGCGAGTGTGTCTGTGTGAGTGCGAGTATGTGTGCGAGTGTGTGCGAGTGTGTCTGTGTGTGTGCGAGTATGTGTGCGAGTGTGTGCGAGTATGTGTGTGTGTGCGAGTGTGTCTGTGTGTGTGCGAGTGTATGTGCGAGTGTGTGTGTGTGTGTGTGCGAGTGTGTCTGTGTGAGTGCGAGTATGTGTATGTGCGAGTGTGTGTGTTGTGTGTGAGTGCGAGTATGTGTATGTGCGAGTGTATGTGCGAGTGTATGTGCGAGTATGTGTGTGTGAGTGCGAGTATGTGTGTGTGCGAGTGTATGTGCGAGTGTGTGTGTGTGCGAGTGTGTCTGTGTGAGTGCGAGTATGTGTATGTGCGAGTGTATGTGCGAGTGTGTGTGTTGTGTGTGTGAGTGCGAGTATGTGTGTGTGCGAGTGTATGTGCGAGTGTGTGTGTTGTGTGTGTGAGTGCGAGTATGTGTATGTGCGAGTGTGTGTGCGAGTATGTGTCTGTGTGTGTGTGTGAGTGCGAGTGTGTCTGTGTGAGTGCGAGTGTGTCTGTGTGAGTGCGAGTATGTCTGTGTGAGTGCGAGTGTGTGTGCGAGTGTGTGTGAGTGCGAGTGTGTCTGTGTGAGTGCGAGTATGTGTGCGAGTGTGTGTGAGTGCGAGTGTGTCTGTGTGAGTGTGTGTGAGTGCGAGTGTGTCTGTGTGAGTGCGAGTATGTGTGCGAGTGTGTGCGAGTGTGTCTGTGTGAGTGCGAGTGTGTCTGTGTGAGTGCGAGTATGTGTGTGTGCGAGTGTGTGCGAGTGTGTCTGTGTGTGTGTGTGAGTGCGAGTGTGTCTGTGTGAGTGCGAGTGTGTCTGTGTGAGTGCGAGTATGTGTGTGCGAGTGTGTGCGAGTGTGTCTGTGTGAGTGCGAGTGTGTGTGCGAGTGTGTGTGAGTGCGAGTGTGTCTGTGTGAGTGTGTGTGAGTGCGAGTGTGTCTGTGTGAGTGCGAGTATGTGTGCGAGTGTGTGCGAGTGTGTCTGTGTGAGTGCGAGTGTGTCTGTGTGAGTGCGAGTATGTGTGTGTGCGAGTGTGTGCGAGTGTGTCTGTGTGAGTGCGAGTGTGTCTGTGTGAGTGCGAGTGTGTGTGCGAGTGTGTGTGAGTGCGAGTGTGTCTGTGTGAGTGCGAGTGTGTGTGCGAGTGTGTGTGAGTGCGAGTGTGTCTGTGTGTGCGAGTGTGTGTGAGTGCGAGTGTGTCTGTGTGAGTGCGAGTATGTGTGTGCGAGTGTGTGTGAGTGCGAGTGTGTCTGTGTGAGTGCGAGTATGTGTGCGAGTGTGTGCGAGTGTGTCTGTGTGAGTGCGAGTGTGTGTGCGAGTGTATGTGCGAGTGTGTCTGTGTGTGTGCGAGTGTGTGTGCGAGTGTGTGCGAGTGTGTCTGTGTGAGTGCGAGTATGTGTGCGAGTGTGTGCGAGTGTGTCTGTGTGACTGCGAGTGTGTGTGCGAGTGTATGTGCGAGTGTGTCTGTGTGTGTGCGAGTGTGTGTGCGAGTGTGTGTGAGTGCGAGTGTGTCTGTGTGAGTGCGAGTATGTGTGTGCGAGTGTGTGTGAGTGCGAGTGTGTCTGTGTGAGTGCGAGTATGTGTGCGAGTGTGTGCGAGTGTGTCTGTGTGAGTGCGAGTGTGTGTGCGAGTGTATGTGCGAGTGTGTCTGTGTGTGTGCGAGTGTGTGTGCGAGTGTGTGCGAGTGTGTCTGTGTGAGTGCGAGTGTGTGTGCGAGTGTATGTGTGAGTGTGTCTGTGTGAGTGCGAGTATGTGTGTGTGCGAGTGTATGTGCGAGTGTGTGCGAGTGTGTCTGTGTGTGTGCGAGTGTCTCTGTGTGAGTGCGAGTATGTGTGTGTGCGAGTGTGTGCGAGTGTGTCTGTGTGTGTGCGAGTGTGTCTGTGTGAGTGCGAGTATGTGTGTGTGCGAGTGTGTGCGAGTGTGTCTGTGTGTGTGCGAGTGTGTCTGTGTGAGTGCGAGTATGTGTGTGTGCGAGTGTATGTGCGAGTGTGTGCGAGTGTGTCTGTGTGTGTGCGAGTGTCTCTGTGTGAGTGCGAGTATGTGTGTGTGCGAGTGTGTGCGAGTGTGTCTGTGTGTGTGCGAGTGTGTCTGTGTGAGTGCGAGTATGTGTGTGTGCGAGTGTGTGCGAGTGTGTCTGTGTGTGTGCGAGTGTGTCTGTGTGAGTGCGAGTATGTGTGTGTGCGAGTGTATGTGCGAGTGTGTCTGTGTGTGTGCGAGTGTGTGTGCGAGTGTATGTGCGAGTGTGTCTGTGTGTGTGCGAGTGTGTGTGCGAGTGTGTCTGTGTATGTGCGAGTGTGTGTGCGAGTGTATGCGAGTGTGTCTGTGTGTGTGCGAGTGTGTCTGTGTATGTGCGAGTGTGTGTGCGAGTGTGTGCGAGTGTGTCTGTGTGTGTGCGAGTGTGTCTGTGTATGTGCGAGTGTGTGTGCGAGTATGTGTGTGCGAGTGTGTCTGTGTGAGTGCGAGTGTGTGTGCGAGTGTGTGTGTGCGAGTGTGTCTGTGTATGTGCGAGTGTGTGTGCGAGTATGTGTGTGCGAGTGTGTCTGTGTGAGTGCGAGTGTGTGTGCGAGTGTGTGTGTGCGAGTGTGTCTGTGTATGTGCGAGTGTGTGTGCGAGTGTGTCTGTGTGTGTGCGAGTGTGTCTGTGTGAGTGCGAGTGTGTGTGCGAGTATGTGTGTGTGTGCGAGTATGTGTGTGTGTGCGAGTGTGTCTGTGTGAGTGCGAGTGTGTGTGCGAGTGTGTGTGTGCGAGTGTGTCTGTGTATGTGCGAGTGTGTGTGCGAGTGTGTCTGTGTGTGTGCGAGTGTGTCTGTGTATGTGCGAGTGTGTGTGCGAGTATGTGTGTGTATGCGAGTGTGTCTGTGTGAGTGCGAGTGTGTGTGCGAGTGTGTGTGTGTGTGTGCGAGTGTGTCTGTGTATGTGCGAGTGTGTGTGCGAGTATGTGTGTGTATGCGAGTGTGTCTGTGTGAGTGCGAGTGTGAGTGCGAGTGTGTGTGCGAGTGTGTGCGAGTGTGTCTGTGTGTGTGCGAGTGTGTCTGTGTGAGTGCGAGTATGTGTGTGTGCGAGTGTATGTGCGAGTGTGTCTGTGTGAGTGCGAGTGTGTGTGCGAGTGTATGTGCGAGTGTGTCTGTGTGTGTGCGAGTGTGTGTGCGAGTGTGTGCGAGTGTGTCTGTGTGAGTGCGAGTGTGTGTGCGAGTGTGTGCGAGTGTGTCTGTGTGTGTGCGAGTGTGTCTGTGTGAGTGCGAGTATGTGTGTGTGCGAGTGTGTGTGCGAGTGTGTGCGTGTGCGCGAGTGTGTGTGCGAGTGCGTCTGTGTGTGTGCGAGTGTGTCTGTGTGTGCCTGTGCGAGTGTGTGTGCGAGTGTGTCTGTGTGTGTGCGAGTGTGTGTGCGAGTGTGTGCGAGTGTGTCTGTGTGAGTGCGAGTGTGTGTGCGAGTGTGTGCGAGTGTGTCTGTGTGTGTGCGAGTGTCTCTGTGTGAGTGCGAGTATGTGTGTGTGCGAGTGTGTGCGAGTGTGTCTGTGTGTGTGCGAGTGTGTCTGTGTGAGTGCGAGTATGTGTGTGTGCGAGTGTGTGTGCGAGTGTGTGCGTGTGCGCGAGTGTGTGTGCGAGTGCGTCTGTGTGTGTGCGAGTGTGTCTGTGTGTGCCTGTGCGAGTGTGTGTGCGAGTGTGTCTGTGTGTGTGCGAGTGTGTGTGCGAGTGTGTGCGAGTGTGTCTGTGTGAGTGCGAGTGTGTGTGCGAGTGTGTGCGAGTGTGTCTGTGTGTGTGCGAGTGCGTCTGTGTGTGTGCGAGTGTGTCTGTGTGTGCCTGTGCGAGTGTATGTGCGAGTGTGTCTGTGTGTGTGCGAGTGTGTGTGCGAGTGTGTGCGAGTGTGTCTGTGTGAGTGCGAGTGTGTGTGCGAGTGTGTGCGAGTGTGTCTGTGTGTGTGCGAGTGTGTCTGTGTGAGTGCGAGTATGTGTGTGTGCGAGTGTGTGTGCGAGTGTGTGCGTGTGCGCGAGTGTGTGTGCGAGTGCGTCTGTGTGTGTGCGAGTGTGTCTGTGTGTGCCTGTGCGAGTGTGTGTGCGAGTGTATGTGCGAGTGTGTCTGTGTGAGTGCGAGTATGTGTGCGAGTGTGTGCGTGTGTGTCTGTGTGAGTGCGAGTGTGTCTGTGTGTGCCTGTGCGAGTGTGTGTGCGAGTGTATGTGCGAGTGTGTCTGTGTGAGTGCGAGTGTGTGTGCGAGTGTGTGCGTGTGCGCGAGTGTGTGCGTGTGCGAGTGTGTGTGCGAGTGCGTCTGTGTGTGTGCGAGTGTGTCTGTGTGTGCCTGTGCGAGTGTGTGTGCGAGTGTGTGTGTGCGAGTGTGTCTGTGTGTGTGCGAGTGTGTCTGTGTGTGCCTGTGCGAGTGTGTGTGCGAGTGTATGTGCGAGTGTGTCTGTGTGTGTGCGAGTGTGTGTGTGCGAGTGTGTGCGTGTGCGCGAGTGTGTGCGTGTGCGAGTGTGTGTGCGAGTGCGTCTGTGTGTGTGCGAGTGTGTCTGTGTGTGCCTGTGCGAGTGTGTGTGCGAGTGTGTGTGTGCGAGTGTGTCTGTGTGAGTGCGAGTATGTGTGTGTGCGAGTGTGTGTGTTGTGAGAGAGAGTGCGTGCGCCCAAGAAGTTGAAAGTTTGGCCACCAGTATGAGTGAAGAAGCGCCCTAGCCTTACTTGAAGCATATTTTTTGTCAGTAGCTGTACACAAATTGGAGCTAATACCAGGGAAACTGACTTGCCTGCTGCAGTGTTTTATATGGTGAATCCCCCGCGGGTTAGTTAATAGATATGGAAATTTGGGTAGCTACGTGACCCTTTGGAGAGCCAGGCTGCCTGCCACACACGTAATGTTTACTCATGTGATGGTCTTCGAGCGCACAGCAGTAATGAAAAGCTAACGGAGCCGCCGCCAAAGTAAATGTTTATAATTTAAAGGAGGACCTACTCGTCCATGCCACAGTTAGTTAAAGTGCACTCACAGCTTTTTATTGGGGATCTTCAAAGCGGCCGCCGCTCCCCGACTATCGATATTTAATACCTAACTCTGTCCAATAAATTAATTTATATAAAAGCCAAGGTAACCGTACGCATGGGTGGTGTATTTCATGCCCTAAAGAAACGGGGGTGATATTGCGGGGAAAAAATCACATAATCTTCACTGCTCACTCTTGTATAAACTTCCCTCAATAACGCTTTCTACTTTTCTACTATGTATAGTAGGTAGGGGAAGTATTTTATTGAAATCAAAAAATTCGATGTCTAGATTTCATCGGAAATATATGTTTTGAGATCAACTAAATTCCTCCAAAACATGTTTAAAAATCTGATGTGTTGCACTCACATGACTTTCTCTACTCTTGTACTAACCATTCTTACAAACTCTTATTCCTATATCTTCTTCGTGTTAGTTGACATAAACATCTGAACAAATTATCTTATTGCTTATTTCCTTGTAGATACAAGGGGGATATGGGAATTTAGTAGGCTTTGTGCGATAGTCAAATGTTTTAATGCTTTGAGATCCCGTTCTCTTTACACACTTAACATATAACAAAATAAAACGATGTTCCATTTCACGACAGCTTTTTGTTTTCCGAAACTCACACAAATAACAAGGAATATCTCCGAAATGGTTCACCCTACAAGAACATTTATTGAGACATAAATTGTGTTTTAGCAAGATCTACATTTTTGTACAGTATGGTTTGGTCTATCTCTAATGGTTAACCAGTTATGCAAAAGTCGTCCAGAGTAAATACGACTACAGGGGCTATAGCCAGAAAATTCAAGATATACATTCATTTGTCATAAAAATATCTCAAACATATGACATTTTAATAAAAATCGTTAGTCATTTTTAAGAAAATCAACATTTCCGAAAAATTTTGAATGTAATGGGTAGTTTAGGGTGGGTCTATTTTCTTCAAACTCTTTGTGTCACATCCTTGAATAACATTAAACTTAAATACCAACTTTGGTTTTTAACCGACTTTTCGTATTTGAGTTATGCTGTCCACAGAGTGACTGACACAGATTGACACACACACACACACACACACACACACACACACACACACACACACACACACACACTAAAACTAAAACTAAAAACTGAACTGTATACAAATTAACTATACTATACAAACACCCCGGGTTGTGGACCACTTCCCGAATAGACTATAAAACCCTTTTGACGTGCCACGTTTCTCCTGTTTACTCGCGTGAGTGCTATGGGGAAGCTTGACCTTGAGAGCCTTATACATGCGGCGTCCTTGTTATGTGGTACCAGATTGCTTGGCCCGACGTCCTTGTGACGTCGGCCATGGCGCACAACAAATATCTATGTGTGTTTATACACACACTCCTAACTGTTTTAAATTACTTTCTATGTCATCACTCCAGCTAAGTCTCGGTCTTCCTCCATTTCTACTATTCTGCTCACTGCTCTATCCTGTCTCATGGCCTAGCCATGTCAATCTTCTTGATGCCACAATGTCAGGAGCGTTATATTTGTTCATAATTTCCAAGTTTGTTCGGCTTCTCCATATGTAAGTTTGAAATACTGCACTATGAACTCTTCGGAGCATTTTCCTTTCCCAAGTCACTAGTTGCTTTTCTGACTTGTCTATTAATGTCCACGATTCTGCTCCATATATTACAATAGCCTTTATATAATCGCCGCGTTTAACATCTATAGTAATATCGGCGACTTTTCTTTTAGAGCAATTGCTCATCGTGTATGATGTTCGCTCGTTTGCTGTTTGTGTGACTTTGGGCTTGTTTAGTAAACTATTTTTATAAAAATTAAATTGACACACATTTATACTGTCACTCAAATTTCTACACAAGGGAGAGTGGCTAAAAAAATGCTCACACTGCAGGCGGGAATCGAACCCTGTATCTCTGGGTTTCTAAAATACACGCTAACCATTAGACCACAGATAGATTGAGTATGATTTTAAATGTGCATTTGTGTTTGTTTCAGGTATCTATACAAGAACAGAATGAGAGAAATCGAAAGTAAAGTTTTCCAAGGCCTCAATAAGTTGGAGCAACTGTAAGTATACAAGTGCACCTTCAACTGTTCTGGTAAAATGATAATTCGTTAGTTTTTTTCTTTTGCTTCAACATCAGGAACTATAATAATAAGCACATATAAAGCTTTAAATAATGTTTTATCTGTGATAATGGCACGGTACATACCTCAATCAAATATTACTCGAGAATCAGTAAGTAAAGTGCGTGTTAAACACAAGTACACAAGTCGACTAAGGTATACATAACCAAGCCTTGCTACATTAAGAGGTCTATTGACGTGAAAGAATTACACATTATTTTATATAATATTTCTGCATTATCGGCCAGAGTTTGAGTTTTGTATCTTCCTTCTAAGTGCCTTTAAAATTCTGTGCTGAATTTCAGCTAAAAAGTGGTACAGATTTAGAAAAATAGTATATACAGGTTTTAATATAATTTTAATTGCAATACCAAAAATACTATATAAAATAAGTTATAATGGAAGTTTATAAAACTTAATTCCCTTTGATTAATAAGAACGTTAAATGATATCTTATTGGACTGATTTTTGACAGTATACTTTATTAACCTTTGATACTTTATTCAACATATTTCTTTTTCTGTAGCTTCCTTCATAGTAACTTGTAGAAAACGTTAAACTGACGCAAACGTGAAACAAAATGCTCTATTATTTTGTATAGGAGCATGCTGGCATCAAGAACTACAGATCTGCTTTGTGGATAACCTCCAAGGCTTATTTATACAAATATACCTATATTCCGTACTTTTGTGGTTTAGTTGAATATGTTGGTTGGCAATGTTAGTGTAAGAATTTGAGTTCTCTTGTGTACCAAGTTAATGTAAATACGTGATTAGTTGCATTTGGAAAATATCACAACTGTCAAACATTTACTCTCCAAGCACAAACCCTATGAAATACAACAATGAGTGGTTTTATTTTATTTGTCAATACATCACCATTAAGTAGAAATACTAATGGACATGTTCAAAGATATATGCTGTAATGATTACACACACACACACACTCACACACACACACACACACACACACACACACACACTCGCACACACACACACACTCACACACACACACACTCACACACACACACACACTCACACACACACACACACACTCGCGCACACACACACACACACACACACACACACACTCACACACACACACACACACACACACACTCTCGCACACACACACACTCACACACACACACACTCGCACACACACACTCACACACACACACTCGCACACACACACTCACACACACACACTCGCACACACACACACACACACACACACACACGCGCGCGCGCGCGCACTGTCACAGACACACATGTTTGGAATAGTCAAAGTATTAAATTTAAAGTGTCCAGTCATTTTTACTTTCTCTACTGGTTCTCTACACCCAAAAATTGGATGTCGAGATTTCACCGGAAATATATTTTTTGCGACTCCTGAATCAAAAAGAAAGCATTTTTAGAAAAAGGTGTGTGCGTCTGTCTGTGGACAGCATAACTCAAAAACGAAAAATCGGTTAAAAAACCAAACTTTTTATTTAAGTTTAATGTCTTTCAAGGATACGATGCGAAGATTTTGAAGAAAATAGCCCCACCCTAAACTACCCTTTACTTGGAAAATTTATCAAAAATTTTGATTTTCTTGAAAATGGCTCAAACGATTTTGATTAAAATGCCATGTGTTTAAGATATTTGTATGACAAATGAAATGTATATTTTGAATTTTCTGGCTATAGCTAATGTAGTCGTGTTTATCCTGGATGACTTTTGAATATCTCGTAAACCGTAAGAGAGAGACCAAATCTTACTGTACAAAAAATGTAGGTATCGCTGAAATACACAATTTATGTCTAAATAAATTTTTTTGTAGAGTGAACCATTTCGGAGATATTCCTTGTTATGTGTGTGAGTTTCGGAAACCTTAACTTTCGTGAAATGGAACATCGTTGTTCATCTTTTTATGTTAAGTGTGCAAAGAGAACGGGATCTCAAAGCTTAAAAATATTTGACTATCGTTCAAAGCCTAGTGTATACTAATATTCCCCTTGTACCTACAAGGAAATAAGCAATAAGATAATTTGTACAAATGTTTATCTCAATTAACACGAAGAAGATATAGGAATAAGAGTTTGTAAGAATGGTTAGTACAAGAGTGAGTAGAGAAAGTCATGTGAGGCAATACATCAGATTTTTTTAAAATTGAGTTTATTTTCATTCATTTGCATTATTCCATACTTATGAGCCATGACACACTACAATTTGTAGTTGAAATTCAGAATGGTTAGCAATACAAACTTGCTTAGGGTTTTAAACACTGTTACCAATTTAGTGAATCATGCTCAAGTTAGTTTGGTCACCCCTGTTCAGATATATGTGAAGTGTAACAGGTACGATGACGTCACTCACTCGCCAGATTCCCCAGACAAGGCTGTGTGTTGTTTTTGGAAGCTAGGACCTCGTTATTTTCACGGAGGTTCATATTTTGCTTGGAAAATTGTCTTATTCCTTTTTTGACTATCCTTCTATACGAGCCTCTGTCACTTTCCTTCTTATTCAGATAATGCCTTATTCTTCTTGTCTTGTGAGTTCTAAGGGAGCCAAGAATCTCTTTCAGATAATATGTATATATCGCAGCAACGGTTTCCTTCTAACAACCCCTTTGTGTTTGTTTAAAATCAATACACGCTTACGGGTAGTTACTACAAAATAATGCCCTTTCTGTAAAAGAGAGCATGTGTTGCGCTCATATTGCCTTCTCTACTCATTTCTGAGCAAATTCTACAAAGGTTTATTTCTCTATCTGCTTCATGTTAATAGATGTAAACGTTTCTAGAAATAGTTTTATTGTTTATTTTCTTGTAGGTTCAATGGGAATAAGGGAATACAGTAGACTTCAAGTTATAGTCAAATGTTTTAAGAGCTGGTCACTATGTGATGACTTGAAATTCTATTCTGTTTGCAATGCCAAGAGATAAAAAGTCTGATCTGTGGCACTCACATGACTTTCTCTACTCACTCTTGTACTAACCATTCTTACAAACTCTTATTCCTATATCTTCTTCGTGTTAGTTGAGATAAACATTTGTACAAATTATCTTATTGTTTATTTCCTTGTAGGTACAAGGGGAATATTAGAATACAGTAGGTTTTGTGCGATAGTCAAATCTTCTAAAGCTTTAACATCCAGTTCTCTTTGCACGGTTAACATATAAAAAATGAATAACTGTTCCATTTGAGCAGAGTTTTAGTGTTTTAAAATTCCCACAAATAACAAAGAATATCTCCGAAATGGTTTAGTCTACGGAAAAAAAAAAAATTTATTTGGACGTATGTTGTGTGTTTTAGCAAGATCTACATGTGTTTGTTCATTTAACGGTTTACCAGTTATACAAAAGTTATCCAGAGTAAATAGGGCTACATGGGTTATAACCAGAAAATTCAAAATATACATTTCGTTTGTCATAAAATTTCATTTTAATCAAAATCGTTAGTCATTTTCAAGAAAATAAAAATTTTGGTAAAGTTTCCCATGTAAAGGGTAGTTTTGGGTGGAGGAATTTTCTTCAAAATCTTCGTGTGACATACTTGAAAGATATTTAAGTTAAATACCAACTTTGGTGTTTAGTGGACTTTTCGTGTTTAAGTTATGCTGTCCACAGACTAACAATGGCGGTCGATTTTCTAAAAAATTTTTTTTTTATTCAGGGGACCTCAAAACAATTTCCGGTGAAGTCTGGACATCGAATTGCGTGTAATACAATATTTCCCCTACTTACGATACGTAGTAGAGAAAGTGAAGAATAAGCAAGCGGTTGTCAGACTGTTCCAGCTTTAATGTGTGTGCGTGCGTGTGTGTGCGTGCGTGCGTACATGTGTGTGCGTGTGTGTGCATGCGTACATGTGCGTGCGTGTGTGTGCGTGCGTACATGTGCGTGCGTGTGTGTGCGTGCGTACATGTGCGTGCGTGTGTGTGCGTGCATACATTGCGTGCGTGTGTGTGCGTGCATGTCTGTGCATGCGTACATGTGTGTGCGTGCGTGTGTGTGCATGCGTACATGTGCGTGCGTGTGTGTGCATGCGTACATGTGCGTGCGTGTGTGTGCGTGCGTACATGTGTGTGCGTGCGTGTGTGTGCATGCGTACATGTGTGTGCGTGCGTGTGTGTGCATGCGTACATGTGTGTGCGTGCGTGTGTGTGCATGCGTACATGTGCGTGCGTGTGTGTGCATGCGTACATGTGCGTGCGTGCGTGTGTGTGCATGCGTACATGTGTGTGCGTGCGTGTGTGTGCATGCGTACATGTGTGTGCGTGCGTGTGTGTGCATGCGTACATGTGTGTGCGTGCGTGTGTGCATGCGTACATGTGCGTGCGTGCGTGTGTGTGCATGCGTACATGTGCGTGCGTGCGTGTGTGTGCATGCGTACATGTGTGTGCGTGCGTGTGTGTGCATGCGTACATGTGTGTGCGTGTGTGTGCATGCGTACATGTGCGTGCGTGTGTGTGCATGCGTACATGTGCATGCGTGTGTGTGCATGCGTACATGTGCGTGCGTGTGTGTGCATGCGTACATGTGCGTGCGTGCGTGTGTGCATGCGTACATGTGCGTGCGTGTGTGTGCATGCGTACATATGCGTGCGTGTGTGTGCATGTGTACATGTGCGTGCATGCGTGTGTGCATGCGTACATGTGCGTGCGTGTGTGTGCATGCGTACATGTGCGTGTGTGTGCATGCGTACATGTGCGTGCGTGTGTGTGCATGCGTGTGTGTGCATGCGTACATGTGCGTGCGTGTGTGTGCATGCGTACATGTGTGTGCGTGTGTGCATGCGTACATGTGCGTGCGTGCGTGTGCATGCGTACATGTGCGTGCGTGCGCGTGTGTGCATGCGTACATGTGCGTGCGTGTGTGTGCATGCGTACATGTGCGTGTGTGTGCATGCGTACATGTGCGTGCGTGTGTGTGCATGCGTGTGTGTGCATGCGTACATGTGCGTGCGTGTGTGTGCATGCGTACATGTGTGTGCGTGTGTGCATGCGTACATGTGCGTGCGTGCGTGTGCATGCGTACATGTGCGTGCGTGCGTGTGTGTGCATGCGTACATGTGCGTGCGTGTGTGTGCATGCGTACATGTGTGTGCGTGTGTGCATGCGTACATGTGCGTGCGTGCGTGTGCATGCGTACATGTGCGTGCGTGCGTGTGTGTGCATGCGTACATGTGCGTGCGTGTGTGTGCATGCGTACATGTGTGTGCATGCGTGTGTGTGCATGCGTACATGTGTGTGCATGCGTGTGTGTGCATGCGTACATGTGCGTGCGTGTGTGTGCATGCGTACATGTGCGTGCGTGCGTGTGTGTGCATGCGTACATGTGCGTGCGTGCGTGTGTGTGCATGCGTACATGTGCGTGCGTGTGTGCATGCGTACATGTGCGTGCGTGTGTGTGCGTGCGTGTGTGTGCATGCGTACATGTGCGTGCGTGTGTGTGCATGCGTACATATGCGTGCGTGCGTGTGTGCATGCGTACATGTGCGTGCGTGTGTGTGCATGCGTACATGTGCGTGCGTGTGTGTGCATGCGTACATGTGCGTGCGTGCGTGTGTGTGCATGCGTACATGTGCGTGCGTGTGTGCATGCGTACATGTGCGTGCGTGCGTGTGTGTGCGTGCGTGTGTGTGCATGCGTACATGTGCGTGCGTGTGTGTGCATGCGTACATGTGCGTGTGTGTGCATGCGTACATGTGCGTGCGTGTGTGTGCATGCGTACATGTGCGTGTGTGTGCATGCGTACATGTGCGTGCGTGCCTGCATGCGTACATGTGCGTGCGTGTGTGTGCATGCGTGTGTGTGCATGCGTACATGTGCGTGCGTGTATGTGACTGCGTACATATGCGTGCGTGCGTGTGCATGCGTACATGTGCGTGCGTGTGCATGCGTACATGTGCGTGCGTGTGTGTGCATGCGTACATGTGCGTGCGTGTGTGTGCATGCGTACATATGCGTGCGTGTGTGTGCATGCGTACATGTGCGTGCGTGCGTACATGTGCGTGCGTGTGTGTGCATGCGTACATGTGCGTGCGTGTGTGTGCATGCGTACATATGCGTGCGTGCGTGTGTGCATGCGTACATGTGCGTGCGTGTGTGTGCATGCGTACATGTGCGTGCGTGTGTGTGCATGCGTACATGTGCGTGCGTGTGTGTGCATGCGTACATGTGTGTGCGTGTGTGCATGCGTACATGTGCGTGCGTGCGTGTGTGTGCGTGTGTGTGCATGCGTACATGTGTGTGCGTGTGTGTGCATGCGTACATGTGCGTGCGTGCGTGTGTGCATGCGTACATGTGCGTGCGTGTGTGTGCATGCGTACATGTGCGTGCGTGTGTGTGCATGCGTACATGTGCGTGCTTGCGTGTGTGTGCGTGCGTGTGTGTGCATGCGTACATGTGCGTGCGTGTGTGTGCATGCGTACATATGCGTGCGTGCGTGTGTGCATGCGTACATGTGCGTGCGTGTGTGCATGCGTACATGTGCGTGCGTGTGTGTGCATGTGTACATGTGCGTGCGTGCGTGTGTGTGCATGCGTACATGTGCGTGCGTGTGTGTGCATGCGTACATGTGCGTGCGTGCGTGTGTGTGCATGCGTACATGTGCGTGCGTGTGTGTGCATGCGTACATGTGCGTGCGTGTGTGTGCATGCGTACATGTGCGTGCGTGCGTGTGTGTGCATGCGTACATGTGTGTGCGTGTGTATGTGCGCGTGTGTGTGTGTTTGTGTGTGTGCGTGTGTATGTGCGCGTGTGTGTATCTGTGTTTGTGTGTGTGTATCTGTGTTTGTGTGTGTGTGTTTGTGTGTGTGCGCCTGCGTGCGTGTATCTGTGTTTGTGTGTGTGCGCCTGCGTGCGTGTGTGTGCATGACTCGCCACTCCGACTGCGGATTTAGAAACGTCGCGCCGTCCAAAATATCAGGTTTCGTGTTTGCTCTGCGGAACTTCTTCACGGTGACCAAGTAGCTTCTGTGTGATGTGGGATGTGGGAGGGGATAAAGGAAGACGCTTCGTAAACAAACAACCCAAATTAAACCTCCACCGAAATGTTTTATATTGTTGCTGCAGTTGAACCTGTTTTAGGCTTAGGTATGACAATGGGAAGAGGAAAGATTATTTGTTGCTCAACTTGCTAAAAATAAGATCTTGATAATGAATTGCATTAAATACATGCATTACATTTTACAAGCAACTAAGAAACTATTATTAATTTTACTTTCTGATGTAGTGTATAGCATTTGCTTATCGTGTACTCGTATCACTGGTTACATAAATAGCTATTGTCGCCATTTGTTACAAGCGAACAGTAGAATAAGATTTTCAAAGTGAGTTGAGAATATCGTGTGAGTATAATAGTTCAGAGGTGTCTTAATAGAAAACTGTTGTAATAGATAAAATAGCCCTGGATGGCGGAAGAAGTTTTAATATTAATAACTCAAGTCCAAGAGGTTTAGTAGCCAATTTCTGACGCACGAGCGATGTATCATAAAGTTTAGTGGAAACTGTCTGTATACGTACGTACAAGGCTGAATAAGAAATGAGGAAACATCGGAAGTTGTCCGTCCGTCCGTCCGTCCAAAGGAGGCAGCCCAAGTTTGGGTGAGAGTTTCCTGCACACAGGAAGATTGCTCGGGGTGTTTGTTTTTCTGCCGGCAGAAGCAAGCCCCTCTTCTCTGTCAGACGGACATTTCAATAGAGACCTTTTTATACCGGTCTTAAACACAAGCAACATTCACGTGGATAGAACAGTGATATCTACTGCATTCAGTTATACAAGTCATTCACAATGACGAGGACTTCAAAGTCTTCATGAAAATATCTTAAATATATGATATTCTAATGCAAATCGTTAAAGCAGTTGTTGAGAAAACGTGAATTTTCCATTTAAAGTAGTGCGAGGTGGGTGTCGCATCCATGCAAGGGGCTGAGAGAGATAAATAGTCCCTTTAAGTCACACACTATCACAGTTTAGTGTTACTCCGCCTAGCATGATGCGACAACTGCTCATTTCAGTCAAGTGAATAACAGTGAAAATGTAGTGCGTTGTAACGAAATCATTAAACGTGTGCATTAGCGCATTTTCAAAGTAGTAATATAAAGAAAATGTGGGATCCATTTGTTTACTCTCAGGCTGAGCATGGGCCAATAAGGGAATTCACTGTGGTCACGTGCTTGGGGCTCTGTCGCCTTTATTTACCTCAACTGTGTTTCCTATTTCGGAAAAGGTGTAAGTAATGTTTGGTGCAGATGAAAGCGGCCCATTCAAGTAGGCATAGAGTAAAACAAACGAATCCTGCGAATTTATAGGGCTGGAAAGATAATGTTTCATCACTCATGTTGTACTGGAAAAGGTCTAATACGTTTGCGAAAGAAGGGAGTTTGGGTTTACCTCCTTCTACTGTACCTGGACTTTGCCTCTCATTAACCCCCAGCCGTGCATTGTGTTGCAGTGGCGGGTTGGTTACATGTGCGTTGCGTTTGATTTACGAAAACACTTTCAAATCGTATGTGTTCATTAGTAACTTGTTTGGTACTGCTTACGTTTAACAGGTATACCAATATTTGGTGACCAAGTCGAAGTGTAAATTGGAGAAACTCTGCTCACAAATATATGTAGAGCTATACTCACTCTTATACACACTATTCTTCCAAACGCTTATTTCTATATCTAATACATTTTAATCGAGATAAGCATTTTCATGCTTTTGAAATTCCGTTCTCTTTGCAAGGTCAAGGGATAAAGAAAAAGGAGCAATATATTCCTATTTTAAAAATGTATAAATATTGCCACATTTTTATTTATTAAGCTCTTGTTTGTCTCTTACTGTTAACCATTTATGCAAAAATCATCCAGAATGAAGAAGTCTTCTGAGAACATTGCCAGAAAATTCAAGTTATGACTTAGAAACTGTCATGGAATTGCCCGTTTGTGTCCATCACTGGATACAGACTGCCTGTCCGTCCAACTTAGGAGTGGACTGAATCATTGTCGCTCACTGCGTAAGGTTCTCCAAACAGAGAAGTTTGGACAGCCCTGTTCTAACAGAGCTTGCCCCGAAAAGTTGGCGGGTTTCCTTAATCAAACGTGTATAAGGTATACTTCCACAAGTTGAATTCTTCTTTGTATTATCCTCTAAAATGCGAACATATACTAAATATGAACTGATGGAATAAACTGAAATACTGACAGAAGAATACCAATTATCGATTAGTCACAAAAAGACTGTCTATTAATCATATTGGATAAAACTGCTCATTGTTGCACTGCAATTTTAACGACCAACTTTAACACAAATTTATATTAATACACAACGGAAATATCGCATTTGCATTCAAACGAGCCACTTTTATCTGCGCCGTCATGTACTACAGGAAACATGTTTATATGAACATACAAAGCCCCGATTCAAACAAAGGAACAACCTCTAATGATGACGCATGTAGTCCTACTGCGCATGCGCATACCATAGTTCAGTCGAGAGCCATTAACGAGTTTAATGTAGATGGCGAAGTTAACTTTGTCTAACTCCAAAAGTCGGGCGTTGATATCACATCAGGTTGAGATAATGTTACTAATATAGAAGCTATCTAGTGTAAACTTATACACACACATACACGCACATACACACACACACACTCACACACATACACGCACACACACACGCGCGCGCGCGCGCGCGCGGGCGCACGGACATACACACACACTCTCACACATACACATACACACACACACACACACACACACGCTGTCTCTCACACACTTTTATCAAAAAATTTATAATCACCTGAGTGAATTATTATTGATTGAAGGTTCTTGATTTATAGCTATATTGATAGAAAATTTAATAAACAACTTTCTTTTGGCGTATTTCAATAGATTCAACAGTTTTCGTGTAAATTAAATTAAAAAACTACAATTTGTGGCAACTAAAGTTCCACTTCTGGATTGAATTTTCCTTCCTGATCTACTGTACTTATAACAGTTCCTTTTTCTCTTCTCTATGGCTGATTAAAAGCAATTCAGAACTCGAAGAATAAAACTGCTGTTATTCAACAATAAACACAGATACCGAAGATGTTTATCTTTACTTCTATGACATTGTCGTGCCGAAAGCTGCCGGCTTTACCATAAACGTCTTTGTCTTTTGTTTCCGCGGCCGAAAGCCGCCCGCTCAGCTTGCACCTTTGTCGACAGAGATAAGGAGTTTCTTTTTAGATGCGTGCGGCGTATGCCCATTATAATTACGTAAAACTGGAATTTAATGCATATAACAGCAAATTACGTATAAATAAGGTTGCCCCAATACGTTTCTAAATTACATTTTGCCAGGACCTACAAACATTTACGTATAAATACGAATTACTTAGAACTGGGTTACGTATAAAGAAGTTTCAATGTAGTTTCCTTTGATAACGAAGTTTCCCAGGGTACGACACTTTTGATATCCTCTCCAATATATTCATCTTCAGTGAATCTACTGTTGACTGCTACAGTGGTGAACTATGGAATATTTCTCTCAGAGTATGCGTGGTTGAGTGTGAGAATAAACAACCATTGATAAACGTTCCACTTGAAGTGAGATTGTAGAATCTTCCTAGAAAACTTTACTATTATCGTAGTATCAATAAATTCGCAGTTTTAAATAATTGTTTCTGTAATAACAATGACAAGCATAAGTTGCCGTGAGTCGCAGAAATGTTAAGTGCAGCGACCGCCAAGTTGTATAACCCGAGTGCGGTCCTTAGGTACTACGAACCGCCGATAGCACTGGTCGGCCCTGAATGGTATACTTCCCTGCCCTTAGTCCAAAACTGGTAAAGAAATCTCTCCACCAAGAGCTAGGGGCATCATTATCGCACAAATGTCGACTTTAGCATTAGAAATGTAATATGTTGCACTCACATGAGTTTCTCTACTCTTGTACTAACCATTCTTACAAACTCTTTTTTATATATCTTCCTCGTGTTAGTTGAGATAAACATTTGTACAAAATGTTGTTTATTTCTTTGTACTCGTAGGTACAAGGGGAAATGTGGGAATGCAGTAGGCTTTGAGTCATAGTCAAATCTTTTAAAGCTTTGACATCTCGTTCTCTTTGCACGCCTAAGATATTGTCGCGTCGGCCGTGAGCCCGGACGCGGCTGGTAAGAAATGCCGGTCGGGGCCTGATCTCAGCCCGGCAACAAGAATGGGCCGGAGGCGTTTACCTGTCCTAAAGATCCGGCCGCCAGCAGGGCAATAGAGCCTCCGGAGACAATAGCTGTTATGTGGTAGTGCGGTGTCTGGACTGTTTTCTCACAGCCACTCCCGATCATTCTTCTTCCAGAACTTGTCCATTGTCTAAAGAACTATATAAGGGACCTGCTCATGCAGGGAAAGTAGAAGTAGTAGTAGCTGCTGTTCCAGTCGTGCTTGTGTTGAATGTTGGAGTGAGTTAAACCTTTACCAAGTGTTCAGTGAACAGCGTCTGTGAATCGTGCCGAGTATCAGTTCAGTGCGAGTTGTAATCTGACAGTTCTTATTTCTGATTCGATTCGACAGTTGTTCTGTTGCCCTGAGTTTGTACAAAAGTGATCTAAGTGTAACGTTAGCACTACGCTAATTGACTAGAAGGCAATAAAGTGTGATTAGCAGCAACTGGTGTTTTCTCATTTGTTACAATATAAAAAATGAATAACGATCTTCCATTTCACGAAAGTTTAAGTTTTCCAAAACTTACACAAATAACAATGAATATTTCCGAAATGGTTCACTCTACTAAAAAATTTATTTGGACATGAATTATGTGTTTTAGCAAGATCTGCATTTCTTTTGGTGTACCTCTTACAGTTTACCAATTGTGCAAAGGTCATCAAGAGTATACAGGACTAAATGGGCTATAGGCAGGAAATTGAAAATATGCCTTTCGTTTGCCTTAAAAATATCTCAAACATATGACATTTTAATCAAAATCATTAAAGCCATTTTGAAGAAAATAGAAATTTTCGAAAAATGTACTATGTAAACGGTAGTTTAAGGTAGAGCAATTTTCTTCAAAATCTTTGTGTCGCAACCTTTAAAGAATTAAAGTTAAATGCCAACTATGGTTTTTAACCTACTTTTCGTTTTTTAGTTATGCTTTGCATACACTGTCAGGCGCGCGCGCACATACACACAGTCACGAGCGACCCTTTTTCTAAAAATGCTTTTTTTTTTTTTCTTTCTTGTTTTCAAGGGGCCTCAAAACATATATTTCCGGTTGATGCAGTATTATTAGTTATGGTAGGCGTTGTGTTGGAGTGTTTTGTTTCCCATTGTTTGATTGTTTGCATCATATCGTTTGCAGTTGGCCTAGTGCGATTATCTTTTGTCTTCATTGTAAATGTTATAGATATTAACGAATAAAATTGTGATAATAAATACACTAATATTATTTCAATTGTGGCCTCCAGAGCAAAGAAGACTATCTCATTAGAAAGACTAAAAGTTAATACATCGACGTAACATATAATTTTCACGGGGGTCGCGTCTCAAGGAAAATTATCAGCTGTAAATTGTGAACATACTTCATACCCGTACCACGACCGAGATAGGAGAGAAAGAGTCATCGCAGTCCATCGAAAGAGTTAGCCGGATCTTTTATACGAGAAAAGAATTCATCATACCGACCCTTCAAAGTGACGACGAGCAGAAGATTCCCTTCATACTGGTGACGGGAGATACCAGCCGGAAGAGACTCCTTCACGGTGAAATCTCGACATTCTTGGGTGGAATACAATACTTCCTCTACTTACTATACGTAGTAGAGAGAGTAAAAAACAGTTACGAATTACAACAAAAAATAGATTAATTTCCTTGTATTTATATGACCATAAAATTATACTAAAATGTATCTTCTTATTACGGAGGGCTGCAGCGGGAGCGGGGGGGGGGGTGGTAACTGGCCTAATGGGAGTGTGGTGAAGTGGAAATTAATTTACTATTCGTCCTTACATTCTTATTCACAATAGTTTGAAATAACATTTAGAAACTGTTGCAGGTCAATTATAGTGCTTCTTCAGTAACTGCACAAGGTTGGTGTAATGCAGTGTCTTAATTGCGTTTATTGAGTGTCCTAGGGAACACCGACAATGTCCCGATCTTATGCATTTATCTATAAAATAATAATTTCGGCCTTTTCTAGTGATTTTGATGAAGATCCTACAGGCTGAATTTAATTGTTCTGTGTTCATTTTGGAAAAACCTGGAAATTTCAGACTTCCTCTACCTGCCTTAAGTGGGAAAAAAGGGAAAAATCCGTCGTTTGTGATTGATCTAGAAGTTCGAATTGTGCGTTGGATAAATAGCCCAATTAGCATTATAATAGTTAAATTTCTTTGAATCTCAGCCCCCAAAAAATGGTGGGTAATGGAAAAATTCTGCTATTCACATATTATTCATGATGATTATACCTACACAAAAGGCCTTAATGCTTTTCATGGCTATTTTCAGACCAGTGTGGCCGATAACAGTCAACAATTCTGTAAGATTGTAAAACACGATGGAAAGACGTGACTCTTGCCTCGCGTTCTTTATTAAACTTGCAGCTCCGGTTGAGTTTTGGACAAGAAACAATCTAAATCAGTTTGCATTGATGAAATCGTTGTCAGTTTAAAGCGACCACCTCGAAAATCGTTCAACAAAGTAGATCAACCAATTAACGTGAACACAGTCAAATTTGCACTTCAGAAATCGTTTGCTATTGCGTGATACCTCTCACTATGAACTGACGATGTGCGATAGAACAATAATAGGAACCATTTTGTTTAATGAAACCGTGCGAGTTATGCTGCCTGCTTGTGAGGTAAGCCTCTGCCAGCACCATTTCCCCCGAGACTTTCGCTTCTCTCACACTGTGAACAGAATGCAATATCACACATTTTAATGAGCTTGTATTAGTTGAATTTTAAGAGTTTTTTATGGTAGGAGGCACGAGGGTTTATCATGTAATATTAATTGATTTTAATTTGTGTTGTCCCCAAAGACAGTTGTGATATTTTTCAGTGAACAGATTTCAGCTTGTTTTGTTTATACCTGTGTTCTTATTTTGATTTGTTGTGAGTTTATTTTTGTTTGTCAGGTTGAAAATGAAGACCAACGGGAGAGAAGATGTACCAACAGATAAGCTGTGATGATTTCTCTTGTTTCTTTTACAGATATCTTCACTTTAACGAGCTGGTCAATATTGAACCTGATACATTTTCTAATTTACCTTCCTTAGAAAGATTGTAAGTAATGCTTATAAAAGCTGAAACACATTACAAAGTTCAGGCTTCATCTGTGCACAGGTTTCCTTTCAAAAATAGTTACACACTAGACATGGGAATGGTACACTGACATAACCTCACTTCTTCATATTATAAGAAGTCATGCTAACTTTTTATTTGTATTTTTCACAAACTAAAACATTCGTTAATAAACATTACTAACATTCTGGTGGTTAAGGAATAATAAAACGTTAATAGAAAATGTATTACAATATTATGAAAAATAAACTGTTGCCAAACAATGCAGTGATAAAGCTGGTACTAAGGAATAAAGTGAACATAGATAAAAGATGTGCATAAGTCGGTTCTTTTTTGTCTAATTCTTTAGATAGTAACAACATTACAATTGCCTCCATGGCACTTGCGGCCTCTTTCGCAATGTTTGTAATTTGTAAACTTTATTATTTGTAAAAATATGTTTCATAATGAAAGTTTCTAAAGTGGAAGTTTACAAACAAGCTTATGTATTTATAAGTTAAATGTTATAGAATTTACAAGGTTTTGCTTCACAATGAAATAGTAATTTGTAAAGTAAGCAGTTTCTCTGCAGATGAAAGGTTTGTAAAGGAAATAATAATAACATTATACAGAATGTAACAAAAATATATTTAAAAACTTTGCGTAAACATTCCTTCCGGATAGAGGATGATATGTTATATTAACATAGGTCCAGAAATCGTTTATTTCCTTTTTAGATTAGGTACTTTTGCTACAGCTGAACCCCATACAAGAACACTCGGTGAGAGAACCGTAAGGAAACATGTTCAAAATGGTGTCCATTAGCTCCAGTGCATCCATCGCATGGACTCCCGTATTGTCTGGCAGGCTTCCACAATACGAGCACGAACAGTCTCTGCATCTGGAACTGGAGTTGCATAAACAAGAGATTTTAAATGCCCCCACAAAAAAAATCAAGTGGATTTAAATGAGGCTAATGGAGGCCACAGAATTGGTCCACCTCTTCCTATCCTTTCGGAACTCGAAGGACAGAAAAACTGAAATGAGGAGGAGCACTATCGCATATGAATTACATGTCTCGCCGTATTCCTAATGGAGTAGGTATCTTTCAACAAGACAATGACTACATCCCCTCCACCTGATGTAAAGGCGAATGTTTACTAGCTACTGTACAATAACCAACTGTTCTGTTGTGAGGTGGACAGCTACGTGTTACACTTCTCACCGTATGAGCAGAGTTGTACAAAAAAGAGCTCTACCATGGAAATAAACAACTTTCGGACCTATGTTCATATAACATTTTTTCATCCTCAATATGCAAGAAATGTTTTGAAATGACTTTTTGTTACACCTTCTATTTGCTAAAAAGAAAACCGATAAAGAGGTGAACACTTGTTCAGTAAGTATACAATAAAATGTTACCAAAACTACACAAATTGATACTTAACCAGATGTAGTGATTCAAATGACCAACTTCCATCCAAAGGCAAGAGAAGATGTAGGTACAATATTTTACACTAACAATTAGTGACTGCGCCTCCTTTTGTGAATACAAGTGAGCTTTGGAACGAAACCTTTAGCAACGGAATTGCTATTGTGCATCACATTCAGCACAAGTGGAGCCTTAACCTCCAAACGACAACAGTGTGTTGCTTTGCACTGGATGTGAACCCGCAATAGCACACTTGTGATAATGTATCTATGTTTCAAGTATTCGTCCCGAATTCTCTCTATAATAACAATTTTATTTTCACTTGTGCGTCAAGTTGAGCCTAAAGTGGAAATCATGCGTTCGCCCTTGGACCAATCAGGTAGTGTAGTGACTAACAGAGTACATTCAGCAAACACCTCAAGCCATCAGCATAGCCAATATACTACAGTACAAGAAATACGTCTTTTTAATATTTGGCGTCTTGTAAATCTTCAAATACAATCATCTAGCTTTACATCATGTCTCTCAGATTAAAGACACACATAAATCTTAACGAATATGCCGCAAATGGTTGACTCAAACATAAATGGATTTAGTGGTTTTTGTAACGCATGGTTGGTGACACTTCAAAACATGAATATGCAGAATGCGCATAATATTTACATTGGTAAATTGTTTACTTAGATTTGTAAAGATCCTCAAGCTTTACAAGTTAACAAACTTCTATTGTGAAACAAAGTTAACTAATATTTGTAATCTTTTGCTTGTTATTTGTGAATTGTTAATATGTAAATTGTAAACATACTGAAACACGCCCAGGTGTTACACTATTAGCATTATTGTGGGTGATTTTAAAACAAAGTACCATTCAAATGTTCTCGTTTCATAGTTTTCCAGCGAAACACAAGAATATTTTGGTTTGAGTATCGCACAAGTATTGAGGTTAAGGAATAATTTCCGCACTAACTCAGATGTAAACAATGGCCAAAGTAAACAATACAGGAGATAAGAGCAAACGCACTAAAGCTTTCTTTATTTTGCGGGTTATCGCTTCACTTCCATCTTATTTTCTTTCTTTTCTTCACCTTAGAGGTTAGAGAAGCAGGAAATGGGAACAAAGAAAAACACTTCTCCATTGTGTTTATCCCGGTCGCGTTTTCCGATACGAGAAATAGTTCAATACTGCACTGGAAGTGACGGGACGGGGAGAAAATGCCTTTACACGGCTGAACATTCAAACGTGATACACTAATAGCAGTTTAACTACCTTCATCAACCGTACTGGCATGTTTTATCACAGTATTGCAAACTGACTCTCCTTTATATCTTACAACTCCATTTCCCTTATATGGGATGAAAAAATGCTCTGTATTTACGGAAATGTGTGTCAAATATCGGTTAATGTACTCTGATTTTTACCCCGAGCGAGTCGGTAATGTGTGACCCATGCATTCGGGAGGTCCCGGGTTCGGGCGGTCTCTCTCATCTTGGGTTTTTTGTAGTTTTCCCTGGTCTAAGCGCAAGCCGTGTGATCATGATGTAACTTTTAAGGGCGCTCAACCACTTCGTCATCAGTGCCCTTATAAAATGGATTATGGCAAAGGTCAGAGATAAATTTGAATACAAAATAAAAATACTAGTGAAAAGCAAATATAGATAAATATGCCAAACAGTGAGGCACAAAGCGAAAATTAAAACAAATTTATAAAAAGGTCCTAGAGGAGTGAAATTTTTATTCTAAAATTCTAAAATCTTAGCTTCATGTTTACCATTGCTAAAACAAAAACTTAAGAATTCTTTCAACCACGTGTTTATCGTCCGCCACGACCTCTGCAAGACTGACAGGCAGTTGCACAGTCTTGAAGGGAAACGCGTGACGGACCGATAAAAGTTTGTCCAACAGCGCATAAAGAGAAGCAGATTTCCCCGTAAAAGGATAACCGCGCGTAAAATTGAAGTGGCCAATGGTAACCAATGTCGGGGTGACTTTTCATCTCCAGGACCTCCCTTCCATTCTTTTCTTCTCAATTTTAACGCATAGCTGCACTTAGGTTTCGTGGCGTATGGCGGTGCCGGACAGGTGGCGTTGTTGCTTGCTCAAAGGGAACAGTATTTCCCATGCACAATAGAAGGCTGCTTGATTAACAGGGTCGTTCATCGCCATCTCTGGACAGCTCTAGTAGAGGAACGGCTATTCGAGTCAAGAATGTTAGGGACTTCAGCGCATTCTTAATTTCATTTCTTCCTGAAGAAATATTACAGCCGCAATAGAACACTCGTGGTTCGCAATGCGCGAGGTGTCCCCCTGTGTTGTGTACCCGTACCTTAACCTTCCCCTGACAGTGCTCCAAAAGTTATGGAAATGTTGTATAGTGGCATAGGGGTACTTTATCTTCTCACAATCAAGATGTCCCGAGTTCGAATCTCTGTTAGGGCGAATTACCCTAATGGCTTTTTTCAGGGAGTTTCCTTTATCCTCAAAGACGAATGTCGGGTAACTAAGCTCTATAGACGTTGGACTCATTTGAACATTGTTTCACGCATTTCAGTCATCGTCCTATATGACCTAAAAGGTAAAACGACTAAAGTGGTCTATAGTTATCAAAATGGCCGAGCAATTTTTACATAATCACAATAGATAAAATTTTAATCTTTTGTACCTTCTCTTTCCTCCTTTAGTGAACATAAAGATTGCACCGTTTTCACAAAATACATCGAAATATAGGCAAAGATGTTGAATATTAAGATTCTCCACTCCCAGGTTACCAGTTAACCAATGGCTAAGGTTAACTTCACGGCGAAAATTTCTCTGTATAAACTTACATATTTTGTTTCAACCAGTCCAAATACACACAAAAAACCCTGTTAAGTCGCTATATTTGCACATTCTAATCTTAACTAAATGAAAACGGTTAATCCTTCCCAAAATGATTTGATATAAACTGTGTGTTTTAACCATATCTACATTTTCCGTGCAGTAAGATGTTTATCTCTTACGGTTTATCAGTTATACAAAAGTCATTTAGAATTAAGAGAACTTCAGAGAATATTCCCAGAAAATTCAAGATAAACATGTCATTCGTTATGAAAATATCTTAAGCATATGGCATTTTAATCAAAATGGTCAGCCATTTTTGAGAAAAACAAAACTGTCTATCTAAAAAATAGAGATGAGGAATTTTATTGAAAGTTTTTATCTAATCCTTGGAAGATGCTGAATTAATTACTAATGGTATTTAAACGACTTTTTTGAGTTAGTATGCCCTTCACAGACACAGACACACACTAATACACACATACCTTTTTGTGAAATGCTGTTTTTGGAAACATAACCTCAAAACTTGAATTTTCGCTGGAATACAATACAATACTTCCTATATTAACTGTAGGCCAGTAATAGGGACAGTAAAAGCTTATGTAGAAAAGGTTTTATAACACATTTCGTTTTAGGTACTAAAGGAATGCAGGAGTCGAATGTTTAAATAGCGCATAGGAATAAGTAATTGGTATAAGCTCAGTTTGGAATTTTATAATCTTTAAATATCGCGAAACAAATGACATACTAGCTTCATTATCCAATGTACAACACAAAACAAACGCCACACGTTTGGCAATGTGCGCAGAGGAAGCCTGAACTTTGTTGCTAATGGTATTAAGGAGAGGAGCAGGAGATGGTTTAAGTGTGAGGCAGAGATAGACTTAGTATTTTTGATGTGATATTAATGCCGGTTGTTTCTCTTTGCTCCCGCAAATTACAGATATCTGCATTTCAACAAGATTGAAAAATTAGGTCCAGGGGTTTTTAGCGATTTAAGGAATCTCGAGCGACTGTAAGTAAGGAACTGGTTGTGTAGGTAGATATGGATGGATGGATGGGTCTTGCACGTGGTACCTACATTATAGCTTTGTGCACACAGCCGAACCGGCAGTAACGTGACTTTCGTCAATGGCAGATGTTTCATGCAACACGAAACACCTAAATAAGTATGCATTATACACGTATAGGTAGGAACTTCCATTTTCACTGCTCCAGGAAGATTTATCAACAACACGGCCAGCAGGAAACTTACACGAACTTTCATAACCAAACTAGAGTTAAATATTCGCACCAAGTACTTCACCTTTTTCTCGTCTTTAAGTTTTTCATATCAGGAGTAGGTCTCCTTTTTAACTAATTCTAGCTGATCACTTGGTGAACATGATGAAAAAGTAAAAGACCAAAATAAGAACTGAAGCTTTCCTGGCGACGAACATATTCAAGCTGTTCTCGGGCTTGAATAAGTAAAAGACCCTTAATGCATCACTTTTAGAATCACCATAATTTGAATACTCAGCGGCAAAATTTACTGAAAGGCGATGATGATGATGATGATGGTGATGATGATGGTGATGATGATGGTGATGATGATGGTGATGATGATGATGGTGGTGATGATGATGATGATGATGATGATGATGATGATGATGATGATGATGATGAAGCCAAAATTAAAACGAAGTTATAAAAGGATCCAAAAGGAATGAAATCTAGATATCTAAAATTCTAAACTCTTAGATTCATGTTTATTATTCCTAAGAATTTAAAAACTTTTCCCACCTTTCCCGCCAGTGCCACTTCATTGCCCGGCAAACCTACGTGGCCAGGAATCCGTGCACACACCACGTTAACGCCAGAAGCGTGTGAGTGACGTCATGACTGTAGAGAATGTGGTCAGCAGCACCTCACCTATAATAGAAGAACTAACCCCGCACAGCCACTACTCAGCCTAGTAAACACTACTTTGTAACAGAATTCATGTTTTCTCTCTTAGTTATGGGTTATTGTTGATCAATGATAGTCATGTCATTATTCTACAGCACATGCAGTGCAATCGTGGAGAATAGGTCAGTGACCTTCGTTTACTTTCAGATGTTGTAACAGCTTATCCTTCTGTCTATGCCATTAATTGCGACAAATATTTGCACAAAATAGTTCAGTGAGATATACTCTTAAAGGTATCAAGTGAATAGTCGTAGTGCACTTCTTAAAAACTATCACTATAATATACTGGTCTTGAAATTCAGTACTCCCTCAATGATATCGCGACAAACAACTACATCTTGACAAAGTGTTGAAACTTATTGAGCGGGCTGGGTCACTTGGTCTGTGGCCCGCGGGTTCGATTCCCATGACCGACATTCTTGACCCGTGGGCTTTCAGGCAAATTCTGAGAAGGATTTCCGTATTCTCCAAATTTCCTGTGCTTGTGCCCCTCACGGAACACCCTCCGGCCATAATGTTGCCACGACAGAACAGAGAGCAGGGTCCCTTGGGATTGTACTATCCCAAGGGAGGCCCGAAACCCAGTAGATTCGCCGGAACGAGATGTCCAAAGTACATGCTGCTGCCGTGACGCTCGCCGACGCTTCCAACCCTGAAAGAAACCTAATGGGATGAAGGGTGAAATGAAATTATTAATGTAACGAAATGGAGGGACAGGATATGGAAACCCTTCTCAGCAATCGCCTTGCAAACAGAGAAACCTCCGAAAAAATGGATCACAAAGGTCAGTCACGTGGATCGAATGTGGACCACGTGAGCCATTCCGATCGGTTTTGTGGTTTCTGAGTAAGTATTTAGTGTGAGTTATACAGTGAATGTGAGTGGTGTTCCAGTCCTCTAGCGCACCTCCCAGCAGCGCAGTGCAGCGCATGTAACCAAGCATGACATCAGACTTGGGATATACGTACGAGCGAGCGATTTGCATTACACTGGCCAGTTGGGATATGCGATTCGTAATGAAGGAATGTAATTCATTTACTGCGGTAGTAAAAATAAACAAAGAGTGAGCAAGGTTAGCCACAAACCGCCGTCAGAAATTGACCAAAGTGCCCAGATTTAATTAAAGCCCTTTAAGCAAGCACACATCCGGCACATGCTGCTAATTCCACTACTCCGCATCAATCTCCAGTAACTTTCGGCAGCGAGAGCCAATTTCAAAATTCCACCACAACCTGCCCAACTCATACACAAGTACACAGAAATCATCAAATTCAGGTTTTTTTATATTCATATCTAAAGCCCTGATTTGTTAGCACAATAAAATAGTGAAATAAGCAAGCAAAGAAGCACGAAAATATTTTTTCGACGTCACGACGTGCATGACGTCACGGGCGAATGAGAAAAGTACTACAGTTCTTCGGTGAATTGCTGTTCAAATATGCATATCTTCGCCAGAAAACCTTTTAGAAATTTGACACAGTATTTTGTAACCGGAAGTTTTCTGTAGCACCTTATTTAATTTGTCAAACCTAATTTTAGCAATCCCTTGTGTTTCTGACGACAATGTTACTGAGATTTCGTCAATCTGAGAGTGTAAATGTTCCAAGGAATTATTTCGAGCGTCCACTGCTTTAACATTACAGGTATTTGGAGAAATGTCATTCTTGCACAACATGCTGCTGCTGCTTGGACCTCGGGAAATCACCATCCTTGATCAAGATATCGTTGTGGTATCTCTGATGAGTTTACTCTGCCAATCGCAGCAAACTCTTTCTCCTTCCAGTACGGCCTAGACCCGGGTTCGATCCCAGGGACCCGCATGTCACACTCGTGGTGGACGAAGCGGCGTTAGAGTGGGTTTTCTCCGAGTCTCTCCGGTTTCCCCCGCCACTCATTTCACCAATTGCTCTATCATCACCTTTCCATTCATCGACTTCGCCTGCATTTCATATCATTCTCTTCCTCACTATCATACCTAGTGCTTGGCTGACCACCCGCTTCCAAGTCTTCACTCTTTATTTTTATATAGTTTGTACAAAGTTTTCTTACAAAAGCTTGTTTTTTCTATTTGCTTCAAGTTAATCGACATAAGCGTTTGCATAAATAGTTTGATTACACATTTTGTTCAGGGTTCAAGTAAAATAAACAAATTCGACAGTCAAGTGTTTAAAATCGGGGCCCTATGTCATCCCGGAAAACTTCTAAAGCTCGGCAATACTCAAAAATGGACATAAAAATTCAAACCAATAATAATGAGTACCTCGGAAATAGCTGATGCCACAACCAAAGTTATTGGATGTAAATTGAACTTTGTATGCACAAAGCTTTGTCTGTCTGTTGTTTTACAATCATGCAAACTTACTTCTGAATAAAGGGGTTTTCACAGGCTATGCATGAAGATAACTTGAATATAAAAAATAACGAACTGTGTAGCATGTAAAGGTAGCTTGGTGTGGGAATTGTCTTCAAAATCTTCTTGTCGCATCCTTGGAAGATGCTGAACTTAAACACAAAGTTTGGTATTTAAGGTAACCCATCTGTGAAAAATGGGCAAAAATGATAAAATTTTTCATTTTTGGCTTTTTATACCATAAATAAGTTTAAACCTTTGGCTTTCATTTTCATGCTTTTGTTTACTCATCTGCGCCCTTTAAATGACTTCACCGAGGGATTTAAGCATGTAAAGTATGAGGTTCAGGGTGGAAATTTCAATGAAATTGGGGAGAAATTAAGTAAAATGAGGGATAGGTGTCGTCTGAAGGATAGTGCTAGGCATTCAAAAAGGGGCTACAGAACTGCTAGGAAGCGACTGAAGTGTGAAAAAACAGCTAAAAGGACCTCTGAGGGTCCCACATATGGTGCAGGCCAGTTTTAATCAAGTACATTTGTATTACACGGTTGCAGAACTTTAACTCCGTTTTTCTCCGCTTATGATTTCCTGACACATGATTATGTACAAAATGCTCCTTGGTGCATAGTTTTGCAGATACGTTCTTGAAACTTGGTACACACATTGTTCAAAGTATAAGAATTAAAACATGCCTCTAAATTTTTGCTGTACCTTAATACAAAAGTTTTTATTTAAAAAAGGAATTTGTAAAATTGGTAAAATTCTCAGAAATTGGATTATGAAATTTTCAAAATTGTTTTTTCTCCCAAACAAAATAAATTATTAAAAAAACACCCGCCAAATGTTGTAGTACTATATGTCATTGATTAGCTGTAGAAGTTGGAATGTTCTTTGTTGAAAAGTACGCACCGAGGAGCATTTTTCACATAAGCTTACAAAAATTTAAAGCAAAATATTAAAAAAAACTATTCAAGATATAAAGTTCAAACTCATAATATTGTTATAGCTCTGAGCAACAAGCCTATTCCCAAAATGTGAGAAGAATTGGACGAAAAATGACAATTTTTCAAATTTCACAAGTTTGGTATTTAACTGACTATTCCTTTTTGAGTTATGCTGTTCACACAGACATACACACGCACATGCGCGCTTGGACATTTTTCTAAAAATGCCCTTTTTTATTGAGGGAGTCTCATAGCATGTATTTCTGATCAAATCTCCGTATCCAATTTTTGAGTAGCTTACTATACTAGTACAGAAAATAGAACTGTAAGTACTGGTCCCTTGTGTATATATTCGAGACTTGTTCTAATCGTTCCGTGTGAATTATGGAATATTTATCTTTTCGGCCGAAGTAATCGTTCACAAAGAAACATTTTACAATCATCGTTTAGTCAACACAACCTGTTAGGTGTAGAATACACTGGACACGAAATTTAAACAATTGTCGCTTTTTTTTATGGAATGTAGAAAATCTCTCGTTGGTTGTTATTTTGGATTGGCTAGTTGTAATCACCAGAATAAACAGACAAGTGCAAAACATATTTGAATTTAATGTTGAACGAGCTGATGAAAATATCCCTAGATTGTAAGTTTAGGTTACAAAATGTGTGACTGGAAAGTTAGATGGAATTATTAGGTAGCAGACACGAAATGTTCCTTTGTTTAAGTTCTTGAGAGTTGCCGCTGTGAAAGCGAAAGTTAAATCTGTTTACCTGATATCCTCCAACTTGTTCTGAATGTGGAAGCATGGGTTAGCATGTTCTCGAGAAAACTAAAATATCTGCGCAGAAAATGTTTATAGAAAAAAAATCGAAGCTTCAAATACTGAGACCTGTAACTGGTTTAAATTGATTTCACTCGATGTACCTATATTGTCCATGTGATAATATACAATCCACAGTAGTACTTTGGCCTTCTTGATGGAGGTCTTCTTAACGAATAATCTTAGAAAAAACCGGGTTTGATTTCATTTGATTGTCACTAACATTAGTTTTCTTCTTTACTGGCATCGCTGGGAATGTCTTGAGGGGAAAGTGAGGGCTGTAGATATTATCTACGGTTGTTAGTAAGCTTTAAGTTCTCCTGGAATACTGAAATAAGTTTCCTTACACCTTGTAGATCAGCAAGTGTTTCCTCTTGAGCACTGTTGCCAAGCAAAGCGTAACAGAAATGTCAGTATCAACTATGGCTGCAACAGCAGGGTGTTTTTTTGTTTCCTCTTGGCATGTGGTTGTAACATTTACCTATGCCAAGTACACATTCTGTCACTGTCAGTGGCTGATCCAAGAACAGAAGGTGTTAACTTTATTTTCTGTTGACACGTCCCACAAAAAGCTTGCTCCAGATGCTCTTTATCACTGTCAGTGGTTGAACCCTTACAACATGTGGCACTGGAGGGTGAATGAGGTGTTCTTTCATTTCCTCTGGAATTCACGGTGCTCCGATCCTACATCTGGCATTTAATGAGTAATCTTCTAGCTCTGCTTTTGATGTTCTTTGAGGAAATTCTATCATGATAAAGATCAACACTCCATAAAGCAGTTATACTTATCCTGTAACAATATGTTCCAAGCTTAATAATTGGTTGCAGTAAAAGTATGTTCTTTGACTGGGAAAAGTGGCATGACTTCTGCCTGGTGGAGGATGTGACGCAATGATTCATATCGGCAATTCTCCAATGTTCATCGATGAATTTTTCTGGAGGATAAATTATGAATGGGACTTGTATCACTAAGACAGTTTCAAAGACTTTTGAGGGACTGAATTGAAATGACAGAGGGGTTTGTTTTCGGCTGTAAGAATAGGGTTTTTTCATGTCAGTTATAATTGAAATATTAGCTTCAAATTATAAAAGAAACAGCAATAGAAATGAAGGGTAAAGAAGTTTTTCCGTATCGTGGATGCACTCTCTGAACGATACATTATTAAATACCCATAGATTTAGTAGGTACCTTTTTTGACCGATGTTTGCTAAATAGAACCATCAATTTTAAGTAGTTTATGTGTTTTATTTTTGCAAAAATAGGCATAAATATCAGATGGGTAAGTACTACCATCTTGATATAAATGTTAAAGATCAGAATTTGATATGGAATATTTTTGGCGATTACAGCCTCTAGCTAACTATAAAGTTTATACAAAAGATTATTTTCGAACATTTAACACATCTTTCAAAATTAATATTTAGAAAAATAGCCATTCGATGGTTGAACATGAGAATTTTGGATTTAGGTTGCCAAACAGCTACATACGTGCATGTTTATTGTATGCTTACTGGCTCTGAAGTCTTGGCAGGGCGGAATATTTCCAACGTCCTCTCGGTTGATCACCAAAGGTTGTGTGCACATAGGCTATAATATGTTTTAGTTCTTGGGACCTTAAAGGATAAATTGTGAGTGTGGGTTACACTTTTAGTCAAATGATGTGTTGTTTTGATAAGTTATCCCATTCTAACATTGGTGTTTGGACTATCTCCCTCTCACACAAACTTTATTTAGTTGATTTATTTAATTTATTTACTTTAAGTCAGCAATTTTGCATGCTTTTGTTTATTTTATTGGTAATTAGCATAGCACCGTTAAAGCCTGAAACATTTGAATGAAACTGAATAAATGTCAGCATGCTTCGCTGAACTTAACTAAGTAGATGTTTCTGTAGGTACACAAATAAGTACCAAACTCTTACAATACGAGAGTCGTTGTAAATATTCGTAAGTGACTCAGTGAATTATAAACACACGCCGTCGTCTTATATTGCAAATGTAGGTACTACCAACCGTTTTATTGCAATGCTTCTTAATGCAAAATGTTTCCACAGCATTTTCTTTGCTTGATTAGTTTTAAATATACAACACATCCGGAATTTACATTAATTTGCTTTTAAAAAAGCAGCAACAAGTACTCTGGTGCCTTCTTCTTGAAGTATTGTTGACTTTAGATTAGAACTCAAAATTTCCATTTCTTTCATTTGGGTGCCTACATAAAAATCGATGTTGCTTTGAGTCCAAAGTTTACATTTTAAAATAATCATACATTTAGTTGCCTTCAACAATGAAACATCATTCCTCGGAAGAAGTGCTCAGAAAATGTAGGTACCTACTAACTGGCACGAAGCACATCGTTATAAGGTGAAATATTTATGAGGGCTGCAGAAATAATTAAATTTGAGCTTTGCTTGTTAGCGCTTGCTTATTAACGATGTTAACATTATTTATGCTGGTGGGTACAAGGCTGTAAAGATACATTATGTGTGAAATTTGGTTGGTCTTGCTATTACTCACGGTTGGTATCGAGCGACGGCGGCGTGTGTGTGTGTGTGTGTATGTGTGTGTATGTATGTATGTGAGCATTACACAACCTAAAGTAAATGCTTGTGTTCCAGATTTCTGCACAACAATAAACTTCAGCGCATTCCAGGAGGAGCTTTCAAGAACTTGGAGTCCCTGAAGCGTCTGTAAGTTTCCTGACCACATTACTGTACTGCATCTTAGTGCTTCGTCCCACTCCTGCCACCATTTTCCTCCTTACCTTTCTTCTTCTTCTTCTCCTTCTGGATATTGTTGTAGTGCTCCGTCTCTTGAGATCCAAACACCCTTAGTTCACGTAGGTACCTACTCTACATTCAAGTGTGATAAATTAAGTGTTTTCTCCTGTATGTCCGAACATAAGGCCCAATATATACATTATGTTTCCATGACGAACTCAAACCGATTTTAGTTCTCATTTCGATCCTCTTAGAAGTGGGATCGGATTGAAATTTTGTTGCATGGAAATACCTACCGGTTTCAAATAGATTTGAATCCGCCAAAGATTAGGGTTTCCATATTACCCGTTTTCACCGGGGGCCACTGTTTTTCAGACCCTTCTCCGACCCCCCCTACCCCCCCCCCCCGGTTCAGTTTTCGAATAGTTTGCGAAACCACCCGTTTTTTAGTTAGCAGTAAAAATATATTATTTGTTTATCACTTCAATTCATTTTGAAAATGAATTCACACGCCGCGTCTTGAGCAACTGCTTTGTGTGTCCTTTAACGGGTCTTTGCTGAACTTTGTTTAAAGTTTACTGCACCTGTACGCCGCATCACTTTCCCTTCTTTCTGTGTGTTCTGTGGTGAAGACGCCGTGAACTATAAACAAGAGAAGCCTCACCGTAAAGTTTTTGTTTTCACTGAACGAAACCTACGTATTCTTGTTGTAGCCTCGACTGACTAGTTTTGCCGATATATCATATATCTACAGATCAGGATGCCAAAAGATAATTATAAGTGCAAGTTTAAAATTAGGGAACAAAACCATTTTGTCCCTTTAAAAGTAGAGGAAATTATTTGTAGATGTGATGATGGAAATTTAGCTAAAGTCTTTAAAAGTGATATGTATACTTTTTATACTGTTAGTTATAATTGGATGACCCAATAGAGTGGTATGTCTGTGTTTCAGTGGATAACTCTGGATAAAGAACCAGAGTGGCAAGCGGTGGAAAAAACTGTGTTATTTTTAAGAAGTGTTTACATGGTTATTGACGACTCTGTACTCCTTGATGAAATAAGTGCTTTAAGAACTTGCCACAACATTGGTAGGGAAGTGTTGCCGAGAAATGGTACGAATACATGAGTAGGTAATAATGTTGAAAGTAGTACAGCACTATAATGCAGCTGTAGAGAGAATATTTTCTCTGCTAAATGTTCAGTGGACAGATGAGCGAAATAAGCTCGCTGCCGAAAATGTAAAGTTAATGTTGATCATAATGGAACTTGTGCTCAATGTTATGACAGGATTATCTGTAAAAAGGTCAAAGGAAATGAGAAGTATGTGAAATATGTAAATGTCGTTAACTGAATTCCCCCTGTTTTTTGACATCATGTTATGGTAACCCTACTTCTGCTGCAATCGTCACACGCTGCACCATAGTTATTTTGTTTTCTTAGCGAAACTGATGCAACAAAACACAACAAAGTCACTTTTATTGTTTCTATCATCTCGCAATATATTCTCAAAAACATTCACTAACCTCAAAACTTTGTGAAAATGCGCAGAAAACATGTTTACAGGTTCGCCAACATAAGCCAAGTGCTCAACATAAAAGCTTCAATTACTCATGCTTGAGCCTTGCGTATCCAAATGGATCTTATTCCGGATTGAATTCAACATGGAAACGCGGATTGTATGGAGAATGGCATTGGACTCAAATCGATTTCAATTCCCCATGGAAACCTAGTAATTGTGTATTTGACATATCTCACATGGTATCAAATCACACGATCTCGGAGGCCAGTTGTAATTGCCGTTGTGAAAGATGAGGCCAGCAGAGAACCTTTCTCTCGGCAACCTTGTTGTGGCAGGTTGCCCCATCCTCTTGGACCCACAAGTCTTCCACATAAGGACTGTGTTATCACGTGGCAATAACGCCCACCAGTCACTGTCACTCCTTTTCCAGTCTCATCTTCAAAACAGCACGGCCCAGTTAGTCAGCGAGCCCATAATCCGCACTATACATACAGTGACTCGTTCTGGATGCAAACACTTCTCACGGACCATGCCAAGACTCTCAGTGCCCCAAATCCGACAATTTTGTTTATTCACATCATTAAGCCGGAAGTGTGCCTCGTCACTGAAGATTATTTTATTATGAAAATCACTATCGAATTTTTGTTTTGAGTACCCAATCGACAAATGTTCTACTCTTCAAATGGTCCATGGCTTCACCTCTTGTGTTAGTTGGGTCTTAAAAGGGTGCAAATGCGGATCATGTCGTTGAAACAACAATATTGCTGAAAGATTCCCTGCTACTCCCATCACTGGCAGCGGCGATTAGATCGTGTGATTTGATACCATGTGAGGTATGTCAGATTTGTGTTTATGTCAGCAATTCACGAACCATTTCCCAACTCAAGGCAGAAATTGCCTAATTTGCCGAATATTTTGTTTCATGTTTAATCGCAATCTTTAACAATTTTCAAATAAATGATGTGTTCTATTATTAAACTTAAAATTGCTTTATTTGTGGGACATGTATATATACCAGGTGAGCCAGCCGTCAAACGCAATGTGCGCTTTAATCCAGTTTTCCGCTTACTAAGTCGTATTGCTTGAAGTTCTTAGAGGGACGAATGCGCAAAATTCAAAAGAACAGCGGTTTAAGGGACTGAACGTACTCCTCACTAAAATGCATATCAAAAACACGCTACAAAATTACTGAGAATGAATTCTAGGGGTTTCCAGCCGAGTTTACAAAGTTTTTATTGGAGTATACATAGCAATGCAATTTAGTAAATGCCTCTGATAAAATGGACCTATCATATGAGTACACTAGTATCAATGAAAAAGAAAATGGCGGATTCTTGTACTTAAAGCTGTGATTGGTTGTAAGAAATTAGGGGCACCCCTCATCCACCATGGACCCGCACATTAAGACGCACATATTAAATAACGGTTTATTAAAAATTTAGCATACATTACGTCTCGTACATTTCAAGTAGCATGCATAATAGCCTTTGCCATTTGAATAATAATATTAAAACGCTCAGCAAAGGATTAAACTGCCTTAAAAGGGTAAATTACGCACGAAAAGTCGCGAAGTGGCAATGGTCTGCCGCGGCATACGAGTTCTACGGTTGAACTCGGAATGTGTTTTCAGTCAAGCCTCCAAATAGCTGAATAGATTTAAGACTGTATCCTGTGCGCTAACTTCAGGGACACGAGTTCACGTCTCTGCATTGTGCATTCCTTTTATGCTCATCAACACTTGGAAACCAAACTCATAGTCTAATTTTGAAGACCCTGAAGGTTTAGGACATTATAATTTAAATTGTTTTTGGTTGTCTGCATTTTGTAATAGAATAGGTATAATAACTTCTATTCCATTGGACTGGCATGATGCAGTGCGTTATTATGAATGCCGACTCCCTTCGACTCCACGCGTATGCTGTCGCACGATATTTTGTGCCATTCCTTCACGATATATTCGGCATTCGAGTACATTGATATGCGTTTGATCTACGGAGAAGCAAGAGCTAATGCATATACAACTCAGCATCTATATCGGGAGATATATTCTCAGACAACAATGCCATAAAATGGAAATACAACAATTACAAATTAAAATAACAGCTTTTAACATAATTGTTCAACGAATGTTATTTATGAATATTACACGGTAAAAAGGTTAGTACCTACAGGCAAGGGATACGAACCACCTGTACAACTGAGCTACCTAGTAACGTGAGATGTAAAGTTTCAGTTTAACATGTGGTATTCGCTGGTCCAGTCTACATTTGCAGTGGTGTAAAGTCAGCTGTCTAATTAAGAGTATATTAAAAGGCAATACTCTTAACATCTATATTAGTATCTACTAATTTCGTCGAGTATGTAACCAAAGACATCCATGTTAAATATTTGGGTAAAACATAGCATAGCAGCCGGTTTTCATTGTAGAATATAAAATGCGGATTGCATAAAACTGGAAAATAAGGAGCAGCTGACTCACCTCGTATAAATATGTAGAGGTTTGTTAGTATGGAAGAGCAGAGGTAGTGGCAGTGATTGAAAAGGTTCAATTCGTGCTTCTTGGACTACCAGATTGTAATTGCACTGGGTGCACTCAGCCTCGTTTGGTCACTTAGGGGTGATTGAGGTCTTGATAAACAAGTAGCGATCGGCCGGGAGGGATCGGGACGCTGACCACGTCCCCCCTCCAGTTCTGCACCCCACCCATGACGCCTGCAGTAGGCAGAGGTGGGAGACGCAGCGGCCAGGCAATAAGCCTTGGCTCGCGAAGAGCTGTTGCCCTAGTTTGTTTGTTGTGGGTTTTTTTATGTTGTTTCAGATTGTAATTGGAGAACATTTTGAACATATTAACCTTTCTTATTATATAAACTGCAAATTTACAATCTGCTCTTATCAGAACATTCAATAAATGGTTTACAAGCAATGTCTGGAACACTAAGGGTAGCTAAAGCGAAATGTTGCAGCACTGGAGACAGTAAATTGCAGTTCTGTTGTCTAGTACATTGAAGGCATTAACTCTTTTAAATAATTAGAATTTTATTTATTACAGTAGCTGTGTAAATTGTGGAGAAAGGTATTAAATAAGCCAACCACAAACTGTTCCCATAGCAACCAAACTTTTGCATGAAAGAAATAAAATTTTTCACACAACTAAATAAGATAAACTGCCTTTAAAGAAAAAAAAAAAAGTTGCCATTTAAAATCCTCTATGATGTCACAGCTATACAGCAATGACTGAAAATTTTCTCTTTTGTAGCATTTTCCTTTCAAAATATTAAGTTTAATGTGTCCTAGTATGTTTAAAAAAATTTGTTAATTTTATTTTATTGCATTATTCCCCATTTCATATTTTAGAATTCTCTGTATTGTAAGTTGAACCACAAGTCAGAGGCTGGTTGATGATCACACTTACACATATGTTTGTTTATATGTTGAGCAACTTTGTGTGCATGTGCTGTGAAGACGGCTGGACAGTAACGCCCTCATCTGCGACTGTGAGATGATGTGGTTGGTGAGGATGCTGCAAGACAAACTGAAAGGAACACAGGCAGCAGCAACCTGTCAGTACCCACTGGACATGCAGGGAAAATCTCTGGCCGCCATGTCCGAGCACGACTTCCACTGCAGTAAGTATATAGCTGACCCCACGACAGTCCTACCTTAATATATCCATGTGTAGTGGAGGGCTGATTGTGTGTAATAAGCTGGAGTTTAGTTGAAAACGTGTTCAAAAGGAGTACCCACAAGCCTGACATGTTGAACACATGAAATATTGTAATGAAGCTATTTTGAAAATGCCTACTCAATTAACATGAAGTGGAAAGAAAGATAAGCTTTTGAAGTATAGATAGTAGAAGAGTACATAGAGGAAGTGGTGTGAATGAAGCATGTTTACTTTATATAATGGTACATTTTATTTGATACAGAAAAGCCGAGAATAACAGAAGATCCTCATGATGTTGAGGTTACCTTTGGAGGGACAGCGTTCTTCACGTGCAAAGCAGAAGGAGACCCAACGCCTGATATTGTCTGGATGCGAGACAGGTAAATGATGACATCAGTAAGTAATATTCCGCTGTAGCTTTATTCCCAACACATAACTTGCATACTAATGGAGGTAAAAGTATGGCATAATATAATGAAAATTCCCTGCTATATAAAATTTAAAGGAAATCAATAAATCACCCTCCTGTTTAATGTTAAAGCAATACACTATTTCTTGCTGTGACAAATGACAAGTTCAAGTATTACTTGTAAAACTGTTGGCGAAGCGCTCACCTATTACAGAAGCCACTATTGCATGTACAGGATCATAACTCACAACTGTGCAGCTCAATTGGAATCTTGCAACTCAAAGCTGTTTTCTGTAACTGTCCTTGACACTGCTGCTGGAGAATACAACTGAACTATTAACTACAGTCAGTGAGAACTAACCTGGCACTTGATAGCTACCTGATTCATTTAGCTGCGAACAAGGCTAGCACTATCTCGTTCAATCGACTAACAGTTGCACCATGTGTTTGTAACATCATTGGACAAGATAGGGTTATCCTCATTGGTCTGTGCCAATGCCATTCTGTTCACCAAGCGCTGTTTTCCCACAAACTTCTCCACATTCACATATCTCAGGAGGAGGACAAAGGGGAAACAGCATATCGGCAATTCCCAAGAATCCAATATGGGTGACATTACACTAAACTGTAGTGGGCATTACACCAAAAAGCAGTACTGCCAACTTACAAATTAAAGCATTATTTCTAAACTTAAATATCAGAGGGTTTAAGTAACATGCTTTCAGACAATAATAATGCTTGAGCATCGTTACCACACAACACATGATGAACCTACTCACCTTCGGGAAATCGTGTTCTGCAATAACACTGTTGGATAAAATCACTTCCGAACACTAAATATCGTAATATGTTAAATAAGGAAATAATGAAACAACAAGAATCTAAAGTAAGAACAAATTAGAAACTAAAAGATCCATTTATCTTAGCAAAGAACTTGCAACAATACTAAGATAAGTGAAGCTTTTAGTTTCTAATTTGTTCTTAATTTAGATAATTATATGTATTCAGTGCATTACTGTGTTGCAAACACAAAAATAAGAACAGTAACTATAACTATATATAATGCTCTAAAACAATTCAAGACAATTTAATTTAAAAGGTGAGTCAATTAATAACACTGAACAATACTTACAACATATTTTTCCGGAACGCGTTTCGAAGGTTAACTTTCCTCCATTATCAACCGGACAATAACTGGGTTTTCAAACTTCTATGAAAGGAAGATAATTCAAGACAAACCCATACACACATGAGCAATACAATGGCATCCACAGATTAATTAATATGGCATCTAAACAGAATCTTGTTTTAAAATCTATCAGTTACCTTTCCTGCAATGGGTTCAAAGGCAAGGGCTTCTGTGGCAACATAACGCATGCAATAACACCAACTATGTCCATAGCTTTACCATGGTTATATTTTATGAACAGTTGGTGATACTAATGCAATCTAACAGATGGAATATCACCAAATATGACCAGACCATGTCATAATGGAGGGAAAACGTCACATTTGGTTTTTGGGGTATTCCAATAAGCTATTTTCTCTATACATATAAGCCTTTAAATGTATACTTGCTGACCATTTCAGCATTGTCAGTACATGAAGATGTATAATGCCACATAATGTAGGTACATATACATGTATATGTTAAAACCTATAATTTTATGACTTTTCTCAATTTAGTGAAAATCTCATTGCCCAGAACCCAACTCTGTAACACAACACTCCTTTGTGGGCCAAGGTCCAGCACTCTGTCCATCTCTGCCCAGCACAGGTATCATGACTGGGGTGCAGTACTGGAGGGTGGGGCATGGACAGCACCCCAATCCCTCCTGGACTTTGCAACCAGGGGCTGCTACTTTTCAATCAAGTAGCTCCTCAATTAACCTCTGTAACGAGACTGAGTGTACCCTGGACCAGGTCTCCCAGTGGGAGAAAATTCCCATATCAGTACCAGGAATCAAACTCAGGTCTTCCACTTCTCTAGGCTTCTTACAGTGAACAAAAATACTTCTGCAATCACTGTATGTGATTCTACAATTTCAGTTGTTGTTGCTTAAACTTTATTACTCATCTCCAAGTATTCTTCCTTCACCTCTGGTAACATCATTACAAAACATTTGTTGTAGAAAACACTTCTGTATGATGCAAAAAACAGTTGTTCAAAATGTATGCATATGTAAACTCCTGTTAAGGAATGATGACTTCTCAGGATTAAAGTTCAGTACATTTGGCTGCAATTCGAGTGAGTCATCATGAACCAGTATCAAGAAAGCTTTAAATCTCATGGCAGTAGACAACAATGCCTCTTTTAGCTGCTGTTCAAATTACAGCAGACAATTACTGAAAAATTGTGAAATCAAAGAAATGCATAAGATGTAGTATTACAATGGATTCCAGGGCATTGCAGGATAACTGGCACTGAAATAGCAGATATGTTAGCAAAAAAAGGCCAAAAACCAAGCAAGAATGCAAACAAGAATGCTGATATGGGTCAGTGAAATGCATATTAAAGAAAGAAAGATAAACTGTATGCATCAATATAGAACTAAAGAGAAAGCTCATTGGAAACAGGTAAATATATTTCCAAATGTCCTTGAAAATCATCTAAAGCCATTTTCAGACATGATTGCTTTGGGAAACAAAAACACAAATTACTTTATTTAAAAAAAATCACACATATACCTCAATAAAACACAAGTCAAATGTCTCGTGTGTCTTGTAAAGTGGTTCTGGGTATTTTTTTTTATGTTTCATGCCGTAATCAAACGTGATTTATCCATTTATCATGGGTTTTCTTCCACTCTCTCCCCCCTTTTGATATTTGAGTGTTTGTGAGGGGTTTCTGGAGGAATAAACACCATGGTTACACATGTGTCAGGTGGCAACGTAATATTTGGTACATGAGTGGAAGAATGTTGTAGTAAAATATATTTTGCAAGATGGTATGTTTTGGAATATTTAAAGTCAAAAGTTCCAGGAATGACATTGAAGATATAAGAATATATTATAGGTTATCAACATATATCTCTATTTCTTAGCTTTGGTGCAGTTTTAAATAGGGTGGATGTGTCGTTGAGTCTTTGAGCTTTTGAATCTTTTTGTTATCTCGGGTCGTGGTACAGGGTGAAATTAATTGTGGACTCGGGGTTACATTTTTATGACTTATTTTATTTGCACCTTCTTGTTTATAGTATTTAAATCATATTTCAGTAGCAAATCTTTTTATTTCAGTGGATCGACTTCCTTAGCATCGCCAAGATTTAATGTCTGAAAATTTAGCGATATTTCGCTAAACACGTTTTCTATCACTTTATTTTACACTTTAATCCCGAAAATGCTAAGAAAGCAGTTTTAATCTAACCCTTTATCATTGTTGGCATTAAATATTTAAAATAACCCTTAATTTTTTACATACAATTGAAATATGGTAGTTTACAATTATAACCTTGATAAACAGGCAATATTGTCAACAACTGAAGAATCAAAGTCAGTTACAAATTTGAAATACCTAAGTTAAATTCACAATGTATTTAATTTAATTTTGGGATGAATTATATGTACTGTTTCAGCTTCTCGGAGTCTTCGTATTTTCACATTACTACAATTATGGAAAAAGTTGTAGCCATTCATAAGTTGCTTTGATAGATGATCGATGGAATACAGTACTAAGAACATGATCTTGATAAAGACTTCATAGTCAACAGACGTCCTGAAGAAACCACTTGAATTACATTTCATGAATAATACAGATTATTTTTGTTTGTTGCAGTAATGAAATCAACTTTGGCGATCCGCGATACTCAAAGCTTGCTGATGGAACGTTGATGATTGAGAACACACTAGACTCGGATGTTGGTGTATACGAATGTATGGCAAAGAGTCCGGCTGGCGAAGCAAAATCACGTGCTGCCAAAATGCATTATCAGAAAACCAAAGGTAAGGCATCACAAACATTCATATTATAGTAGCTTATTCTTTAAAGATCCTATCACTTTGGGAGAGATAGTGCACGCTGTCTGAATTTCTGCCTTCATAGATTCACTTGTAACACAATTGTATTACTTTAAAATTGTATCTGCTTGATGCAGATTAACGTGCTTTTATAAAGTTAAACTGAAGATAATTAGCAGTAAAGGTAACTGCTTTTTAGAGAACAACATATTTTTTATGTTTTGGTGCTCACATTGCTTTCTGACAAGCCCCAGAATGTCTGGAGGACCACACCTGTCATTGGTTTACGGGGCTCACTGACCTGACCAGGAGAATTCTCAAAATAAATTCACTGACCATATCCTCTTTTCCTATTACAAATCTTTAAGTTGTGGAACTACAAACTTCAATGAATCTTTTGTACAGAATTGTTCATATTCATCAAGTAGTTATTCTCTCAGATTCCAGGGCAGCAATTATAGCAATTACTTCCAAGTTGTCACCAAAACACCAAACTATTATAGAATGTTGGAAAATCCTTACCCATCTAACAGCACTTAAAAAAAACACCTAGTCTTCCAATGGATACCAGCTCACTGTGGACTGAGTGGTAATGAGAATGTTTATTAGCCCATAGACAATTATACAATTGTTTCGAGCATCGTCAAACTACAAATACAACAAAACAAAAATGACAAAATAAGACTTAACATAATCATATTCTATGAAATACCACTAAGTAGAGTTATATACAGCATATTTACAATTCCTCTATACAGTATAAACATTTTCCTATAAGATATTTCCTTAGTTCTTTTTTAAAACTTTCTCCTTGCTTAGCTTTAATAGTATGTGGCAATTTGTTATATAGTTTGACACCACTGATATATGGATCAGATTCACTTGTTCTTTTATTAACATTAATTCTATGTATATTATTCATACCTCGTGTATTGTAACTATAATATTGATTATTACTACTAATAATATGTACATTTTTACTTACAATATGTATTATTACTTTATATACATATAATGAAATAATAGTGAACAAGTTATTATTTTTAAAAATACTGCGGCACGAAGTCCTGTTATTAAGTTTATACACTGTTCTTATACAATTCTTCTGCAATATTAACAACCTATTTAAATTTTGTTTACTAACATTTCCCCAAACCTCGATCCCATATTGAAAGCTGATTTTCTTGCAAAAAAGGGTACCAGCAGTGTACAGAAATCTATAGTTAATCTACCATTTTATGCAGCTAATAGATTAGTCAACTCTATATTCAAAAATGTTATTGCAAAATATTACTATGAAAAATCAAAAAATCAAAAATGACAACAAACATTCAAACAGTAATTCCTGAGTATCCTCAAAAAACAGCAGTTGAAATCTTCAGGTTGATTACAGGACATGATTGTCTGGCAAAACATTTAAACAGAATTGGGATATATTCTTCACCACTCTGTCCTCTATGAGATCAGCAAGAGGAAATGGATCGAGACCACCTTCAAATATGCCTGGCCACTTCTAGTGCCCCATCCATCAGTGAAAAATATTGGAGAGCAAGAGGATTAATGACTTCATTGTCAGAAATCCAGCATTAGCTAACAACATAAGGTTAAACTAAACTCAATTTTCACCAACTTTCATTTTTTCCCAAATTGTATTCAATTTATCGCCATCATCAATCATCCTTCATTGGTCTAGGTGACTCAGTTACTTAGGCTGTGGTCTATTTGATTCCAGGGTCGTAGGTTCAAACCTGGCCCAGACCAAACCATTTTTGTATTTTATAACCATCCTTCTGGGAATTAGGCCAGGACTCATGGTGTGAACAAAGAATTTTCTCTTTGCCTCCTTCTTGGGCATTCAGAGTTCTTTTCTCTTGTGGATGGTAGGTCAGCAGGGTATTAGGCATATGTTTGGACATGTTGCCAGTTCTTATATGAACTCTAAAATACTTGTACTTTGATATCTGCTGCATTAAATTTGTGGTCCCATATAGTATAACCTGCTAGAGCCTCGTAGACTTCATTATGCCAGCTGTTATTCCATGTTTTGCAGCTGTATCTGCAATATAGCCCATGGTTATCATGCCTCATGTAATGTGTAGAATTTTGAAGTCCGGGCTCACATCTGTGGCATACTTTATGGCAGTTCTTTGTGTGGGTATAAGAAATTGTGTTGTAGATGTCTCTCTGCTTGTCTAGGTTCTGTGTGTGTTGTTGTTAGTCTCCACTCTCTTCCTCAACTAGTGTATTTTGGGCTTCATAATAGCAAGGACTTTCTCCTCAGTAGACAATAATTGGTCTGGGTGGCTCAGTTGCTTAAACACTGACCTACTGATCCCAAGGTTGTATGTTCTAATCCAGCCTAGACCCATGGTTTTTGTGCTTAAAAGTGGCAGCCCTGTATCAGTAGATTTACTGGTATGTAAAAGAACTCCTTGTGGGGTGAAATTCCAACACACCACAGTTCTGATATTATCCTGGTTATTGAGAGCATCATTAACAAACAAAATATCCATTTATTTTGGTAAAGGAGAACATTGATCTATGATGTCGTGTGTATAGGATTCTATATTATGAACAATTATTTTCAAGTCTCATGGTCTTAAGCCATACTTTCTCAAGATATCAAGTACTTATAGTAAGCATGGTAATGCCATTTCTATACATCTTAATTTACTGGGACTCAACAATATGATCATATAATTTGGGTTTTCTGGGCTCATGAGCCAACTTTCCAGCTGGGGGACGTATGATACTGACTACAGCACCCCCTGCATCACTCTGCTTTGTGCAAGTGAATATAAGCCTGGCATCAGATTGACTCTTCACAGGATGTCGCATCATAGAATCTATTTATGGTGAGACAGAATATATGGTTAGATCCCGAAAAGAAAGTATTTATGTAAATATTTGTTGTAAATATAGTTTATTTTTCATGTTGGTAAGGATTTGTCGAGTACTGAAAATGTATTGCCATTGTCTCAATTGTTATAAAAAAGAGTTGTTTAAAAATCACATAAATGTTAAGTAACATGTTCAAATTTAATATGTATAAATATAAGAACCATATATATTTAATGTTAAAAGTGTAGGTAGGATAGATAAAGATTGTTTCCCTAACATTACAGGAACTATATAGCGTAGGATGATTTCAAAGTGTGCTTCGCGGGAAATGAACACATACGCATATGAATACAAATGCATTATGTAAAGAGACGCCAACTTTTTTCTTATTAGCGTCCTAGCCTCTGGAAAGTAAAGACACGTTTTGTGACACGTGTAAATGTGGGTGCTAAAAGCGATCTAAAATAACTAATAACATGAAAAGACTATCAAGGAAGTATATTCATGTGCGATGAAAGTTAATTTAAATGTAACGAGTGTAATATTCAACAAGAAAGGTGCAAATAAAAGTGATATAGTAAAGTTACATCCTGTGTTCATTCATTTCACCCGTACCACGACCTGGGATAGTAAAAGAATCTCATAGCTCAACGCATACAAAACATCATATTAAAAAGACAGCACCAATGGAAAACAGAAATAAATTTGTAAAATTATTACAATATGAATAATATAGTTAGAATCGTTCTGCATAAAATTAAAGTGCATTGAATAGTTTAAAGTGTTTGACGTGTTCCTATAAATAGACAATAGTTAGAAAATGAAGAATGTTGTAATTTGTGTGCAGAGAAACCACACTTCCGACGGACACCATTAGACCAAGAAGTTGAGCAAGGCATGACTGTGAGGTTGTACTGTGCTGCATTAGGACAGCCTCGACCAGACATAACATGGTCCCACGATGACATTCCAGTTGTGCCATCTTCAAGGATACAGGTAAAATTAGTAATGCAATTTCTGTATATACAGGGGTCCAAAACAATGTAACTCACTCTTCGATAATTCCTGGGAATAAACTGATATTGATTTACAATTCTTGGTCAATAATAAAGTTTAAAACTTTCTCCCTACCACCAAGATGTCACTGCACACTGGATGACACTTTATATGGTCGATGGGTAGGTAAAAATATCCATCATGGTCTTTAGTATGACACCTCTGGATATTTATGTATGGGGAATCTTGGAGGATGAAGTCTGTGGGTAAAACCCAGCTGCACGGGATGTGTTATGAGAATCCATTGAAGCATGTTGCACAAGTATCACACTACCTTGTCTTGTCTATCATTGTTAATTGTTATCAGCTGTAGAAATTACAATGTAATCCATAGCATCAGAATACACATGGTCTATACTAATATATACATAGTCAAGTTTCTGTATTACACTCTTATATACATGTTGAGGCTTTCACGGCTGGCGTTAATCCAATAGATGGTAGGTTTCGGGCTTGTAGACCATGGTCCAGTCGATGAATGTTCTGATGTTTTGCCCAAGACTACATTGGGCATCTTCAGAGAATGGCTCAAAGCTGGTTGACAACTAGAGGGCGATGTGGCGGAAAGTCGTTGGGCTCTCGTTGTGTCGCCATTTGATTTGGTTCGCTCCGGCTAGTCAGGATGAGATCTCTTTCTTTATCTCGGGTACGCGTAGGTGTTATAGATTACCCAAGAAAACTTCTGTATATTGTTTATTACTTCTTATATACTTTCGGGAGTTATGCCGATTTTCTATATGCAGAGGAATCGCACTCACGTCTGCACTCCACAACGTGCGGTACTGGTCTGGGCTGAGTAGTGACGCTTTCTGGCGTCCCCACGCTAGGAAAAACGTTCTCTCCAATTTTAAATGTCATGACGTCATCCACAAGAAAGCCTCGTATCCAAAATGCTATTTCCTTTTCCCGCAATTTAGAAATGTCCCTTTCTATTATAACATGTTCTTTTTTGAATTCCGAATATCTAGTTACCTTTTTATGATTAAACGATGTTTTCTTTATATTTTATTAAATATATCGCACGACTTTTAAGGTTGGCAGACCTGAATTTTGACTGATTTCAAACTATATGGTATGACGTCATGACTCGTTAATGTCAAACCAATAATGCATTTATACTACAAATTTAACGACTATTATTTACTCATATCTTGCTCACCTTACAACACTTCCTACTCTATTATCTACATATGTTATTACTCAACACTTATCGCAAATCTCACATCCGGCAATTAAATTAAAACGTGTCTTTATCAAGCCCATTCGATTGGAAATCTAAATTTCGGTATCAGCGATCGTCAGAACATTCATCGACTGGACCACGGCCAGTCAAGTGTTTGAAAAAATAACTTGCAACATTACTAAGATAAGTGAAGTTTTTAGTTTCTAATTTGTTCTTACTTTACAATCTTGTTGCTTCACTGTTAATAGCTTCAATTTCCTTAATTAATTTATTCACTCTTATTTATTTCTTTTCTAGTTGATTCTAACATCTAAAATTCAGAGGTCTAATTATAACATGGGCACATTTTCTGAGATCCTCAATGTTTACAAATGTTACATCTACTCCTTTGAAACTTGAGCTTATTTATTTAATCTTTGTTTAATAGATTTCATCAGACAACACATTGACCCTGTTGAACATTCAGAGGGAAGATGCAGGGACATATAAGTGTACAGCAGCCAACTTCGTGGGTCGTATTACTTCCGTAGCACAAATAAAGGTCAATGGTAAGTTTAACATTCCAATGTTTTACCCTAAACATACATTGTTATCAAAATATTGTTGTTGTTAGCTAATGCTGGATTTCTGACAATGAAGTCATTAATCCTCTTGCTCTCCAATATTTTTCACTGATGATATTGATATATCAAAATATAACCTCTATTTAAAATATACATATAGCTTCCTTCTAAAATTTAACTTTTAATATTTTCTTATTTGACTTCATTGTATACGTAATTTAAAGGTGATTTAGTCAGAGTGCATTTTTACTTTCTCTACTGGTGGGTAGAGGAAGTATTGTATTGTACCCAAAAATTCGATGTCGAGATTTTACCACAAATATATGTTTTGAGACCCACTGAATCCAAAAAAAGCAGTTTTAGAAATAGGTTCGTGTGTGTATGCGTGTGTGCTTGCGTGTGTCATTCTATGGACAGCATAACTCAAAAACGAAAAGTCGGTTAAAAACCAAAGTTGGAATTTAAATTTTATGTATTTCAAGGATGTGACTTGAAGATTTTGAAGAAAATAGTCCCACCCTAAACTACCCTTTACATGGAACATTTTTCAAAAATTTTGATTTTCTTGAAAAAGACTAATAATATTGATTAAAATGCCATATGTTTAAGATATTTGTATGACAAATTAAATGTATATTTTGAATTTTCTGGCTATAGCTTATGTAGTCCTGTTTACTCTGGATGACTTTTGAATAAGTCATATACCGTAAGAGATAGACAAAATATTGCTAACAAAAAATGTAAATCTTGCTAAAACACACAGTTTATGTCCAAACAAATGTTTTTTGTAGATTGAACCATTTTGGAGACATTCCTTGTTATTTGTGACAGTTTCAGAAAACTTAAAACTTTCATGAAATGGAACATCGTTCATTTTTTTATATGTAAGATTTGAAGCTTTCACGGCGAACGTTAGTGATCAGAGCTTCACGGGTGATCAGCTGTGTTAAATTTAAGAAGGTCGAGCTTTCGGCCATTATACACTCCATGGCCATCTTCAGGACTAAAATGATGAAAAATTCTCCTCAGTTTTCAAATATATACTATGGTTAGGTTGTGTTGTCCTAGCCAATGCGCGGGTGATGGTTTCTGATTGGGCCTGCTGTAGGCCCGGCTGCAGTGTTTTCCCGCGGGTACGAACTTTGTGCAGTGTTTCTGATGGCTATAGTCCACGTGGAACTTAGTTTCAGTCTGCCTTCTCTGTTGAAATTGTGGGGGTGTAATTTGATATGGATGGCCTCCTTGATGAGTCTGTCCCAGTAATTTTCTGCGTGTTCTAGTACTTTTGTGTCTTGGAAATTTATTTTGTGGACCTGTTCTATGCAATGTTGGGCTACTGCTGATTTTTCTGGCTGGAGAAGTCTGATGCTCCATTGATGTTCTTTGCATCTTTCCTCTATCGTGCGTCCTGTTTGACCCACATACACCTTCCCACACTCGCAAGGAATCCTGTATATTCCCGGGACCTTAAGCCCAAGTGGTTCTTTCACCGGCCTGAGGATATTATGTCTCGCGAGTATACGGGAAACCTTGTTGGAGACAGAGCCGTAGAAGGGTATGTAGGCCTTCTCTTGAGGGCTATCCTTCCCTTGCGTGAGCAGTCGCGGGTTCTTCCTGCTGCGTTCTACTTTCTTACGGGTCTCATTGATGTCCTGGTTGCTATACCCATTCTTGCGTAAGGTATCCTGTAAGTATTGAAGTTCTAGGTGTATGTGGTCCTTGTCTGCTATGTCAAACACTCGGTGAAACAGAGTGGAAATGATTGTTTTCTTCTGAGAGGGATGATGGTGACTGGAGGCATCCAAGTATCTGTTGGTGTGTGTGGGCTTCCTGTAGACCGTGTGTCCCAGGCTGCCATCCGGTTTTTTGTACACTAGGACATCCAGGAAGGGAAGGGAGTTGTCGTTCTCCACTTCCATGGTGAATTTGATATTAGTATGTAGGCTATTGAGATGGTCCAGAAAAAAGACAAGTTTTTCTGTCCCGTGTGGCCAGATGACGAAAGTGTCGTCGACATATCTATAGAAAGCTTTTGGTTTGTGTGTAGCGGTGTCCAGTGCGGTGTGTTCAAAGTTTTCCATGAAGAAATTGGCAATGGCCGGTGATAATGGTGAACCCATGGCCACTCCGTCAGTTTGTTCGTAAAACTGGCCATTGTAGCAGAAGTAGGTGGACGTGAGCGTGTGTCTGAAGAGTTGTGTGATGTCCTCCGGAAATTGTTCCGCTATGAGATGTAGTGAGTCTTCTAGAGGCACTCTGGTGAAGAGGGATTCAACGTCGAAACTCACCAAGATATCCCCCGGGTCCAATCTCATGGTTGAGATCTTGATGTGATGATGACAGGAGCCCACTAGTGGATTCAATAGAGTGGTGAGGTGTTTGGCCAGCTGGAATGTGGGTGAGTTTATAGCACTTACAATGGGTCGGAGTGGTATTGTAGGTTTGTGGATTTTCGGAAGTCCGTAGAGTCTGGGTGGAGTGGCTGAGTGCGGGATGGTGCTGATGGTTTTTTATATGTTAAGCGTGCCAAGAAAACATCTCAAAGTTTTAAAAGATTTGACTATCGCTCAAACCCTACTGTATTCTAATATTCCCCTTGTACCTACAAGGAAATAAGCAATAAGATAATTTGTACAAATGTTTATCTCAACTAACATGAAGAAGATATAGGAATAAGAGTTTGTAAGAATGGTTAGTACAAGAGTAGAGAAAGTCATGTGAGTGCAACACATAAGATTTTTAGATATACAAAGAACATGTTTTAATAATGCTTTAAACATTTTTACTTCATTGTCATAAATAGCTAACCTCTCTACAGCAGTGTCAATAATGACATGTACCACTTTAATAGTAGTAAATTCAATGTTTAAACCTCTATATATGATAGAAGAGATCAAAACAAACATTTTGGGTCTTAAACTAATTATTGAATGACAAAATCAGAAAGTGTGTAAAGAACAAAGACTATAGCTTTAATCTTATTTAAGGCATGCTCCTGTGGAATGGATGAAAATATGGAATAAAATGTGAAACATTAAGTTTTTGCTTTTTACTGTGTTTATACTCTCTGCTCTTATTTGGTAGCTTTGATTAACTAACATCAGCACTTGAAACATTCCTGCACACAACTTACTTTAATGTAGATTACAGTTTTAAATGAATTTTTTATCAAAAAACTTTTTCAGTATTTTTTCATTACCTACTATGCTCCACATAACAAAAGTTTGACTGATTAATTTTCAGCACAACTCAGTGATTACTTAAGAGAGTCACAAAGCCATTTTTTAAATATTATGTAATTACATTCTTTTTAATATTTTCTTAGCTTGATATCCATAAAATCAAAACATGCCAAGACACACAGGACTGTATACAAATGCTACTGAATCTTGCATACAGCACCAGGGGACAACAGTTTGAGAAACTGGGATAAACAAAACAATTCTATGAATGTTCACTTTTTGTGGTTTCAATGATCAGTGAAAAATTAAAATTGAATAGACTTACTACTTTACAAGAAAGAAGAAAATTGTGTGGTTCATTATGCTGTTAAAAATTTTTTGAGCATGTTTTTCAATTTGTACTTTCTCTACTGGTAAGTAGATAAAGTATTGTATTCCACCCAAAAATCTGATGTCAAGATTTCACCAGTGATATATGTTTTAGACCCCCTGAATCAAAAAAAGCATTTTTAAAAGGTGTGTGCATGCGTAACTCAAAAACAAAAGGTCAGTTAAAAATCAAATTTGGTATTTGCCAGTCTGGGTTGCGCAGTGGGTTACACACTGGCCTACTGGTTCTAAGGTCATGGGTTTAAATCTGGCCCAGACCAATGGTGTTTAAGTGTGCTTAAAGATGACAGCTCCATGTCTGTAGATTTACTGGTATGTAAAAGAACTCTTGTGGGACAAAATTCTGGCAGACCAGCGACACTGATATCATCCAGCATCATTAAACAACAAAATAATTTAATGTAGACATTTAACAGGGATTATTTGATCTTTTATTACAATAATAACCTAAGTGATATTCTCTTTTTTGTGCTGCTCAATAAAGAAACAACAACTTTAGCGAAAGGTAATTAAATTTATTAAAATTGATTGTAGCACTTAAGTTAATTGTTTAATTGAAAACTTGAATTAGTTTTAACTTATTTGATTGAATGTTGTACTCAATTCATACTTTTTTATTCTCTGCATGGATTTCACAATAATTCTTGGCTTGTGGCAGTTTTTTATGAAAGGAGAAAATAAGATCTTTGTTACAGGGTTGTATGTATCAGGTAACACATAAGAACAAGATGACGACGGCTAAGGGTTTTTCAATTAAAGTCTGGATTTCACCAAATTTACTTTATTTGGGTCTATTGACATGTATTTATAAATCACTTCACTTTTTATCATGTTCTAAAAGCCACTGTCCAGAACAATTTGGATTGTTATTTATTTATGCCACCAAACTTACTGCTGGTGTTTTTAAACACACAAGTCATGTGTAGGCAATGTTTGAGAGCTATTTGAACTGTGCTTCAAACCCCAGCTGTGGCACTGAATTTTTCAGTTCCAATTCTATTAAGGTTTAAAGTAAGAACAAATTAGAAACCAAAAGCTTCACTTATCTTAGTAATATTGCAAGATTTCCCACAGCTGACATGTTCCAAGTTGTATCCAACTCATTTTCAAAGCTATACAAACAAATTACCATCGTTACTGATGCTCATTTTAAAACTTGAATTATTACTAAGATAAGTGAAGCTTTTAGTTTCTAATTTGTTCTTATTTTATATTCTGTTGTTTCACTGTTAATACCTTTCTTAATTAATCTATTAGGGTTATTGCCAGAGCAAAGTTTTCTTTTATAATTGCTTCTTATACAAGGTTTATATAGCATCACTTTTATGACCAGCTTTGGTTTTTCTTTTATTAACTCATATTTATATCCTTGACATATATTACACGACATTGCTTCTCCATGCAATCACTATCGGCTTGAGACACAATATGTGGTCAGACCCCGAAAAGAAAGTATTTATGTAAATATTTATAGATTCAACGTATTAGCATCCCATTGTCTGAAGAGAGTAGAGGTGTATTGATATGTGCGGGTTTAGATGCTAAAGGTATAATTTAAAATGACAAGCAGTACGAAGAAACAGTTGAGGAAGACGGTCTGCGTGCACAGAATGTTCACCTAGATAACACGTCTGTGATAAAGGTGTGAATAAAAGATTGTGAAAAAGTTTTATCATGTGTCCACGTTATTTCATCTTGTACCACGACTTGAGATAATGAAAGAGTCAAAAGCTCAGCACCATCACCTTCCTTTAGTTGAAAAACCGCACCAAGGTTGATTGGTATTCCTTCTTATAATTTCAGTTTACCAATCGTTTTCCATTTATCACAATGTGCACTCGCCATTATTTGCTCAAAATTTCAGGTCTTTGCTATCTAATACCAAGTTGCTAAGTCTTCTGTAGAAGATTCAGTATTTATTTCCCTTGTTTGCAGCGCATACCAACAGTTATTTCTGCTTTGTTTTTCCCTCAATTTACACTTATAATCAATGTTATTCATACTCCACATTACTGTACCAAACGACTGAAAAATGCAATGCCATAGCTGGAATTTGAACCACAGGCTCAAATTTTCAAATCCCAGATATGGCATTGAATTTTTCAGTCCTGATTCCACCTCTCAAACTACTAGTCTGCTTGGCTCACAAAATTGCTCACTCTCTTGCTGTCCTGCATGCTTTTTCTAGGCAAAACTGACGTAGCAAGGATCTTTCTAGAAATTTGCCTTTTTCTTAAACCTTTCACAAGCAAGCTGGCAGACAGAAGTGTCACGAACTTTCTGGAAACTCCTTTGTTCTGCTGCTCTATTGTTTTCAGTCATGTATTCACAAGCAGAAGTGTGAAGCAACTTGAGCATGGCTTGCTCTGATGTGCACCGATCTGCCAGCTGGCTACACAATACTTTTGGTCACATTACATAAGATAAACTAATCTAGAACATTGTCACTTTATAATTTGAGACCGATACTGAAGTGATCCATGTAGGTTAACTTAATTTTGTTGTTTAAGATGTGTATATTAATTTATGTTGGACAATTGTCTGTAATACAGCAGTAAAACTATGAAGTTTAAATTTACTGGATTAAATGTTTTAAGTATTTGTTTGCAGTTGTTCCTAGCTTTACAACTCACCCTGAAAACCTAACAATAAAGTCAGGAGGGTTGGCAGAACTGAGATGTGCAGCAGATGGTGTACCAGAACCAACCATTACATGGTACAAGGATGGTCGCAGCCTAGCAGCAGGAGGGCGCGTCAGCATCTCATCTGATGGTCAGTTTTTGTCTACAGCATTCTCTCTGACATTAGTTTAAACTGAATGTTGCCATGCATATTATTGCTTCATCTCACTCTGTACAGAGTATATTGGTAATTGAGGAGTCCTGCTTTGCTAATACTCCACAGTTTAGAAAACATTACACATCTTATTGACAGTACTCTATTGTGGTGAATAGTGTAACTTCTGTTATTTCATTAGTGTGACTTATATCAGTTCTCACTGCCATTTCACTACTATATTTAGTTCATCCCTTACCGTTACTTCACCAATGTGATTTAGTTCAGTCCTCACTGTTATTTTTTTGTTTTTAATTCTTTTTTATATTTGACTTTGGTACGTTACATCACACACATTCACACTTCCAGACTTTGGGGAAGACAGGAAATAATCTTAGCTAGAAAAGGATTTCAACATTCTAGTCTGGAATTGAACCCAGAACCCTTGCACAGCAGGCAGGTGCTCCACTAACTGAGCTATGGGGTCACCAATGTTAATGCACACAATCTATGCAACATAAAATTTTACAAATAGAATGGAATATCAGTCATTCATAGCAACCAGTGTTTAAAAGATTTGACTATCACACAAACCTACTGTATTTTCATATTCCCACTGTGCCTAAAAGTAAATTGTATGTAACAAAACCATTTCTGCAAATGTTTCTCTCTATTAACATGCAGTAGATAGTGAGTGAGCAAGTGAGTGTATGAGTGTGTGAGTGAGTGAGTGAGTGAGCAAGTGAGTGCATGAGTGAGTGTGTGAGTGAGCAAGTGAGTGTATGAGTGTGTGAGTGAGTGAGTAAGTGAGTGTATGAGTGTGTGAGTGAGTGAGCAAGTGAGTGTATGAGTGTGTGAGTGAGTGAGCAAGTGAGTGCATGAGTGAGTGTATGAGTGTGTGAGTGAGCAAGTGAGTGCATGAGTGAGTGTGTGAGTGAGTGCATGAGTGAGTGTGTGAGTGTGTGAGTGAGTGCATGAGTGTGTGAGTGAGTGAGCAAGTGAGTGCATGAGTGAGTGTGTGAGTGAGTGAGTAAGTGAGTGTATGAGTGTGTGAGTGAGTGAGCAAGTGAGTGTATGAGTGTGTGAGTGAGTGAGCAAGTGAGTGTATGAGTGTGTGAGTGAGTGAGCAAGTGAGTGCATGAGTGAGTGTGAGTGTGTGAGTGAGTGAGTAAGTGAGTGCATGAGTGAGTGTGTGAGTGAGTGAGTGCATGAGTGAGTGCATGAGTGAGTGAGTGAGCAAGTGAGTGCATGAGTGAGTGTGTGAGTGTGTGAGTGAGTGAGCAAGTGAGTGCATGAGTGAGTGTATGAGTGTGTGAGTGAGTGAGCAAGTGAGTGCATGAGTGAGTGTGTGAGTGAGTGAGCAAGTGAGTGCATGAGTGAGTGTGTGAGTGTGTGAGTGAGTGAGCAAGTGAGTGCATGAGTGAGTGTATGAGTGTGTGAGTGAGTGAGCAAGTGAGTGCATGAGTGAGTGTGTGAGTGAGTGAGCAAGTGAGTGCATGAGTGAGTGTGTGAGCAAGTGAGTGCATGAGTGAGTGTGTGAGTGAGTGAGCAAGTGAGTGCATGAGTGTGTGAGTGAGTGAGCAAGTGAGTGCATGAGTGTGTGAGTGAGTGAGCAAGTGAGTGCATGAGTGAGTGTGTGAGTGAGTGAGTAAGTGAGTGTATGAGTGTGTGAGTGAGTGAGCAAGTGAGTGTATGAGTGTGTGAGTGAGTGAGCAAGTGAGTGTATGAGTGTGTGAGTGAGTGAGCAAGTGAGTGCATGAGTGAGTGTGAGTGTGTGAGTGAGTGAGTAAGTGAGTGCATGAGTGAGTGTGTGAGTGAGTGAGTGCATGAGTGAGTGCATGAGTGAGTGAGTGAGCAAGTGAGTGCATGAGTGAGTGTGTGAGTGTGTGAGTGAGTGAGCAAGTGAGTGCATGAGTGAGTGTATGAGTGTGTGAGTGAGTGAGCAAGTGAGTGCATGAGTGAGTGTGTGAGTGTGAGTGAGTGAGCAAGTGAGTGCATGAGTGAGTGTGTGAGTGTGTGAGTGAGTGAGCAAGTGAGTGCATGAGTGAGTGTATGAGTGTGTGAGTGAGTGAGCAAGTGAGTGCATGAGTGAGTGTGTGAGTGAGTGAGCAAGTGAGTGCATGAGTGAGTGTGTGAGCAAGTGAGTGCATGAGTGAGTGTGTGAGTGAGTGAGCAAGTGAGTGCATGAGTGAGTGCATGAGTGTGTGAGTGAGTGAGCAAGTGAGTGCATGAGTGTGTGAGTGAGTGAGCAAGTGAGTGCATGAGTGAGTGTATGAGTGTGTGAGTGAGTGAGTGCATGAGTGTGTGAGTGAGTGAGCAAGTGAGTGTATGAGTGTGTGAGTGAGTGAGCAAGTGAGTGCATGAGTGAGTGTGTGAGTGAGTGAGCAAGTGAGTGCATGAGTGAGTGTGTGAGCAAGTGAGTGCATGAGTGAGTGTGTGAGTGAGTGAGCAAGTGAGTGCATGAGTGAGTGCATGAGTGTGTGAGTGAGTGAGCAAGTGAGTGCATGAGTGTGTGAGTGAGTGAGCAAGTGAGTGCATGAGTGAGTGTATGAGTGTGTGAGTGAGTGAGTGCATGAGTGTGTGAGTGAGTGAGCAAGTGAGTGTATGAGTGTGTGAGTGAGTGAGCAAGTGAGTGCATGAGTGAGTGTGTGAGTGAGTGCATGAGTGAGTGCATGAGTGTGTGAGTGAGTGAGCAAGTGAGTGCATGAGTGAGTGTGTGAGTGTGTGAGTGAGTAAGTGAGTGCATGAGTGAGTGTGTGAGTGAGTGAGTAAGTGAGTGTATGAGTGTGTGAGTGAGTGAGCAAGTGAGTGTATGAGTGTGTGAGTGAGTGAGCAAGTGAGTGCATGAGTGAGTGTATGAGTGTGTGAGTGAGCAAGTGAGTGCATGAGTGAGTGTGTGAGTGTGTGAGTGAGTGAGCAAGTGAGTGCATGAGTGAGTGTGTGAGTGAGTGAGTGCATGAGTGTGTGAGTGAGTGAGCAAGTGAGTGCATGAGTGAGTGTGTGAGTGTGAGTGAGAGTGAGTGGGTCAATGGATGGCCCATGAAGTAGATAGAAATATAAGTTTTTGTAAGAATAGTTTGTTGAAGTAACATAGCATTTTAAAAATATACTTAAAATATATACATTGCACTTATAATAATGAATGATATATATATATATATATATATATATATATATCAAATTAAAGAATAAATTTTACTGCATAAAAACTAAATATCATTTTTTGGTGATTTTTGCCAACTAATCTCCTATTAAAAAGTCTTGTAAGTAAAAGAATACAAGAAAAAGGAATGTTTATAAATGCCCTTATAAAGCCAACATGAATAAGTTTTGAAGGTGTATACTGTCTCTGAAGGTCATCAGCTCTCAATCCAACATGCCAAGGAGTCTGACTCAGGGCTGTACATCTGCCGAGCACAGAACAGTGTTGGGTTCAAGGAAACAAGTGCACATCTGTTAGTAAACGGTGGCTACAGGGATATCACATCACACTTTGCACAGAGGGACGGTGCAGGGCCCAGGATGGTGATAACACCTTACAACATGGAGGCACCAAAGGGCAGCACCATCGAGGTCCCATGCAAGGCCGAGGGGTCACCCAAACCAACAATTGTATGGACTAAAGATGGCTCTTCCTTGGTCATGACCAAGAGACACAGGTACAGTGTGTTTGTATTTCTTAATGCATACCTGAGCGTCACTTATATGTACCCTGTGTGTCTGACCCCACCTGTGTGTATGGCTGACTCATGAAATCAATGTCAAGTGAAGTTTCACAATGTCCTTTAGTTATCAGATTTTTACCTAAAAATGTTAATACTGTAAATGGTCTAAAATAAGAACAAATTACAAACAAGAAGCATCACATCTTGGTAATTGAAGAACCTGCAATATTACTAAGATAAGCAAAGTTCTTAATTTCTAATTTCTTCTTGTTTTAGATTCTGTTGCTTTGCTGTTAAGAGCTTCAATTTTCCTTGATTTACTGTACATGGTGTTGATTTTTATTTGTGCTTTCGATGGTCATGTATGATGTCACCGCTGACTTGCCGAGCCTTTAGTTGCAACAAGTTGAAGAATGACTACATAGAGAGAGCCCAGGTCAAATATTGCAGGGACGCTCAGTTTGGCTATTGAGGCCTGTGTTTGGTGTTCACAAAGCTTCTCATAGAGGACACAACATTAATTTCTTCTGGGCTTTATGGGAAGACTTTCCTATAGCGAAATTGGGAGGTAAAGCACATGTGCATACAGATGTGGCTTGGTCGTTGATAAAAGTTTTAAAAACTTTTAGTGTGGCAAAATCTGGAGGGATTTAAATGAATATTATGACAAAATGACAAAATCCATCCAGTTACTTTTCAATCACTTTCTTTTCTTCTAAAATTTTACCACAAATACACAGTTTTTTCTCTCGCCATTAAGAAAGTCTACAGTCTTTCATGCTAATGCACCTCACAACTGCTTTCTTCTTATAACCTTGACTCAGTTCTTTCAGTGTCTTTCTTCACTTGCTTTGTCTCTCATACACTAACTACAACAATACAATCACTTCATACTCGTTAAATCTTATTTATGATGCACTGACACACTGACTGACTTGTGTCTAACTGTAATTCTAACTCTGCTGTTTTCCTGCCTCCTTATATAGCAGGAATGATGTCACACGGACCTTTTGCAAATTCCTTCACACAGGCCAGCTGATGATGTAGCCAGATCTTTCTCAGAGGATCTGGAGAAAATCCCCTTTTGGTTTTGCAGCTCTGATTGTTGATGGCCGTGTGCACACAGTCACACGAGGCAGCCTGGCCTTGAAAGCCTTTGTTTGCTCGCCGGCTTGGTATGTGGTGTGAAGTAGTTTAGCCCCGACAGTCCATTGTTTTGCACTGTGCCTGGTGCCACAAAATCTATTACATAGAAAATTTGATGGATGGGATTTCCTTGGGTAAAACATAACCATACATGAAAAAATATTTAAAAATTCAGCATTCTTTAGAAGGGAGAGTTTTTAATTACACATTTGATCTTCCACAGTGAGACACATTTTGAAAGTAAGGAATGAACTTATTTTTGGTTAGGCATCTCAAAGACATAAAATACCCATGTGTATACTTGTGTCATTTAAGTACACCATGCCATAATAAAGTACTGTAAAATAATCATGGTAACAGTTCAATATTTATCTTAGAATTTTGTGAGCTGTCTTTTGGAATTCCTCATACCTGTCCAGAAAATCCATCAATGCAAAGGTACATATCATACTGATATCCCCTTCATTCAGCAATCCAGTGCGAAAATAAAATTCGAACATGTAGACATGGTGGTTTATATTGCCCTCCACTAGCGACAATATGCTGCTCAAAACTCTGAAGATCTGTTTCTATATCATGCAGACAAATTCAAAGGACGCTCATGATACAGTTGTGTAAATTCTGCAAACAGTCACTAGGGGACAACTCCAGTGAAAACTACTCTAAAAAGCACACCCAATATCAGCTACTGATTCAGCTGCCAGGGCTGATGGAAATATCACAACTATACTTCATTAATAATTAAAGCTAGAGATTTCTTCTGGGCTTAAAAGCTGTAGTCTGCTGGAGTTTACAAGTCCAGACGTTTCGTCCACACCTGCGGTGGACATTATTGGTGTCTTCTCAGCAAAGGTTCAGTTACAACAGAATCACTGGCTGAAGGTGTATTTATATCTGGGCTGCTCACAGGGGATTGGCTGGGCTTGAGTGGGAGGTGTGTGCTGCTTGCTGAATGGTTTATCCAATTTCTCTGCATTTTTGCTTCAACAGTAAGTTTGTTGACATAAATAAATAATTCTTCCTTTCTGTTAAAATTATTGGGATGTTTGTAAATTTCTATGGCTTCGCATTCTGGTCTGGCGTGGTAGTACGACATACTCGTAGATGAAAGAACAGTAGTCTCCTTATACTGAATTGTGTTTTCCATTGGTCCATATTGCATGTTCCACGATCGCTGACTTGTCTGTCTGTCCCAGACGGCAGCATCTCTTGTGTTCTTTGAGTTGGGTGTTGACACTGCATTGGGTGGTACCCATGTACACTGCACCGCAGGAACAAGCAATCTGGTAAATGCCAGCCGAAGCAAGTGGGTCCCTGGGATCTTTGGCCAACCAAAGCAAGTTATTAATCCGTCTGGTAGGTTTGAAGATGGTTTTGATGTTGTGATGCTTGAGTAGGCATCCTATTCTGTCCGTGATATGTTTGAAGTAAGGCAGAAAAGTAGTGCCTTTGCTCTTGGGTGGATCCTGTTCGAGATTGGCAGGGTGAGGCCTAGGTGGGCGTATTGCTCTGCGAACTTCTTGTGCCATGTAACCATTTGAGTATAAAGCCTGTTCAAGATGTTGGAGTTCCTGTTGTAGTGAGTTAGGCTGACAGATGCAGGCAGCGCGGTCAGTGAGGGTCTTTATAATGGCACATTTCTGCTTAGGATGATGGTTGGAATATTTGTTCAAATATCGGTCGGTGTGGGTTGGTTTGCAGTAGACTGTATGTCCAAGAGTCCCGTCTGCTCTCTTGTTGACCAGAACACCTAGGAAGGCCTGTTGTCCATCTTTTTCTTTTTCAATAGTGAACTGAATATGTGGACTGATGCTGTTAGACGGTACTTCATTAGATGGTACAAAGCAGAAGTGCATTTTTCGGTAATGGTAGACTCATTTCAAAGAGTGATGTCATAAATTGGAAAGCGAAGACACAAATAAAAATGATCACTCTGTAGTTTCTGCAATAAATGCTGTTACAGATCATCTGACTCACACTGTATAATTTGAGTTTATTGTGAAGTATTTTTCAGGGCATTTGATGTCACTGATGGAGGTGATAAACATAGAATGTTACTGTTACAGAGTCTCTGCTGTGGGAAGCTTGTTCATATCAAATGTCACCAGTGATGACACTGGATCTTATGAGTGTTCTGCACTTAACAGCAATGGCCGTTCTAAAGCTTCTGGCTTCATCACAGTTAAAGGCAAGTGTGTCCCTTGAATGAAGACATACATATATGTACAACACTTGCAGGAACAGAGATATGTAATGATGTGATTGTTACAGAGGAGGCCTTCATGGGTCCAGGAGACCAGTTTGTCCAACTGGCATTCGAAGAGGCAAGTTCTGCTGTTGATAAAGCTGTAAATGACACACTGACCAAATTGTATGCTCGCAGCCGTGATAAAGGAAGTTCACCTGGGGAACTATTTAGGTTGTTCCGTTTCCCAAATGAAGCTGCACGCAGCGTAGCCCGAGCTGCAGATGTGTACGAGAGAACTCTGATAAACATCAGGAAGCATGTAGAAGCTGGCATGAATATAAACCTGACAACAGGTAACTGCATTTATATTTCTCTACAAAGATTTAAAAATACGTAAATTAAATACCTATTGGGACATTAAGCAATAGTGCTTAATTGGTGGTGTTATCATATTTACATGCAAGTAGCCTGTATTCACTGCACACAATGTTGGCCACAAGTAAACAACACTGGAGATATATGTTTGCAACACAGGAAGCCAGATGCGAGGTCAAGGTCAAGAGTTCAAGCTCCGTGTGGCTGAAAGATGTGCAATTATGTTTACAATAAGAAGGAAAGTGGCAGGCAAGTTAGGTTAACAGATAACCAGTGGCATGCATGAGCATTCAATGAATGCTTAGAATAATATACGTTCCATGCTACAGCACCACCACTGGAGCAAAGTGCCAGAGGTAACCCTCGCTCCCCTCTCTTGGTTTTCCTGCACTCCGCAAACACACATAGCTTAGACTCGAATGATAAGTTCACAGGTACTTTACAAAAGGCTGCAATAGACAGCAGGGAGCACAAGCTTATTGTGGGAGGTTAACGCTGAGTTTGTTTCGTGTAATGATGCACTATAAAGCCAAAGCATGTGATTGAACAGTTACATTAAAACAAGGCCATTCTGACAGCTAAGTTTCCACGTGCGCTTGAAAGAGTTTCCATGGTAACAAATGTTGTCCTCCATGGTTTAGGGGTAACATGCTAGCCTCTGGTTCCCAAGTTCGCATATTCAAACCTGGCAGAGGACAATGAAGTCCTTAGCATGACTTCCTTGGGAAAGGAAGTAAAGCCAGTGGTCCCATGTCATAGTAAAAGAACCTCAAGCTTGATAGAGAGGCCTATGAGTAAAAATGCCCAATATAGGATGGGATGCTGAGAACCACAGTCTATGTACCTATATTTCAATTATCAAGCGGGATGGTTCATGCGATAACGTCTGAAGCCCGCTTTCGGGAGGTCACGGGTTCCATCCCCATGGCCACACACTCATATGGGTTTTTCCATGGATTCCCCATGTCAGTTAGACGAATGCTGGGATGCATTATTTTCATACCATAATTTCCTTTCCATCATTCCATTTCCTTATCATCTTTCAGGTGGTGCAGTTCCAGGCATGTAGTGTGGGCAGTGTCGGGCAGATGGTGTGGATGAGCGCGTATGGTAACTGCTGTTCTCAGCGCTGGGTGGCATCCGGTCGGCCCTTGTCCTCTGAGGGGTGGGGGGGTGGGCACTTCATGCGATACCGAACCGACTCTCAGTGTGATGGCTGCTTGGCAGGGCCTGGCACCAGGATGAAGACATCTCAGCGCTTGTTAGGAACTTTCATGCGTCTCTGGTGGGCCTGTCTTAACTGCGAGTCTGATAGCACCCTTTCGGTTCCCTCATTTCATCCGTCTCCTGAGGGCTGGTAGCCACAATAGATCTGTGTAGGTTGACGTGAGCGAGGTGTCCCCCTCTGTACCTGTACCCCTTTACCTTTACTTTACCTATATTTCAATTTCTAATAGTGATTGTGAAGGAGCTCTTTCAGTGCACAATATTTTGTCAGATACGAGAAGAACCAATATTACAGCAGGAAACTTGGAAAGCATGCTTACTTGTTATTTCAATGAACATACTAAATATAACATTTGAAATATAAATTATAACAGCAATATTTAATATTTTATTTCACTGCTTTTATCCCACTTTGAGCCTTCTTTTTATACCAACATTCACAATCTTTATTCACCATAAAATTTTGTCCCTAAATATCAGCTGCTCCTGCACCATTTTCCTAGAAGGTGGTTTACTGTTTGTTATATTTAGTGTGTATAATTGTTAATATGCAGCAGTTTTCTCAATTTCTGCAATCTCAAGCTGACATTTTGTCTGTAATTAATGAAGTACTGAAAAATTCTGATTCTGACGAAGAGTTTTTTGAGTTTTCAGAGAAAGAATATGTGTAAATTTGACATCAGATGCTTTACACCAATTTATTTCTAATCACATTTTGTAAATTTTACATAAAATATTAATACAGAAGTTATGACTCTTTTCCTCTCTTTTGAGAAGTCCTCAAACACCATACTTTCAGAATACACTAAGATATTTTAGTAGATTTTATTGATGTAATTCAAATGATTATTCCAAATGGATAAAAAGAAAGCCTGCATTTCTTGGCTGTTCAACTGGAGAGAGTGCCTGGAATTCAGTATTAAGCTGTCTCTTGTGCCCGATATAGGATTGGATGCTGAGAACCACAGCAGTTCAAGAATGTTCATAAAAACTCAATTTATTTTAAAGCGCATGGAAATGTGAAGCAATAGTGTATCAAGAACCGTTGCAAAATATCTCAACTTAAGACAAATACCTTCTCGTAAGTAATGTCGTTTTTTAAGAAAAGCAATTATTTGAAGTGCGTTCTGACAAGGAATTAACTAATGTCTGCACCAACCAAGAAAGGGATTGACAGTCCGCAGTGAACGAGAAGCAACGTTGCCCCTTATCATGACCACGACCACATGGAGAGCGTGGTATGATTATGTGTATGTTGAGCGCATATTATTTATATTCGTATGCAAAGACAACAGTAAAATATTGAATCTACTTTCAAAGGATAGAATATAAAATTATATAAAAGTCTAAATATTTGTGTTAACAAAAGAAACATACCTGTGAAATATTGATGCTTATTCTAATGGGAAAATGCTGCTGATATCCGAATTCTCTTACAGAGCATATTATCTCCCGCACTTGTCCTTTAATTGGGATACCTTAAACAGTTTTATTTGGTTCGCGAGTATGCTAAATTTTTCCTTTGGCAGCACTATCTTTGTCGCTGTTTCTCGACATTGTTAAGTACACATTAAAAGCTACAGTAAGAATAAATTAGAAACTAAAAGCTTCACTTATCTTAGTAATATCGCAAGTTCTTTTGCTGCTGACACGTTTTGAGTTGATTCCACTCATTCTCAAAGCTATACAAGCAAATTAGTTACCATAGCTACTGATGCTCATCTTAATCACCAATCTCTGAAAACAAAAACCTATAACTTGCAATATTACTAAGATAAGTGAAGCTTTTAGTTTCTAATTTGTTCTTATTTTAGATTCTTGTTGCTTCACTGTTATTAGCTTCATTATTTCCTTATTTAACACATTAAAAGTGTTAGCACAAATGCAAAAGCTAGCAACACGGGCACAGATACACAGACTCAGACACACGTAAACACAAGACAAATAACCATTTATATGGAATGATGCAAATTAACCTCTCATCACACAGGCAATCTCTCAACTGGTGCAAGCATTGCATTGCAAGCTCAGGCTGCAGCACTATTTGTTTATACACAGTGATAGCAGAACATAACAAAAGCAGTTTATGTTACTGCTGGGTTTCTCATCAGCAACATGTTACGTGCATGTTACATATCGGCAACAGGGTCTTTGTGTGTACCGTTTCTATGGAAATGCCATTATAACGTCTTAGGTCTAATTGGTTCTTCTCTTCGTTGTTAAGATAACAACGATCGAGAAAGATGATAATCTGATGGTGTGAGATCAGGGTTGTATGCTGGGTGTGGTAGCAGTTCGATTCCTCCCAATTCCTGAATTTTTTCCATGGTTCTTCGTGCATTATGGGGTTTTGCATTGTCCTGTTGCAATAGAACTCTATTTCGGTTAACTAATGCTGGGTATCTCCATCCCAAAATTTCAAGAACTCGTTCCAGTTGTTGAGAATAAAGATCTGCATCAATCACCCGCCCGTTTGGAACAAACTCCCAGTGATTCACACCTTCAAAATTCCACCAGTCACACAACATTACTTTGGGACCAAACCAATTTTTTTGATGATGACTTTTGCTGGTTGGCAGGAATCAAGCTACTGTTTCAAGGCATCAGGGCTTTGGTAATTTACCCATTTTTCATCACAAGTGACAATTCTTCTGAAAAATCTAACATCCATGGGATTACAAATAAGCTGACAACAGATATCCACTTTACGTTGAGCCTGTTGATGTGTCAGTTCATGGTATCTTTTGATGCACCCAGTTCTTCTAAAAGTCTACAAGTACCTTTTTGCAGATTTGCTTGCAAAACTTGGCATCTATCCTCAATATTCCATACTTTAGGTCTTCCAGAACGTGGTAAATCTTCAGTGTTTTTGTCTCCATTGTTGAAACGTTGGAACCATCACTGTGCTACACGCTCACTAACGACACCTTCTCCTTCCACTTCACATATTCTTCGAGCTGCAGCAGTGGCTTTATAATCTTGTTTCCAGTAGTGCTTTAGAAGGACTCGAAGTTCAAATGTTGTTATCTCCATTTTGTGATTGTTTATTAACAACTGAAGACTGATACATCCTTGCAATGTATGCAACACTAGCCATGGTATCCTGAAAATAGCATTGCCAAACCAAAGAAACCCAATAAATTTTCCAAAACACCAAAATCAAAAAACCGACATTACTTATCAGACAACCTAATAGCTTCAATATTGAGAAAAGTTGGAACCTTGGTGCAAAAGCTTACATTTTGTCTTACTTAAGGCTGGTGGTTTAAGAGTAGCTTGGCAGTGCAAGGATTGATTTTTTAATTACTTTCATTTCTGTATGAAATGATCATACAACATACAGTTCTAGTGTTGCTAGGTGAATTGATTCATAAATACACAAACTGTGGCTCCATTTGTGTCCTTGTTTGTATTTGCAGATTTCTCGTACAAAGACCTGCTATCTCCATCACATCTTGAACTGGTAGCCAATCTCTCTGGCTGCATGATGCATCGACCCCACACAAACTGTTCAGACATGTGCTTCCATGGCAAGTATCGCTCAATAGATGGAACATGTAACAACCTCCAACATCCGATGTGGGGTGCATCGTTAACTGGATTTCGCAGAGTTCTCAAACCTATCTATGAAAATGGTTTCAGTATGCCCGTAGGTAAGTGTACAGTTTCAGCCATCTGGTGATTATCTAGACAAAACAGTAGGAACACATGTGAAAGTTTCTAATCTCTAGTGAGAATTTAAAGTTAATAAACACCACTACAAAGAAGAGCAATGGCTTATTGTAAATTATGGACATAGTTCAAAGTTTGTGCAATATTTTTGTCAAGGTTGGAAGAAGAACCTCAAGTACTATGGTTTCCACAAGCCCAGTGCAAGGCTGGTTTCAACAAAAGTAATTAGTACCAAGGAAATCACCCCTGATGATCATATCACACATATGGTGATGCAGTGGGGACAGTTTCTGGATCATGATTTGGACCACGCCATACCATCTGTCAGCAGTGAAAGTTGGGATGGCATTGACTGCAAGAGGTAGGCACATTTAGTGACTATTCTTTTCTCTGCTCTTCAATAAGTTTGTTCACTTAACCTAAAATGAAACATTCTGAAATAGAATTGCTTAGAGGTTATGAATTGTATCGTTTTAAGGTAAGAGTTGCCAAACTTTTCATGATGGAGGCCACATTAACTGCCAGAGAATGAATCAGACAAAGCCACTCAAACAATGAAAGGATATTAATAAAGTTAAATATAAGGGATACAAAATGAAATATAATTATATTTACAAAACATAGTTTTAAAAATGAGGAAATATTAGCTAATAATTATCAGGGTTATACTCTATGCAAGAACATATTAGTTGGGGAGTAGCTATTTACATAGAAAATGAACTGAATTTTAGAGATGTTGTTGTTGTTGGCTAATGCACACAATTGGCAATATGTGAGCGCTAAATGCTCTAAGATAATATACATTTCTAGAAGTAAGTTTAAATCCCTCAATTCCTAAATGCTCTTTCCAAATGCTATTAACAATTTCATCATTTTGCAACGTAACTAATCCATCTTTAACTGCAATAATGCTGATTTTAGTTTCGTTGTCAAGGGGTTGGCAGTAAGAAGTTATTTTCCAAGCTTTTAAAATCTTTGAATCTGTGAACTATAATTTCATCCTTCAACCTTAGTTCAACAAAAACATCTGCCCACCCTCTCCTCTTTGAATTGGCATTTTTAGGACATGAAGGGTGGTGTGGTTTTTTAATGATCTTTCGTTGCTATGAAGACCCATACTTTATCTGGGCATGGTACAGAACAAGGCATATTATTGGACTCCATTTTCAAATTTGTTGATATACTTGTTTGCACCTTTATGAACACAATTATTGAATCGTAATACAATCTCAATACTTTTCTTTCACTGCTTTGTATGTTTTAGCACATCCAAAATAATATACCATTGGTAAACACGGCATCCAACTTCTTCTAACACTGAATTTAAGAGTATTGTACTATATAATACAATATATACTTCAATTTCTCGGAGGATTGCTAACAAATAATGTCTTTCTCATATAGATGCTTCGGTCCAAGAGTACTTATATTAAATCTTTTAATATCCGATTTCTTGGAGTCTTGTTGAAATTGGCATCTGTCTTCCTCGAAACCGTAGATCCAAGAAGAATGCAAATTGATTCATTGCTATGGCAATAGCATTCAGATATTGTCTTGCTTACTTTCTCGTGACATCGTCTGATGATGTCATGTTGCGTGTATTATAATAATCTCAGACATGCCAAGAAAACAATGCTGATTTATATTTTTAACATTTCTAACATGATATTTATACAAAATAATCATTAATTATGCAAACACAATTGAGATAAATATTATATCAACAAATTGACAATATTTCAGATAAAAGAATAATACTGGATAAATAGAGTCAAGTTCATGTTTGTTTTGATTGTGTCTAGGGACACCTGTAATAATTGTCTCAAGGGTTTAGAGAGCAACATTACTCTTTTACAATCCACCTCGGTTTGTTGTGTGAATAATGACATTCATGGCAAGTGAAGGGGTGTGTTAGTAGGTATAAAGTCCATGTGGCATAGAGGAAGGGTGAGCCAAGATGCACTCATGAGCCTGCACTTGGACATGGCTGGCCTGCATAGCCCAAAGCCTTTGAAACATCTTGATATGTGAGCAAGAATTAACCACATCTATGTGAGGTGTGTGTGCGTGTGTGTGTGTGTGTGCGTGCGTGTGCGTGTGTGTGTGTGGGGGGCCAGTTATTTAGTCACTATTGCAACATCCTATCTGCAGCATAAACTACAATTTGTAGGAACCAAAAATGCTAAATTGTGCTGAAATGAGGTGCTTAAGGAGTGTGTGGGGTTTAACGGCCCGTTGACAACAAGGTCATTTAGGTGCTTAAGGAAGAATCTGAAGATTACAAATACCTACTTGCCTTAATCATTCTATATATGGATTATAAAACAAGGAAAAGTGTGGAAACTTTGCTTTTTCTACTGAAATAAGTGTTCAGGAACTAAAATGGTATTATAATTTGTCATTAGTTTATACACAGAATGATCATTTCCAAGTATATAGCCTATTCTCCAGCATGATAATTTATGTAGACAGAAACCAATACTAACATTTGCTCTTGAAATTCTACTTTTTGCTTAATTTCTAATAACTAGCATTAAATGAACTGATTTTTGTGACATAGGTCATGTGAATATGCTGCTCCATGTTACCCAATTGAAATCCCACCAAATGATCCACGAATCAAGAACAGAAGGTGTATTGACTTTTTCCGAAGTAGTGCTATTTGTGGATCGGGGCAGACATCTGTTTTCTTCAACACAGTGATGCCTCGAGAACAAATTAATCAGCTTACATCATATATTGACGCATCTCAGGTAATTGTTCTTTTTTAACCTAGGGGACATACTTGTTGGATGTTTTGTTTACAAGTAAGGGCAGTAATTGCCTCAAAGCACATACTGGTTGGGTACAACACAGGCCACTGGCATGTGCAAGGACTAACCCCATGAACTTAGCATTGCCATTTACATTGCCCAAAAATCAGTATTTTTATAAAACAATTAACTCTACCAAAACGAAACATAGTATTTTATATTTCTTACTCTACATCTATTAGCCAGGTTATTTTGGCCAAAGCAGTAACTTTCATCCTGCATATTTGTGGATACCAAATGCTTTACATTCATATGTTGAGAGAATTTTTTTTAGAATTAGGATTACAGTAAAACTTCATTTGTATGTTTTCCGGGGGCACCAAAGGAAAAAAATGTATAAGTGTGAAAAAAGCCTAAATCAAAGTCAGCAAATAAAAATTGGAAAGTTTATGTAGTATATGGATTACAGTTAAGAAGTGGACAAGAAGAAATAATAATAGGATTGTTCAATTGTAATCAACAATATGAAACAATACAGACACGAGAGAAATGCACCAAATAAAAATAAATATGAAGTAAGTTGAGTCACTTTAGAAAGTAGTCCATTATCTTGGCTTGTTTATTTGTTGGCCACTACTGCCACGGCATGAACAGTACCATTCAGCCATTATTTCCTCAGAAATATTATAGTGTGTCACAAAATGTCCACATTTTCCGCCCTGAGTGTGGATCTATTAGTAGAAACACCTAAAAAAGATGTGCTTTCTTCAATTTCCACTGCCTCAGCTACAATAGATGGAGCAATTCGTAATTTCATAGTGATTTCTGTGTGTTTCATGTTACCACTTTCCTTCACTACATTCAAAAGGCGTAATTTTTCAGCAATCATAGTGTACTTTCTTTTCCTGTTATCCATGTTCACCAACAAGGTTAATCACAGCTGAAGCACAGAGGACAAATGACTGAAGCAAGTATGTTTTGGTATTTCACAACTTTGCACAAAAATAGCTTCAAGGTCATTCTCACTTGTGCATTGAGGGATGTTTTCCTAGAAGCGTACTACCTGACAAATTCATGAGGCATATCTGAAAGAATGTGAAATTGCAGAGTTGTTTACATGAGCTTATCACACATACACAGCAAGACAGTGTATGTGCACTCTGTTCAGAAGCAATCATGTCTTCAGGGAAGTAATTTCTCATATCAGCAGATGCGAGAGATCTTCCTTTTGTGTTGCATTACTGACTGTACATCAAGGTCGAGTCACTAGTATTTTGCAGTGACATAGCGTGAAATAAAAACATAAGAGCGCTATAACTAGGGCACTCTTTTTTTGAATTAACGATAAAGGTGACAGACATTACATTAAAGTGATTTCCCATTATCTTTCCAAATTATGTGATGTTCATCAATAAATCAATATTATTATTTTAGTGATGAGTGCAGATTGAAGCAAAATTGCCTTATTTTGCAAAAAAAATGCAAAATTCCAGCAATTTTGAATATAAAAATTAGTTCACTTTCTTTTAAGTTCACTCCTGTGAATGGTTAAATTATAAAAAAGAATAAAGTAAAACTCTCAGTTACAAAAACAGTGAAGTAGTGGCTGATGATGAAGAACGATGTAACATATTTGGAAGTTGACCATTCTGTCATTAGTAAAGTGATGGTCTGGATAGATTAGCATTCTTTTTTACCTAAAATGTATATTAAATACATTTAATAAAAATATACAACTATCTGCACTTTAAGATATGGCTAAAATGCTAGCTTATACAGATGGATATATGAGGGGCTTGTGAAGGTGAGGGGTTTGCAGGGAGGTCGTCCTAGCCATATCACAGGCAAGCAGTAAAACGCTGACCTTGTCTTAGCATATGCCTGTTTTAGAATGGAATGGATTGACTTGTAAATTTTGTGTTTGCTATTTTAGCTAAATATAGCTGCCCAACAATACGAACTGCTAAATGATTGTGTAAAATAATTGCTCTGTGTTAAAACTAATACAAAACAAAACAGATATAAAACAATTAAACACAGAAAAACAAGGGAACGCTCAGCATACTAGTGTCCCCCTAAGCTATGCCCCTGGTATTTTGCTATTCCAGCAAATAAATAACAAACAATCGGAGCACTTTGATAACCAAGGACACTTTGTCAAGTAGTACAGTGTGAGTATAAGTTTCAGATTCAAATATTTCCTGAGATTTTATAGAAGGAAACATCATAAATGGGTAAACAGTGTATTTTGCTCTCGGGGACATAAGCTACGATTACATAAGCATAAACATTGTGTAAATGAAAGTCATATAAATGATATAATTTCCTGTAATATGCTATAGGATTTTGCCAGGACCGCTGAAAAAAAACATAAATGTAAAAAATGTATAAGTGTGAAACGTATAAAACAAGTTTTACTGTGGTGTTTATTGACCGTTAAGCTGTTTCACAACAATGCATTTGGTCTCGTCAAAGTTGTTCATAACTTTCCAATATTTACAATATAATGATAATATTAAGTACTATGAGAAATTTGTCACAACATTATAATATTTACAGTATAATGATGCTATTATACAATTCTAGGAAATTAATGTAAATATATATGTACATTATTGACAATTTAATTATTAAATTAACACTGACATTACTGATTTATATATATACTCATTTATGTGAGAATTGTTACACTCATAGAATTCTTCCATTGAGTAAAATGCTTTATTTTTAGCCATTTATCCAGAAATGTTTTGAATTTATTAATGGATAGTGATGTAATATGATCTGGAATTTTGTTATACATTTGTAGTCATAGATATTTGTGACTATTATATAGTTTTGATAATCTTGGAAATGGTAAATTTAAGGCTGAGTTATTACGTGTTGTGCAATTATGTATTGTCTGTCAAAGTGCATATTTTTGTCAATTTTCTTTTAAAAATATTAAAGAATGACAAATTTATAACTCTGGCACAGTCATAGTTTTAAGTTTTTGGAAAAATTGGAGGATTCAAAATTAATTGATAACTTTTATTAATATGGATTTTTCTCCATATTGATGCAGTTATATAGAAATGAAATGTATTAAAAATGTTTACTTGCAGGTTTATGGGTTTTCTAAAGAAGTGGCGCAGGACTTGCGTGACTTACAGAGAAATTATGGTCTGCTTCGAGAAGGAATCAGGTTACCAGGGAAGAAGCCATTGCTACCTTTGGCAGATAATCAACCAAATGACTGTCGTAGAGATCCACAAGAAAGTGACATTGGCTGCTTCCTGGCTGGAGATATTCGTTCCAATGAACAACTTGGACTGCTGGCAATGCACACTATCTGGTTTAGAGAACATAACCGCATAGCCAAGGAATTACGTCGTATTAATCCTCACTGGGACGGAGATATGATCTATCATGAAGCTCGGAAAGTTGTGGGAGCACAGGTAGGTAAAGTCTGTCATCTCAATTTGATGCTCATTTCCTTGTTTAGTAAGAATTAGTTCACACACATTTGTTATAAACAACTTTTATCTCACAAAATATATGTGGATAGATATACAATATTCATTGTGTCTTGCACAGCGACAAAATCTGAACTGTTATAATTGTACAACTTCCACTATGCATTACAACTTGCTTTCATATTTGTTCTACAAATTACTGTTAAAAAATCTGATCTTAAGCACTCATATAACTTTTTCTATTCACTATACTTACAAAAGCTATTTCTTCTATTTCTTGTTAACGTAGAGAACCTTCATTATACAGGATTCTTCATTTAAAACCTAACACAGCATGCAGTGCTTTGTCTCTCCCGTGACATAGCTGGATTCCCCCACTACTGGCTGCCATTGTGTGCACAGCTAGTTGGTACTGCGCCTCTGAAAATTCAGATTGTATTCAAGAAATCCTTCATTATGATTGGAGAGTTGGAATTTGGTGTGCTGTTAGCGTTAGGCACATAATTAGCCCAATATTCTATGAGCAGACTGTAAATGCAGAGGGTAAGTAAGGGCCTGGTAAGCGGAAGGTCTGTGGTTCAAATCCCAGCTGTGGCATTGAATTTTTAAGTTCCAGTTCTACCTCTCAAACATTGCCCACACATGGCTTGTGTGTTTAAAAACACCAACAGTAAGTTTGTTGACATAAATAAATAATAATTACCATCTGAAGGTTATTTAATCCTGGGACATAAAGTACTTGCAATAGTAAGTCACCATTGGGGTAATTTGTCTCTGATGTGAGACTACCTTTGTGGTTTACCAGGAAAAATACGAACTGGTTTGAGAATTCAGTGCCATTCTGGCAGTTTGTCACAGTAGCTCAATGGTAGAGCACCCACCTGGTAAGCGGAAGGTCTGTGGTTCAAATCCCAGTTGTGGCATTGAATTTTTAAATTCCAGTTCTACCTTTCAAAATATAAATTTCATTTGCCACGCAAATATCTTAAACATACATTTTAATCAAAATCGTTAGAACCATTTTCAAAAAAATAAAATTTTTTTAAAAATCTTCCATGTAAAGGGTAGTTTAGGGTGGAGGAATTTTCTTCAAAATCTTCGTGTCACATCCTTGAAAGACATTGAACTTAAATACCAACTTTGGTTCTTAACTGACTTTTCGTTTCTGAGTTATGCTGTCCACAGACTGACAGACAGACACACACATACACACACATGAACCTTTTTCTAAAAATGCTTTTTCTGGATCAGGGGGTCTAAAAACATATATTTCTGGTGAAATCTCGACATCAAATTTTTTGGTGGAATACAATACTTCCTCTGCTTACCAGCAGAGAAAGTTGTTGTTTTCTAGTGCCTTGCATCTGGCAATGAAGCCATTAGCATTCGTCCTTTCCAATACTTTTGAACTGTAGTTTCTTCTGATCTTAATGCTTCACAGGTCTTAAAGTGGTCTTCGTTCATTTCTGCTGGATCGTTACACAGGACACATATTGGTGAGGCTGAGATACCTATTCCAGTAGAGAAAGTAAAAATAAACTTTTCTGGAGGATATACATAAATGAACAATGCTGGGTGTAGACAGCCATATGAATGTAATGCATAAGAGTTTTATGTAAAAACATATAGAAGAGATTCCACATTAGTGCCAGTGACAGTATTATTTATTAGCAAATTGTTTTACGGTTTCAGGTACAACACATAACCTACAAACTTTGGTTGCCTCATATCCTTGGACCAGAAGGAATGAAGATGCTGGGAGAGTACAAAGGATATAATCCCAACATCAACGCAGGAATATCAAATGTATTTGCAACTGCAGCCCTCAGATTTGGACATTCACTCATCAATCCCATTCTTGCACGCCTTAACAAAACGTTTGGCACCATCCCAGAAGGTGACATTCCCCTTCACAAAGCCTTCTTTTCGCCATGGCGTCTTGTGGAGGAAGGTGGTGTTGATCCATTGATGCGTGGACTGTTTGCTTCTCCTGCCAAGCTCAAACTGCCCCATCAGACGCTCAATACTGACCTTACAGAACATCTGTTTGAAGTAGCTCATGCTGTGGCTCTAGACTTGGCTGCCATTAACATTCAGAGAGGCCGTGACCATGGACTGCCAGGGTACAACGCTTGGAGGCAGTACTGCAACATGAGTGAAGCAAATACCTTCGATGATCTGCGCAATGAGATTCGAAGCCAGGCTCTTCGAGAGAGCCTTAAGGATCTTTATGGACACCCAGGTACAGTATATAATAATCATTTCATTGCTTGCTCCATAATATTTATGCTCTTTGGCTTTGTGCTGGAGAGAAATTACCAGAAAATGCATTGTGTCTTTTGATCCAATTGTTCCAGCTGTTATTTCATTCAGTTTCCACTATCACTTAATTATCCCATCCAATTTTTGTCACATTCAATTTCAGCTCAATTTACTGTTGATTTACAGCACATGATAGAAATGAAAACTTTTGAAATATGTCCTGTTAATTCACAGTGTAAGTGAAGTGAGAGAAAGAGAGAGAGAGAGAGAGATGTAGGTTTAAGGACATTCACTTGGTTATCAGCACCCTTAAAAGAGTTCATGGCAAAAGCCACATATAAACTTCAATATAAAATAAAATTACTAGTAAAAAGGAAAATAAATATACATAAATATACAAAACAGAGGGGCAACGCCAGAATTAAATCAAAGTTACAAAGATTTCAAAAGAGTTTAAAAATTCAGTATCTAAAGTTTTAAATTCTCAAGTTCATGTTTATCTCTGCTGAAAACTTAAAAACTCTTTCGACCACTTGTTTGTCATCTGCCAAGATCTCTACAAGTCTGGCAGGCAGCTGCAGAGAGTCTCGAAGGTGCGCTAGAGAGCAACACTCTAGCAGTACATGACGGACTGACAAAAGGTTGTCACACAGCGGACAAAGAGGAGCAGGGTCCTGTTTAAATAGGTAACCGTGCAAAACATTTTAGTGGCCAATGCGCAACTGAGCCAAGTTAACCTCCTGGCGATGAGATATGCGAGAGGAAGTTACTCTGTTGATCGGAAGTTCTTTTAATTCTCTAAGTTTATTACCGCAGAGAACTGACCACTCTTCATGCCAGCACAACAGCACCACTCTCTGTACTTCAAGCTTAAAGTCTTCCAAAGTAATACAAAGTAATGGTAATGCTGGGTTCTGTGGTTGCCGCCTTTGCTGCCAAATCCACCATTTCATTTCCCTATGTGACCAAGAATCCATGCACACGCTACATTAATGCCAGAAGCATGTAAAATAGTGTAAGTAAAGCTGAAGTGTTCCAAAACTCAACTCGCAACATTCATTATCAAAAAGTAACTTTAATGTATTTATTAATAAAGAAATGAAAGCTTGGTCAACTAGAGAAATCAGAAATAGGAATGGACCTGCATTTAGAAAATGTGTACTCTGTCAAATTGTGACACTGGCTAACCAGGTTATGTTTGCTGAGTTGGAAGCAGGTGTTTTTATCATTGGTCAACTAGAAACAAATGAAATCCCAATGTGCAAAGGTGACTTTTCACTTTGTTATTGATGCATAAATATGCATTCCAATTCTCATTACTGGGCTATTGTGAACCAAAGTGTTCTATGCCAAATTGCTTCCCGTTTTAGTTTCTGAACCAGTGTTAATGAAAATGTTATGCTATCCACTAGGAAATTACAGAATATATAGTATAATTATGCTTAAGTTGGTAACACTGCTACAGAAGTAGTCTATCTTATGATTTTGTTTTACAGATATATATATGGTTAATAAAGCATTTCCTGTTGCATCAGTTAACAGCTTTTGACTTTCTCTAATTTCTTTGTCTTCAAAATGCCTGCTAGCTGCTCTCTGAAGACCTTTAATGTTGTGACAAATTGACAGCTCTTATTTCCCTTAAAACTGACAATTTACAATTAGTCGTAAACTCACAACTCACAGCTGTTCTGTTCTATCATAACCTTGACACAAACACTGCTCAAACGTCCACGGTTGAATCATATAACTCTTTGCTCTGTACTGACTCGCTTATATTGTCTCTGAATTGCTGGCGACTTCTCTGGAAATGAAGTTTCTTGACTTGCATTATAAACAAAGTCCAGCACTTCAACGGCTTCTAGAACAAATGCAACAGCCACCCATTGTCGCATGTTACAAGCAGCTATTCCAAAGGCAGCAAAGTGAGGTAGCTGTCACATAATCCTGTTTGATGCCCAGCCACCGTGATACTATTATTCTCCTTAGCATTCATATATCTGATAAAACACTTGTTTGTAAATCACTGCTTTAACCATGCACCATTTTGTAAGGATTAATCTTTAAGAAATATTTCATGATTGTGTTGGACTAGAGAATTACCAGAGTGAACATAACTGGCAGTTGAGTGTGTGCAATTCTGGGTGGGGGACAGAGAGGAAACAAAGCATATTGCAGAATGTGTTGTACTTATCTCTTTCTGAAGATTCTTCATTTATATTAAAGGATTTAAATCTATTGTTTGTGCAACAATTCAAAATCTAAATGTTTGATTTTCCTGTATATAGGCAACCTTGATGTGTGGGTAGCAGGAATCTTAGAAGACCAACTAGAAGGAGCTAAAGTTGGTCCAACATTTAGGTGTTTGTTGATAGAGCAGTTCAGACGCTTGCGAGATGGAGATAGGTAAGCTGAAATACATAGGTAATTCAACAGTCACAAATTTGCTGTCAGCTACTTGCAATTGAAGCATTTGTGTTCTCATTATTTGAGGTTATGAGGATCACTACAGGTTCAATTTGTGTCTTAAGCGGAGGTCAACAAATTGTTCATGTAATAACAGGATAGCAAAAAGGTTATGAATGGCCTGTGCAGCATTTCACATGTTTATGTCCTTGACACTCATTGGCATCTGCTGCTATCATAGAAAGGCACAGATGAAACCATACAACATTTTTAAAATTACTTTTAAAGACTTTGTTCACCAACTTTATGAAGGGAAACACTGAAACTGGTCATCGTCATTGTCCATACATTTTTGGCACCTCTTTAGGAAACTATCCGTCACTCACGGTAGTTCAAGTTGGGAAATGCTGGAAATTTCCTGACGGATATTTTGTTTTAATTCTTCCAGAGTGTGTGGATTTGTCTTGTATACTTTGTTTTAAGTTACCCCAGAGATAGAAGTCGCTTATTGGAGCTCTGAGAAATCTTTCTCTGCTAATGACGTACTATACAGCAATTTTTTCCTCATGAAAGGTTACCTCATGAACAACATTAGGTTCCGAGTTATAGGGCCAATTTTTTTTTAATCATTGACACCCAAACATACATGAATACAACTTTGCCCCCTTTTCTTAGGTAATTAACAGACAGGGAGCATGATTTTGGCTTTTTTCAACACTCTGCAACAGCTCATATGGCCAGTCTTTCAATGAGAACAATTGAAAGTGTGTTTCAGGACAGAATTATTAGTAGAGACTTGTGGTTCCATGACCTAACCCCCTGCGATTTCTGTCTCTGGGGTAATTTAAAACAAAGTGTACAAGAGAAACCCATACACCCTGGAAGAATCAAAACAAAATATCCACCAGGAAATTGCCAGCATTTCTCAATGTGAACTACTGCGAGTGATGGATAGTTTCCTAAAGAGGTGCCAAAAATATATGGACAAGGATAGTGGCCAGTTTCAGCATCTCCCTTCATGAACTTTGTAAGTAAAGCCTTTTAAAAATGTATGGTTTCATCTGCATCTTTCTAGATAGCAGCAGATGGCGAGTGCCAAGGACATGGATAGGCAAAACGCAGTGCAGCCTGTACTGAACTTGCTTGCTCTCCTGGTAGAACAGTATATGGAAGCAGTTCAGTCAACTAATTTAGAAATTAATTAATATTTTATTATGCTTATTTGTTTTAATCATGAAATACTCAATTAAATACCACTCAAGCTTTGATTTTTTATAGATAATTCAAAAACTCAAGTGAGATTACTGTTAAGAATTACATTCTATGAACTTCTTTGTCTTTCCTAACCTTGTGCTTAACTTCAGTGCTGAAGTTCAAGTGCTGAAATAAAGCATCTGATGTATAAAGTCAAATACTGATAAACACTGTAAAAATTAAACATTTGAAAAGATGCCAAGGTCACATAACTACAGTGGTTTCAATAATGGTACCAATCATATTATAGCTCGGGTGCTAGTTCTGTGCCGGTGAAGCCTGGTTGTGCAGTGGTTATCTGGACAGCCCACAACTCTCGCACATGTGCAGTGAATACAGTTAGTTCAGTCTAGCGGAAGCAGTATTACAAGTGACATCTCTCTTGCAGCCATCTGCTTATAATATTTGAACTTGCTGCACAGTCAACGTTTCTATAATTAAACTTGGACTGTGTTTTGGTGTGTGTTTATTGAAGGTGAGATTATTAGGTTATTGTATATTATTAGGTTATTGTTAGGTTATTGTCTTTTGCATTCTTATACGAAGTAAAATGCCTCCAATTTTATCAAAACTTGGCCCAAAAACTTTGCATAGCCAAACTAGGAAAGTTGTGAACAATGTCCATGCATTCATGAAAAGCGAAGCAGTTTCTGGTGAATTATTGATTCCATTGAAGTCTTCCAGCTTCTCCAGAGTAAGCAACATATCAATATTACTATTCTTTTAATATGATTGACTACTTATAATAATATATCGGTTAGTCACAATGGGCCATTAAAAATCAAAATACTAACGAGAATGGAATGTTCCATTTACATGTAAATATTCAGTTTCAGTGGAATTAAGTTTGGCAATAATCACATGGCTCATATTTAAAATTTGATGATAATAGCAGCTATTGGCATATTATATTGATATGTGATTTATTATTTATGTAAGGTATTATAATATTGTGTAGGTATTTTTGTTACACATTTTTATTTTCAATAATAAATGACAATTCAATGGATATCATTTCCTTGCGCTTTTCCTCCAAACGGGAAAGTTATATTTACGTTGGGCTTGGTTGAGGCTCGGTTCGTCTCCACCAGCTGTTCCAAAGATGATGCAATTGGGCCGTAGCCTGAGTTTTGCGTAAGCCTTGGACAGCAGCATGGTTACGTCAGGTATAGACTCTCCTCAATGCGTGAGGTAAGTAGGTCACCGGCAAAGAACTACTGTCCGTACTATATCAACATGGGTAGCCAACATTGTTAAGGCACAGAATTGTGAATGAAAGATCTGAGGTTCAAATCCTCCAAGACTACCCTTCCTTACTAAGGTTTCTTTCAGGTTTTCTTTAATCCTCTTAATAGCAAATGCCAGAGCGGTAACCTAAATTTAGGCCTGATCATTTTCCTTTCCAACTTATCTTTCTTAATTATCATTTCATATCATGTATAACCAGTGTTCAGCTCCTGTGGTGCCGTATGTGGTAAGAGCAGCTGTTAAACACCACAGAAAAAAAAATCAATAATGTTCTGGGTAGCTGTACAATCTCTCTATTGTACTTGTTCTTTAAGGTCCTAAGCTAACTTTATTTTTTGGCTCAGCATACAGAAAATGTACCTTTATTTGTTGCAGATTCTGGTATGAGAATCCTTCAGTATTCAAACCAGAACAGTTGACACAGATCAAGCAAGCTACACTCTCACGTGTCCTTTGTGACAATGGTGATGAGATCACTGATGTTACACGTGATGTGTTTATACTGCCTCAGAAACAGACACCTGCATTTGTCTCTTGCAGTGACATACCACATGTGGATCTTCGTTTTTGGACCGAGTGCTGCCATGGTAAGAAACATATCAGTTTTAGAGTAACTTTGTGGCACCTGTATTTCAACCTAAATTTTCCCATCCCCCCTGCCCCCCGCCCCCCCCCCCTTTTTCTTGGCAGTATATTTTTGCAACAAACACTGCAGCAAACCTTCATTCCATGTTAATTAATTTTTACTAACAAATAGCCCTCTAATGCAAAAATTTATTGCATGTTCATTAGGCTACACTTGTACATTTTTTCAGACCGTGGATACTTAAGGGAAATCCCCAACTGGACAGACTCGATTTCTTTCTGAATCAGTAAACTTATAGGTAGATTTTTGGTTGATAAAAATATAAGTAATTCTACTAGCTTTTTTGTGTGTTGCAAAATATTGTGATTTGAAATTTGAATTTATGTACCAGTGTCAACTGATAATATAAGGGAATGAAAGTAAAGAAAAATTAACAAATTTGCCAAAAGTATTTAAAAAGTGGCTAATTTAGGCCTGCTGACAATAATGATAATGAAAATTCCCCCTTCTGTCATCCTCTATGTCTCAAAACCTAGCACGCCAATATATCAGATCACTTCAATCATTCAACTTTGTCAGTTTCACTTGTTGAGTTACCACCGTGTTTGTTAGGGCTCATTAATTATACATACAATTTCATGTCACACAACAAGGAATGATGTGACATAGCATTGTGAGGGTTTTTTATTATGGGTGTGGCAGTGATGCAACTCTTATAGTGGACACAGTTTATCAGCAGTACCCAAGAGCCCAATATGGCCGACATTACACTGAACAGCACACGAAAGTATCCCAAAAAGCAGTCCTGCCAACGTTCACAATAAAAGCATTATTTCTAACCTCAAATATCACAGGATTAAAGTAACATGCTTTCAAATGCTAATAATGCTTGAACATAGTTACCAATCATTACTTACCTTCGGCAAATCTTGTTCTGCAATAACACTTTTGCATAAAATCAGTTCTGAGCGCTAAATATCATAATATATATTTAATGCACTATTGTGCAGCGAACACAAAAATAACAACAGCAACTATAACTGCATATACTGCTCTAAAACAACTCAAGACAAAATCACGCAAACACAAGCAGCATGTCCACAGATTGATTAATTAATACGGCGCCTAAACAGAATCTTGTTTTAAAATCTATTAGTTGGCCTCTCTGCAATGCGTTGATAAACAATGGCTTCTGTGGCAACATAACAGATGCAATAATACCAGCTATGGCCGTAGCTTTACCATGGTTATGTGTTACGAAGAGTTGGCGGTATTAATGCAACATAATGGATGGAATATCACTAAATATAACCAGACTGCATCATAATGGGGGGAAAATGTCAAGGTTGTTTTTGGGGTATCTCTATAGGCTGTGCCTACTGTATCTTCAGGGTATTAATGGGTTAGCAGATATAAGGTGGCCATGTTTAATGTATTCTCATTACATATTCAGATTTGTGCCGAAATTATCTTTATTAAATGAAGTAGCAATATAATAATAAATAACTTCATTTTTCACAAATTCAACTGAAAATGTTCTATTTGAGACTTATGAAAGATTAGAGAATTAAACCTTTATCCCTGCACCTTGCATGCTGATTGACATGAAACTGTTTGTGTGCCCCAGACTGCAGCCAATCAGGACAGTTCAACAGTCTCACACAGCTGCCGTCGCTGACTGCTGGACGGTCTCGTCGAGCCCTAGAGTACTCCTACCCCAGTGACAAGCCTGTGTCCCTCACCACCCCAGTGTACACCAACCATACCCTCAGCACGCACAGCCCTCTAAACACGGAGGCTCCAGACCACCTGTACACAACATCAGATCCTATCCCACCTGACAGCAATGAGATAGACGAGGAGAGAATAGAAGGCATTGAAAGTGCTCTAGAGGAATTCCAAAAAACCATCAAGCAACTGAGAAGGAAAATCAGGAAACTTGAGCACCACTGTCAGATCAGTGGGAAGCATAACAATAACGGCAACAAATGTCTGGACGCTGAGGGAAACTGGAGGAAGAGTGGAGAGGCTTGGAAAAAAAATAGTTGCACTGAATGCATCTGCAAGGTAAGTCATTAATTTACAAATTTGTTTTTAGCTTCTTCACCTTTTAATTGTTTATGAAAACCAATGGTAAAGAAACCATGAACATATCACTAAGGTACATACCAAATTTGCCAGTCTGCCGCTCTACCATCTACCATGATTGCCAACATTGTGGTCCAGTGAAGCTTTTCTACCCCTATTGTTTTCATTAGCTTGCAGGATTTCACCCTTTGCATTCACCATCATACTTCGCAGCATATCAAAAAGCACAGGAGTCTGTCAGTCTTAGTGGCTTAGCTGGTCAGGTGCTGGACTGCTAATTCCAAGATTGCTGGTTCAAACCTGCCCAGACCAATGGTTTTTAAAGGTGCTTAATAGCCCCATATCAGTAGATTTACTGGCTTGTAAAAGAACTGTGGGAAAAAATTCTGGCACACTGGTAGTGCTGATATGATCCTAGCAACTGACAGTATCATTAATAAAAAAAAATATACTGGGTATTAATTTTTATTTGTGTCTTTGATGGTCGTACATGACGTTACCGCTGTCTGACGAGCCTCTAGTTGCAACAAGTTGAAGAAAACAAGTATGACTATATAGAGAGCACCCATATCAAATGTTGCAGGGGTGCTTAGTTCACCTCAGTGCTCAGGAACCTTCCCAAAGAGCACACAACACTAGTTTCTTTCAACAGTTTATTGAAAAACTTTCCGACAGTGAAATTAAGAAGTAAAGAACATGTGAGTACTGATTACGGCAGTGGCTTGGTCATTGGTGAATGTTTAGCACAGTAAAGTCTGGAGATATGTCAATGAATATGAAAACTTAATGGGTTAGAATTCCTTAGGTAAAACAGAACCATACATGAAACCAATATTAAAAACTTCAGCATTGTTTGGAACAGGGTATTTTTAATTAATAATTTGTTCTTATTCTACACTGAGACACATTTTGAAAGTAAGAAATAAACTTATTTTTGGTTAGGCATCTCAAAGATACAAAATACCTGTGTCATTTATGTATGCCATGCCACAATAAAGTACTGTAAAATAGCATTCCGATATGTAGACACAGTGTTGCCCTCTACTAGCAACAATATGCTGCATCGTACTCAAAGCTCTGAAGACCTATTTTCATATCATGCAGACAGCTTCAAAAGCGCTCTCATAACACAATCATGTAAATTTTGCAAATAGTTGCTGGGGTGCAACTCCAAATAAAAGGTACTCTGGAAAGTGCACCTGACGTCAATCAGTGAATCAGCTACTGATGCTGATAGAAATCCACAACCATACATCATTAAATGGCACAAAGTAGAAGTGCATTTCTAGGTAACTGTACACTCTCTTCAAAGAGTAGCATCATAAATTGAAAGTAAACTCTGCATTTGGAATACAAACTGTTTTGCTGTCTTCCGTTCCTTTCATCTGCAGCATTTCATGTGTGACAGTGCTGCTATTACCATTTTTAAGTTTCATTACATAATGAAGCACTTCTGTTTACTTTCTCTACCATGTATAGTAAGTGGAGAAGTGTTGTATTCCACCCAAGAATTAGATGTCAAGATTTCACTGTAAATATGTTTTGAGGCCCTCTGAATAAAAAAAAAAAAAAAAACATTTTTAGAAAAAGGTGTGACATTTAAGGAATATGACATAAAGATTTTGAAGAAAATTGTTCCACCCTAAACTATCCTCTGCATGGAAAATTTTTTGAAAATTTTGATTTTTTCAAAAATGACTAACAATTTTGATTAAAATGCCATATGTTTAAGATATTTTTATGACAAACAAAATATATATTTTGAATTTTCTGGCTACAACCACTGTAGTCCTATTTACTCTGGATGACTTTTGCATAACTGGTAAACCGTAAGCTATAGACCAAATCTTACTATACAAAAAAATATTAGCTAATGCTGGATTTCTGACAATGAAGTCATTAATCCTCTTGCTCTCCAACATTACTGAACAGAACAATAGCAGTAATAGTAACCGCTTTTTAGAGAGCACCATATTTTGATGTTTTGGCGGTCACATCGCTCTCTCACAACCCCCAGAATGTCTGGAGGACCACACCTGTCGTTGGTTTACGGGTCTCACCGACCTGACCGGGAGAATTATCAAGAATTATCAAAATAAATTCACCGACCATATCCTCTGATTACCAATCAGAGGACGTATTACATGCCATGACAGGTCAGCATGTTAGGGGTTAAGGTTTTATAGAGAAATTAGAGAAATGGAAAGGTTGGAAAAATGAAGACTCCCTAGCCCTCGGGTACCCTAATAGCATCGGGGTCGGAAGAGAACAAGAGATGACCAAGGTAAGGTCAGATAGAAAAGTTACAGTGAGGAGCAAAACACCAGTAAGTGGAAGTAATGTTCTGCTCAGCTTGGGTACCTTGTGGTCGACATTCACATATCCCCTAGACACCAGTAAGTGGAAGTAGTGTTCTGCTCAGCTTGGGTACCTTGTGGTCACCAACCACATATCCCCTAGACAGGGGCCTCTGAGGCAATAGATGGAGATGTGAATGTACAAATGTAAATCTTGCTAAAACACACAATTTATTTGCAAATAAATTTTTTTGTAGAGTGAACTATTTCGGAGACATTCCTTGTTATTTGTGAGAGTTTTGGAAAATTAAAACTTTCATCAAATGGAACATCATTATTCATTATTTACTTATGCCAACAAACCTACTGTTGGTGTTTTTAAACACACAAGCCGTGTGTGGGCAATGTTTGAGAGGTAGAACTGGAATGGTTCTACCTCTCAATCATTATTCATTTTTCATGTTAGCCGTGCATAGAGAACGGAATTTGAAAGGTTTAAAAGATTTGACTATTGCTCAAAGCCTACTGTATCCTCATAGATTTATCTCAGCTAGCATGAAGGTATAGGAATAAGAGTTTATAAGAATGGTTAGTACAAGAGCAGAGAAAGTCAACACATCAGATTTTTTAACTTTTTGCACTCTAGTTTTTTGATGAGAGATTGGTATTTAATATTGGGCAGCTGGTAATGAAGCTAGTATTTATGTTCAGCATCTTCCAGGATATGAGACAATGGTTTTCAAGAACATCCCCAAACCCCAGACTGTATTTTGCACAGAACATTTTTAAAAAATTTTGATTTTGTCAAAAATGGCTAACGATTTTGATTAAATTACAATATAAGTATTTAGGAAGACACTTTCATGTATTCAGTTTTCTGGAAATGTCTCTGAAGTCCTGTTTATTGTAAGTAACTTTTGCATGATTGGTAAATCATAAGAGATAGACAAAATTGTACTACACAAAAGTATCTGGATCTTGTTAAAGCATAAAATTTATGTCAAATACATTTGTTTGTAGGATTAACCATTTCTGAGATATTCCTTGCTATTGATGTGAAGTTTTCAATATTTATTCTTTTCTTCAAGGTGAATTTTTTTATTCGTGGTCATGCAAAGAAAACGGAAATACAAAGCCATCACATAGTGAGCAGCTCTTAAGACATGACAGTCATTTAAGCCTACTGTATTTTCCTATTCCCATTATGCCTACAAGAAAATTTATAATATAACCATTTATACAAATGTCTATCTCAATTAACATGACATATAGAGGAATAACTATTCATATGAATAATTGAATGAGTGAGTGGATGTGAAAGTCACGTGAGTGCAATGCATTGTATTTTTTGGAGTAATTCCTTCCTCTAGTGAGATGATTTGTGTACTTTTCTGTGACAGGAAAAGCAAGTTACTTGCACAACTGAGAGATGCCCACCAATCACATGTACAACGCCAGTCCGACGAGATGGATGCTGTCCATCTTGTACATGAACTGTTGCAGCAGTGCTCAAGTGATGAAACAGACTGGCTTCCCTTCATCCAACGATGATGATTAGGAAGTTGTTTTATTAGGTTGTACATCAGAAAGGACAATTTTACTAGTCAAACAAAATAAATAAAAAAACTCTTTGTTATAAGACATTTCTGCAGAGTGACGGAAAGTGAGGTTAGATCAGCTAATGGAGAAGAGAATGACTCTTTAACGTGCGTGTTTATCTATGTGTATACTAACTGTCGTTAACTGTACAGTTACGGTTTTAAGTGTTTTAATGTAAATTGTCTTTTTAAATTTGTTGTAGCTTCTGTGCCAATGTACTGCTTAAAGGAAAAGAGTAGTCTGTTTGATTCTCAGCCCATTGCTGTCTTTCAGTTTCAATATGAAGTGGTATCTAAACCACCTAATGGTGTGAGGGTTTCTAATTCAATTCTTGTTACAACTAATGGCTTGATGATGTCTGTAGTATCACTTAGCATTGGCAGGAAAGTAATCATAGATATTTTGAGTAAATACTATTGGAATTTCATTTCCTAAGTAGGTGCTGTTATTGTTACCTGTAAAAAAAAAACAATACTGTGTAATGATTATACATTTATTAGAGCAGCTATTGTTAGAGACGAGAACCCTGGAAAAGGTAAATGTCACAAAATACCATGTAGCTATATGTTAAACCTGCTGCATAATTAGGAAAGGTTTTGTCATTATTTTTGTAATAGTTTTTATTCCTTCTTTTATGCTCACTCTGCTTAAGCAATTGTTTACCAGTTGCATTTTGTGTTTACTTTGTATATCAGTTATCTTAATGAACTATATTTCCCTTCGTGCAGCTGCAGGGTCAACATTTAATATGGTAACTAATCATTGTTTTTAGTATTGCAATGATTACTGTAGGTTCATTAGTATGCCTCAGTCAGATGGTCTTAGTTGTGTAGTTGCCTTCCCATATCGTCTGCATACTTGCCAACTTTAAAGGCAGGATCATAACTGAAAACAGTAGAAAGAACAAACAAATTAAAATTAAAATTAATGTGAGCGACACCATGGCCAAGTGCTTGGACCATTGATGTATCACCAAGACAGCCCGAGTTTGATCCCAGGCATGTGGTATTGTGGTGGATGAAGCAGCATCTGGGTGGGTGTTCTCTGATTCCCCGGTTTCCTTCACCACTCATTCTACCAACTACTCCATTGTCACCTTTCCATTCTCATGCCTGATGCTGGACTGACCCCCGCTTCCAGGTCTTCATTCTGTCCGGTCCATAGGTTTGTTTGCCTCCTGAAGGTATCTGACCTTAGGCACTGGCTTGCAAGTCCTATGGGGCATCAGTCCTCCATTCAGGTAGGGTAATAAGATGAAGAAGAAGATTTTAATGTGAGTGTTCACAGTTAACAGGAATCTTTCCCAGGTCCCAAGAATGGAAAAGAAGATTTGGTTAAGTTTTAACTTTCTCATTCTCATTCTCAGGTTCTTTTTTTCTCCCTTGATATCAACATCCTCCGTTGTGATATGTCATATTGAATGATGAATGAATGAAACTAGTAAAATGGTGCTCAAATGAACCCCAACTCCATAGAGCTTAAAGTTACCCAACATTTGTCTTCTCAGAATGAGGGAAAATCTTGGAAAGAAACCTTATCCAGATAACTCACTCTAACCAAGATCCAAACTCAGAATCTCTTGAATGTGAGGCAGACATGCTACCGCTCCACCACATAGGCAGGCTCTCATTCCTAGGTATGGCATATGACTGCAGAAATTATGCAAGACAGACGTAAATCAACAGTTGCTAGAGCTCTCTCTGGTCGCAAGCTGGGAGAGTGAAACTGGAAGAAATTCCAGCAAATGTGCGTCCTGAATCCCTCAAATACATTGGTTCTTTTAGCAAAAGGATCATCTGTGGATTGTTTATATGCAATTCAAAACTGGCTACTACCTTAAAAACTACAAAGAAGAACAAAAAATTAACAATAAATGGCTTCAGTGGATGCTATGAATAAAGGATTGAAGCTTGGTACAATTACAGGAGTTGGAAATTTAATGGATCTACATTTAGGAAATGTTTACTGTATTGAATTTTGAAGTTGACTAACTTGCATTATGTTAGCTGAATTTAAAATAGAGGGAAAATATAATTGGTCGCTGAAAAACAAATTATATCCCATCAATAGGGCTGTCCATAGGCATTCCCCCTCTTATTTTGGTTCTAGTTTGTTCTCAAGTTATTGTAAACCAGCCTTTGACCCAATGACTTACTGACAACTTGCAGAGGAGGACTTAGTACCTGGACCGAAAGGCAATCTTTGTGCCTATGCCTCTGATGGGGTACACCCTGTGAGGATGGATGAGGCGAATGGACCCAAATGGCAGCCGACATTGCCAAGATGGAGCAGAGGGCAGGGTCCCTACATTTTCCTGGCTAGAAGCACCCCGAGGAGGCTGGCTCAGTCCAGTTCCCCTCCCATTCCTTCAGGTCCATACTCCCAAGGGGGACATGGAACTCTGAAACCAGCCCCCTTCCCCCCTTGGTCTTGTCCCATGGGGAGCCTGGAAGCCAGTAAGCTTGCCTTTCAATCTGGGGGACAGATTTCCAAAGCACATTCGTTCCCCCTGCAGTGCTGCTACAACAACAATTGCCGACGCTTCCAACTCTGAAAGAAACCTAACAGGATGAAGGGTAAAGTTAAATAATTCATCTAATGAAATGGAGGGACAAGAAATTCAGAGAATATGGAAATCCTTCCCAACATTTGCCTGGCAACCTGGGGAAACTTCTGAAAGAACCATGGGTCGGGAAGGTTGGCCACCGGGATCAAACCATGACCTCCTGAATGCAGGCCACAGATGTTACCCTCTGAGACATCGTTTACAGTTTGCCTGTAAAATGTAAGCAAGCATAGACCTGTTTACAAGTTTATTGCATTTTAATAGCTTTATGGGTAGATTGAAACTGTTACATGCAGTAAAGTAGCCAAAACATGAAGCTAGGTAGATTATCAGCAATGAATGCCAGAAATTCTACTTTCCATCATGGACAGTATGAATGGAGAGTGGATCAAGAAACACTTTTATTGAGAAACATTTGCCTGTCATTTGTAAACACAATAGGGTTTGAGATGGTATGAAAATGTTTGGACATCCTCCTCTGCTCTGTTAACACTAAAAATGCATAAAAACTTCAAAGTTCAAATAACATTATCAAGAAAGTTTCTTGTAAATGTAATCTTGTAAATTACTTATATGGAAGTTCTGTGCACAATAACGATATTTAAAACATAATCTCTGGTAAATACATGATAAATACAATAGAACTCTTATCATATACATTAAGATTTTCACAATATTAAACTATAATATTATAATTGGCACCAATCAAGAAAGGGAGTGAAATTTTGTGTGGGAGAGAGGGAGAGATAGAGACTACATTCTGTTTATCAAGACCTTGTGAAGAGATTATGTACACGAAGATGATTGGATTGCACCTGAAATCTAGAATTACTTCACTTCATATACAAAGACAATACTAAAATAGTGAATCTACTTGCAAAGGATAGAACATGCAATTATATATCAGTGAGTTTTTTTTTTGTTTTTTTTTTATATATATTAACATCCTCCAAGGTAATGATGAATGAATGAAATTACTGAAGTGATCCTCAAATAAGCTCGAGGTCCATAGAGCTTAAAGTTACCCGATATTGGTCTTCTCAGAATGAGGGAAAACCTCGGAAACAAACGTTATAACTTACCCTAACCAAGATTCAAACTTGGGACCTCTTAAATGTAAGGCAGACTTGCTACAACCACGCTACAGAGGTGGGCATATATCAGTGATGCTAGGGAGGAAGTCACTGTCCTTTTATATATATACTGGGTGTCCTAAAAAACACTGACAATGCTTAGTATGTTGTGCAGGATGGCAAACTGATCAGTTTTCAAATAGGAACCCCTGTTCGGAAATACACAGCTTGGATGCTTGAGACTGTCAAAGTTTGAGAACGAACTTAATTTAATTTAAAAGGTGAGTCAATAACACTAAACAACACTTACGTTTATAATTTTCCGGAACGCATTTCAGAGGTTAACTATTGTCCAGTTGATAATGGAGGAAAGTTAACCTCCGAATCGCGTTCCGGAACATTATAAAAGTAAGTGTTGTTTAGTGTTATTAATTGACTCACCTTTTACATTAAATTGATTACAACAACACTGTTTTCAAACTTCTATGAAAGGAAGATAATTGAGAACGAACGTTTGTGACAATTTGTTAACATTCATTTTGGTATCTTAATACGGAAGGTATACAACCTTTTAGCTATCTGTGTACTGGGGTGAATGACCTGAGCATAATAACATTCCTGCACATGCACTAAATTCCTCCATTGAGTCCTTGGTGCTCATCCTACTGTGTTACTTGTGTAGTTTAGTTTCCAGTACAGTAACATTTTAACAGCAGTGCAGCAGGCACCAGTACACAGCTGCTGAAATGACTGACCTAAGCTCCAGCACTTTTTGATGTAAATGTGCGGAATCACCTCAATATCGCATATCCAAATCAATGGATTGGTGTATGACACTCCTGTAATGTCAGTGGAGGACCTTATGGTTCAAGTCCACAGAGCGATTGAAATCCTTCAAAGACAACATGTGCATGAGGCTGATATCGGCTCAGCAGTGAGATAGGAGGTACAGAGTTCAAAGCCTATTTGCAATGTAAACAGCTCCATGTTGGATTTATTGATGAAATGTGAATGCACACCCATTTCACACTTCGATGCGCTACAGTGTTCAAACTGTGCATTTCAGACAGAGTTCCCATTTGAAAACACATTAGTTTGCCATCCTGCACAACATACTAAGCATTCTACCTTTCAAACTTTGCCCACACACGGCTTGTGTGTTTAAAAACACCAACAGTAAGTTTGTTGGCATAAATAAGTAATAATAGTTGGTGTTATTTTGGGACACCCAGTATATATGTACATATAAATATAATATTAACATCCTCTGTAATGTCATACTGGACAATGAATGAATGAAATTAGTAAAATGATGTTCAAATGAGCCAAAATTCCATAGAGCTTAAAGTTACCTGACATTTGTCATCTCAGGATAAGGGAAAACCTCAAAAGAAAACCTTATCCAGATAACTCATTCTAACCAAGATTTGAACTCATAAATTTTAGAAGCTCTGCGACACTAAATGGAAGTCCAATACTTAAACACGAGGAATTGAACTTTGATGCACATTTGCATATACAGCAGGTCTCTGATTTAAGAGCAGAATGATCAGAAAGCTGCTGCTTATGGAAGTTTTAATGAGGAAACAGCTGAATAAAACTGAATGACACTCATAGACTTCTTTTAATACCCAAGCAGTATTTTCTAGAAGGTTCACACAAGAGCAAAGAGGGTTATTCTGGATATTTTTACCTGCCTCTTGACATAAGTTCTGGATAATTTCATAAACTCGAGCCATCTCTCTCTCTCTCTCTCTCTCTCTCTCTCTCTCTCTCTTTCTTTCTCTCCCCAACTAAGCATATGTCAACAGTGCCAAAACTATGCCCTGTCCAAAATGGGGCAAGCAGCCAGAGATATTTTACAATCTCTATTTGTTCTGTATTTATTTCAAGATGTATAACAACTATGACCACTTCTGTAGCTCAGTGGTAGCGCACCTGCCATGGGGTGCACTCAGCCTCATTAGGTCCCAGAGGGACCAATTAAGGAGCTACTTGATAAACAAGTAGTGACCCCAGGTTATCAAGGCTGCATAACAGGCCGGGAGGGCTCAGGGTGCTGACCATATCCCACCCTCCAGATCTGCACCCTGCTCATGACACCTGTAGTGGGTAGGGGTGCAGCCAGGTGGTAAGCCTTGGTCCGAGGAGGGCTGTTGCACTAAGGGTAAAAATAAAAATAAGAACTATAGCAGTCTGTAACTGTTAGTATCAATTAATATTTTTGTGCCATTTCTCAATAAATTGACATATGGCTATCAAAATTTACAAATGTCAGTTTATGCAAGGAAGAATATTTTTTCTTTTCAGAAAGGATATCACTGTAGCATCATTTGTGATAATATTAGTCTTCTTGTGTGGAAAAATAACAAAAAATCAGTTGGATACCATATTAAATCACGACCCTGTATACCACAGTAAAAAAGGACTGATGTGTATTTGACAAGGTGTTGGAATAAGGTGTGGTTAGCTATGACAAAAGAACACTGCCATGACATGAAATTAACCTAGTTTTATCATAGTAAACTCTCATATTATATTTATATACATTCTTTATTTCACAAGAGCTTGCCATACATTCATTATTCTCCTTCAATACTTGAGATTATATAACTCTGGAAAGTGGGACATTTCTTAGAATTTGTAATGAACATGTATTTCACTTACTACAGTAAGAGTAACAATGTAATAGCAAATAGGTAAGATTCATTATTTAAAAGTTTCCACTGTTTGTAGTTAATACCATTAGGGAATAAAATGAACAGTTTTAGGTTACAAATAAATGTCCAGGAAATCTTTTGCAGCAGTATTTTGGTGTGATAGATGTGTAATTTCTTTATCCTTGTTTGTTAACTGTATAAAATTATTTTTCATTAAACATTTTATATCACATAGATTTCATATCTTTGCTTACTGTTGCTGTTACTTTATCTGGCAATAAGATTAACTGTGTCTCCTTAAATTAGTTGCATGGACAGTCAAGCATATGTTGTGAATGAGGAGCTCAGCAGTGGCTAATGGTAAGGAACAAAAAGGTGTGTTTACCTCATCTAGGTAGAGATTGTTCTTCAAGCAAAGATTATCACTAAGTAACTGGCAATGAAGTGCTTCATAACAGACAGCTTGGCAGATGTTAGGTGAAGCCAGTAAGTCACCCTTGGCTATATCATCCATCATGAAGTGGTAATTGACAAGCATATGTATGACATTAGTATGTGACCTAATGTAATTATAATATAGAAAGGGTCAATTATGTTATAAGTGTGTATTTCATTCCTGTAACTAAAATGTTACCTACAGTTTTAATATTTCATTTCTCACTCAAGGTGTGTTGGTGGTATTGTCTCGTCTTCAGCAAAAGGAAGTGGTCAGTGCCGCATGCTGGGCACCATTATGAAATAAGTTGCTCACGTTTGAACACATTTTGTGTCAATAATTTGAACTGAATTTCCTGGTGATCTGCACTTTCTATTATATGGTGTAATACAGTCAATCTGAGTCTGCATTTTATATTATACAACATACAAACAAGGATTCAGTTTGAACTGAATACCAGATCCAGTCTTGCAAGAGAAGAGGATCAGATCAAGTTCCACATAGAATACTGGCTTTAAACATGAAACTATGTAAAAATTCACTGTATGTTCCATGGGGAATTGAAATTGATTTGACCCAATCCCATTCTCAATACAGTCCACATTTTCATGTTGAATTCAATTCAAAATGAGATCAATTTGGATACACAAAACTCAGGCATAAATAATTCAAGCTATTCTAAAGTAAGAACAAATTAGAAACTAAAAACTTCACTTATCTTAGTATTATTTGCTGACCGTGGGTTTCAAGCTGTGTCCAGCTCATTCTCAAAGCCATATAAACAAAGTTTGAAAGGTAGAACTGGAACTTAAAAATTCAATGCCACAACTGGGATTTGAACCACAGACCTTCCGCTTACCGGGCGGATGCTCTACCACTGAGCTATTGTGACAAACTGCCAGAATGGCATTAAATTCTCAAACCAGTTCGTATTTCTCCTGGTAAACCACAAAGGCAGTCTCACATCAGAGACAAATTACCCCAATGGTGACTTACTATTGTAAGTACTTTATATCCCAGGATTAAATAACCTTCATATGGTAATTATTATTTATTTATGCCAGCAAACTTACTGTTGGTGTTTTTAAACACACAAGCTGTGTGTGGGCAAAGTTTGAAAGGTAGAACTGGAACTTAAAAATTCAATGCCACAACTGGGATTTGAACCACAGACCTTCCAGTTCTACCTTTCAAACTTTGCCCACACACAGCTTGTGTGTTTAAAAACACCAACAGTAAGTTTGTTGGCATAAATAAATAATAATTACCATATAAACAAATTCGTTACCAAGCTACAATCTTTTATTTTTTTCTGAAAAACAAATACTCTTATTCAATTTTTATTTACCAATCTCTGAAAACAAAAATTTATAAATACAATCTATAGATGGTAATTCGAAGTTCATGACGCGGTTCCTGTTTTTTAAAATAATTTTTTTTTTTCCCAAACCATTAAATCTATAGGATTACTTAAATGCTTTAATAATTTAACTTCTGGATTAATTTCATGATTAAATGACCAAAAATGATCTGCCACAGCTGATTTATCAGTTTGTTTATATTTAATATTTCTAAAATGTTCTTTTATTCTGGTTTCTAGATGACGTTTAGTTTTACCAATATAAACTTTATCACAATCTAAACAGCTAAATTGATAAATGCCAGATTTTTTATAATTTGGTATTTTATCTTTTTTTGAAAAATTAAGTAAATTTTGTATATTAAATTTATTTTGAGGGACCAAATTTATTCCATATTCTTTAAAAATCCTTGTAAATTTTTTATTAGCCCATGGATGGTAAGTAAACTTTTTAAGAATACAATTATCTTTTATTTTTTTAAGGGTTGAAACTTCTTTGACAGTTTTTTGATACTTAAATTCCTCAATCCTTTTATGTATAAAATCTGTATTAAAACCATTAATTACTGCAGTGTTAATAATGTGTTTATATTCTATGTCAAATTCATCTTTATTAAGGGGTATATTTATTAACCTATAAATTAAACTATTAAAAACAGCAAATTTATGTGCAAAAGAATTAAAACTTTTATATTTTATGTAATTATCAGTGTGAGTAGATTTTCTGTAAATACAACATTTCAATTTATTGTTATGTCTTTTAATTTTTAAGTCCAGAAATGAAAGGAATCCATTATTCTCAGTTTCCAAAGTGAATTGTATAGCTTTATCTTGTAAACTTAAAAGTTTTAAAGCATCATTTATCTGTTTTTTAGGGACAACAGCAAAAATGTCATCCACATATCTATACCATATTTTAAAAATTAGAGGGAATGATTTTGTAATTTGAGTTTCAAAAAAACTCATGAAAAGATTAGCAAGAAATGGCGAAAGTGGACTACCCATTGCCAAGCCAGAAGTTTGTTGAAAAAAATTACCATTAAAACTAAAGAAATTTTGATCTAAACAAAGATTTGTAAGTTTTACAAAATCATCTATTAAGTCATTGTCTAATTCTAAAGAATTTAACCATTTTTTAAAAAAATCAAAAGCTTTTTTCTAGGAATGCTAGGAAATAAAGCAATTACATCAAAAGAAACGAGTTTATCATTATCAGATAATATTATGTTATTAATCCTTTTTACTAGTTCAAAAGAATTTGTTCTTACTTTAGAATCTTGTTGCTTCACTGTTAATAGCTTCAATTTTTCCTTATTTAATTCAAGCTATGTTGATAAAAAATATGTGTTGGGAAACCTATAAAAATTGGTTCCCATGTATTTTAAGCAGGTTTTGAGGTAAGTAAATGTTTTTCAGAACAATATATTGTGATATTATTGAAACAGTAAAAGTGGCTTTGTTGTGTTTTATTATACCACTTTCACTAAGAAAACAAGATGACAAGCAAGTAGCATGTTGTGAGTATACTAGAAGTTAGCATTTTTGGTGGATTCCAATCGATTTGAATCTGATAGATGTTCCCATGCAACAAAATTTTGATCTGATCCCACTTCTAAGAGGATCAGATCCAAGGATTCATTTTGATCTAAATCCATGTTTCCTGTGGTATTCAGTCTGGAATTAGAACTCAAAATGGTATGAATTCCCCATGGAAACAGTGATTTATGAATAAATCAGACTTAAATTTTCTCTGTGAGTAAGCACAGTGGATCATCAAATTCATACTATTTATTGGTAAATTAAAATTATTTAATAGCCAACTTTCTTTAATTACTATTGTAATTACTATTATAATAAATACTAATTTAACTATTCTTAGGTAAGCAGAATGGAATCTAAATTAATCTTACTTTGTTTTCAGTTTTACATATGAAAGTAATCAATACTCAATATGAAAAATGGATTCAAATCCATTTCAATGTAACAGTAAATGGTAATCTTAAAATTAGGTTATGTTTGCTCTTTGGGTTGAACAATGACAGGAAAGGATAGGTTATTGAATGTTAGTAAAATTAATAAATTTTAAATTGACTGCAAAACAGATCTTTGTTTTAACTTAAATTATACTTTGTAAACCTAGAAAATGGCGCTAATCCAATCTATGAGGGTCATCCAGAAAGTAGGGAACAATTGAGGAGCGTTTTTTCAAAACTCGATAGAAGCAACATTTTACGAAATTGAGTTATATGTTGTTGTTGTTTTCTAGTGCCTTGCATCTGGCAATGAAGCCATTAGCATTCATGCTTTCCAATACTTTTGAACTGTAGTTTCTTCTGATCTTAATGCTTCACAGGTCTTCAAGTGTTCTTCATTCATTTCTGCTGGATCGTTACACAGGACACATATTGGTGAGGCTGAAATACCTATTCTGTAGAGATGACTAGCTAAGCAGTCGTGATTTGTCAGTAGTCGGAAGGCTGCAACCGCTGTTTTCCTTGGTCTCTGGGGGATTATATCTGGGTTGGAAAGTAGTGTAATCCATTTTTTATCTTTGGCATTTGTTTCTATTTCTTGTAGGTATGAATGAGAAAATTTTTTAATGGTCAAGCGTTTTATTGAGGAATATGAGAAATTGAATTTAGACTTTTGTTTTATTGTTGTGCCTTTCTTTGCAAGTGAGTCTGCAGCTTCATTCCCCCATGACCCCACAGTGTGCTGGAATCCATTGGAGATGAACAGTCTTATTAACTTTTTGGAGTTGTGTTAACATTTTGTAGCATTCTCTAATTTTTGTTGACTTCTTTGTAGTATTTGAACATATTCCCTGAATTGCAGCTTTAGAATCTGAAAGAATTACTGCCTTGTTAAATTTATTTAAGGGAAGATTTAAAATTGAGTTATATGTAGTATTGGCATAATTTTCACCTTTTGCATCATTCTGTGAAATCAGATTTTGCAAAATTCGATTTGTATCTTGTGTAGAAGGTAGGGAATATTAGTAGTTTTTTCAAAACTCAATAGATGCACTTGCCCAGTTAAAGCAAAGGTCGATGGATGCAATTTTATGATTTTATGATCCAGAGTGCAGCAACCTGAACTCTATGAAATGCATGTTGGCATTGACTGCCATCTCACTGTTGTGATTCTTGGGATTCTCAATCATTTCTGCAAGCTTTGTATACTGCTACATCATTGGCAATAACTGCAAACTCAGGTTGTGTGCCTGGATTTCACATTCATTTCTACAAGCTTTCTTTTCTTGTTCCATTTATATCCCACGTTTAACTTCAGAGGTCATAGCGGCGGCCTTGCCTATTGGCAATGGTGTTACTCGTTTAACAGTGGGTTTTGCGGTCTTTGGGGGTTTTATACGTTGAATTCACACTTTCATTCATGCTTCCAGACTCAGGAAAGGATGAGGCATAATCTTGGTTGGAGAAAAATTCCTACCCCCATGCTGGGAATCAAACCCAGGACCCCTTGCACATCAGGAAGGTGCTTCTGCAAGCTTTGTTATACTTACATGACATTTTTATTCTTAGTTGAGGCACTGCGCTGTACTATGCACAATGGACAGGCGCTCAGATTGTGAAAGTCTACCAGTCGTAGAATGGGTGGGAGGTAGGAATTGCAAAAACAAGGAAAGGAAATTAAAATGCAAGTCAAGCAAAGCTCCTACTTCAGCAATTACATGTTCACATGGTCTCGAGTGCACACCAAAAATCCTAAAAGTAAAGGGCATAAGCACTGTGATGCAGCTGATTTGACTTATAATGATGTAAGTGGATTTCACCAACACCTTTCCATGCTCAACAAAATAGATCAAGATAAATTCCTCATGAAATTACATCTAATCACAGAGTGGTGAAGAAAGAAGCTGCAAATTGAAAGCAGACTGTTGGCATTAAATACAGTGTGAGAAGTAATGATGACCGAGTATTATCAGTATGTGCTGCAAACTTCCAAGGAATCACAGGGATGTCAAAAGATAGATTATCCCTCCTGGCGAGAAAATGTCACTCGTCTGGGAATGCGCCAAAGGAAACCAGAGGATGTGACAGAACAGGAATATTACAGAAGGGCATTACTGCTGCTATAAAGCAAGACATTAAGAAGTACAGATGTAGAGAAAGTCACTATGGAAGAGAAAAATCAAGGAGAGGATATTTACCTCCAGAACTTAATATCAGAAAAATGTGGACTAACTTTTGCAACGAAAGAAGATTAAGAAATCTACCAGTCTGCTCATTGTCAAAATATAAAAACAAATTTTACAACTTCTTCAATCTTTCATTCCGTACACCACACACTGGCACATGCTCAACCTGCAAAATGGGACTGATGAAGATTAAGAAGAGGCAGATGTGGAAAAGAGAAACGAACTAAGAACCATGTACAGACTGCACATACACTAATAAAGGTGAAAGCTTACTTATTCATACTGTTTTAAATTTCTTTGTATGTATTCAATATGTTTGTTATATAAATAAAACAAAATATATTGTTATTGTGAATGTAGCAGTACCTACTTAGTAAGTTTATACATAATAAAATAATCCTTATAAACATTAATAAATACATAAATAAAAAGCAACAAAAACAATATATGACAAAAATAACAAAACTTCATGTGTTAATTTCTTGCTCTCGCAGAAAAGTTAATCAGCATCTATCGGTTTTTAAAAAAACTCTGCTTTTCAAACCCCAAATTTACATTAAACTATGCTATTTGTTTCTTTTCACATTCAATGAGACAGTATCAGGAAGGAGCATTGAATGATTAATATAGTTGCTGTACTAACCAATTAGTATTTGCCAAAAAATAGGAAAAATTGTTTTTCTCAGAAACGCGTTTTGTGCATCTATTGAGTTTTGAAAAAATGTTCCTCAATTGAGCGTGGTTGAATCAAAACAAAAGATATTAGCACCAACTTGCAGGACTTCACAGTACATTTCTGTGTAATCACCATCCTTATCAAGACAGTTGCTGTAATGTGGGACAAGTTTTCAGCACTATTGTTGTACTCATTTGCACCCAAGGTTTAAGCCACTGCTTGCTTGAGTTCCTCATCACTTGCAAACTGTTTTCCACCCAAAAATTCTTTAAGTTTTGGGAATAAGTGATAATCACTTTGTGCCAAGTCGGGACTTTAAGTGGGATCACTAAAGATTTCCCATTTTAGGCATTGAAGCTCCTGCTGTGTTCGTGGTGACGCATGAGGCCGGGCATTGTCATGGGCCAAGAACACTTTTGCCAACAGCATTCCACGTCACTTATTTTGAATAGCATGTCGAAGCTGCTGAAGAGTTTCACAATAGCCTTCTGAGTTCATTGTTGCTCCTCTTGGCATGAACTCAATGCGAACTAAACCTTTTCAGTCAAAAAAACCATTGCCATGACTTTCTGGGTGTTCAAATTTGGTTTTTCCTGGTTGTGTTTTGTGAGCAAATTTGTATGATGCCAATCCATTGTCTGCCTCTTGTTTCCTGGAGTCTTGTACGAAACCCAAGTTTCATCTCCAGTCAAGCAATGCTTGTGGTCATCATTCAAGATTTTTGGCACCCAACGAGCACATATTTTCTTGTAACCAAGGTGCACTGTCACCATTTCATGCAGGAGCAAACATGAAATTTGTGGAAAATATTTTTGTAATGTACTCAAAGTGAAACATTGGTTCACCTGAATTATCTCATCAACTTTTTTCTTCAGTTCTTCCGTAACAAGTGATGGCCTCCCACTCAGATCTTCATCATGCACGCTGGTCCTTCCTTCATTGAACCTAATGCACCATTTTCTCACTGATGACTAATTGCACTAAATACTATTTGCCCATAAATGTCAATAGGCTTAACATTTTGAGCACTCAGGAAGTGAATGACACTTTGTATTTCACGTTTAGCAGGATTTTCAATTAGTGATGCCATTTCAAATCGCTGCAAAAACAATTAGCATGACTACATAGCAATGTCACTTGGCTCATGCTGAAGACCAGAAATAAGCTACTTGCTGCTGAAGCAAATGCAGTCGTGGGGGTCTGTGCGGAGCACAATGTGCAACCATTCTTTCCTTTCTGAATGACCCTTATATAACAATCAATTAGTGAAGTAGAAGGAAACTTAAGGAAATGAATTGCAAAAGTATAACAGTTCAGTTTTAGAAATTTTGCAGATCCATTGCCTTAAGAATTGAGAATGTAAGAAATTAGATTAAACTGCAAGGTTTAAGAGATCGTTGTTAGTGAATAAGTGTGTAAGAAATACATGGACAGGTTCCTAAGTACGATAAACAAGCATGTGGTTCTTCTAGGATTTCCTACCCTAATGAGCTCTTGGCAGCAACTCCCTGCACTAGCATAAGGCCATTGTCCTTTAGGGATGTGCTGGTTATTTATGTATTTATAAACCTTTTATCAAAAACATTGCAAAATTTTGGTGGTCATTTATACCTTTTCTGTTATTTTATAAAGTATCCAGCTCAGGTATACTTTATTCAACTTTAAGAAGTTCAGTACTGCAAGTTGTCTACATAAGTATACTAACACAAGTAATGAAATATATCCTTCAGTGATTCCCTCGTCTAATAACACAAGGTTATACAGCGAAACCCTGAAGCTATGATACAAACTTCCTGTATGACTGGCATTAATTCTCTCACTCCAGTAACTCCTTTTGGCTGCATATAAATTATAAAATAATTTACTCTTAAAATTTTAAACTTAAACGTTCATTTTAGCTTGAAACAACAATATAGCTTATAATGAAGATCTAATTGTTGAAGTGCAATTTTGCTTTGCTTATCTCACAGTACCTAATATGTTTGGTTTCACATTACAGAGTCAGTTCTCTGGGTACAATGAGCACTTTAACCTTCAGATGGTCGTGCCAGCCCTCTGTTTTTCCTGCACCACTTTTTGACTTTTAACTTTGAAAGGCCACTGCTCTCGTTACCTTCTTGGCTGACAATGTATTGCTGGTGTTTTGATAAAGCACCATTGCTGGGGTAACACGTACTGCAAATTTCAGCACTAGCATCCACTGCAGGACATGCAACCTAAGTGGTTCATTCTGTCTGCAATGTCTGGAACGCTCAAGATGTATGATCTAAGCAACCCAAACAACTTAGAATTAGCTCTCCATTTACTACAGAATGACGATGTCAATAAGGGGCAACTAGGTAAACAATGTGAACAAGACAGTGATACTGATGCAGATGATTTACCACCCAAGAGATGAGAAGAAAATCCTGACACAGAGAAAAGTGGCACAGAAGATACCTGCTATTAGAGATGTTAAATATACCTGGAATAAATGCTCAAATAGTAGCAATTGGAAATGGATTAGAGAGGAACAGAAGGAGATTGTTCCCTAGAACTTTGTCTGAGTGACTGTTATAAGAAGGGGTTTTATGCAGGAGCATGTATCCAGTAGGACTGTATAGAGAACTTCAGCTGAAGCTCCAAAAATACTGACCTGAAACTCAAGGTGCACAGGAAGAAGCAGCAGAACTTTCTGAAGTGAAGTGTTATGACATATGCAAGCTTGCTGAACCAAAGAGAATCTCCAGAATGACAGACAGAGCTGCAAGAAGTATAAGAAGTATTTTTGTTTGGAACATGGTAGAATATGTCGTGAGTGATTTGCGAGTTTGCAGTTGGAAATGGGAAAACAGAAAGAAAAGAGAAAAGAAATAACTATCCTATGTTGTAATAAGTAAAAATTGTTTGTATGCTATGGATATCTTGATGAAATAAGTTGTTTCCTTCTTTCACACTGTTTTAACATCTGCTGCCTTTTTGCTAATACTACATGGTTTCTTATTTTGGTACTAATGTACTCTTAACATAGGATTAAAATAAACTGTACTATCATGAAAATAAGAAATCAAAAAATTAAAGAACCTTGTTAAAAATAATGAAATATGTTCACAAAATCAATAAAAGAAGTGAAGAAGTTATTGGTAGGTACTTGCTATATACTGTGCAACTGACCATGAAGAAATTAGGGCATGAGTGACATAGAGTTGAAGACTGCAGCAACCTAGCTTACATGACTGGCTCTGGGCAGGTGTGGTAGACATTACATCTTACAGAAGATGCTCCAAGTATTGTCCCTTGACTCGAAGCTCTGCTGACATTCCTTACATGACTGGCTCTGGGTAGGTGGGGTAGACATTACATCTTACAGAAGATGCTCCAAGTATTGTCCCTTGACTCGTAGCTCTGCTGACATTCCTTACATGACTGGCTCTGGGTAGGTGGGGTAGACATTATATCTTACAGAAGATGCTCCAAGTATTGTCCCTTGACTCGTAGCTCTGCTGACATTCCTTACATGACTGGCTCTGGGCAGCTGGTGCTAGACATTACATCTTACAGAAGATGCTCCAAGTATTGTCCCTTGACTAGTAGCTCTGCTGACATTCCTTACATGACTGGCTCTGGGTAGGTGGGGTAGACATTACATCTTACAGAAGATGCTCCAAGTATTGTCCCTTGACTCGTAGCTCTGCTGACATTCCTTACATGACTGGCTCTGGGTAGGTGGGGTAGACATTATATCTTACAGAAGATGCTCCAAGTATTGTCCCTTGACTCGTAGCTCTGCTGACATTCCTTACATGACTGGCTCTGGGTAGGTGGGGTAGACATTATATCTTACAGAAGATGCTCCAAGTATTGTCCCTTGACTCGTAGCTCTGCTGACATTCCTTACATGACTGGCACTGGGTAGGTGGGGTAGACATTATATCTTACAGAAGATGCTCCAAGTATTGTCCCTTGACTTGAAGCTCTGCTGACATTCCTTACATGACTGGCTCTGGGCAGGTGGCGCTAGACATTACATCTTACAGAAGATGCTCCAAGTATTGTCCCTTGACTCGTAGCTCTGCTGACATTCCTTACATGACTGGCTCTGGGTAGGTGGGGTAGACATTATATCTTACAGAAGATGCTCCAAGTATTGTCCCTTGACTCGTAGCTCTGCTGACATTCCTTACATGATTGGCTCTGGGCAGCTGGTGCTAGACATTACATCTTACAGAAGATGCTCCAAGTATTGTCCCTTGACTAGTAGCTCTGCTGACATTCCTTACATGACTGGCTCTGGGTAGGTGGGGTAGACATTACATCTTACAGAAGATGCTCCAAGTATTGTCCCTTGACTCGTGGCTCTGCTGACATTCCTTACATGACTGGCTCTGGGCAGGTGGGGTAGACATTATATCTTACAGAAGATGCTCCAAGTATTGTCCCTTGACTAGTAGCTCTGCTGACATTCCTTACATGACTGGCTCTGGGCAGGTGGGGTAGACATTATATCTTACAGAAGATGCTCCAAGTATTGTCCCTTGACTCGTAGCTCTGCTGACATTCCTTACATGACTGGCTCTGGGCAGGTGGGGTAGACATTACATCTTACAGAAGATGCTCCAAGTATTGTCCCTTGACTCGTAGCTCTGCTGACATTCCTTACATGACTGGCTCTGGGTAGGTGGGGTAGACATTACATCTTACAGAAGATGCTCCAAGTATTGTCCCTTGAATAGTAGCTCTGCTGACATTCCTTACATGACTGGCTCTGGACAGGTGGGGTAGACATTACATCTTACAGAAGATGCTCCAAGTATTGTCCCTTGACTCGTAGCTCTGCTGACATTCCTTACATGACTGGCTCTGGACAGGTGGGGTAGACATTACATCTTACAGAAGATGCTCCAAGTATTGTCCCTTGACTCGTAGCTCTGCTGACATTCCTTACATGACTGGCTCTGGGTAGGTGGGGTAGACATTACATCTTACAGAAGATGCTCCAAGTATTGTCCCTTGACTCGTAGCTCTGCTGACATTCCTTACATGACTGGCTCTGGGTAGGTGGGGTAGACATTACATCTTACAGAAGATGCTCCAAGTATTGTCCCTTGACTCGTAGCTCTGCTGACATTCCTTACATGACTGGCTCTGGGCAGGTGGCGCTAGACATTACATCTTACAGAAGATGCTCCAAGTATTGTCCCTTGAATAGTAGCTCTGCTGACATTCCTTACATGACTGGCTCTGGGCAGGTGGGGTAGACATTACATCTTACAGAAGATGCTCCAAGTATTGTCCCTTGACTCGTAGCTCTGCTGACATTCCTTACATGACTGGCTCTGGGTAGGTGGGGTAGACATTACATCTTACAGAAGATGCTCCAAGTATTGTCCCTTGACTCGTAGCTCTGCTGACATTCCTTACATGACTGACTCTGGGCAGGTGTGGTAGACATTACATCTTACAGCACATGCTCCAAGTATTGTCCCTTGAATAGTAGCTCTGCTGACATTCCTTACATGACTGGCTCTGGACAGGTGGGGTAGACATTACATCTTACAGAAGATGCTCCAAGTATTGTCCCTTGACTCGTAGCTCTGCTGACATTCCTTACATGACTGGCTCTGGGCAGGTGTGGTAGACATTATATCTTACAGCACATGCTCCAAGTATTGTCCCTTGACTCGTAGCTCTGCTAACATTCCTTACATGACTGGCTCTGGACAGGTGGGGTAGACATTACATCTTACAGAAGATGCTCCAAGTATTGTCCCTTGACTCGTAGCTCTGCTGACATTCCTTACATGACTGGCTCTGGGCAGGTGGCGCTAGACATTACATCTTACAGAAGATGCTCCAAGTATTGTCCCTTGAATAGTAGCTCTGCTGACATTCCTTACATGACTGGCTCTGGACAGGTGGCGCTAGACATTACATCTTACAGAAGATGCTCCAAGTATTGTCCCTTGAATAGTAGCTCTGCTGACATTCCTTACATGACTGGCTCTGGGCAGGTGGCGCTAGACATTACATCTTACAGAAGATGCTCCAAGTATTGTCCCTTGAATAGTAGCTCTGCTAACATTCCTTACATGACTGGCTCTGGACAGGTGGGGTAGACATTACATCTTACAGAAGATGCTCCAAGTATTGTCCCTTGACTCGTAGCTCTGCTGACATTCCTTACATGACTGGCTCTGGGCAGGTGGCGCTAGACATTACATCTTACAGAAGATGCTCCAAGTATTGTCCCTTGACTAGTAGCTCTGCTGACATTCCTTACATGACTGGCTCTGGGCATGTGGCACTAGACATTACATCTTACAGAAGATGCTCCAAGTATTGTCCCTTGAATAGTAGCTCTGCTGACATTCCTTACATGACTGGCTCTGGACAGGTGGGGTAGACATTACATCTTACAGAAGATGCTCCAAGTATTGTCCCTTGACTCGTAGCTCTGCTGACATTCCTTACATGACTGGCTCTGGGCAGGTGGCGCTAGACATTACATCTTACAGAAGATGCTCCAAGTATTGTCCCTTGAATAGTAGCTCTGCTGACATTCCTTACATGACTGGCTCTGGGCAGGTGGGGTAGACATTACATCTTACAGAAGATGCTCCAAGTATTGTCCCTTGACTCGTAGCTCTGCTGACATTCCTTACATGACTGGCTCTGGGTAGGTGGGGTAGACATTACATCTTACAGAAGATGCTCCAAGTATTGTCCCTTGAATAGTAGCTCTGCTGACATTCCTTACATGACTGGCTCTGGGTAGGTGGGGTAGACATTATATCTTACAGAAGATGCTCCAAGTATTGTCCCTTGACTCGTAGCTCTGCTGACATTCCTTACATGACTGGCTCTGGGCAGGTGGCGCTAGACATTACATCTTACAGAAGATGCTCCAAGTATTGTCCCTTGACTCGTAGCTCTGCTGACATTCCTTACATGACTGGCTCTGGGCAGCTGGCGCTAGACATTACATCTTACAGAAGATGCTCCAAGTATTTTCCCTTGACTAGTAGCTCTGCTGACATTCCTTACATGACTGGCTCTGGACAGGTGGGGTAGACATTACATCTTACAGAAGATGCTCCAAGTATTGTCCCTTGACTCGTAGCTCTGCTGACATTCCTTACATGACTGGCTCTGGGCAGGTGTGGTAGACATTATATCTTACAGAAGATGCTCCAAGTATTGTCCCTTGACTAGTAGCTCTGCTGACATTCCTTACATGACTGGCTCTGGACAGGTGGGGTAGACATTATATCTTACAGAAGATGCTCCAAGTATTGTCCCTTGACTAGTAGCTCTGCTGACATTCCTTACATGACTGGCTCTGGGTAAGTGGGGCTAGACATATCTTGGAGAAGATGCTCCAAGTATTGTCCCTTGACTCGTAGCTCTGCTGACATTCCTTACATGACTGGCTCTGGACAGGTGGGGTAGACATTATATCTTACAGAAGATGCTCCAAGTATTGTCCCTTGACTCGTAGCTTTGCTGACATTCCTTACACTTGGCATAATTTATCCTTAGAAAAAATTTCATGGGGAATACTTTGTTTCAAATGCTTTTATTTATGGGATTGATCCAGGGCGGTCACATTGTTAATAAGCCAAGTTGCTATTTTGAACCACTACTGAAGCCCAATGTTGCCAATTCCTGAGTGTCCATATAATTGATTATGAGAACAATATAAATGCCAGACCGTAATTTTATAAGGTTAAGTTTGCCTAGTTTATAATGTGGCAGCACCCACACATCAGAGGGTCAGTCAGGGTGGCTCAGTTGGTTAGATGCTGGCCTACTGATCCCAAGGTCGCAGGTTCAAATCCGGCCCAGACCGATCATTTTTACGTGTGCTTAAAAACGACAGCTCCATGTCAGTAGATTTACTGGCATGTAAAAGAACTCCTGCGGGACAAAATTCCGGCACACCGGCGACGCTGATGTGATCCCAGCAATTGACTGTGTCGTTAAACAACAAAATAATTTAATTTTTCATACATCAGAAGAGACTCAAGGTCAGTTACCTCACACCACTATGCTGCTAGGCAATGTGCAACAATGTAACCTAAGACAAACGTCTCCAGATGGTTCAAGAAGCTTCGAGAGCCAGTATTTCATGAGAAACTTTGCAAAAGGTTGCTTTCAAAAAAAGTTGCTGGCACTTAATTCTTGGTTATATAAGGAGTTGGCACAGACAGAAAAATTAATTGGAAAGGGTAGAATGACTGAAAAATTCAATGCCATAGCCGGGATTTGAACCACGGATCTTCCACTTATCAAGTGGCTGCTTTAACCACTAAGCTACCATGGCCAACTTGCCAGTACGACATTAAATTCCCCAGCTGATTTGTACTTTTTCCTGGTTAGACCACAAGGGAATCTCACATCAGAGATAAATACCCCAAGGGCAACTTACAAATAAGTACTTTATGTCCCGGGTTTAAGTAACCTTCAGATGGTAATTACTATTTATTTATGCCAACAATCTGGGGAATCAGCTAGGCAATTTAATGTCGTACTGGCAAGTTGGCCATGGTAGCTTAGTGGTTAAAGCAGCAGCTCGATAAGCAGAAGATCCTTGGTTCAAATCCCAGCTATGACATTGAATTTTTCAGTCCTGATTCCACCTCTTAAACATTGCCCACACATGCCTTGTGTGTTTAAAAACACCAGCAGTAAGTTTGTTGGCATAAATAAATAATATTGCTACTTTCTTTAAAAATATGCCTTGTATTTGATATTTCTGAAGTGTTCCTTTACGTTAGTTCTTCTTATGTATGTTTTGTAGCACTTTAAATGCCCTTATTTTATGTGATAATATTGGATTTAAGCATAATTTACTACACATATTCCATCAAAATGTACAAAGTTTAAAAAAAATTGCTGGATATAGATAGATACTTTATTTCACTGCTTAGGGTATGGCCTGGTAGCAGCAGTCAATACAAGACAATGTAATTTTATGTCAATATAATACAAATACAATATAATTATTCCTGCCAACAAGATTTGTGTAATATAGCATTTCTTTTTAGCCTCTCTTTAAAACTATTTACACTTTGAGGCAAAGTCTCCGATAACTCTGCAGTCATTTGCTCCAGTCATCAATTGTTCTATTTACAAAGGAAAATTTACCTACATCCTGTTTCTTATTTTTTTCGGGTGATCATTTCTAACCCTATATGATGGAGTTAACAACCATTTTGTTGTCTTTCCATGTAGATTCCCTCTTATATGCTCTAAAAATTGGACATAGCCTTGCTCATTTTCTACGTTTCTCTAGTGTTTCCCAAAAGGTAACAGTGCCTGTAGGATTTTTGAAATGTTTTCCTCTGTGTACAAATTTAGCTGCTCATTTTTGAACTCTTTCAAGTGCTAGTTTTTGCCCAACCCGATATGGCTCCCAGCATACCGTGTTGTATTCTAATATTGGCGGTACTAAGGATGTGTATGCTAAGTTTTGTGATTTCCCATTACTGCATTTTAATATCCTCATTACAAAGTGTAATGCTTTCCGTGTCTTTCCAGTGACCAAGTTTACATGTTTCTCCCATTCCAATCTTTCATTTATTATTACACCTAAGTATCTAGTGCTATTTACCCTGGGTATTTTCTTATTTTCTAATTTGTACACCACATTTTCTTCTGTTCTTTCCCTTGAAAATATAATTGCTTTGCGTTTACTTGGATTTATCTGCATTTGATTGGATTGTGCCCAGAGTTGAATTTTGTTTAAATCTTCTTGTAAGTTTTTAACGTCACATTCGCTCTTATTATTTCTATAGATTATACAATCATCTGCAAAGAGGCGAATTTGTGATGTTATCCCTTTCCATAAATAATTTACGTATGCTAAGAAAAGCAATGGCCCAACCACGCTACCCTGGGGAACACCCAAGGTTACTTCAGTAGGAGACGATAGCGTATTTCCCACCCGCACTCTCTGGGTTCGTCTGCTCAAGAATCCCCAATTCCAAGTAATGGTTCTGTTGTCCATTTGCATATTGCAAAGTTTTTCTATAAGTGGTCCATGAGGTACAAGGTCAAACACTTTAGTAAAGTCAATAACTATTGCATGCACTTTACCGCCCGTATCGAGTGCATCAGCTACATCCTGACAAATAGCTACTAGCTGGCTGTCACAAGAGTGTCCATTCCGAAACTCATGTTGTCCTTCAAAGAGCCAGTGTGATTTATCCCATTCTTGTCTTAAATATTGCGCTATAAGATGCTCGACTGGTTTACTTGCTACTGATGTCAAACTGGCCTATAACTTTCTGCTTTTGTTCGACCCCCTGTTTTATAAATAGGTACGACTATAGCCAGCTTCCAATCTTGCGGTATGCTTCCATTATTTTTGGTTATTTCAAATAGCCTCAGTATATAGGGAAGTAGTATTACAAAATAGGCTAAAAGTACAGACATGTATTTATCATTCACATAGCATTTGCTTGTCTTTGGAACACATAAGGGAATGCCAGAACTTCATATAGTTCAAGAAGAAAATTAGTATGTACATTCATACTCCAACTTACAGCCAATCTGGTCTTAGAGTGGGTCTGGATATCAACATTGCACTGAAGTGCAACTCTTGCTATGAATGAAAATGTGTTATTACATTGCATCTATTGTAATTTATCTGATGCATTCAGAAAATAAACGGCGTGAAGAAGCATTGTAATTCAATATAAAACTGATGAGAATGAAGTGTTTAAAACTGTGGAGCATATTAATAGATTGAAAAATTAGTCAATATTTTTGCTCCAACTTATTTGTAATAATATTAATCACAGGACTAGTTTCAAAGAGGGTCATCTCCATCATTCAGCTGTTGATCGAGTGGTTCAACATCAGGCAACTGTCTCCCCCTTCTCTTGTTGCCTGGTCTGCTGCTCTTCCTATTGGCTAGTCATAAGACATCGTCTATGAAACTAGTCCTGTGATTAATATTATTACAAATAAGTTGGAGCAAAATGTGTTTATAAATATTGACATAATTTTCAGTGTATTTTAATTCATCTTCCAAAGCATTTAAATATGAGCTGAAATATTTTAGTTGTGTTTATTGTCACATGGTAGTTGGTACTTCCCTGACTGCGTTGTTTATTGCATTGAAGCAACATTCTGGAGCCCATCCTCACAGTAATGTATGTGTGGGTGTCTGGGTGTGTATGTGTGTGTGTCGAAAAGGCAATTATATTAAATACTGAGATATGCTGGCTGTGAAAGACATACCAAAATGGCCTCAGAATAACTGGCATATCTGTGAACATTGTTGAAATGAAACAAACAGGAATGTAAATCCCTTAAAAAGAAATGGGAAAGGCCATTTAGTATTTTAGAGCAAGTTAATTCTGTTAAAAATGTAATTTCCTTTAAAGTACAAATTTGCTTTTATACAACAAGCTTCCTGCCAATTGATAAGTTGCTTTCTTTAGTGAACAGTGACCAGATCTTCCAGGATGGTTATAAACTTGGACTCTCCTATGTCTAATCCTAAACTAGGTGCTGCGTCTCTATCTGACAACTCGGATTAATGTAACTTTTTACTCACAAAATTATATTTCATAATTTTTTTTTCACCCATCATCCGAGTTAGTTAATTTAGTTTATTTAGTGTGAGCTGAGTGAAACTCTAACCCTGCCCTGCTGCAGTGAAAGATATGATTGTCCTGAGTGAGGTGTGAACAGCCGAGCATAGATAATGATAACAGATGTTTGTTGGCGTAGGGATACAACCAGCTATGTTTATGTGACTATACATTCTAAGTCTGGAGTGATTACAATCTGCTGCTAGATAGTTCTTGACCCAATAATCAATGCTTTCCTGATAATTTACGCCTTGTGGTCAGTGTTGCCAATGCAAATATAGTTGCATGTTTCAATGTTAAAATTTGCAACTAAACATTTCAGCACACTTTGACCAAACTATAGATATAGAAACAATTGTATGATTAATATAGAAACTGATTATCTGGGCTTGTGGGCCATGGTCTAGTCAGGAAACTCCTGACTAGAAGGAGTTTCCTGACTAGACCACGGCCCACAAGCCCGGATAATCAGTTTCTATATCATGACACCGGCCGTGAAAGCTTACACAGTTTGATCAATTGTATGATTAGTGTTCATAGAAACTGTGTAAAAATCGATGGCAGCTATGACTAGATTTGGGAAATCTTCACTTGAAGAAGTAGAAAATTCTAAACCGCAGTACACCAAGAGAAACAGACAAACTGAGTGAAAGCAATTTAATGACTTGAACTATAAGGTATGAGAATATGAACTACTACCAGACACACCATTGCCAACATTTGAAACACTGGCCAATTAATAGTACATCTGTTAATAACAGTACATCTGTATAGGTATTGCAACAAGAAAGAAATTCCAAAAACTTGTAATTTATATTATTTTATTTTTAATAGTTGCACGTTTTAAAGTTCCCCATTAAATGTTGTTCAATGAAGCTGCATACTCATTATTAGTTAAAAATAAATGTAAAAATTAAGTATTTGTTGTTTATATTACATAACTTTAATTTACTTATGGTTTATACTACATAACCTTCTTTGTTGATATGCAGCTGTTAAAACTAGGAGTTAATTTTGTATAGTTGCAAGATTTAACAGTAAGGATTTGATATTTATAATAATCCATTAAACTTCAAAAGGCCTTGCTAACAAAAATACAACTAAGGTTACTTAATATATTCTATAAGTAGTTTGTTTTATTATCTTTTACTCTTGTATTATTCACTAAAATAGTCAAACTCAATCTATTTAAACCATAAAGGTAAGTCGATTAATAACACCACACAACACTTACTTATAATTTACCGAAAAATGTTTCGAATGCTTGACTTTCCTTTATTATCAACTGGACATCGACTGGTTCTCCCTGATGTGGATGGCAATGTTTCCTCTGAGGTCTCCTCTGGTGGTGGTTCAAGGAACTTGCTGAAGATATCTTTCTCGGGGTTGTCGACATTGAATACTCTGTTTCTAATTTTCAAAATGAAGATTTATTCCCATGTGGACAGCTCTGGTTTTCCTGTTGCATGTTTGAAGAGTTTTGGTTCTGGCTTTATGTTGTGGTTTTCTATCCAAAAGTGAGTGGCAACTGCTGATTTTTCCAACTCTTTGGTTTTTATGTTTCTAAAGTGTTCCTTGGATCTTATTTCTAAATTTCTTTCGGTTTTTCGTATATACATTTTATTAAATTTGGTATATGCCAGATTTTTTATTGGGTGGGATGGCATCTTTGATGTTTGAGTTCAGTAATGGAATAGTGGTTCACTGATGCTAGCTGAATGTTCTGTTCTTTGAAAACTTTTTTGAATTTTTCGAAGGTCCAAGGATAGAACGTGAATTTTTTTAATGTCATTTTTGTTTATGCTGCTGTGAGTGTTGTAGTTTCTTTAAGTAACTTTTTTGTTTCTGCTTGTTTTACTTTTTTGTCTACTAATGATTTGGGAAAGCCATTTTTTTGTGCTATTTCGATTATTTTGCAATACTCTGCTTTATATTCTTCTGTTGGAAGGGGAATGTTCACCAATCTGTGTTAAGCTATTGAGAGTTACCTCTTTGTGACTTCTTGGACTGTAACTATGAGCTTTTATGTAATTGTCCATCTGCGTTGGTTTTCTGTGAATGCTGAAGTTTATTCTATTCTTGTTTTTGATTAATTGTAAATCCAAAATCCGAAGAAATGTCGCCTTGACGTGGCAGAGGAGCTCAGTACCCGATCCAGATGGCCTACTAAGTGTGTCATTTTTGACTACAGGTAGGCAAGAGGTGAGGGGAAGGAAAGAACATTCCAAAACAGGTAGATGAGGCTCGGTCGATGACTTGGTCGACGACTCATCTAGGAGAAGAAAACTCCGAAATCACACTCCCCCAGGGGGTCCTACTATGGTAGGTACGGGTTTGGCGTACCCGGGGCCCCGAGCCATACTCTCGATTGAGTTCCTCTAAGAGGTGAGAGGGCACCTGCCAAATGCCCAATCAACTTTGGTCCACTTTTGTGTTTGACCTTCCACCTGATACCTCCCTGTACACAGTCTACACGCGGGTTGTAGGAGGATGAGGAGACGCAGGGGGTGACTGGGTAACCGCATAATTCCCAGCTCGTGGTTATCATGTAGTATCTGTGTGCGTATTCACTGACAAAGGTCAGTCACGGGGAGGGGCCATTGCATGAGCTCATTCACTCCTGAAGGCGATTGGGTCCCTCTGTCTGTACATTGGGAGGTGAGACCCTAGGGTGAGCAAGGTCCAGGCCAGGACTCTCACCTAAGCCGGGATGGTGCCCAGGATGTGAGCATGCCATCGGAGACATTTGCAATGGTGGAGGATTAAAGCGCCATGAGTTGTTCTAAAACTCAAAATAAACAAATAATAAAGTTTGTGTAAAGGAAGTAGCAGAGTCGAGTGGTCCTAGTGACTTAGTAATAGCCAGAACGGAGGCAGATAAGAAATTTTATCGGTGAGCCCATTTACTATTTAAAAGGGATTGGATAACATTGCTGGTCCAATAAACTCATGCACTAGATCTCGCAATGGCACGCTCATGGTTGAAGCACAATCAGCTACCCAGGCAGCTAAGATACTGAAAGTGAATATGCTAGCAAGTTATCCTGTCAGTGTTGAGATGCACAGAACCTTGAACTCATCATGCAGTGTGATAAACACCCGTGTATTGGAGAGATTGTCCAATGAGGAGATTCAAGAGAATCTGACAGAACAAGGCGTCATTCACATTTACCGGGCTCAACGTCGAGAAGGTGGTGAGTTAAAGCCAACTAATACCCTGTTCCTGACCTTTGATTGGGTAGCTCTCCCACAAAGGATTAAGGCAAGGTATGAATCCATCGAAGTTAAGCCTTTCATCCCAAACCCACTTATATGTTTCAAGTGCCAGCGCTTCAGACATACAAGCGAGCTTTGTAAGGGACTAGCTACATGCCCTCAATGTGGAGATGAATCCCACAATGGTGCATGTACTGCAGCTCCGTCATGCGTGAACTGCAGAGGTGAACATCCATATAGTTCCTGAGATTGCCCCTTTTTTGTAGAGGAAAGGGCGATCCAAGAGATATGGGTTAAAGAGAAGGTGCCCTTCTCAGAAGCCCGGAAGCTCTTGTGTATATGCCAACCCTCTGTTCCAAGGTCCAGGACCTATAACTCAGTTGCAGCTAAACCGGTACCAAGCAGAGAGATCACAACGCAGACCAGCGATTTCAATGAGACAACAATTTCTGAAAAGATACTTGTAGCTCGTAGCTCTATTCCAAAGCCCTCAACATCGACGTGTACATATTCAAGATGTTCTCGGGCTTCTAGCCAGGTGTAGTGATGCAGAGCGATCGACGTTTCGGGAGTGTACATCTCTCCCATCAGGATGATGAATGACTAGCAAGAGTGAAGGGACCAGTATATGTACTGTCCGCTAGTACCTAGTACGTACCAAGCAGAAAACACCCAATCTAATGTGGAGGTGGTTCATCATGCCCAGATGGTGTTTGGACTATGCCAACTGGAACCTTTACACCAAGTTGGCTGTGTTTATGAACAACGAGCACGACCCAGTGAATGATTTGGCGCAGCATTTCACAGAGACGATTCTTTCTGCTGCTGAACAATCCATTCCCGTCGATTTCCCGTCCCCTGGTGGACGGAAGAATGCCGGAATGCCATTCGTGCTCGAAGGCGTGCTCTTAGGGTTTTCCAACATCACCCTACTTTGGATAACCTAGTCCAATACAAGAAAAATGCGCGCCAGGTCCAGGCAAGTCATTAAGGATAGCAAAATCTCATCATGGAGCAAATTTGTAGCTTCATTTAACCGACACACACCTTCCTCGGTTGTGTGGGATAGATTAAGGCGTGTTGCAGCTAAAACGACCCAACTACCAATAGCGGGACTAAAAACAGCCACAGGAGCTGTTGATTCATTTGAAGTGGCCAATACGTTTGGCAGTGCTTTCCCTCAAGTGTCTAGCTCGGAAAACTACTCCCCTGAGTTCCTTCCCATTAAAACTCAGGTGGAATTTCAAGGCTTCGCGTTTCGTTCTAGAAATGTAGAAGATTAGAATTGCCTTTTCACCATGGCGGAGCTAGAACATTCTCTGAAATCTTCGCGATTATCAGCACCAGGACCGGACGGTATTCATGTACAAATGTTACAACAGCTCTCTCCTGAAGGTAGGGCATTCCTGCTCGAGGTCTATAATCGTGTTTGGGTTGACAGTATACTCCCAGAAAATTGGCAGAAGGCCACCGTTATTCCCATCTTGAAGGCTGGAAAGGACCGTCATCTTCCCTCCAGCTATCGTCCTATTTCCCTCACCAGTTGCGTTTGCAAGGTGATGGAACGCATGATCAATGGACGATTGGTATGGTGGTTAGAAAGTCGTAACCTACTGACTAACATCCAGCGTGGTTTCCGACGACTCCGTTCAACTGTTGACCATCTTGTGTCAATATCGACACAGATAATGGACGGCTTTATGAAGAACTGTCAAACCGTTGGCATATTTTTCGATCTCGAGAATGCTTATGATACATGTTGGCGAGCAGGGATTCTACATTCCCTGTATTCCTGGAACATACGTGGACGCCTACCACTGTTCATTCAGGAGTTTATGAAGGACCGCTTTTTCCGAATAAGGGTCGACTCGGTTTTTTCTAACTCTTCTGTTCAGGAGGAGGGAGTACCTCAGGGTTCGGTACTGTCACGCTCTTTGCTATAGCAATTAACTCCATCTGGAAATGTGTTCCACCTGGAGTTTCGTCATGCCTATTCGTAGATATCTTCGCTGTCTATTGCACTTCTCAGCGCACGGCGTTCTTACAACGGCGCCTGCAGCAATGTTTGGACAACCTTAGAGAATGGAGCTCCAAAAACAGCTTCCGTTTCTCAACTGAGAAGTCAATCTGCGTTAATTTCTGGCGTCGTAGGAGACGATTACCACCTTCGCTCCGTTTCGGTCCAGATTTACTTCCCTTCGCAGATGAGACGCGCTTCCTGGGTTTGATCTTGGACAGAAAGCATAGTTTGTCGTCGCATATTGCACAGCTAAGAGCACGATGTGACCGTTCCCTAAATATCATGCGAGTACTAAATGGCAAATTGTGGGATCTGACTATTTTGTTGCGAATGTATCGCGCACTCATCCGATCCAAACTAGACTATGGATGTATTGTTTATTCGTCAGCACGACCATCTGTGCTGAGAAGATTAGACGTGGTCCATAATAGAGGCATCTGCATTGCAATAGGAGCTTTTCCAACAAGCCCAGTGGCGTGCCTTTACGCCGAGTCTGTAGAACCTCCTCTGCAATATCCGCGTGAGATTCTCTTGGCAAATTATGGTTGTGCGCTTAGCTGTATGCCTAAGCACCAAACGTTCGCTTCCTTTTTCACCACCACGCTAAGAGAACAGTATAGGAATAGCACCCTTAGTCCTAAGCCTGCGGGGTTTCGCTTCCAAGATCTTCTAATGAAGCTTGGAGTGGAACTGCCTAGGATGTTCGCCAATGGCGAGAAGCTTTATCCCCCTTGGCTATCTGGCACGCCGCATGTAGATCTTGGGATGACCGTACACCGGAAGTCCACGATGCCTATTTCAAGTATCCACACGTGTTTTTTAGAATTTTTGACAGGCTACACTGACCGTCCATGTATTTACACCGATGGGTCAAAGAGCACCAACGGTATTGGATGTGCTTATGTTTATGGAACCGAACCACATATATTCGGTTTTCCAAATAGCACTTCCATTTTTACTTTCTCTACTGGTAAGTAGGGGAAGTATTGTACTCCACCCAAGAATTCGATGTCGAGATTTCAATATATGTTTTGAGACCCCCTGAATTAAAAAAAAGCATTTTTAGAAAAACGTCCGTGTGTGTGTCTGCGTGTCACTCAGTGGACAGCATAACTCAAAAACGAAAAGTCGGTTAAAAACCAAAGTTGTATTTAAGTTTAATGTCTTTTAAGGATCTGAGACAAAGATTTTGAAGAAAATAGCCCAACCCTAAACTGCCCTTTACATGGAACATTTTTCGAAAATTTTGATTTTCTTGAAAATGACTAACGATTTTGACTAAAATGTCATATATTTGAGATATTTTGATGGAAAATGAAATGTATATCTTTAATTTTCTGGCTATAGCCCCTGTAGTCGTATTTACTCTGGATGACTTTTGCATAACTGGTAAACTGTTAGAGATAGACCAAATCATACTGTACAAAAAATGTAGCTCTTGCTAAAATACACAACTTATGTCTCAATGAATTTTCTTGTAGGTTGAACCATTTCGGAGATATTCCTTGTTATGTGTGTGAGTTTCGGAAAACTTAAAACTTTCGTGAAATGGATCATCATTGTTCATTTTTTTACACGTTAAGTGTGCAAAGAGAATGGATTCTCAAAGCTAAAAAAGATTTTACTATCCCACAAAGCCTACTATATTCTAATATTTTCCTTGCACCTACAAGGAAATAAGCAATAAGATAATTTGTACAAATGTTTATCTCAACTAACAAGAAGAAGATATAGGAATAAGAGTTTGTAGGAATGGTTAGTACAAGAGTAGAGAAAGTCATGTGAGTGCAACACATCAGACTTTTACTGCAGAACTTTATGCAATTTACTGAACCGTTTTGTATGTGCGCGGTCATAAATTAGGTGACTGCCTGATTTTGAGTGATTCCCTTAGTGCACTGCAGAGCCTTTGTGAGCTGTACAACCCCACCCTATTGTACAACATATCCAGGATGCCCTCCATGTTTTACACGCTTCTGGCGTTGATGTGGTGTGTGCATGGATTCCTGGTGACGTAGGTTTGCCGGAGAATGAAATGGCAGATTTGGTAGCAAAGATGGCAACTACAGAACCCAGTATTACCATCTCATGTGTTACTTCGGAAGACTTTAAGCTCGAAGTGAAAGAACTTCTGATAAACTGGGTAACTTTCTGTCGCATATCTCGCCGCAAGGAGGTTAGTTTGACTAGTTTAAGAATAGGGCACTGCAATTTTTTGCATGGTTACCTATTTAAAAGGGACCTTGCCCCTCTATGTACGCTTTGTGACAATCTTTTGACTGTCCGTCACGTGCTGCTAGTGTGTTCCTCTCTAGCACACCTTCGAGATTATCTGCAACTGCCTGCCAGACTTGCAGAGGTCTTGGCGGATGACAAAACAGCGGTTGATAGAGTTTTACAGTTTTTAGTGGAGTGTAGCATCAATTTGAGGATTTAAAATTTTAGATATCTATTTTTATGCTTTTTGACATATTTATCACCTTGTTTTATATCTGGCTATTGCCACTGTTTTTTACCTTTTTGCGTATATTTTCCTTGTTACTATTTTTATTTTTGAGTGAAATTTATATCTGGCTATTGCCATGAATTTTTTAAGGGCACTAATGACCTCAAAGTTGAATGCCCTTAAACCCACAAAACAACAACTACATACCACTGTCATAGTTTGAACATCCATGGGAAACCTTTGGTGATCCTTATTGCTGATGCGCTTATGTAAATATCTGCCAAGAAGGGTGTGAGAGGGTCGCCCATTGCCAAACCTGAAATTTGATGGAAATATTTTGTCTGGAAGTGAAAGAAATTTTGTTCTGGGCATAGTTAGGCGAGTTCTATGTAGTTCTGGTGATGACATACCAATTAATTTGAGCCAGTTTTTGATCAACTGTGGGAGTTGTTTTAGTGGTATCCTGGTGAATAGTGATTTGACATTAAATGAGATCGGGTAACCTCTTCTGTTAGCTCAAAGTCTTTTATGTGTTCTATCAATTCATAACTATTTTTCATGCCCAGGCTGTCAAATTTAGAGAATGAGTTGAATTTATTGGCTAGACATTTTGTGGTATTAACCTTGAATTTGATATGGTTTTTTTGAAAGTTTGCATACAAGTAGTTAGGGAGTTTTTATTGATCACTTCATATTCACTGTCCTTTAGCATTACTTCCATTTTTTCTAAGTAATCTGATTTATTATTTATTTATGCCAACAGTTCTACCTCTTAATCTGATTTGTTCATTATAACTAGTTTGTTCCCTTTGTCTGCCCTGGTGTATATTACATTTTGTTTTTAATTATTAAATGATTTCAGTTCATGCGATAGTCCATGAGTTGATGAGTGCAGGAATGTTTAGAAGCAAGAAGAGGACATTTCGTACATATTTTATGAGTTTTCTGTGTTATGAGTATAGCTACAATTCTTAGTCATCTTACCATGTGCATGGGGCTGTTTCACTCAGTGCTGATGGCTGGCCTTTTGGTCTGGGCAAACACACTCATGGATCACTGACGACACTCCTACACTCAATGCGCTACTAAAAATAGTGGCTTTAGTGAGTGCACTACTGTGTTGAACCGCTTTTAACAAGAAAACAAAGAATTATGGGACATATGTTCATAGGAACTTTTGTCCCTTTGCTATAAGGAACCCATACCTGTAGTTTGTAAAACTATTTGTGATACACCCTGTGTGTGTGTGTGTGTGTGTGTGTGTGTGTGTGTGTGTGTGTGTGTGTGTGTGTGTGTGTGTGTGTGTGTGTGTGTGTGTGTAAAGTTTTGAAGTTTTGAAGTTTTGAAGTTTTGAAGTTGTGAAGTTGTGAAGTTGTGAAGTTGTGAAGTTGTGAAGTTGTGAAGTTGTGAAGTTGTGAAGTTGTGAAGTTGTGAAGTTGTGAAGTTTTGAAGTTTTATTATTTTAGTTCACTTTTTCTGTCAGAACTTATTGGAATTCAAATCTAATGGCCTCAACTGCATGCATCCATCTTGAGTCACTTGTCATGCAAACCCAGTAAGTTCTGGTGTTCAAAATGAAATTAGGTAATAAAACTCCAACATTTTACCAGTTGTTAGTTTTGTTGTTTGTGATGCTGCATTTTCATGATGTAAAATTATTTTTCCTTATGGCCATTTCTCACCAACTTTTTCAAAAATTTTCTGTAAACAGACATGTGTACATCTGTTTTCTAATGCTATAGTAGCAATATGGCCCATTTTAGAACAGAGACTAGCAACCATTTTCTTAGCAGCTCTGCAAATTCATTGGAATTTTGTAGGCTTAAGTTCTGCCCAAAAGACCTACTGAGTCAATTGACTTTTTGGATATTCTTTAGAAAAGGTCCCGCGAGCACTTGGTCAGAATTTCGGCTAACTCCCACTCGACAGTGTGGACGAGTTCTTATGAAAGTCGCCGAAGTTGCAGTGTTAATTCAGTGCTGCCAACAGCACTATTTCTCCATTAATTTGTTGCCAATCTTAAATTTGTTGTTAGCTAATGCTGAATTTCTGACAATGAAGTCATTAATCCTCTTGCTCTCCAATATTTTTCACTGATGGATGGGGCACTAGAAGTGGCCAGGCATATTTGAAGGTGATCTCGATCCATTTCCACTTGCAGATCACACAGAGGACAGAGTGGTGAAGAATATATCCCAATTCTGTTTAAATGTTTTGCCAGACAATCATGTCCTGTAATCAACCTGAAGGTTGCAACTGCTGTTTTTCGAGGATACTCAGGAATCACTGTTTGAATGTTTGGTAGTTCCCATCTTTTATTCTTTGATTTTTCATAGTAATATTTTGCAATAATTTTTTTGAATTCAGAGTTGACTAATCTTTTAGCTGCATAAAATGGTAGATTAACTATAGATTTTTGTACACCGCTGGTACCCTTTTTTGCAAGAAAATCAGCTTTCTCATTACCACTCAGTCCACAGTGAGCCGGTATCCATTGGAAGACTAGGTGTTTTTGAAGTGCTGTTAGATGGCTAAGCATCTTCCAACATTCTATAATAGTTTGGTTTTTTGGTGACAACTTGGAAGTAATTGCTATAATTGCTGCCCTGGAATCTGAGAGAATAACTGCTTGCTGAAAATGTGAAATTCTGTACAAAAGATTTTGTAGGGCCATTCGAATTGCTTCAATTTCTCCATCAAAGTTAGTAGTTCCATAACTTAAAGATTTGTAATAGGAAAAGAGGTGACATGTGACTCCAGCACCTGCTCCATCTCGGTTTGATATCAATGATCCATCAGTATAAATATGGAGCCATTCGTGTTCTGGAAATCTAGTATGGATTGTCTCTAATGCCAATAATTTTAGAACACTAGTTGGAGTATCACTTTTTTTAACTTCTTCTGTCAGGTGTAAATAATATGTGATGTCTAATGTTTGTGTCGGATTGACTTTAGATATGAAGTTTTCCTTTGAATTAGGAAGGTGTACATCCTTCTTGATGTCTTGAATTTTGGAAAGAAAGCTCTCCTGAGTCTTTAGTGTATGTGTAAAATTTCTCTTGTGCCATGTATTGAATGGGAGTCTGATCAACTTTTCGTGTTGAATAAGAGCCGCTTTTTCTATTTCATATTCAATGGGGTATTGGTTGGTTAGAATTTCCATAGCTGCTATTGGTGTGGTTTTGATAGCACCTGTAATTAATCTCAGACTTTGGTTTTGAAAGATTTGAATTTTTTTTGTGTTTGCTGTTACAAGAACTTCGCTGCAGTAAGTAAATAATGGTTTTATATATACATTGTATGTTGTGTTAAGCGTTGCTCTGGAACATCCCCACTTCATTCCTGTTAGACGTTTTAACAGTGAAAGGCGCCTCTTTGTATTAGATTTTCTATTTGTTTGGCCTATGTAAGTTTGGTATCAAATGTAACTCCTAAATACTTTGCTTCCTTTGTTTCTGGTAATTGTTGACCCTCAAAATTTAGTTTTATTTTTAGTGGTTTTTTTCTTAGTGAAAAGATTTGGTAGTTTGATTTTGTTGTATTAACAGTCATTAAATTTTCTTTGGTCCACCTCTGTAAGTTGGTTAAGGATTGTTGCATGGTTTTTTCTAAAGCGCGTTTCACCCTTAGAAGACAGTACACGTTAAATGGAGCGCAGTGTTGCAACATGTACTACTTGCGAATCTTTCTCCGTGCGCGACCCCGAGGTGACCAGAGTCCTGTACTTAGTCCTTCAATTGCTGCTTGACGAGATGGGCACTTTTAACTTTGGTATCCCTCCATGCCTTTGTTACTGTATGACCTAAATTTACAAATGACTCGTCTGTATAAACAATTGATTTCCCCTGATGCGTAAACCTTTTTACGTATTTTAGATATTTATGTCACCATCTGATGGTATTGTCTCTTTCTATTAATATGCACTTCTTACCCCTTCTTTCATATTCCAACCCCAAATCATGTAAGAACTAAGAGTGGCCCTTGAGAAATTTGGTACGGTCTCATCAGTGTTGAATCGTGACAAAATTATATTCAGCGTGGGTGGAATATTTGCAAACAGTAAAGAATGAACAATTCGCCGCACTCCACATTGCACTATTCAATCATATTGTGTTAACCTAGCGTTCTTTTTCGATGGCGTTCTTAGAGACCTTTCATTACTTCCTTTTTAATCCTATACACTACTGCTTCTGAACACTCAATAGCCTTAGCTGTTTCTTTTACTGCCTTACATGCATTTTACTTCAAAAATAATCTAACACATTCATAATTACTTGGCGTTCCTTACTTCTTAATTTACCAACATATCGTCTCTTCCTAGCTTCCCCCTCCATAACTACAAATATTTACAAAAATATTAAACAAATAACGCAATAACAGCTCACAGTTACACACACGGCTTCTTTCGAACTAATGTTAGTGCTGCTCCTTATACTATCTTCTGTGTCAGGCCTGGCGCTGAATAGATGAATACCTTTTGTTTGCCTTACTGGATAAAAGAAAGAGGTTACTGCCTTTTGGTTTATTTTAAAAACTTTCTCCAACCTTCCTCAACATTTGCTCTTGCTGGTTCCCTGATGTAAACTCAATAACAAAAAAGTTTCACACTGTGTAACTTTTGCAGTGCACAGATATAAAATTTTCCGAAAACATTTAATTTAAAAAATTATAACACTTAACTGGGTAAACATAGAGAATTCAAAGTAGGCAGGTAGTAGCACTATGGTCTACTCTACCTAAGTAAAAAATATAGATGCATTCTAGCAGTTAGTTTGTTAGTTAGCGCGTGATGAGTGTAGAAACAGCAAATATCGGACTTCTATTGAAAAAAACGTTTTCTGAAGAAATTTGGGCCTATAGAAATGTATAATGACTCTGAAAATGATATAACCTGATAGAGAAAAAAATTCTGCATAGGATAATGTGTTCAAACCTGAAATTTATAACAAATGAATATTTATACCATGCTATTAGTAATCTGGCAACAGAGCGAGGGTAGAAAAGGACGCGGCTAATGGCAACTTGTATGCGCTAGAGAGACAGAGATGTCCCATTTAACTCCATACTGTCTTCTAAGAGTGGAACGCTATATAGTTCTGTACTTTTGCTTTTTGGTTTTGAAGTCCACATTACTAAGTCATCAGCAAATAGTGCACACTTCACGCCTGATTCTTGTATTTGTTGTGGTAGATCATTAATAAATATATTAAAAAGTGTAGTGCTGAGCACTGCACCTTGTGGTAAGCCACGGTGTACTTGTTTATATTTAGATATATTTCTTCCATATCTGGTTGCAATAAAGCGTTGTGTTAGGAAATGAAATAGCCATGAAAACATTGGACCTTGTATCCCTATTTTTTTTACTTTCTTTAGTAGTTTTGTTCTGCATATAGAATCATATGCACTTTGAAAATCAATAAAAACTGATAAATTATCTTCTTTTCTATTGAAGGAGTCTTTGATTTCTTGACTGAGAAGTAAGACTTGTTCATTTGTAGAGTGGAACTCTCTGAATCCAGCTTGACATGGGGATATTAAATTTTGTGATTCTAGGAACCAATTTAACCTGTTTGACACCATTCTTTCCATCACTTTTGCTATTATGCTGGTAAGAGCTATTGGTCTATAATTTTTTATTTCTGATGCTGTTTTGTCTTTCTTCAAGAATGGAGTTTCGCCATTCAGCAGGTACAGTGGTTTTCCAGGATAGATTGTAGAGTTTCAGTAGTTGTTGTTTTGCTGTTTTTCCAAGGTTTTTTATGAACTCTGGATGTATGTGATCTGGTCCAGGAGACTTTTTGTTTTTTAGATTATTTATTGCAATGTTCAATTGTTGCATATTAAAATCTTGCCGCGTTAACTTTGTGACTAGTGTACAGTAACAGGAGTACGAGTGAGTCTGAGCATATTTTATTTTTTTATTTTTATTTTTTTTTCTATAAAACCTTAACCGCTAACATGCTGACCTGTCATGGCATGTAATACGTCTTCTGATTGGTAATCAGAGGATATGGTCGGTGAATTTATTTTGATAATTCTCCCGGTCAGGTCGGTGAGACCCGTAAACCAACGAGAGGTGTGGTCCCCCAGACATTCTGGGGGTTGTGAGAGAGCGATGTGACCGCCCAAATATTAAAAAAAAAAAAAAAAAAAAATATGGAATATGGTGCTCTCTCTAAAATAAAAAAAAAAATAAAAAAAAAAAAAAAAAAAAAAAAACGGTTACTATTACTGCTATTGCTCTCTTTTTTATCTTACATTTGAATGCTAGTGAACTTGTTAGAAGCAAGTTGTGAGGGTGCAATGAATTGCTTCATTAGCATAGTAGATTTAGCGCCTTTGTGTTATAATGAGGAAGAATGTATACAATTCCTCTACGACGAGGGCCTGCTGAGAACCTGAATGCTATGCAGGGAATGTGATGCCGTGCTACACCCCATAGCAAAAATTAATTAGTGTTAATTCAGCGCTTCCGGTGGAGTGTTTTTTATTGGGTAGTGCCCAAGGGCTAAGCCTATAGTCCCCCTCTGTGCCATTCCAGCGCATAGGGCTCCGTAAATGGATTTTTTCTCCACTCGAAAATAAAAAAATAAAATAAAATAAAACGAGGTAGCATTTCGTGGACCCAGTAACAAGGCAATAAGGGTAATGTACACAATAATGCACACAAATATATATATATATAGGCAGTATGTCTGTGGCGGCAACGACGCGCGAGTGCATTTGTGTGTAGTGTGTTGGCAAAAAGCACTGTACTTGAAAAAGCAATGTTGGCAGATTTGAAAATCGTCTGCTAGTGACAGAGCACAACCTAGTGGTGATTCTGGTAACCACTGTCGGCGCATGTGCAGTAAGTAGCTTTGGACTTAGAATTTGGCCGGCAAGTGCTGTGGGACCTTTTCTAAAGAAAAGCCAAATTTTTTTTTCAGGATCATAACAATAAATACAAGATTCATCACCAGTAACAATATTCCAAACCAACTTTAAAGGGCCGCCTTGGTGTTTTTCTAGAGTTTTTATGTACCAACCAATGCATCGTTGTTTGTAATCGGGAATCAGCTTATGTGGAACCCATTAACAACAAAATTTTCTCACATCTAACTATTGATGTAAAATGTTTTACATTTGACTCATACCAATATCCAATGCTGTCCTAATAAATTCATAAGATGTCCGTTGATTAGAGACAATATTTTCATCAGTAACAACAGTTCTTGGGCATCCTTCTGAATTTCTTCTTCTTCTTCTGATTACTGTCCCCTTATGTAGGACATACAAGTCAGTGTCTAGGGTCAGACGCCTGTCAGGGAACACAGGAACCTATGTACCAGACAGAGTGAAGACCTGGAAGCAGGTGGTCAGCCAAGCACCAGGTATGATAGTGAGGAAGAGGGTGATATGAAATGCAGGCGAAATGGATGATTGGAAAGGTGATAATGGAGCAATTGTTGGAATGAGTGCGGGGGAAACCGGAGCACCCAGAGAAAACCCTCCCAGATGCCGCTTCGTCCACCACGAATATCACATGCGGGTCCCTGGGATCGAACCCAGGCCGCCTAGGTGGTAGGCGAGTGCGTTAACTGCTCAGCCACGGCACCGCCTTCTAAAATTCATCACTAAGAAAAAAATTGATCTATTTTGAATTTGCTGTACAAATTATAAACTATCTTAAGTGGGGCAACTTCAGCAAATGCTTTTCTAAGCCAATATCCACATTCTTTAGGTATAGCCTAGAAATATTCTGTAGCCAAATTCATTTTTCGGTCAACACAAAATGTTTAAATTATGATAATTAACAAACTAATAGGGCAAATTGAACAAAACTAAATGGCAATCAACTTGAAAAAAATAAAAAGTAGCACTCAGATACAAACAAATTGAATTTATCTTTAGAAACATGGCAGTCCAAAATTGTTCAGTGCCGTCCTCATACAAAGAGAAGATATTGTATTCCACCCAAAAACTTGCTATTGAGATTTCTTGGGAAATATGCGTTTTCAAGCCTGTTGAATAAATTAAAAAAAAAATGTTTCTAGAAAAAGGTATGTGTGTCTGCATCTATGAGTCTATAAACAACATTACAAAAGGTTGTATAAATATCAAAGTGATGCAAACGTTTTAAGGAAAATTCTCTTGCCCAAAACCATCCTCTACAGTGAACAGTTTTCAAAATCTATATTTGCTCAAAACTGGCTCTAATGATTTCAATTAAAATACCATAACTTCAACATATCTACATGACAAATAAAAAGTTAATTCATTGGAATAGCCTGCGTCATTCTCTTCATTTACAAGTAAGTTTATATAACTGGTATACATTCAGGAATACATTAAAACATTCTACAGAAAAAATGTACATCTCTTTAAAATACACAATTTATTTGAAGTAACATTTTTGTGTCTCGTACATGATTTCCAAGGTGACATTTATCACAGCTCAAGCTCACTAAACAATATAAATACTAACATTTATAACATATTCCTTTCTATTAATGACATTGAGCTCTGCGCACATAATCACATTTTTCAATAGTCACCAGGGTTTGTAACATGGTTTACAATCCAGAAATGGTTTGTTATAGCTGAACAAATAGATTATTCAATGAAAAAACTGAAGGTGTTAACAGTGAAGCAACAGAATCTAAAATAAAAACAAATTTAGAGACTAAAAACTTCACTTATCTTAGTAAATGCTGTAAGTTCTTGAATTAATATACTGCTAATATATGTTTCATAATGTCTCCACCACAGTTTCAGAGCTCTATGAAACATATGCTAGCAGCATATTAACTCAACAACACAACGATAAGTGAAACTTTTAGTCTCTAAATTTGCTTTTATTTTAGGTAGATTATTATTAACCAAGTTATTAACTTTGAAGTCCTACATTGAACAACCTCAATAGTTGCATCATTTACAACATTTCCATATGGAACTGAACTCGATTTGAGTCCATTCCCATTTCCATGTTGAATTCAATCCAGAAATGAGATCAAACAATATTGATTCAACAAGATTCAATCCGATCCCACTAATAAGTGGATCGGATCCAGTGATTCAGTTTCATTTCAATCTGCATTTTCATGCAGTATTCAAACTATGAGAACTTAAATTTACTTGAATTTGCCATGGAAACATGGTAACAAGGAGATCAGATGGTGCTACTTCTGTATCCACTGCCTGTACTCCTGTCTCCTATGTTGCCAGTCAGACCCAGGCTAACAGTTGAAGCAATTCTGAAATATGTTCCTCTTTTAAATTTAAGTAAGTTAAGTTAGTGTCACAAATCCGGCTCCACAATTTTACTTCAATGTTTCAAACTTTATCCCCTCTGAGAGGTCTGGCTAGGGGTGCACTCAGCCTTGTTAGGTCCCGGGGGACCAATTGAGGAGCTACTTGATGGAGAAGTAGCGGCCCCAGGTTGACAAGGCCGCATAACTGGCCAGAAGGGTTCGGGGTTCTGACCATGTCCCACCCTCCAGTACTGCACCCCACCAATGATACCGGTAGTGAGCAGAGGTGGGGAACGCAGCGACTGGACGGCAAGCCTTGGCCCTTCGTGGGCTGTTGCACTAGGGGTTTAGTTTTAGTTTCAAACTTCTAATGACAAAATCAGTTGCTATAGAACGTATATTTCATTATTACACTAACAGATCTACACTTTTATTGTTGAGTACATTAGGTCCTTTGTCCAACATATTTGGTGTGCGTTCCTTTGGCAATGATCTTCCCTGTAATCTTCTCTGTGATGTTGCAATCAAGATAAGCCAATGACTTGCCTGTTTTCAGAGTGCTGGCATCTATCAACAGAGTTTCTCCTGCTCTCGCTGCATTCATATACCTGCAAACACATAGTGTTTAACGCAATTGCTTCAGAATATATATGTACACTTATTCATTAGGGAAGACGAAATAAACAACTCATTTGTTGCATTCACTTAAATTTCTCTACCTACTCTTAGGAAAGTTATTCTTTATACTTTATTGAAACAAATCAACAACTTCCCACATTTGTGGGTTGCCAAATTGACAAAGTAAACAAAAAGGCAAATAACAATATTATTAAGTCATTAGACAAACATTGGAATTTAGGTTTAACAGTGGTCATAATATGGTGATAGAATTAATAATAATATAGTTTTACAGAATTAAAAAAATGAATAGAGATTCTAAAACAAAAAATATCCTGTTACACTTTTAAGGTATAAATAAGTGTGATCTAAGGATGTTTACCGAGCCATGTATAGTGGCATTCACGATTTTCCTTATGCTGGTGGTTGGAAGTTGAAATTCTTTCCAGAAGTTCACAAAAAGGACTGGAATTGTGCCTCGGGCGCCTACCATGAGGCCAATAATTTTTAAATCATCCAGCTGGTATTTATTTTTATAAAAGGGTGTGATAGGTGCTTAGATAGTTTGTTTAGGTTGAATTAGACGGTAGCTTAGATCCTTATGGTTGGATCAATAATAAATCCCCTTTTGCTGTTTTCTCGGTACGCTATTATGTTGATCCGACGTGTGCTACTTGTTGGACCTCTTTGTATACCTTAAAGTTCTTTTCGCGCAGTTCTTCGGCGACGAGCGACCTGATCTGATGGTGACGTGAGTTTCAGAGTACCTCACCGTGGGCCAGTGTTTCTTTCTCTCTGCCACTACTTCTTGTTAACTAAGATAAACTTTCATTATACATTTATACATATCCTTTTAGGTATGAAGAGCAATGGTGTATTCACCATGAATGCAATGATGCACTGCATGTGTTTAGAGTAATCAAATGACTAACTTTCATCTATAATTAAAATATCACCATTTAAATGTCAGAGGTAGCAACAATAAGCCACAAATTCTCTTACAAAGAAGCATTTCCTAGGCATGCTTAGTTCTATGTGTCAGTGCATTTCACTGCTATTAGAAGTATCAAAGATTGTGAACATGATGTTATGTAAAGTGTATTTAATAAACATTTCTAGTCATATTATTCCATGATAAGTTATAGCTAAAAAAAGAATCTATTCCAGGTTTTAAAACTTAAACACAGAGAACAAAGTGAAGAACTTCGTAAGTACACTTAACTCTAAGCTTTACAGAAAAATAGTTTGGTTATGACACTTTGTGCAAGTTCTTCTACTGGATGTGTCTATTGTTCGGAAAGCATAAATCTCCTTGGTACAGTAAACATTGGAGTTATTCATGTGTAATACATATACAGTAGAACTCCAATTATCTGGACTGATTGGGATTGCACTTGATTCAGATAACCAAATATTTAGATAATTGAATAAAACATAAAATAGGCCGTTTCTTAAAAAGAACTAAAGATGTATATGCCCTAATATTAATTTAATCATTGAAAAATAATTTTTTTTACATTTTGTACAGTACTGTACTAATGTAAAGTGTCACTTGATTTTAGAATGTGCAGTGTTCTCTCATGGTCCACCCTTGTGGTTTCTGTTCATCGAAGTGATGGTTTGTCCTTCATCCTCCTTGTTTGTTGTGATTAAGGAGGTAGCGATATCTCAGAGTCAGTCTATGAGTGGTTTGGATCATGAAAAGGGTGTATTGCACTGCACTGTGGTAGGAGTGAGTGTGTGTGTTACAGTCAGTCAGTGGGCAGCATAACTCAAACACAAAAATCTGCTGTGTTGCACTCACATGACTTTCTCCATTCTTGTACTAACCATTCTTACAAACTCTTATTCCTATATCTTCTTCGTATTAGTTAAGATAAATATTTATAGAAATTATCTTATTTCTTGTTGTCTTATAGTACAAGGGGAATATGGGAATACAGTAGGCTTTGGGTGATAGTCAAATCTTTTAAAGCTTTGAGATCCCGTTCTCTTTGCACGCTTAACATATAAAAAAATGAACAATGATGTTCCATTTCACGAAAGTTTTAAGATTTCCGAAACTGACACAAATAACAAGGAATATCTCCGAAATGGTTCACTATACAAAAAAATTTATTGAGACATAAATTGTGTGTTTTAACGAGATCTGCATTTTTGTGTAGTAAGATTTTGTCAATCTCTTACAGTTTACAAGTTATTCAAAAGTCATCCAGAGTAAACAGGACTGCATAGGCTATAGCCAGAAAATTGAAAATATACATTTCATTTGTCATACAAATATCTTAAACATATGGCATTTTAATCAAAATCGTTACAGCCATTTTCAAGAAAAACAACATTTTTGAAAAATTTTCCATGTAAAGGATAGTTGAGGGTGGGGCTATTTTCTTCAAAATCTTCATGTTGCATCCTTGAAAGTCATTAAACAGACAGAGACGCATACGCACGCACGCACACACGCACACACACACACACACACACACACACACACACACACACACAGACACAGACACAGACACAGACACAGACACAGACACAGACACAGACACAGACACAGACACAGACACAGACACAGACACAGACACAGACACACACACACACATCTTTTTCTAAAAATGCTTTTTTTTTTTTTTAATTCAGAGTGTCTCAAAGCTTATTTCTGGTGAAATCTCGACATTGAATTTTTAGGTGGAATACAATACTTCCTTCCACTTACCAGTAGAGAAAGTAAAAGTCGGTTCAAAACCAAAGTTGTTATTTAAAATAAGGTAATTTCTGCAAATGTTTATCTACACTAAATAGAAGAAGATATAGGAATAAGAGTTTGTAAGAACAGTTAGTGCAAGAGTGGAGAAAATCATGTGAGTGCAACACATCAGATTTTTGTTTTAATATCAATGTTTGTGACTAGGAGTAAGGATACAAAAAGTAAAGTGAAGACGGTGTGTAGGTATGCATGATGTACATTAAAGAGGAACAGACAGGCTACGGCATGAACTGCAGTAGTTCCGTCATGGCCCAATGAACTAAAATCACAATCTCCTTATAGTTCATACAAAAGATACAGTTTTATCATGATGGTATACAGGTTAGCCATGCATCATTACTACACAACTCCAATCTGCGCCGCAGCCTCTCATTTCGTTAGTCACAATTAGTATCTATGTACAGTTATAACAATGAAGAAGAAAATTCTCTGACCTTCTAGAAGAATCATAGTCTTGTAAAGACATAATTTATAAGAAGAAGATTAATAGAGTATTAATATAAAACGGAAATTGAAACTCTGTGTTACATTTAATTATAATTGTCAGTTTATAATTAAAACAAAGTTATTACCCATTTGGGGTTCTCATTTGCTCAGATAGTCCCTTTTCTAAAATTGTTAAGATCCTACAGATAACAAACGTTTGAAAAAGCGTTGCAGTACTTACGTTACATGAATGTCAACTGATACACCTGGCAGGGCCTTCTCATTTGTCATGAGAGCTAAAGTGGAGATGATGTCTACTAAAGTTGCAGTCATTCCTCCATGTAACGTATCTCCTTTGTTTAGGTGTTCCTGTTCAACAACTAACTGGGCGAGGCATTTTCCTCCTCCTGCCGACAGGAACTCTACCTGCAAAATAAGTGTTTCCCATGGCATACATCTATAAAGTTTAGTATTTAATATAGGTACCTGAAATACAAGTTTCTGCTCTCGTGAATCTCCCCCCCCCCTGCTTTCCCCAGAGATTTACAGCGGAGTGTCAACCTACATTTTAAGCCAACTATGGACTGTCTAGAGGTTTGTGAGGAGCTGAAAAGATAAGTGTGGCTTCTTACATTATTTATGTATGTATTTGTTAGAAGGTTAATGACCAAATCTCATAATGAATATACAATCTTTATTGGTAACACCAGTTTCTTAGTGCAATGCTGAAGAAAAATCTGAAGTGAAACGAATGTGTAGGGCTATGCCAAACATTAATATATTTAACTCAAATGCTTAAGATGAAAATTGTGTTATCTACAGCAAATGATAGGCATTTAGAAAGCTTCTGGAGTTTTGTACGGCCTTCTGGTCATGTTGCAGAATCTCATGTGTTGAGGAAACATGACTAGTTTCGTTGGTGATGACAGCAACAAATTCTGCATCTTTAATCTCCTTTGGCAGTTAAAATTAAATTATGTTGTTTAATGACACATGTGCTGGGCACATGATCTCTTTCTTTAGTCATTAAGGCTGAACTTGACCTTCATCTGGAAGGAAGGCAAATAAGCTTATTCCTCAAATTTTTGATGGTGCATCTGTCATGCGAGGCAGGAAACAGAGTTCAAGCAATTCTGAAAGACAAATATTCTGCTGTCTCTCACATACAGTGCTATGCACATCAATTTAATTTAATAATGTTGAATACAGCCTCAATAAACACAAATGTGAGGATATTTTTTGCAAATCTGCAAGGAATACACACATTTGTTTCAAATTCTCCTCAAAGAACTGCTGTTCTTAATGAGGTTGTGCAGAAACAATTGCCACATTCTGTTCTGATACAACGGAACAAGGATCTCATAGCTTCAGCTTTGTCTCACTCTGATCCTTTCATCAATGAAAGTAAAATTTGCACAGAACTTACTGTAATTTATACTTGAGAAGAATTCTGAGGCATATTTGGGGGCTTTGTGTTTAATGGACTTCATTAGAGAAAACAAATTATATGCTACACTCAGTGAATGTGTCAAACTGTGCCAATGTCTACCACAGAAGCAGAACACTGTTTCTCTGCTCTAAAAAGAGGAAAAACTTCCCTAGGAACACTATGTCAGAGGTCTGATTGCACTGGCAATGCTTTCAATAGAGCAGGAACTTGTAAGAAGATTAGTGACTTTAACACAAAAGTTATTAATAAATTTGCAGGGTCTAAGGAGAGAAGAGCTGAGTTCTTGAATAAATTGGTGGGACATGACTATTCTACATTTTATTCTAATTTGTGCACCACCCAACTTTTAATCATTAGCTGCCATTGGTCAAAAGTACAAGAGTCATAACTCCATGTGTATACCTTTGAGAAAGAAATTAGATATATTAGGATCCTCAAAGAGGCAAACTACTTTAATTAATAATATTTAAGTTCCTATACATCAACATCACGTTTTTACACCTTTGAAATCACTTTTTTTTTGGCCCTATTCTTTCTCTTTCTTAAAAACTTCCATTCATGTATACAAACTCTGTGATGCTAATATTGCTTCAGTTCCACATTATTGAAGAAGTTTTCAAAATGTGAAACCTCTGTGGTGCTTTCAGCTTTTTTATTGCAGATAGGTATATCTTTAGTTACCATTTACAAATACTAAGGGGGGGGGGGGGTTAGAAGCGAAAGCAACCCATTCTGATAAAAATCACTCATCGGAAATTGGGGAAAGAAAAGAAAAATAATAAATAATAAAGAAATCGCGCTTTAGAGCACTAAAGAGCCCGTCTGCCAACACTGTGTAATCCTGTAATATGGAATTGGGCGCTAATTGCTGAATTGAATCCTGGTTCATTTGTAGCATTTCTGTACAAACGATGTATTTCCGCTTCATATTCCCGACCTACATAAAAAAATATTCCCATAGACAATGCTGAGCATTTTCCAACTTTATAGCCCCAACAATGAGATGCTCACATTGTTTTTCATTTGGTCACAATGGTTGGATCTTGATTTACACTTCGATCACATGCTGATTTAGGTTATGTTAGGAATCTCACCTTTTCCAGTACTTTGTCGAAGCCTTTATTTGAAACCATAAATTTTGCTGTAGATCTGACAAGCTGTAAAGCATTTGAGGCCATATTAAGCGCAACGTATTGATACAATACTTTATTAATGAGTTTCAAATGCAAAATCACGACCTTTGCCTATAAATGGCCTTCCAGAGGTATGGCACTTGTTGCACTAGGTTCGTACCTCTTGCATGACGTACTCTCAGATTATGTACTTAACCCTTTAACTGTTATCGTTAATTTCGCAGATAAGGAAAGTACAAAAGTACGGGGAGAAAAATGATAAGAGAAAGGTTGCAGCGTTTAGTACGTTAACTATTATGTAGTAACTTCTAAATTCTCTCGTCCGGATTGCATGAATAATCAGTATGTTCAGTTTTTTAAAAATCCCAAGTACATTTAATATTTTGCGTTCCCGCTATGACCAGTTCTAGGATAATCCCACCCACATCCGTGTTTGGAATCGAGTTATTCCTCATCCCTTCGTTCTAACAATAGTATCGTCTCGGATGCTTCCGAATACAAACGTCATCAGTGCGCCGGCGCCTTTATGGCGTGTACGCGCCAATTTAAAGTTAACCCGGCCGTGGTCTGCTGAGCTGTGATACACTCCACATCATATATTTATAACAATTACTATAAAACGAAACCGCTCTACGTTGTATAGTTCCAGACGGCTGCGACCAGAAATTACTAGAATGAATGAACAATGATTCACTACCGACTCTGCTTCGTTAGTCATTGTGCAACACAGCAGATTGAAAGCTGATAGCATTGGGGTTTGTTACATCTCACCACAGTCGTTATAAGTCATTGAAAGTCAAGGTATTTTTTAATATAATATGAATTTTAGTGTCAACATTCTTTCATTGTCAACAATTATGTTTCAGATGGATCCCTCTAGATCTAAAGGAGACAAAATTTGAGCTGTAATAGCAGAAACACCAGAGGAGCCACTTGATTCTGGTGATGGAAATGAAAATGCTACACTATCTGTAATATAACTAAATGTGGTGTTGATGTTGACAAACTTTCTGATACCTACAATGTAGGTATCAAGTAGTATAAGATGCCACTTACATTGTTTCCTTTTTTTTTTTTTTTTTTTTTTTTTGCTATAATGAATATTGCAGCAATTAACACCCAAATAATCTATGAATTACATATGCAAATAAACTATATGCTTTAGAAGTTTTTAAAAGATATGTCTTCGGTCATGATTGTAAGTGAAAGGCAAAAAGTAAACCTTCCAATTAGCAGTCAGTGTACAATATAGCACATGTCGTCATCAGCAGCTCCTGGAGGAAGACAGACGATGAACACTAAAGGCGAAAAACAGTATCGAGGAACACACCATGTACAAGATATTGCAGACAGAGGTGCAACTATAGTAAGGTAGTTTAGTAGTTGTAGTGTTTAACGCCCACTTTTACTACTACGGCACCACAGGCGGTGACACTGATGATACATGGAATGAAGATGGAGCACCGGTGGAATGAGATGGCGGGGGAAACCGGAGCACCCGGAGAAAACCCGCCCTGACGCCGCTTCGTCCACCACGAATACCACATGCGGGTCCCTGGGATCGAACCCGGGCCGCCTAGGTGGTAGGCGATAGCGCTAACCGCTCAACTATAGTGATGGATACTGCATGCACTGACAGAAGTTCAATGATAGATGCAATATGCAAATACTCTAACCATATAGCATGTTGACAACAGGATGGCAATTGCAATGCTGGGAATAGGAAGAATTGGAGCACTCCCTGTACTCTCCTGACGTTTTGTCCTGTGATTTTCATCTCAAACGAAAGGTAAAGGAATCACAATGTGATGGTTTGTGATATGAGAGGACATTGCCATTGTTGTGAGATAAGAGATGATCTGATTTACACATGGTGCAGCAAATGCTGAAGCAGTTGGTATTCATTGCCTCCCACATCATTTTCAGCATGTGGTGAATGTTGCAGGGGACTCCTTTGAAGGTCTTTAGACCCAGTTTTGTTATGCCAACTGTATGAACCCAGCGTTGTGCTATAATTATTTTGCACCATAAAACCATGTACTGTACACCAACATAAATATGTGAGGCACAATGTTTGTGTGGTTTTCAATGTCCACAGATGTAGTTCCTGTCTTGTTCTTTCATCTGTATATGTCCCATTTTCCAACTGAGCTAATATCTATAAGCAAAAACAAAGCAGAAAAAAATTGTTGTGATGACTTTTGCCGCAATCCTCATACATGCTTCATGCATCCAGTTTAAAGCAAGTGTTAGTCACCTACAGATCATGTAAGAGTGCAAAATGGCATTAGTGTTAAGTGGCAGTGTAAACTTGTATTTACACTTTTGAGACTGCTATTTTCAGTCAATCTATCATATTTAGCAGGAATTGTGACTACCATTCCTATAATACTGGAGGATTACGTCTCAATTACTAAAACAATAAAATCTGTCACACAAAGGATTATCTTCTACCAACAAGCTACCTGGCAACTGGAAGCTCAAGTCAGAAACTGTTTAAACAAAAAAAGGTTAAAAACCATCCCCCAACTTACCTATTCTATAGTGTTAACGAATTCATGATTATTCCTTTAACCCAAACTAGTTTAAGCTTCTGTTAAATTGTTCATACTATTTGTAACTTGTGTACTAGAAAAATGTATTGTTATTTACAAAGCCTTTGAATTTGTGTAATTCTTTTGGTGAATAAATGAATGAATCAATCAATCACTCAATCAATAGACAAACAAATAAATAAGTCTAAGAGCTGCAGGGAACCGCTGGGAAATATACACATAAATTCATTGCCTGAAAGAGGAATTTGTTTACTACCTCAACTATTTGTTAATGAAAATGAGGCTTACCTTACTGCTCATATGAAGATGATTTTCCTGATTTTCATCTTATCAAAGCTTCTGTGATGCAACAGCAATTGCTTAAGGAAAAATCACATTATAGCAACAAAAAAAAAAAAAAAACCCACACATTTTAATACACCACACAAAGCAATATAAATAATAGTAGCTAGGCTCAGTGTAAGTAATGCCACTTCTCCAAACGTATTTCAGTTCAAATAGATAAGAAAAAGTGAACAATTTTCCTCCATTGTGTCAAGAAAACTTGCCGTTATGGAAAAGCTTCCCACCACAAAATGTGTTGTTGTGTTCCAATTGACTTCCTGTTTTGAAATAGTAACATTGTTGATGAAATGGACAAGCTAGGGATTTGATTATGAAAAATACAATTTGCAGAATTGTTATAAATAATAATGAATGGTAGAAGAAAAAGTATAATCATGTAGCCCTGCTCTAAAAGGGTGGTGAGTCATTGATTGAAATGCTTCAAGGAAGATCTGACCTGTTTCGCGATATGATATCTCGAATATCTGCAATTGTCTTGGATGTTTGTTGGAACACTAGAATCAGTGAGAAGGTTTAATCTGCATATGGGCATTTCCCTCATGGAAGTTCAAGTAGTTGGAACATCGATACAGAAAGACCAAGAGTTTTCAAATCTGAATCAAACTTCCAAATAACTGCCTACTTACAGCTAGTGTGAAAGAACAGATATTAAGGAAGAGCATTCGTATTAATTTTTTTGCACAATTTAAAAAAATGCGTAAAAGAAGAGAAAGAAAAAAAGACGAGCTGACATCAGAATAGTAAAACCATTATTATAAGATTTGAACAGCAGTCACGACATCAGGCAGGCATGCAGAAAGGTAGAGTAGAACAGGAAGAATCCTCACGCCTCGATCAAAGAATGGTTGGCTGAACAAAGGCTACATGCCTTTCTATGGCTCTGCCTCTAACAAGATTTCCTGCATAGTACCAAGATTCAACATTGATACCTTCCTCACAGCTCCTAAGAAGATCCAGCAATATCTAAGGCCAGTGTGCTCAACATCCCAGGAATGTAAGGATTCCTTGCGAATGTAGAAAGGTGTATCTAGGCCAAACAGGATGCACAATTGAGGACAGGTATAAGGAACACCAACGCAATATTAGGCTATTACAACAACAAAAATCGGCAATGGCTAAGCATTGTATAGAGAATGTTTGTAAAAGAAATTTCAAAGACATCAAAGTTCTAGAACATACTGAAAAATACTGCGACAGGTTCATTAAGCAAACCATTCAAATTAAACTTCTACACAACTACAATAGAGACTGTGGACTTCAACTAAGCCCTGCTTGAGCAACAGCCATTAAATACACCTGCAACAGCAACTCCAGTGACCCCGGACAGAGTTCAGACCCAGAAAACACTGCAGCCAATGGCAAACACACCACTAACCAGCTGGCCCAATCACAGTGCAGTGCAAGCACCATCCACCTGGCTATAGCAGAGTACTGTTGTTTCATTCACATCCTAATGAAGGCCATGGAGTATAGAATGGCCGAAAGCTCAACCTTCATAAACTTGACTTGACTGATCACCTACAAAGCCTTGATTAAAAACCATTATTGCATTATTGAATAATGAGGCATGAGTTCAAATAGTATTATGTCACTTATTTTCTCTGAATCTGAGGACACCCATTTTAAAACATAACCTTACAGCTTAAATAAAATATTTTGTTTGTTAACAAAACTGTTAATTGCCAGTATCATATCAGCACTGCTAGTGTGCTGGAATTTTATCCCACAGGATTTATTTTAAATGCCAGTAATTCTATTAGCACGTGCTGTCACTTTTAAGCACACTTAAACCAGTGGTCTGGAACTTATAGCTTGACAAATGCTTAAACTAAAATTATCTAGTGCTCTTTAAAATCTGAAACTTAGGAGTTAATGAAAACGTGTTATACGCAATGGTTCTCTGATGTTTTTTAACAAACAAATCTGTTGCTCAATAGTAAAATGTTTATTCATATAAAATATTCTTTAAACAATGTCAACAATTGTATAAATAGAGAATATTTCACAAAATAAAGTGAGTAGAGATCTCAACAATAATCATTTAAGTGTTTCTGAGAGTGATGTTTGGAACAAAATCAATAAAACGAAAAAGGTGTTCAGAATTATTAAAAGAAACAGAAAGTTATAAAATCAATATACAATTGGCCTAATCTATAAGCCTTTTGATTATGTCTACATATTTGTATCATAAAAATAATAATTTATCACTATGAAGTCTCTTTAAACATATTTTTATTACAAACTTCGTTGAAGAAGGAGAAGGAGGAGAAGGCGGAGGAGCAGGAGAAGAAGAAGGGGGATAGAAACTGGGTTAAAAGCTTGTTTTGTTTGCCCTGTACAGAATGGTACGGTTTGCAGATTAGGCCAAAGCATCATAATGGTTCAACACTTGCAGTTTGATGTAGAACCTTGAGAATGGCTCTCGCTGTTCTCTGTGATACAGTCTTGCTTTTGTTTCACCCCAACTTTTATTTGTAATTCTTCCTGTAACTCTCAACATTAAGTTAATGTTTATTTTAAAACCTTCAGACTTTGCATTGTAACAAATTCCAAAAAATGTTAAAATAATTTTTAATTGTTAAAGTTCTTTGTAATATAGACAAATTCTTAAATTTAATGTGCTTTTAACCAACTATACAATTATGAGAGTACATAGAGAATTATACAGTTCCCTTTATTTTTAATGAGCTTGACAACATGATCTAGTCTAGTTTATTGTTTAGATAGGCTATTAGATATTAAATCTTACATAAGACAATGACAAACATTTGAACTCAAAATAATAACACTACCAGAGAATAAATAAAAATACAAAATAACAGTAAAAAGTAATAGTACCCTCATAAATGTTCGAAACACATTAATCTTGTTTTCTTCCTTTATATTTCAATCACTAAGCAATTACAGCAATAGACTTTACAACACAATGACAAAAAATATCACACAAAAGCTGATTGTTCATGTTAAAAAATTCCTCCGTGGAGTAAGAAGTATTTATCTTTATTTCTAGAATGCATTGATTTTCCCCTTTTTTTAGTACATTTGTGTCATCAGAAAAAAGCAATAATATTTAACTGTTTAACAGATGGTAACAGATAATTTTTTTACTATAAAAATTAACAAGGATAGAGTCTTGTGTCACTCCTTTATTGAGTTCCATTTCTTTTGATTTATATTTAGACATTTTGATTTTTTTAAACTAATTCTTGTTGTCTCTGTTTCAGTTGCGTAAAACACTGAATTTAATTTGTGACAAAAAATGTTATATATATGGCAACTGTCTTTATTGTAAACAAGGTGAATATCAACAGTAACAATATCCAAGATGTTCTCATGTTTCAAGCCAGGTGTAGTAATGAAGACCATCGACGTTTAGGGAGTGCATCTCTCCCATCATCAGGATGATGAATGATCACTCCCGAAATATCGATGGCTCTTCATCACTACACCTGGCTCGAACCCGGAGAACGTATTGAATATGTTCGTCGCCAGGAAAGCTTCATAGCGTATTTAACAGTAACAATGTTCATGACTACAACCCAGACATAGCAATAACTATTATAAAGAACAGATTACTAAAACATTTACTGATAAAGATGTTTCTAAATGAGGAAATTCTTTACAATGAACTATGTACTAGAATTAAAATATTACAATATTTTCTAATAGAAAATGTTTGTATAATTTTAACAATGTCAGAATCTTGTATGAGGCAGTGCAATAGCCGTCAGAGAATGAATTACAGGCACAGCCACTTAAGTTTAAGATAGGAACAATAAACTCACAGGCACGAGGTGCAGAGACCACATTAGTTTTCATACACAATGTTTTACTGAACTATTCTACTCTTATCTACCAATAGTTATGTAATTAAATACATAACCAGTGATCAGTCTTTCATTCACAGCCTCATAATAATGTAACATATATACGAGGTGTTACTGAAATGAGTGCAGATTACGGAACATCCATACAAATGTATTAACACAATGAACCTTGGGTCAGAAATGTATTGTTATGGGTGTAGAGGATACAATTTCATGGCAACTTATTGAGCATACATTGTTGTTTATTTATTAACTCCAAAAAAGAATGGAAAATATTACATGTTATTTTAGAGTAATTTTTGGAAATGGCAACCACTGAGCTGGATGCACAGCTCCACTTGTCTCACCTCAGACTGATGAACTGTAAGAAGTATATCTGGTGCTCCCTGATTTCTGCAGCCACTGCCACAGTCCTTGCTACGACTCTGCTTCTGTGTTCATGGGAGTCTCATAGATAGAGACTTCATGTGTCCCCACAAAAAGAAATCCAGTGGTTTGGATTGGTCAATGTGGACCCGTTCCATGGCCACTGGGGTCCCCAGACCTCAAACCACTGGATTTCTTTTTGTGGGGACACATGAAGTCTCTATCTATGAAACTCCCATGAACACAGAAGCAGAGTCGTAGCAAGGCAGCTGCTGTGGAGATCAGGGAGCATACAGATAAGCTTCTTACAGTTCATCAGTCTGAGGTGCGACGCAAGAAGCTGTGCATCCAGGTCAGTGGTTACCATTTCCAACAATTACTGTAAAATAACATGTAATACCCAGTGATGAATTCAGGGGGTACCCTGGTGGGGAACTGCCCCCACCCCGGGAATTAAAAACTCCTTCCTGGGTAACTTGTGTGGATAGCTTTGAGAATAAGTTGGATGCAACTTGAAACTAGTCAGTAGTATACCACCTTGCAATATTTACAAGATAAGTGGAGCCTTTAGTTTCTAATTTGTTCTTAATTCACATTCTGTTGCTTCACTATTACTAGCTTCAATTTTTCCTTAAATTCATAGCTATTCGTAAATATATATATATATAACATTCTCTCTCCTCGTCAAGCTTAATATCCCCTGGAGAAAAGTGACTGTATTTATCAAGGGTAATACCTTTAATTTTTCTTAGAATTAATAAATAAACAAAGTGTGTTCAAGTTTCTGAGACAGAGTATATGGTTAGACACCAAAAAGAAAGCATTTATGTAAATATTTGTTGTAAATATAGTTTATTTTTCATGTTGGTAAGAATTTGTTGAGTACTGAAAATGTATTGTCATTGTCTCAATTGTGATGAAAAAAGTAATTGTTTAAAAATGTCATAAATGTTAAGTAACATGTTCAAATTTAATATGTATAAATATAAGAACCATATATATTTAATATTAAAAGTGTATGGAGAATAGACAAAGATCGCTTCCCTAACATTACAGGAACTATTTAGCGTAGGATAATTTCATAGTGTGCTTCGCGGGAAATGAACACATACGCGTATGAATACAAACGCATTAAGTAAAGAGACGCCAACTTTTTTTCTTTCTTAGCGTCCTAGCCTCCAGAAAGGAAAGACATGTTTTGTGACACACATAGATGCAGATGCTAAAAGTGGTCTAAAATAACTAATAACGTGAAAGGGCTATCAAGGAGGTATATTCAGGTGCAACGAAAGTCAATTTAAATGTAACGAGTGCAATATTCGACGAGAAAAGTGCAAATAAAAGTGATATAGTAAAGTTACATCCTGTGTTCATCCATTTCACCCGTACCACGACCTTGGGACAGTAAAAGAATCTCATAGCTCAACGCATACAAAACATTATATTAAAAAGACAGCACAATTTCCATGCGTTTTTATTCTATAGACCCATAAGAATGCATTTCCAACCCAAGATTAATTGTGTTAATACACTTGTATGGATGTTCCCTACCACCACACGAAAACACTGCGCTCCTTTCAGTAACACCCAGTATAATGCAATATACGAGGGTTGTCCGTAAAACAAGGTTCCTAAAGTCCTGAAGTCGCGAGGAACGCTGTTATGTGAGATCCGGCAATGCTGATGTGTAGCTTGGTACTCCCTCTTCCAGTCTCGTGTCCTGCAAGCTGTCTCCCACACTCAGTCTTGTCTCAGCAGCCATTAGAAATGGAGCTTCCACTCGCTTCTCCCGCCAGGTGCGAATTACGCTGAGATTCGTTTTTGTGCGCAGTGGACATTCATTCCCAACTGTATGAAGTGTATGAGAGCGTAAAATGCGTACACAAATGGTGCAGAGAATTCAAGGATAGATGTATAGACGTCCATGACGACCAGTGTTCTGGACGACACCATTGTGAAAGCGGAAGAAGCAAAGATCGAAGGTACAGAAAGGGGTTATTGTTGTGCGAATTTATGCCTACCGGTACAACAATAAATGCCGACTGCTACTGTGAGATGTTAAAGAAGCTTCACTGTGCAATCCAAAACAAGAGGAGAGGCATGCTCACGAAGGGAGTGAATTTCCATCAGGACAACACTCATCCGCACATTACCCATGTGACAACCAATCTCATCAACAAATTTGGATGGGATACTGTCACACACCCCCCCTACAGCCCAGACCTAGCTCCAAGTGACTATCATCTCTTCCCTGACTTGAAGAAACACCTGCGTGGGACGCATTTCACAACCGGAGAGGAGCTGAAAGAAACTGTTTTAAGCTATCTTCGCCACGAGGTGGGAAAGTACTAGGATGCAGGCTTAGAAAAATTGGTACACCGCATGCAAAATTGCATTGATCAGAACGGTGATTATGTCGAAAAAATAGGAAAAAGTCTAAGCTTTCCAAAAATGTATTATTCAATGGCAATAAATATGCTTTACACAGTGAAAAAAATTGGGAATCTTATTTTACGAACAACCCTCGTGTATGAAAACCTTTTACATTATGTATTTTTACATGAATAGTAGTTCATATTCAATGAGAAGAATGAGGCTGACTTTTCTGTACAGTAATTGTATACATTTGTGGTTCTAATTTTGTGCTACCTGTCATCAAAACAAGCTCTAAATGTTGATCTGTCACAACAGACCTATACTTTAATTTGATATATTTCAGTTTTGAAAATGTCTTTTCACAGATATATGTTGATGTGAACACTGAAGTTAGTCATTATACAAAATCTTCTGTGTGAGGGAAAGTTGTTCAGCAAACAGTTATAAAAATCAACAAAATGAATCTTTTCTATTTGTTCTTTACTAGCTCATTACATTGTATATTAATTATAAATCTGAGTGCATAACTTATCTGTTTGAAATTTGTGAATAAATCATTCTAATGCAGGGGTAGCATATTTTAAATTTATATTTGTTTAAGTTTGTAGATAGGTCAAACAAAAGCAGCTAATAGGCTCTAGTTTGGCAAACTCTGTTCTAGACAATAAGGAAGTAAGCTGATGCAAATATTGTATTTGATCTTGTAATCATCGTCATTGCATAAAGATCATTCCTGGATTAATAGGCAAGCAATTAGGACTTCAGCATTTCACTGCATAATCATCATATTAATATCCCAGGGTTCACTGCTGAGAAGTATTGAAAAATAACATGCCAGCACTGCAACTTGTTGGGTTCATGGGAAAGAGTTCACACTATGCAGTGTATTGCTCATTGTGATGCCATCAGTTTGACAACTGCTGGGATGGTGGCTAGCCCATCAATGAATCTGATTGCCTCAAGTACATAAAGTTGAGGAATTACCAGACATGATTAAGCAATAAGTGGCAGGAACGTGAACTATTTGGTTAACACACACCAAGTCAATAACCATCTTACTGTTCAGTTGTGTACAGCTGTTTATTTCTGTAGTTATTCTAATGAGTGTTTATTTTGTGAAGCACCAGTATGGGGAAATACACAACTTATACAGCAGGTTTTACACTAAATTGTGATTGTATTCATGGAACAGAATGATAATCAAGCTGCAGAAACAGAGTTAGCCAAATTACAGACTTGTTCAGAGTCCCATAATATTGACTCCAGTTGAAAACTACACAAGATTCAGCAGTATCATAAATACCTACTTTTGTAAATAATAGACAAGTCCTAATTCAATAAATCCAAAGTAACATTTTTTTTTTTTTACTGGAGTAGGTGTTTGCATTGCTGTGTCAGTGTCACTTTTGTTTCTTCTCCACCCTCTCTTGTTTCTTTTCAACTAGGTATGAATAAGCTTGTATAATGGTTGCACTGTATATTTTTACTTTACGAAGAAAGTATTAAAATGCAATGATTGTGCAATGAAATATGGTATTTCCTTTTCCAGATGCTTGCTTGAGACTTCAGAGCTAATTCATACAAGGTAACAACATTCTATGTCAAGAATATATCATTATGAAAGCCAATGAAAGTTTGTATACCTAGGTACTGTACAATAATGAATGTTTTCTCCATTATCTTTGTTTTTTTCTACATCAAAACTTGGTTTCCTAATGAACATTGCACAACCAACCAATGTTGCTGCAAAAACTCACTTGCTTCTTGGCTATTGCTGTCGTTAAATGCCATTCTTTGATTGTGCATGGAAACGAATGCCCTAAACAATAGAACACCACAATTAAACACATGATACACTGAAATACAGTGAGTATAAAACGTGTTTGCACACATAAGATATTACATTAAAATTCTTGGAGGAACAGGAATGGGATGTTTGGAAAATTGTAAATAAATTAACGATGTCCAGTAAAGCATTTATGTTGTATTTTGTAATATTTTATATAAAAAACATAAATTAATAATTTCTTCTAAAAAATAAATAAATGCTATTATTTTGTACAAAAAGCGATCATACACCTTTGATTTCAGTAACATTTTTATAATGTATACCATCATTCAATATCTGGTGGGCTTCCCTTGTGCTTTTATAACAGCCTCCAGTCTCCTCGGCATCGATTCCACTTGCTCTCTCATTGTCTTTGGCTCAATTAGGTCCCATTCCATTTGAAGTTCTTGTTTTAAGCCTTCTTTATTGGAAAATGTGTGACTTCTGTTTGCACTCCAAAATAGACCACAGGTGTTCTATAGGATTGATATCTGGCGACTGGGGAGGTGTATGAAGTTGTTTTGATGTTTTGTAAAGCAGCCACAAGTGAGTATTTCCAGTTGTATGTTTGGGATTGTTGTCCTGCTGAAACATAAAATTATTTTCAAGACCTAGTTACTGGGCACTAGCATGGAGATTTCATTTTAAAATGTCCATATAGATTTTATGGTCCATATTTCTATCAATAAAGTGGAGTCGGCCCACACCAGAAGTGCTCATACACCCGCAGACCACTACTGAGCCACCTCCATGTTTTACTCTAGGCACTGGATGTTTTGGTTGCAGCTCTGTGTTCTTCCGCCACACCATACGCCTTCCATTGAACCCAAAAATATTGAACTTACTTTCATCAGGAAAGATCACACTATTCCAGAAGTCTGGTCCTTTATTTTGGTGCTCTTTTGTGAAATTTAATTGATTTATCTGATTTTTTTTACTGACCCAGAACTTTTTCTGGGGTACTCGACCATGATATTCGGCTTCTCGATGAACATTGCGAAAGGTACTGGCCAAAACATTTATACCACATTGTCCCAGGTCTGCAGCCAACTTCACAGCACTGATTTTTGGGTCCTTTGCTATTTCACGTAGGATAACTATTCTAACTTGCTCTGTTAACAAATTTGGTCTTCCAGTTCTTAGCCTGTTCTGCACCATTTTGAAAGCACAAAGCCTATCTATTACTGTCTGCATGGTGGAGTGAGGTCTGTCAACAAGTTGAGATATTTCTCATAGCAATTTGCATTGATTATGCAGTTCAATAATCAATTTTCTTATTTTTCGCTGGTTTCCCTGTGCTTGCTCCCCATTTTGTCGTTCCTGTGTTTGTTCGCTGTTGACTGACGTATGACCCTGCTATGACCCCGTATAACTCCTGCTATCCACAGGTGAACAGCTGAGTTCATGTTTTTGAACCACTACCGCACGTGTATGATCGCTTTTTGTGTCTATTTTAGACGTCTTTTAATGCAATTGATTTATCTTTTACGATTATACACATTGCATTGCAGTTCTGTTTGTTTACTTGTGCAAAGAAGTGTTTAGTATTCATGTATTGTATGTTACACATTTCTTGAAACCTGTGCTTCTTTTTTAACACACATTCTAATGCACAATAATATAAGTGTATGAACACTTTTTACACTCACTGTACATGATACCAGCTTTGCTTCTAGGATAAGTTCAACACTGTTAGGTGCATTCACTATGGAGTACCTATTAGCAATGGTGTGTCTGTTTGTCTGTTTGTCTGTAAGCATGAAGAACACATAACACTGTAGATTCAGTAGGTACTACCTATGTTACACAGGGTGCAGCGAGTTGTAGCATGTTGAGGTTAGGAGCATGAGGTCGTACATGCAGTATGATAACATCAAACATAAAATGAAATGTAACTCACACTATGTACTGTCTTCATCAATGAGTACTGGTGCCCAATGGGAAATAAATCACAAACAGCACTGAACAAGACAAGTGTTCACACCAGACACACCTAGCGACATTGATTAGTACCTTTCTTTTTTAATATTGTGACGCTGGCCCACAGCAGTGGCAACACAACAAAGGATGCTCGGGGACCGGATTGACCCACCGCCTTAGTGTGGCACGTAACTAAGGTGCTCAACGTCAAGCTTCTTCACACTGCTCACACAAGCAAACACGTGGCTAACAACAATCAGGTGGCAACACAATGGGTTCTCCAGATCATTCAAGAAGTGTCCGACAGCCAGCTTTTTTACAGATGTTCGAAAAACATTTGGTTACATTATTGCCGGTATAAAAGTCTGGAGCATAGGAAGGCAGGCAGTTTTTGAGTCAGTCAGTTTGTCAGTGAGTTCGAGACAACTGTAAAAGATATGTTGCGTCAAAGTGAAGACATTTCAATGAGTGTTGAGTGATTGTATCATCAAAATCAGTGTGTGAGAGACAGAGAAAGTGAAGAACAATGAAAGGAGTGGGTCAAGGTTACAAGAAGAAAAGTTGTGAGTTGTAATATCATGAAAGACTGTAGACTATGTTAACATCAGTAGAAGAGAACTGTATGCATTGTCCATAAGAGAACATGAATGAAAGTAAAACACAGAATATATTTTTACCTTAAAAATAATGAAGCTATACATAATAAAAGTGAAACCATTGGTGTGATTCTTTTAAGGAAATGATTGCCACATATTTGGTATGATTTTTAAAGTTGGAGGTACTTAATAGGTATTTAAACGTTGTCTTATCTCACTGTTCTGTGAGATATTTTAGTATTTTAGCAGATGTAGCTAGCCCCCTCCCACCAACTGCACTGCCTCAGCGAGCCCCGAGCCAATCAGAGAAGACCCCTCCGCATATAAATTCCGCATCCCAGACAGTCAACACCTCAGACGCAACTGTATCTTCACCAAGAAGACTTCGACCACGCCACCGATGATGTCCACCACAGTAGTGGACGAAACGTCTGGACCAAGTTACTCCAGCAGACCATGGTAAATCAGCCCGGAAGACTCTTTTAGAAAGGGGCTATAGCCAGAAAAGTCAAAATATACATTTAATTTGTCATAAAAATATCTCAAACATTTGACATTTTAATCAAAATCATGAGAGCCATTTTCGAAAACTTTTCCATGTAAAGGGTAGTTTAGGGTGGGGCTATTTTCTTCAAACTCTTCGTTTTGCATCCTTGAAAGACATCAAACTTAAATACCAAATTTGGTTTTTAACTGACTTTTCGTTTTTGAGTTATGCTGTCCACAGACTGACAGACACACACACATACACACACACACGCACACACACACACACATACACACACACACACACACACACACACACACACACACAGAGAACTTTTTCTAAAAATGCTTTTGTTTGGATTCAGGGGGTCTCAAAACATATATTTCCAGTGAAATCTTGACATTGAATTTTTGGGTGGAATACAATAACTCCCCTACTTACCAGTAGAGAAAGTAAAAATCTGGAGTGTTGTGCTCACATGACTTTCTCTACTCTTGTACTAACTATTCTTACAAACGCTTATTCCTATATCTTCTTCATGTTAGTTGTGATAAACATTTGTACAAATTATCTTATTGCTTATTTCCTTGTAGGTACAAGGGGAATATTGGAATACAGTAGGATTCAAGTGATAAGTCATATCTTTTAAATCTGGTCGCTATATGAAGGCTCTCAAATTTCATGCTCTTTGCATGGCCAAGATAAAAAAATAAATAACAACCTTCCATTTGAGAAGAGTATAGGTATTAAAAACTCACACAAATAACAAGGAATATCTCCAAAACAGTTCACTTCACAAAAGAATTCATTTGGACATAAATTGTGTGCTTTAACAAGATCTAGATTTTTTGTGCAGGAAGATTTTGGTCTATTTCTTATTGTTTATCAGTTATGTGAAAGAAATCAATAGTAAACAGGACTACATGGGCTATAGCCAGAAAATTCAAAATATACGTTTCATTTGATATAAAAATATGTTAAACGTATGGCATTTTAATGAAAATGGTTGGAGCCATTTTTGAGAAAATAAAATTTTTCAAAGAATTTTCCATGAAAATGGTAGTTTAGGGTGGAGGAATTTTCTTCAAAGTCTTTGTGTTGCATTCTTGAAAGATATTAAGCTTCAATACCAACTTTGGTTTTCAACCAACTTTTCGTTTTTGAGTTATGCTGTTCAAAGACACACACAAAACTTTTTCTAAAACTGCCTTTTTTGGATTCAAGGGTTCTCAAAACATGTATTTCTAGTGCAATCTTGACATCAAATTTTTAGGTTGAGTACAATACTTCCCTGCTTACAAAACAGAGAAAATGCAAATAAAGTGACAGAGAAAGTAATTGCACTTTGTTGTCATTTGTCAGATTGGTGTCAGGAGTGGGATTTGTGAAATTGTCATTTTGTTACAATATTTAAGGCAAGTTGTTAGGCATACCCAGCCATGCACTCAAACACAAACACATTTCATGCATGTGCACACCTGGTTTAGTCCCCCACATCACCACTCATGTGGAAGAGCTCAAAGCAAAGAGCGAGTAGTGCAGACCCCAGCAGGTCCCCCAAGGCCGTCAAGTAGGGAATAGCCCAGTTATTTGGGTTCATTTGCTTCGTCCACATCCAGTAAATCATCACATGACACATGTACAACAGTAGGATTACTTGCAACAATGCAGCACATATATACAATGCCAAGAAGAGAGGAGAAAGTGCTGGCTGACCTGCCCGATAATAACTGATCATGTATGCAAACACCAGATGACCAGGAATGACCATTGCTAGAAGTATTCTTGCTGTGTTGGCATGACTTCCACTCCAAAAGATATAAAGAGGACTTAACGGAATAGACACCATGTCAGAAGGCAGCTCTCCAGAATTACAATCTCGATGAAGTGAAGTGCATATCCTGCTAGCTTGTATTGCTGCCAGGTTACCACCTATGCCATTAATAACTGGCTGGAAGACAGCAATACCTTTAAACCTTATTAGCATTACATCAAGTATAAGACCACCAAAGCTACTAATAAACATTGCTGAAATGATTGGTGTCCACCCTGTCTTCATAACTTGCCTTGTGTGCTCATTACGCCAGGCCACAAAACCCCACTTTAGAGTAAGAACTACATTTGCAACAATTGGAAACACAACAATCCACTGTGAAGTGACTCGTAGCTTATACAGTGCGGCTGAAGCCGAGGAAAGCACAGCAAGGGTAGTTACATCCCCTACACTTGCAACTATTGGTATAGCAACATTATCAGGGTTTATGTGGCAGTATCTTGATACAATGATAACGCCAATAACAAAAACACTTAGAACCAGACTTACAAATGACGCTGTGAAAGTGCTGCATGAACACAAAAGTAAAGTACTTTTAAATGTGAACTCTTCTGAATGAAACCAGCCAAGTAATTCTGCTACTAATGCAGCTAAGAATCCCGCTAATATTGCCTGGCACTGAATTAAGGCAAGGTTCCCGGTTATTAAATTTCTTTTTTTGATGGAGCTATCCATCTCCCCTAAATTTGCTTTAGTAGACAGTCTTGAAGCTAGAGTCATTTCCAAATTGCCTTTAAGCCCCAGAAGAGTTGGCACCAAAATAAAAAGCTGTGAGGTTTTCTGATACACAGTCCAATTCTCCACTACATCTAAAACAATGCCAGCACCTACCATTCCAAACCCAGATATCAAAAATGGTATAAAAATTTGCAAGGACTTTCCCCAGGCGTTCTCTGCAACAGTGCCAACTGGCAGTCCTTCATTATTCTTTGGAATGTTCACTTGACCATTAGTATTATTTTCTGTAGATGAAGTGATGGCGTGGCTTTCCTCTATTGGAACACCTGTCTGAGAGGCCATATTGAAATGTCTTGATTCCAAAACAAGATCTTTCAGATACCCTAAAAAGGAAGAAAGAAAACAAAGATAATCACGTAAGTGGTTACAATTTGAAGAGCTCACAAAAATCTGATTTGTTGTACTCACATGACTTTCTCTACTCTTGTACTAACTATTTCTACACTTAATCCTCTATTTCATGTTAATAGAAATAAACATTTGCAAAAATTATTAATTTTCTTATAGAAGTAAGGAGAACATGGGAATAAGTAGGCTTAAAGTGTCAGCCATTTTAACGCTAGTCACTATGTGATGCCTTTAAAATTACATTATCTTTGCAGGGTCAAGAGATAAAGTTAAACTGAGTCTTCCGGGGAAGGCCGCGTCTTGGTTGTGACAAATGTCGACATTTCACCCCCCTATGTTGGGCTTCTTCAAGTTATACTCCATGACAGCACCTACTAGACTGTCACAACCAAGATATGGCCTTGCCCAGAAGACTCAGATAAATACACATTTAATTGCCTTATTACAGATTTTTACATTCATAATCGAGTGTAACCAAAAATTTCAAAGTTTTATCTTGCTAAAACCATATTTAAGTATTTCTATCATGGGAACAAGTGCCTGCGATGAAAGGAGAAAAAGAAAAAGCATGACGATTCCGATTAAAGAAAAGTACAAGAACTTGAAACTGTTGTTGTTAGCTAATGCTGGATTTCTGACAATGAAGTCATTAATCCTCTTGCTCTCCAATATTTTTCATTGATGATATTGAAGAGAGCAATAGCAGTAATAGTAACCGGTTTTTAGAGAGCACCATATTTTTATGTTTCAGCGGTCACATCGCTCTCTCACAACCCCCAGAATATCTGGAGGACCACATTTGTCGTTGGTTTACGGGTCTCACCGACCTGACCAGGAGAATTATCAAAATAAATTCACCGACCATATCCTCTGATTACCAATCAGAGGACGTATTACATGTCATGACAAGTCAGCATGTTAGGGGTTAAGATTTTATAGAGAAATTAGAGAAATGGAGAGGTTGGAAAAATAAAGACTCCCTAGCCCTCGGAACCCTAATAGCATCGGGGTCGGAAGAGAACAAGAGATGACCAAGGTAAGGTCAGATAGAAAAGTTACAGTGGGGAGCAAAACACCAGTAAGTGGAACTTGAAACTTGAAAGTAGTGACCAGCAATATCTCCAAATGGTAACTCCACAAAGAAAATGAATATGAAATAAATTCTGTGTTTTAACGAATCCACATTTTTTTTTGTATAGTAAGATTTAGTCTCTTATGATTTGCCAGTTATGCAAAAGTCATCAAGAATAAACAGAACTATATACGTTAGAGCCTAAAAATTCAAAATATGCATTTCATTCGCCATAAAAATATCTTAAACATGTGGCATTTCAATCAAAATCATTTGAGGCATTTTTGAGAAAATAAAAATTTTTGAAAAATGTTCCATGTAAAGGGTAGTTTAGGATAGAGGAATTTCCTTCAAAATCTTTATGTTGCATGCTTGAAAGATATTAAACTTCAATACCAACTTTGGTTTTTAACCGACTTTTTATTTTTGAGCTATGCTGTTTGCAGACAGACACACACAGACCTTTTTCTAAAAATGCATTTTTTTGGATTCAGGGGATCTCAAAACATATATTTACGGTGAAATTTCGATATTGTACTTTTGGGTCGAATACAATACTTCCTCTACTTACTATACATAGTAGAGAAAGTTAAAATGGACTCCCAATGGTGTGCTCCTGGACATGAAAACTAGGATAGAACAGCTGGTGCTTCCGAGTAGATGGAGGTCCTCAAGGAAACACATGCCTGTACTACTGGAGGGCACCTGGAGTAAAGCCTCAAGAAGTCACGTCGCTGATTCCATAGCAGTGTGGAGAGGTACAGCCAGCAATTTGACATCTTTCGGCAGGTCTTGGGGCTCCCCTCATGTCAGGGTGCCAACAGACTGTCTGGAAGACTGCCACCAGACACCTTAAGCTGGCAAGTGACTGGATGAGGACACACTATGACCGTCTGGTGGCTAGTGCCAGATTCCAGGAGGGTGCATTGTCCCACGAGGATTAAAGAGAGATCTCCAAAACTGCAAGATTCCTGTATCAACGGCATGGTATACTGCATTTGACATCAACCCCGAGGGAAGCTGGTGGTGATTCATTGTGATCACCTTGCTGCATATAGCAGGTCTGAGGAGGGAGCTGTGTGATGCAACGACTATGGCCCAAGGCAATTAGAGAGATAAACAGAGATAAGTAAGCACTGACGCTGACAATAAACATCAGAAATGCTATTGTCAGGTAACCAGAATCTTCTGGAAGTTTCCCTTTCTTCCTTCTTCGGAACATTTTAGATTGCTCTGTTGGAACTTCCAACAGCTAGATAGCACTGTCCTTCAAAATATCATTTTTGTTCGCCAGTTTGCAATCTGAAGGGTGATATCAACAAATTTCAATGTGATAAATTTAATGACACTTTCCATTTTTCTCTATCACATAAGGTTTTCTCTCAAATCACAAAATAATATTTTGAAAATAGTGTTTTTGATGTAAAAATTGGTATTATAAACTAAATACAGAATGCAATATTTCTCAATAATAAACACATACAAATACCTACATATGTGCAAAAAAGTTGTGAAATTGCTTTTTTCTTGTCCGGAAGGATGGCTGCATTGATTTTCTATTATGTTATGGTTTAGGAACTTCCCTTTTCAAGCACCAACAGTAGTCCGCTAACATTGCAATGTTCTGCCGACCCTGATATCTCCTCTCCATCTCCTTGATGAAATCTTTCACCTTGTTCATCACTGAGGGATACCAAACTATCAGGAAAATGGTCTAGATGAGAGTACAAGGAGTGAAGCTTTAAAATATGTTAGACCTAAGAGTTTGTAGCTTTTGTAGCACATTTATCACAATTTCTTCGTATAGCAGATCTTTTATATTTCCAAGAAACTTATTGACTGCCTCTTTGAAAGCACACCATGCTTGCAATCCTTGGTCATTCATGGTGTCCAAAAATGCACCATCCTTCATTAGCCATCTTATCTGAGGTCCATCAAGTACAGCCTATCCTATCTTAGCTTCAGACATCACAGAAAATGTACTGCTCAAGTACTTGAAACATGAACCATTCTTGTCTAATGCTTTCACAATTGTTTCATAATACCTAATTCCATATGCAAAAGAGGCAATAACATCTTCTTTGGATCAACTAGACTGGCATGAATGACTTTTTTCTCTTGGAGTTAAAATTTTTCTCTTAGGCCATTCGCTTACTGTCCAGTGCTTAACCCTGTTGCACTGTCTCTCTCGCATAAAAAGCATGGGTATTTTACTGCCCTGGTAAGATACTAGATACCTTTAGGTCTCTGCACAACAGCCATTGATGTTCCTTGTAATTAATTCTTTCTAAAATTGTTTCAAGATTTTAATATAATTATTTTAGAAACACTGAAAGTGCAACTGGTATTGAGGGAAATATGCTTCCATTATGCAATAAACTGCTTTTAGACTTATTTTCAAAGCATCAATAATTAAATGCCTGTGGTTACTATCGCATGTTGGTCTGCCCAGTCGTTGAATTAAACCTGGTACATCACAACAATAAACCAGTTGGTTTTCCATCTTAACGAACTCGGTAAATTCTTGATCTCTATTCCTGTACCAGGAAAATGTAGTGTCTGGAGCCAGCATATTCTCCTCTTTCAACCTGGATCCAAGTAATTCGCTGTTGTCTTTGGTAAGACCTAAGTCTCTCACAAGGTAGTTCAATTCTTCTTGACTAAAATGCTGTGACTTTTCTTCAGCAGTGCATGCTGAGAAATCCTCATTTGTCGGGGAATTTTCTGTTGACCAGAGACTGAACTCTCAGTATCTTCTAGTTGAGCTGGTGTAATGGCAACAGGCACATCTACTCAGTGTGGCACAGTCTTATAACTGAAACATGGCCATCAGGAAATTTAATGTTTGTTCTAGTTGTCGTATGGTATCCTGATACTCTACACATGCAGAAGTAGCAATCATAGCTATTTTTTTGAGTTCTCGCCATATTATAGGAATGTCATTGTACCACTGTCTTAGCCCTTCATTACATGCTTTGCAAACAGAATGCGGAGCCCATGTTTGATTTTGATGTCCTAGCTTAACTTTAAAATATGAGGGGTGTTCAATAAAGACTGGCAATAATGCTCATACAAGAATTTATTATGAAAAATCACTCATACAGACTTTTGTCCCCCTCAAAATACTTCCCTCCCAACACAATGCACTCGTTCCACCTCCCTTGTCATTCCTGGAACATGTGCAGGAAGCCATTCTTTTACATCCTCTTCAGGATCATCTCTAAAGCTTTAACTGCTTTGGTCTCATTGTCGAACTGACACATGTTAAGTTCCTTTTTGGCTGTCGGGTTAAGAAAATTGTCACACGGAACTAGGTTAGGACTTTAAGGTGGATGAGGTACTGTAGAGATGTGATTTTGTACCAGGAACTCGATAACAGCATTAGCAACATTTGGCCAGGCCTTGTCATGATGAAGGTTCCACTGTCCAATCACATTCCTTCGCTTTTTGGGGGATGCAATCCTTTACCAACTGCTTCAGGACATTCTTATAATAATCTTTAGTGACTGTAGTGTGTCATGGAACTGTGTTAATGTACACCATCCCCTGGTAATAAAAAAAATGTGTTGACCATGGCCTTATTGGCTGACTTCTTCACTTGTGCTTTTTATGGTGGAGGTTGATGTTGCACTCATTCTGTGTTGATTGTTGTTTCTGTTATGGCAATAACAGGTGCACCTGCTCCTCACTGTAATTCAGCATTTTCCCCTGCCATTTTTGAAAGCATGGTGCCAACAGAAACATGCTGGATGAGATATTGCAGAGTTCCCATAAGCTCTCTTCAGATGGTCGTAAGCTTTGGTAGCATTTTTCTTGAAGAGAACACAAAAGTTTATTGCATAATGCTAGCCATGACAATATTTGGAGGCAAATATGAAACACTTTCACTCTCACAGGCTCCCAACAAACAACTGACAGAGTGAAATGTTCAGTGATTATTGATTGGATTACATAGTTCAATGACACACAGACAGATATTGCAAGCAGACACTCAATGTAAGGGAAAAAAATTCAGTGTCAGTCTTTATTGAGCATCCCTCGTACGTAAAATATGTATTGCTGTATCCATCGTGCACACACCTTAGACATTTGCAAGTGCTCTTTTAAACTAGTGTGAGTGTTCCCAAGTGATATCCAACGGATGTGTACAAGCGTCTCACAGTGAGAAGTAATAACACATTCTGTGTTAATTGTTGTTTCGGATTTCATAATGTTATGTGAAAACTGTTATCATTTTTGAAATCAGTGCATTTGCTTCCATATAAGTAGGCTACTTTCATCAAAACCAGGAAAGTGTCGCAGGACAGTGTAGTCTGGGTGGCTCAGTTGGTTAGGTGCTGGGCTACTGATCCCAAAGTTGCATTTTCAAACCAATAGTGTTTAAGTGAGCTTAAAAGTGACAGCCCCATGTCAGTATTGAAACCGGTTGCCAGGAATGGGGATTGGCACGCGAGAGCCCAGCCTTTACTTACACCTTGAATGGGCCGAGGACGCCTACCTGCGTTAATGTCCATGACAGGACAATAGGCCACACTGGAACAATAGCCATTGTTTGCGACTCGACATTTTTTAAAATTAATTAACGTCCCCCAACATTGTGTAACCTCGGATGGTGAATGAATGAAATGATGCTCAAATGAATCCGAGGTCCATGGAGCTTTAGTTAAGTCAGGGTAGGGAAAACCTCGGAAAAAACCTCACCCGGATAACTTACCCTAAGCGAGATTCGAACTCGCGATCTCTTGAACGTGAGGCAGACGCGCTAACCATCACGCTACCGAGGCGGGCGCGACTCGAGAGAATTCCAGAAGTAGAATCTAGAGGCTTCGTTTTCAGAAAGATCTGCCGTGGACCGGGGACTATACGAGTCACTCGCTTGTGCCCAAAGGCCAGTGTGTGGGCATGAAATGAAGCAGTTAAAAGTTTACACTAATTGTGAATCATGCCGAGTGCAGTGTGAGTTGTGATTTGATACTGAAAGTCCAGTCGTATATTCGAATGTTATACTGGACGAGATGTAATTTGGCACTTACTTATTAGAAAAAGAACGAAATATGATCCCTTTCTAAGCCATTCTCCTTTTATGGGCTGCCTACTTACCCTCACACCACCAGGTGATTACGGAGCACAATAGGTCTTTAAAAGGGACTCACCATTTCCAGGAAAGTAAATATTCCTTCACAGCCCGTGTTAGACAAGGATAATAGAGGAAGTGCCAAGTTAAAATTCGTCCACTATAAGTTGCCTTGCTGTTACTTTGTGCTATAGTGACTTACAAGTAACGTTAGCGACACACTAACGGATTAGAAGGCAAATAAAGTGTGATTAGCACTAACTGTTGTTCTGATTTGTTACAAGATTTACTGGCACGTAAAAGAACTACGGGACGAAATGTCTGCATACCGGTGGTGGTGATATGATCCTGGTAATTGATATACAGCAAACGCTCTCGCGGATGAGTCAGTTTTTTGGCGAGTGAGTTAGAAAGTGCGTTTTTGGTGCGACAAAAAGTGATGTTCTCCGAGTAAGTCACGTGTGCTTCTGTATGAGAGATTGAAGTCTTGTGTTCGTCTGCCCAGCGAGTGAACTATCCAGAAGAAGAGGATACGTCGTGTGTATTTCCTTACGCCGCGACATCCCGAAGAAACTGACGTGACAGCGAATGTCACAATATTAAGAAACCAGCTTCTAATCCGTTATTTTCATGCGATAGCTAACAAGAGTTGTGGACTCAGAACTAAAATTTCTACAAATTTGAAGTGTTTATTGAGGAGTTTGCACTAATAGAGCATTTATTTTTATGGTTCTATATAGCTAACATTGCAAGACAATAAACTTAAAAAGTCGACGTGTTCCATTCTCATGACTTTTCTACTCTTATTGCTCTTCTCGCAAACTCTTATTCCTCTATCTTCATGTAAATCGAGATAAACATTTGTAAAAATTATCTTATTGTTAATTTTCTTGCAGGTGCAAGAGGAATACAGTAGACTTTGAGCGAGAGTCAAATCTTTTAAAGCTGGTTGCTATATGAAGGCTTTAAAATTCGGTTCTCTCTGCACGGCTAAGATATAAAAAACTGAATGATGATTTTCCATTTGAGAAAAGTTTAAGTATTGCAAAACTCACACAAATAACAAGGAATATCTCCGAAATGGTTCATTCCATACACACAAAAATCATTTGGACGTAAATTGTGTTTTAACAAGATCTACATTTTTTGGATACTAAGATTTGATTTATCTCTTACAAAAATAATCCAGAGTAAACAGGACTACATAGACTATGGCAAGAAAATTCAAAATATACATTTCATTTTTCATAAAAAATATCCTAAACATATGGCATTTTAATCAAAATCATTAGAGGCATTTTCGAGAATATCAAAATTTTCCATGTAAAGGGTAGTTTAGGGTGGAGGAATTGTTCTTCAAAATCTTTATGTTGCACTCTTGAACGAGTTAAACTTAACTACCAACTTTGGTTTTTAACCGATTTACAATTAAAGAATAAATGTAGTGATTAGGTCAAACCGTTCTTTTTCAGGTTCTTGGCACACAAATGATGGAATTTCTCCAGAATAGTGCATTTTGCACCACTTCCACTATATCGTTTATTTTAGTATCAGTGTTGTTTCTTTCGTGTGTGCATTTTTAATTTCACTGGGACCTAGCTTCCTTTTCTTCCTTAAAACGAATTTATCCATCGCTTCTTATAGAGCACACATACACACAGAGCATAGTTGGGCCACTCTTTGCGTTTCCAGTTAGGCTTCTTTGATTATAGCTTTGCAGTTAGTTTGACACAGGTATAAAGAGACCGCTTTGTAACGAACTAGAAGAGCTCACTTTCGGCGGTAGCATGACAGAAATAAAATACAAATAAATTTGTAAGGAGCTGGAAAGCCGACTTTCGGCCGAACTATACGTTTGAACCATTCAGACCGGATTAGAAATGAACTCCACTAGCTGAGAAGGAAAGCGGCACATTGTTTCTGTGCCAGATTGTTGTCACATGTCGTGAATGCTTCTTCGACCTCGAGAAGCAAAAAGTGACGAAAGCGAAAGAGCCGAGTCCAGGAGCAAGTTCGAGTCGCCTGGATTAACTCAGGCGGATGCTAAAGTGGCCACGGAATGTATCCGTTTAGTACAGATTTACCCGTGTGGTTTAACAGGTGTAGTCTAATTTTACAAGCTTTGGTGTAAATGTCGGTTGATGGCGCAGATTGGTTTTTTATATTGTCACTAGCGGTGGGATGTGTCTGACCATCTGAGCGACCATTGCCCTACTGCTTACTTCGTCGGCCGCTTGTGGGACTGTCGAGCAAGACAGTGTCTGACCATCCGAGCGACCATTGTCCTACTGCTTACTTCGTCGGCCGCTTGTGGGACTGTCGAGCAAGACAGTGTCTGACCATCCGAGCGACCATTGTCCTAATGCTTACTTCGCCGGTCGCTTGTGGGACTGTCGAGCAAGACAGTGTCTGACCATCCGAGCGACCATTGTCCTACTGCTTACTTCGTCGGCCGCTTGTGGGACTGTCGAGCAAGACAGTGTCTGAACATCCGAGCGACCATTGTCCTAATGCTTACTTCGCCGGCCGCTTATGGGACCGTCGAGCAAGACAGTGTCTGAACATCCGAGCGACCATTGCTCTACTGCTTACTTCGTCGGCCGCTTGTGGGACCGTCGAGCAAGACAGTGTCTGAACATCCGAGCGACCATTGCTCTACTGCTTACTTCGTCGGCCGCTTGTGGGACTGTCGAGCAAGACAGTGTCTGAACATCCGAGCGACCATTGCTCTACTGCTTACTTCGTCGGCCGCTTGTGGGACCGTCGAGCAAGACAGTGTCTGAACATCCGAGCGACCATTGCTCTACTGCTTACTTCGTCGGCCGCTTGTGGGACTGTCGAGCAAGACAGTGTCTGAACATCCGAGCGACCATTGCTCTACTGCTTACTTCGTCGGCCGCTTGTGGGACTGTCGAGCAAGACAGTGTCTGAACATCCGAGCGACCATTGCCCTACTGCTTACTTCGCCGGCCGCTTGTGGGACCGTTGAAGAAGACAGTGTCTAACCATCCGAGCGACCGTTGCCCTACTGCTTACTTCATCGGCCGCTTGTGGGACCGTCGAACAAGACAGTGCCTAACCATCCGAGCGACCGTTGCCCTACTGCTTACTTCATCGGCCGCTTGTGGGACCGTCGAACAAGACAGTGTCTAACCATCCGAGCGACCGTTGCCCTACTGCTTACTTCGCCAGCCGCTTGTGGGACCGTCGAGCAAGACAGTGTCTGAACATCCGAGCGACCATTGCCCTACTGCTTACTTCGCCGGCCGCTTGTGGGACCGTCGAGTAAGACAGTGTCTAACCATCCGAGCGACCGTTGCCCTACTGCTTACTTCATCGGCCGCTTGTGGGACCGTCGAACAAGACAGTGTCTAACCATCCGAGCGACCGTTGCCCTACTGCTTACTTCGCCAGCCGCTTGTGGGACCGTCGAGCAAGACAGTGTCTGAACATCCGAGCGACCATTGCCCTACTGCTTACTTCGCCGGCCGCTTGTGGGACCGTCGAGCAAGACAGTGCCAGTGGAGAGAAAACCGAAAGAGCCGAGAAACTTCGATTCTACAGAATTCGCCGGTATGGACTAAGCGAACCAACAATGGACGTCGCGAAGGGGGAAGGGGCGGGGGCGCAACGGTCTGCTGACGCCCATGAGTACATGTAAGTTGCAAGTTGTAAATAATGTACGATTCAATAGAATAGTCATAAGTTGTGATTCTATTGTAGGTGCAAAATTAGCGCTTCGCAAACGGTTTTGGAAGGAATAACGTGGCACAAAAAACCAGCGGACATGTCAATTCCTAACACTTAATCGTGCCGTGGTAGGTACTCTAGAGTTTATGCAAAACTATAATAAATATACAATATTAATAAACTACGCAAAGTTACTAACAACATTTTTAAAAAAACATGTAGTACTTTATTAAAAGCCTGGACCCAAAACTATATTCAATATCCAGGAAAGGGTTCTTTAGATCACTTCCTATGTTTAAAGAGCATAACAAAAATAGCGCAACAAACATTTTAATCTGCAAAATAGTAAGGGTTAAAGAAAATCAAGTTTAAAACTCCCAGGTCCTACTTGTGACACCTGCGTTTCTCCATTTAAATATCGTTTTTAAGCACCTAGAAGAATGAAATCTCAACGGATGCTGTTGCTATACAAAATCGTTGAGCTTCTTTTTTCCCCTGTAAAGGTCTAAAAACAGTTTTTCCCAAATGTTTTCCAGAATTTATAGAATAGGTAGGCACCTATAATAATGTGGAAGCTGCAAATACCGTTGCACTCTCGCGCCGGACACATTATAATCGTTGGCTCGACGAACCGACTGAAAATCAATTTCTCCTCCTTGTTCATAGAAATTTTACTGTATTATTAGTGTACTTTTCACCAATTGTCCGTAAAGCCAATACTTAAGGTCCATACTTGTATAATACAAGCTAGAAACATCGACTCTATTGTTGGCCTCAATTGAAGACAGTTGTGACCACTAATTCAGGGGATTTCGTCACTTACAGCTGTTAACATAACTCACAGAGTAACTCCGGCCTAGATGTAGAAAGAGAAACTGTAACCAGTGTTGTGAATACTTTAAAACATTGGCAAAGACAAACTGAGCGTCTAACAGGACTCTTCTCTTTCATAAAATGAATCATCTAAGGGCCTGCACCGATTCGAATATTATTGTCATTACAGTCAAAAAGACGGAAGGTACACGAAAATTTGTCGCGACTTGCGAAATAAAATACAGTTATTGCCCAGGGTAACCCACAGTTAATATATTAATAACACTTGCCTGCTAGTATTAACTAATGTATCAACACTGTGTCCATCACTTCAGTTATGATTTAATGCTTCGCTGCCTTTTCTAATTTTTACCACGCTGCCATCACGCAATGCCATTTGGACCAGCGCCGAGTTCCCTCTCCACTCTCTAAAACCCAGCCAATCACCGATCTTCAATTGAGGTATTTATATTCATGTTCGGGAATTGATGCTAAACTAAAACAAACAGTAAAATTATGTGCCAATGAAAGATTAAATAATTATATAATTATCAATAGTTTATTCCCTATGCCGTGTAAATAATATTCCAAATGTTTATTTTAACTTAATTTAATTTTAATGTCATGTCTGTTGCCACCACTGCCACCTTGTATTGCCTGCCCTCTGTACATAAAATGGAAAACTTTTAATGGTTGCCTAGCAACCAAAATGCCGCATGATCAAACCAAGAAACTGAGAAGAGGAGCAAGACATTTGCTTGTGGATAATAAAGAACGCATCAAGCACTGTATGATACTGTGGCAAAAAATGTGTTTGAAAGTTCTAACCTGGAAGCACTGATTTTAAACTTAATTAATTTATCGTGCGTAGAGTGCTTTATGTAGGTCAGCATGTCCTACAGGGATTTAAGAAGTAAGTATTGCATTGTATAGTATTGTATTGCATCTTGTTCTTTTGATCCTAGAATGAGCCAGGCCCAAGGATGTACAATACATCGTACAACCATGCAATTTTTTCCCAACACCTAAACACAAGCATTATAATAGGGTTAAAACTAGTGGTTCAAAGAACTTATAGTATAGATTCCCTTATGCTGTAAATAGAGTGTGCAAGCAAGAACTTTCTCAATTCCTTTTTAAATCTTAAAGTCTTTTGGGTTACACAGTAATTTTAAAGCTAAAGGAAGACCATTATATATTTGTATGGCAGAGTAGCAGGGACCTTTCTGATAAATGTACAAGGAGTTACATGGCCTGTGTAAGTCATTTCTGTGTCTAGTGCTGTGGCTATGTACAAGAGAATTGAATTTTAAGATACTGTAGAAAAACTGTATTGACTTGTGAGTGTTAGAATACCCATCTTCTTAAATAAGGGTCTACATGATTGACGGGTTCCAACACCAAAGGTCCTCCCACTTTGTACCGAATTACCCCAGAAAACAACACCGTAGCTCATGATGGAATGAAAATAAGCAAAGTATAATGCTCTCGGAGCATTTTGATATAGCAAGTCATCCATGGATCTCAGGACAAAACAAGCTGAGCTGAGTTTACGAAGTAAGTTGGTATGTGCTTGTTCCAGCTCATTTGTTCATCTATTTCTATCCCTAGAAACTTTGTACGGTTATCCTGTAGGAGCCCGTCCTCACGTGGTTGTTTGTGACAGAAGCATTGTTCTTATGAGGTTCATTTCCTTTAACTCGTTGGTGACGTATGTATTGCCAACGCTGGAAAATTGAAATCAGCGGAAGTATGTGAATGTTGCCAAACAACTTGTTAACGTTATTGGTTGTTATTAAGTGATGTGACTTAAGTTCTTGTGCAGTGCAGTTGTGGTTTTAATCTGTATTCTACATACGTTTGAAAATGAAAAATTGGACTGATGAAGAGATATTGTGGCTCATCGAAGCATATAAAAATGAAAATTACCACAACAGGCACAAGAGAAGGGATTCTCTCAGAGCACCCGCCTAGTAAGCGGAGGGTCTGTGGTTCAAATCCCAGCTGTGGTATTGAATTGTTAAGTTCTAGTACTACCTCTCAAACATTGCCCACACACGGTTTGTGTTTAAAAATACCAATAGTAAGTTTGTTGGCATAAATAAATAATAAACTTGAACTTGTTGTGCATTTTCACAGATGACTACACTTATCAAAGGTACAACAGTCCTTATTTGAGATTGTATAATACAATAATTTTATTACAGATTACGCAGTACTAACAACAACAATAATAATGTCGAGGTTGTATAATACCATAATGTTATTACAGATTACGCAGTATTACGCAACAGTGCAACATTAATAATGAAGTAATTAATAATATTGAGGTTGTGTAATACAGTAATGTTATTACAGATTACGCAGTATTAACAACAATATTAATAAATAATAGTACATTGTTTTGGCATTTTGTCATGTGTGGTTGGTAGTTTTAGCGAATTGTACAATGTTAAGTTGGCAACAGATATTTCTGCCTTGCAGCGCCATCTTCTTCCGTTGTAGGTCAGTGACATAATAGAACTGTCAGTGAACCACGTGACGACAGTCTCCTACAGTTTTACCCTTTGTACAGCCTACTTTATTTATGGTGAAGTTGTGATAAGTAATATTCAACTCTGGAATAATTTTATTCTTAGTTCTAAATTTAATATATGATGTTTTGTCATAATTTAGAATTAATTTGTTGGCTTTGAACCAAATGTTCAACTCCATAAATGCAGTTATAGTTATGTTTAAGATTCCTACTGAAGACTTCACAGATATGAGTACATTAGTGTCATCTGAAAAAAGTATTATTTTGAAATGTTCATTGAGATTAAAGGGTAAATCATTTAAGAGAACAAGAGCAATGGACCCAATATTGAGCCCTGTGGAACTCCAAGTTTGATTGTGCCTGGATCTGATTCTTTATTGTTGACAATAGTTTTTTGTGTTCTATTTGTTAAATAGGACCTAAACCAAGTAATCGAGAGTTTATCCAGGCCATAAAGGTGTAATTTCTCCAGCATCAGCTCATGATTAATACTATTAAAGGCCTTAGCCAGATCACAGAAAATACCTATGATGGATTCCTTATTAATCATTGCATTTAGTATTTCGTTGGTAAGTCTATATGTGGCATTGTTGGTAGACAGCCCATTCCTAAAGCCAAACTGATATGACGTTAGAATGCAATTTTGATTAAGATGTTTCATAATACGATTATACATTGCTTTTTCAAAAATCTTTGACAGTAAGCAGCGAGATTGGTCTGTAATTAGAGGGCAGTTGTCTATCACCCTTTTTAAACAATGGCTTAGCTAAATAAGGAAAAATTGAAGCTATTAACAGTAAAGTAACAAGATTCTAAAGTAAGAACAAATTAGAAACTAAAAACTTCACTTATCTTAGTAATGTTGTTATTCTTTTGCTGACCCTGGGTTTCAAGTTGTCTCCAGTTCTTCTCTGATGCAATGTTGGGGATATTTTCGACTGTGGGGAACACTCTAGAGTAACTTTTATAATGTTTCAATGCCATTTTATTAATTTTTGGTGGGGTTGGTCTGCAGAAGTTTGGCCTAGGAATTTAATTAAAATATACAGAAAGCTAACAAAAGAATATCAAAATATCACCATCTTAAAACAAAACCAATCAGCATATTCTATAGTTAAATTAAGTTGACACAAAAATAAAATATAAAATTGATATAAAATACAAAGTAACACTAATCTGAGGATAAATTAAGTTTTGAGTTGAAATTAATTTCCCAAAAAATTATCTCGGAATTTCACAGATTACATTTTAGAAAAGCCAATTGCGTTTGGCTTGCATCTCTTTCGACAAGAGTGTATGTTCTCCCAGAGTTACTTTTGTGAGAACATCCACCACTGACACCACAGGACATCCGCAGGTATAGCATAGGAGCATGTCCACATGGACAAAGAAAAGTTACTTTCACTTCATCAGGTTCTTAATTTTGTTCTAAAATGTACCCAAGTCACCAGTTTTTGTTATACACAGTGGTGACATAGCCTGATATGTCTTGTAACTTCAGTTTGTCCGGTAATGTAGTTACCTCTCTCTCCCAACCCTGGAAAGTGTTGCACTAATTATTTTGTTGTAATGTTGGGGATGAATGCATGAAATTGCTGTGTTCCATTGATTGTCAATATTTCTTGAAGTTGGCTTTTTAAAAACATTCTGAAGCAGCATAATCTTCTTAAGTGAAATAGGCAAAATCCGTTTTTACTTTCTCTACTAGTAAGTAGAGGAAGTGTATTCCACCCAATTCTCACCAAAGCGGTCCTGGTTCAATCCCAGGTATCCACATGTGGGGTTCATGGTGGACGAAGTGGTACTGGAGCAGGCTTTCTCCAGTTTCTCCCACCATCTCGTTCCACCAGTGTTCCATCTTCATCCCATGTATCCACCGCCTGCGGTGCCGATAGTAGTAAAAGCGGGCATTAAACACTACACACAGACACGTGTATTGCGCCCAAAAATTCTATGCCGAGATTTCACTGGAAATATATGCTTCTGTGTGTGTGTGTGTGTGTGTGTGTGTGTGTGTGTGTGTGTGTGTGTCTGTCAGACTGTGGACAGCATAACTCACAAACGAAAAGTCGGTTAAAAACCAAATTTGGTATTATCTTTCAAGGATGCAAAACGAAGAGCTTGAAGAAAATAGCCCCACCCTAAACTACCCTTTACATGGAAAAGTTTTCGAAAATTTTGATTTTCTTGAAAATGGCTCTAACGATTTTGATTAAAATGTCATATGTTTGAGATACTTTTATGACAAATGAAATGTATATTTTGAATTTTCTGGCTATAGCCCCTTTAGTTGTATTTACTCTGGACGACTTTTGTATAACTGGTAAACTGTTAGAGATAGACCAAATCATACTATAAAAAAATGTAGATCTTGCTACAATACACAATTTATATCCAAATAAAGTTTCTTGTACAGTGAACCATTTTGGAGATATTCCTTGTTATTTGTGTCAGTTTTGAAAAACTTAAAACATGGAAATGGAACATCGTTGTTCATTTTTTTATATGTTAAGTGTGCAAAGAGAACGGAATCTAAAAGCTTTAAAAGATTTGACTATCGCTCAAAGCCTACTGTATTCTAAGATTCCCCTTGCGCCTACAAGAAAATAAACAATAAGGTAATTTGTACAAATGTTTACCTCAACTAACACGAAGAAGATATAGGAATAAGGGTTATAAAAGTGGTTAGTAGAAGGGTAGAGAAAGTCATGTGAGTGCAACACATCAGATTTTTGTTAGGTTATCTACTGCTCACTCAACTAGATCTCTTGGGGTTTGGATCTGGTTGTGGTATGACCTTTGCTAACTTGCACAAGCTGCCAGTTTCTTAACGGCATAATAAATTACAGAAGAGTTGTTGGAGAAAATCATATGAATGTAACACATAATACATTTCTCCATTTTGACCAGTGAAACTGTTAGTTAAAATGTAAATATATGTTAGATTTTACAGAAATGATGAGGGCTTTGGGATTCCCACGCCTCATCTCAATGGAGAACTTCCGCAGTCCAAATTTCAAGCTTGTAGCTGAGATTTTGATATGGCTAGTTAAACGCTTTGATCCAGATGGCGATATACCAGAGGGATATGACACAGAGGAAGATAGGGTCACACTTGTTCGTTCTGCTGCACAATTTATGGTGAGCATTGATTTTATATTGTTACCCGGGGGGAATTAATTGCTGTATTAGAGTGACAAACTAAGAAAAGTACATTATACTGCAGTAGTTGTACTTTAAAATGTGTTTCAGGCATCAAAAGCAAATATTAAACTCAACACCAAACACATCTATCAGGCAGATGGCTATGCAGTTCGTGAACTTTTAAAAGCAACGTCAGTTTTATACAACGCTTTGCGAGTTAATGCAGCTACTTTAGCAGATGAGGAAACATCCATTTCATCATCAGTAGACATTTCGTCCAAGGTAAGCTCATAAAATATTCTTTTTGCATTCTTGAAATCTTAACTGCCTTATGTTACTTTACTTAAATTGGATCCACACTGAAAGAGATGAAACTGATGGAAATATGAGGACTGTCCCAAAAGTACCCGACCTGACACACACTATGTGATCAAAAGTATCCGGACACCCCAAAAACATGTGTTTTTCATATTAGGTGCATTGTGCTACCATCTACTGGCAGGTACTCATTATCCGTGACCTCATTAGTCATTAAACATTGTGAGAAAGCAGAATGCACACTCGGTGGAACTTGTGGACTTTGAATGTGGTCAGGTGATTGGGTGTTGCTTGTGTCAGAAGTCTGTATGCGATATTTGCACACTCCTAAACATCCCTAAGTCCACTGTTTCTGATGTGATAGAGAAGTGGAAACGTTAAGGCACACATAGAGCACAAAAGCATACAGGCTGACCTCGTCTGTTAACCGTCAGAGACCGCGTACAGTTGAAGAGAGTCGTAAAGTGTAATAGGCAGACATCTATCCAGACCATCACACAGGAATTCCAAACTGCATCAGGATCCAGGAGAGAAAACTTGGACTCCACGGTGGAGCGACTGCTCATAAGCCACACATCACGCGGGTAAATGCCAAACGATGCCTCGCTTGGTGTAAGGAGCATCAGCATTGGATGATTGAACAGTGACAAAAAGTTGTGTGGAGTGATGAATCGCAGTAACCATTGTGGTCATCCTATGGCGGGGTGTGGGTATGGCAAATGCCCAGTGAACGCCATCTGCCAGCATGTGTAGTGCCAACAGTTAAATTCAAAAGTGGTGGTGTTATGATGTGGTCGCATTTTTCTTGGAGGGGGCTTGCACTCCTTGTTGTTTTGCATGACACTATCACAGCGCAGGCCTACATTGATGTTTTAAGCATCTTCTTGCTTCTCACTGTTGAAGAGCAATTCAGGGATGGTGATTGCATTTTTCAACATTATCGAGCACCTGTTCATAATGCACGGGCTGTGGCAGAGTGGTTACATGACAATAACATCCCTGTAATGGACTGGGCTACACAGAGTCCAGAATCCTACAGAACATTTTTGGGATGCTTTGGAACGCCGACTTTGTGCCAGGCATCACTGACCTACATTGCTACCTCTCCCCAGTTCAGCACTCCATGAGGAATGGGCTGCCATTCCCCAAGAAACCTTTCAGCACCTGATTGAAAGTGAAAGCTGTCATCAAGGCTAAGGGTGGGCCAACACCATATTGAATTCCAGCATTACCATGGAGGCTGCCACAAACTTGTAAGTCATTTTCAGCCAGGTGTCCATACTTTTGATCACATAGTGTATAAATAGCAGTCGTTGTTTCAAATAAATGATTTTAGTAGAAAGTACCAAACTTATGAAGCTTTAGTTTGATGATGCTACACTGTTTAGTATTTGTTTGGCAGCCATCAATAGTGAATGCCGTCAGTGAATTTATAAACACGGATAAAACTGGTCATCGTTATGTACAGGGACACAAGTTTATGGTGAATAAAAATTGTGAATGTTGGTATAAAAAGAAGGCTCAAAGTGAGATAAAAGTGGTGAAATAAAATATTACTGTTCTAATTTACATTTCAAATGTTAGGGGAGAGTGGGCAAATTCTGCGCACTTAAGGTCGAGCAGCCATACTGACTAACAGAAATGTTATTAAGTTCCAGACTTTGTTTCACCTGTAACTTCATTAAATAAGCTCTCGAAATAGTGTAATTCCAAAGGCAATCTTGCACTTTTGAAAGGGTGTTAGGTATTGAAAACTGAAAGTATACAATGTGCAGAATTAACCTACCTGGATGGGTAATTGTGCGTGCCGTATATGCTTGAAATGAACTTGAATATATGTGTCATAATTATCTTTAATGATAAACTAAATGCTACAGAATATTATATCAATTGTTAACTCCTATTACAGACTCAAATCAACTGTCCAGATGTTTCACTTAAACTGCTTTTTAGTTTGTTTTTGTTTTCTGAGGCAGAGATCACAGAAGTTATCTTCTGCTGAATCCCATGCGCTACATTCTTCGTGGGACCACCTGCCGTACTCTACACATCTGCACCACATCTCATTATCACGTCCAAACTCATCACACGTCATAGTTTACGTATTGGAGCGACATCATTTTCATTTTCATCATCACCACACAGTTGTTTTTCACTGAATTCATCGGCATCAGATTTGCTATCTGAGAAATCCAACTGTCGTTTACAGGACAGCAGCCGCTAGAATATTATGTCGATAATCTTCTTTCTGAGTCTCCTCCTCAACTACTTCAACTTGCAAATCCAAATTGTCAGAGGAAGGATAGAAGTTCGTTTCTGGTGCTACTAGTATTTAAATACACGAGGGACAATTCTGCGCGCCGCGCAAATTTGCCCACCATAATAAGCGCAGAATTACCCGATACGGCATACATTCTTCCATCTAGCGTGGATACTTCAAAACATGCTTATTTCAAGCAGTTTTGTAGCCATATCAAGAATAAACAATTCTAATTTAATAGTAATAGATAGATGAGAACAATTACACCATACCCATGCCATGTCTACCTTGCTCTTTAATGCAAATCTGTTACAAGAAATATATGCCCGAAGTGTTGCAGCTCACTGACTGCAGACGAATAGCTGTAATGGCGTCTTCCTCAACATACTAGTTAGTCAAACTGTTGAGCAGATGGCGACACCGGACAGAACTAGGAATTCAGAGCAGGACCAGAGAAACATAGCAGTGCAGAATTACCCTCCTGCGCAGAATTCGCCCACCTTCCCCTATATGTAGCATGTTCATTGAAATAACAAGTAAGCATGGTTTCTAAGTTCCCTGCTGTAATATTGGTTCTTCTCGTATCTGACAAACTGTTGTACACTGAAAGAGCTCCTTCACAATCACCATTAGAAATTGAAATATAGTTGCATAGGCTGTGGTTCTGTGTGTCCCATTCTACATTGGGTATGAAAGACCATTTAATTTTGCTCATAGGCCTCTCTATCAAGCTTGAGGTTCTTTTACATACCATAAATTTATGATACGGGCTCACCGGCTTTACTTCCCTTCTGATGGAAGCCATGTTAAGGATTTTTACACCTGTAAAAGTTCATTGCCCTCTGTCGTGCTTGAAGCCGTGTACCAGGGAATCAGAGGCTAGGCCACGGAGGGCAACAAATGCATAGTGCACTAAGCAGTAAAATAGCAACTCAAAGTAATGTATGGAAAATTGTAATATCTTTGTATAGCATTATGAAAAAAATAAAATACTTATAAGAAAATGTGTAATAAAATACCTTCAACAAATGTTTATTTCAGTTAACATGAAGTGGATAAAATAATAAGCATTTGTTGGAATAGCTTGTACAAGACTGAGTAGAGAAGGTTTTGTGAATGCAACACAGCATTCCCGGTAAAGCATAAAGGCAGTCTCACATCAGAGACAATTACCCTAACGGCGACTTACTATTGCAAGTATTTTGGGTCCCAGGATTAATTAACTTTCAGAGATACAAACTGGTTTGAGAATTCAATGTCATTCTGGCAGGTTGTCACAGTAGCTTAGTGGTTAGAGCACCCGCCTAGTAAGCAGAGGGTCTGTGGTTCAAATCCCAGCTGTGGCATTGAATTTTTAAGTTCCAGTTCTACCTCTTAAGAACAGTTGTTTAATTCTGATGATTGAAGCAAGTTAAGCTCTTGAAACTGGTCAAGACTAATTACACGTAAGTGATGTTCTGTGTTTCAATCCAACTGAGTGTTCATTATAATTTAGTAAAATGTATATTACTGCCACCGCCGCCACTGGCACGTTTTATGTATACCTGTAACACACCAATATGCTACTACCACTGGTGGTATCATAATTCCATAAATATAACACAAACTTAAGTTTCCCTCTCATCAGAAGGTCGGACTCAAACACTGGTTTCATTGTTAGCTATATCACGATAGTGAAACAAGGTTGTAAGTCGTGGGCATATCATGGGATAATATAAAGCTGTGGCAACTCATGGACATTGTGGTCGGACAAGTTGCAGTGTGTAAACACCAAGCTGGTGTGAATGCGCCCCACACAACCACTAAGGTGCCAATACTTTGAAATGATCCTATTCCATTGAAGAAGTACTATGGAATAAATTTAAATATTAATTTCACATGTAACTTATTACAGGATTCTTTCAACAGGAACCCCACTTTTATTAGGAGCCCCAATGCAATGCACCAGTTTAGTTATGCCCCCTGTTTGTGCCAATATTGGAGTTAAGGCAATGTGTCTGTGAATCCACAGTTTTCTTCTGATTGCTTTGAATTTTTTTCCACACACTCAGAACATAAAGTAAATAGTATACAGAAAATTTCAATGTAATATGTCAAACCATTTTTAAATTGTTAATATATTTATTAATAATAAATCACTTTTTGATACGCTCATTGACTCTTGGACCCTACAGCTTATTGTATCCCTCCTAAACTTCTAATTTGAGTTCAGCATACAAATATAAATAAATTGTCATACCAAAATTGCTTATATTTAATTAGTTTTAAGGGAAAAAATGTTTTGTACACTATTTATCAATATTTTCAATTTTTTCAGTATGAGTTATGAAAAATATTTAATTTCAGCTCAATTATTTAATATTTTTTAACTAGCACACGACAAATTTTAGCCTTAACCTCTGAAGGTCTCCTGAAAATACAAGCTAATAAGTTATAAACTAGGGTCCAAGGAGCATTTTGAATAGTGAAAAATGCTGAAAAAAAAAAAAAGAACTGAGAAAAATGAATTTTTAAGTTTAACAGCATGTCTTTGTTCTTTACCTAAATGCAATCAACTTAAAATTCCCTAACACTGTATGTGGAACTCTCTTGCTTTATTCTTGGCCTCAGTAGCATGTTTTGAGAATTTTAAGCTTGCTTGGTTGTTTCTTAATATGAAAACTTTCCTTTCACCTTTGCATTGTTTACAAAATGTAGAAATTTGTTGTTCTTAGCTAACCTCTACACAATGCACTTTTGCAAATTTATACACAAAATTCATAAATTATCTGCTTGTTACAACTCTACTATAGACCAACCTATTAACCACCTAAGCAATGTCTAATACGTAACTGGAACACTGAAATAACCTAGCAGGATTACAGAATTACAGAACACTGACTGTACTTCTCTGTTGGAAGCAAAACATGTGTCAAATTTGTGACATTTCAGCTCAATGTATGGAATTCATTTCAGCATAGCCAACTTACAACCTCTCTGAAGCAAAATTCCCTGCAAGAGACCAAAATCAGAGCCAGTGAAAATGAAAAATGCATTTCAAAGCTGTAGCAACGAGGTTTAGTGAGGAACGCTCACCTACACTTGCACATTTGAATGCCCTCTTGGAGCTTTAACAATGGCTAATATTGAGAAAACTAAAATGTGCCCTTAAAGTACAAAGTATAAGCATAAATTAAAATGCAAAAAGTAAAGATCAAAATTTTCAGCAGTTTTCACCGATACATTGCCTTAAAATTAATTTCATAAACAGTGAGTCCTGCATTTGAAGGAGATGATGATTGGAATTCTTGTTTTGCTCTTGTGAAATGATTCAATTTGATATTGCAGGTTCATGAGCTGAAACAAACAAGACAGCTGGCCTCAGAGATTACTAGCAAAGGTGCTGCACTCTATGACCTCCTTGGGAAGGAGGTGCAAATGAGGGTAAGTATCTCATATGTCTACTGCTAGAGCTATACATCAACGTGAAACAAATGCAGAACAAAATTGTTATTTTGGTGCATTCACCGTCACTCTTATGCTAATTTTCATATATGGTGAAAAAAATTGTATACACAAGTTGCATTAAAGGTTTTATGCAATCCTAGCATTATAATATTGTAACAAAATTACAAACATTCAGTTACTTTTTTACGTTCTCTACCATGGTAAGTAGAGGAAGTATTGTATTCCACCCAAAAATTCAATGTTGAGATTTCAGCCCCTGAATCAAAAAAAGCATTTTTAGAAAAAGGTCCATGTGTGTATGTCTGTCAGTCTGTGGACAGCATAACTCAAAAATAAAAAGTCGGTTAAAAACCAAAGTTGATATTAAAATATGCAATAAAATTCCAAATTATAAAAAATCTGGCATTTATCAATTTAACTGTTTGAATTGTGATAGGGTTTATATTGGTAAAACTAAACGTCATTTAGAAACCGGAATAAAGGAGCATTTTAGAAATATTAAATATAAACAAATTGATAAATCAGCTGTGGTGGATCATTTTTGGTAATTTAATCATGAAATAAATCCAGAAGTTAAATTATTAAACCAATTAAATGGACCTATAGATTTAATTTTTTGGGAAAATATATTCATTTTAAAAAAAATCTGATGTGTTGCACTCACATGACTTTCTCTACTTTTGTACTAACCATTCTTACAAACTCTTATTCCTATATCTTCTTCGTGTTAGTTAAAATAAATATTTGTGCAAATTATCTTATTGGTTATTTCCTTGTAGGTGCAAGGGGAATATTAGAATACAGTAGGCTTTGTACGATAGTCAAATCTTTTAAAGCTTTGAGATTCCGTTCTCTTTGCACACTTAACATATAAAAAAATGAACAACGATGTTCCATTTCACGAAAGCTTTAAGTTTTCTGAAACTCACACACATAACAAGTAATATCTCTGAAATGGTACAACCTACAAGAAAATTTATTGAGACATAAATTGTGTATTTTAGCAAGATCTACATTTTTTGTATAGTATGATTTGGTCTATCGCTAACGGTTTACCAGTTATGCAAAAGTCGTCCAGAGTAGATACAACTACAGGGGTTATAGCCAGAAAATTCAAGATATACATTTCATTTGTCATAAAAATATCTCAAATATATGGCATTTCAATCAAAATCGTTAGAGCCAATTTCAAGAAAATCAAAATTTTCGAAAAATGTTCCATGTAAAGGGTAGTTTATGGTGGGGCTATTTTCTTCAAAATCTTTGTGTCACATCCTTGAAAGACATTAAACTTAAATACCAACTTTGGTTTTTAACCAACTTTTCGTTTTTGAGTTATGCTGTCCACAGACACACACATGGACCTTTTTCCAAAAATGGTTTTTTGGGGTTCAGGGGTCCTCAAAACATATTTCTGGTGAAATCTCGACATCAAATTTTTGGGTGGAATACAATACTTTTCCTACTTACCAGTAGAGAAAGTAATAAGAACTGCATTATGAATTTTGAAATACCACCAATAGGCTGTATTTATAAATTTTTGTTTTGAGAGGTTGGTGACATATACCTTTTAAGTTGAGCATCGGTAACTATGGTAACTTGTTTGGATAGCTTTGAGAATAAGTTGGATACAACTTGAATAGTAATAAGATAAGTGGAGCTTTTAGTTTCCAATTTGTTCTTTATTTAGATTCTGTTGCTTCACTGTTGTTAGCTTCAATTTTTCCTTAATTAATATAACCTTGATATTTACACTATATAGGAAGTTTACAGATGTTAGGTGGATACAAGTTGACATATGAAATATTGACGTAAATTTTGTCATTAATTCATTTGAACATATAATTTGTGCCACAGCATTACATAGAGGTAGATGTTTGTTACAGGAGCTTCGCAACATGAGAGTGGGCAGGCAGCTGGAGATGTCAGAAGTAGAAGCATCTGTCAGACAAGCTCTGGAAGCTGTTAAGTTAGAAATTGCTAACACAAAACAGCTCATTGAAAATGTATCTGCAAGTGAAGCAACTCTTGACAGCAAGATAGAGAAGAAGCGAGTGGAGCTGGAGAGAAATCAGAAACGTCTACAAACACTCAAGAAAGTAAGGTAAGGCAACATTAACTTCTGGAAAATGTGTGACTATATTATTTGTTGATAATGTATTTGAAACTTGATGCTGTTTCCATCTTCAGTGAACCTGCTGCCAACTGTTTCACTTGTAAACCATAGGATCTTTATCTCATGGGTGTGTGTAAAAATGGACAACACAATTAAGTTGGTGTCGTTATCTTGATACAAATATTGTTCACTGTACACAACAAACAGCTCTGATGCTTAACTACCTAAAACTGGCGTCTCTGTTTGCGTGACTCGCTTATATAGCCAAACATTAGATCCCATCAATTCCTCTGGAAAATACACCTTTTCTCAAAACTTCTTGTAACAAGCAGGCAGTCTAAAGCTTCTCTAACCATTTAGTGGCCATGTTTCCTTTAAAGTGCACAGCCATTGTCACATTACTTTATTTCAGTGCACAGAGTTCTCTCTCTCTTTCTCTCTTCTTTAAGAATGAAACCAAAGCCAGATTTATTTGTCTCAGCAAGACAACACATAAAACAGAGTTGACAAACAAAATACTATACTCCATCCAGCCTTAGATCCAGACCTTGTATCTTCTGTGATAACCTTGATGGGGTTTTCCAATAATACATTCTTCTTTATTAAGGAAATATTGAAGCTATTAACAGTGAGGCGACAGAATCTAAAATAAGAACAAATTAGAAACTAAAAGCTTCACTTATCTTAGTAATATTGCAAGATTTTCCACAGCTGACATGTTCCAAGTTGTAATCCAACTTATTTTCAAAGCTATGCAAACAAGTTACCATAGTTACTGATGCTCATTTTAAAACTCTGTCACCAATCTCTGAAAACAAAAACTTCTAAATACAATCTATTGCTGGTATTTCAAAATTCATAACATGGTTCCTGTTTTTTTAAATAAATACCTTTTCCCAAACCATTAAATCTATAGGTCCATTTAATTATTTTAATAATTTAACCGCTGGATTAATTTCATGATTAAATGACCAAAAATGATCCGCCACAGCTGATTTATCAATTTGTTTATATTTAATAGTTCTAAAATGTGCTTTTATTCTGCTTTCTAAATGAAGTTTAGTTTAACAATACAAACCCTATCACAATCCAAACAGCTAAATTGATAAATGCCATATTTTTTTTATAATTTGGAATTTTATCCTTTTTAGAAAAATTTAGTAAATTTTGTATATTAATCTTTCTTTCATAGAAGTTTGAAAACAGTGTTGTTGTAATTAATTTAATTTAAAAGGTGAGTTAAATAATAACACTGAACAACACTTACAACATATTTCTCCGGGACGCGTTTCGAAGGTAACTTTCCTCCATTTCCATAATGGAGGAAAGTTACCTTCGAAATGCGTTCCGGAGAAATATGTTGTAAGTGTTGTTCAGTGTTATTATTTAACTCACCTTTTAAATTAAATTTGTATGTTAAATTTATTTTGAGGGACCAAATTTATTCCATATTCTTCAAAAAATTTTGTAAATTTTTTATTGGTCCATGGATGGTAAGTAAACATTTTAAAAATACAATTATCTTTTATTTTCTGATGATAGAAACCTGTCTAACAGCCTTTTGATACTTAAATTTTTCTATCCTTTTTTGTATAAAATCTGTATTTAACCATTAATTACCGCAGTGTTAATAATGTGTTTATATAAGGAAGAATTTGACACAAAATATAAAAGTTAAGTTTACCTCCTGGTCATCATCTGAGAAGGGATAAGAGTTTTTATTGTGTAACTTCGTAAAATGACTGTACCACTGTAAGTTGCACAGAGAGAGGTAGGGTGAGGAATGAAGACAAGTTTGAGAGATGGATAAAGACAGAGACATACAGTGAGTAAGAGGAGGAGGTGGGAGTGAGAGGGAATAATCTCCATGTTTAATATGAGGGGTGTCTCAAAAGTAAGTTATACTATTTTTTTTTAAATAACAAAACATTTAAATACTTTAAAAATGTATATTTTTAAAGCTACATTCAGTAACAATTTTTCTATGTAATCTCCTTGAATCCCAATACAGTTTTGGTACTGTGATAAATCTTTATTTTTAATCCAGTGTCTTCCGCCAAACTGGCTAGCCATCTTCCCACTTCTTGTTTTAACTCGTCATTTATGAAGCACCTTTCCCTGAGATGTTGCTGCAGCTGCGGAAAAAGATAGTAATCACTCTGTTCAAGGTCAGGTGAGTACGGTGGATGACCAAAAGCATCCCATTGAAACTTGAGTTTCACGAGCAGCATGCAGGCAAGCATTATTATGGAACTGAGAGACTGGTTTGCTCAACTTTCCCCTCCTTTTGTTTTAAATCGCCTTTCTGAGTTTTCTCAGCACCTCACAATAGCGAGCAGTTGTCATCGTGGTCCCATGAGGCAGGTAATCAATCAACAGTACTCCCTTCGAATCCCAGAATATTGTTGCCATGACCTAGCCAGCGATGCAACAACTTTTGCCTTTTTTGGTGTTGGCTCATCCTTTTGTTTCCACACCTTTAATGAACAATTGACGCCAAAGAGAAACCATTGGTCTCAACATAACATCGTTACTGTACACACTGCACAACTTGTGATGAACTTTAGCGACATGTTTATTTTTTGCCATCAAAAAACAGATTACAGCACAAACTTCACAATCGGCAGCAGGACTCAGTGGAGTCTTCATTGTTACTGCCGTTTTAATTCCAAACAATAAAGGTAGGAGGAATTTTACAGTGTTACCATTACACCTGGAGCAAAGTTTCCTGTTGCACTTTTCCCACGTACCGCCTGGATTTAAAAAAATAATGTAACTTTTGAAACACTCCTTGTATGACAACACAAGCAGAACTACAGATCACTAAATACATAAACACTCCATAAACAGTTCAGTGACATTAACAGCCAGTGACAGTAACAGCCAGTGAATTTTCTGTAATTGCAGACCAGCATTTCTAGAGGAATTTGAGAGACTGGAGGTTGAGTTGGGACAACTTTATGAGGACTATGTGGTTCGGTTTCGATGTTTGGCGTACTTGGAACAGCAACAGGAGGATTCAGAACAAGCTGAACAAGAAAGAATGGAAGAGCGACAGGTTGGTGTATTCTTTCTTATATCTTCTATAGCAGTAAAGGGGATGTTGAAACCTCCACCAGAGCCAAATAAAAATAACTGAAAAAATGTAATGTGTTGCACTCACATGGCTTTCTCTACTCTTGTACAAACTATTCTTACAGACATTCATTCTTCTGTCTAGCTCACTTTAATCCAGATAAACATTTGTAAATGTTTCCATACATAAGACCAATCAAAGACAATTAATTAATTGTTCTGAAATACGAGGGCTGTAAATAAAGTAGTGGCAACATTGATAGAACACAATATGTATTGAACTCACAAGTACAATTTCATTCCTCCTTTGAGACAGAATATGTGGTCAGACCCCGAAAAGAAAGTATTTATGTAAATATTTATTGTAAATATAGTTTATTTTCCATGTTGGTAGGGATTTTTTAAGTGCAGAGAGTGTTATACCATTGTTTCATTGTTAAGAATTTTATTTGTTTAATAACGTCATTAATGTGAGACAGAATATATGGTTAGACCCCGAAAAGAAGGCATTTATGTAAATATTTGTTATAAATATGGTTTATTTTTCATGTTAATAAGGATTTGTTGAGTACTGAAAATGTATTGCCATTTTCTTAATTGTTAAAAAAGAAGTAATTGTTTAAAAATGTCATAAATGTTAAGTAACATGTTCAAATTTAATATGTATAAATATAAGAACCATGTATATTTAATGTTAAAAGTGTAGGGAAGATAGATAAAGATCGCTTCCCTAACATTACAGGAACTATTTAGTGTGTAGGAGGGTTTCAAAGTGCATACGCGTATGAATACAAATACATTATGTAAAGAGGTGCCAACTTTTTTCTTAATAGCATCTTGGATTCTGGAAAGCAAAGACACGTTTTGTGACATGCTTAGATACGGACGCTAAAACCGGTCTAAAATAACTGATAACGTGAAAAGACTATCAAGGAAAAATAATCAGGTGCAACGAAAGTTAATTTAAATGTAATGAGTGTAATATTTGACGAAAAAAGTGCAAATAAAAGTGATATAGTAAAGTTACATCCTGTGTTCGTTCATTTCACCCGTACCACAACCTGGGATAGAAAAAAGAATCTCATAGCGCAACTCAAAGTATTATTATTAAAAAATCAGCACCAAATGTTTAGTAATATGTTCAAATTTAATATGCATAATTATAAGAATTATTTTATATTTAACATTAAGAGTGTTGGGAGGATGGATTGAGATTACTTCCTCAACATTTTGGGAACTATTTAACATGTAAGATGACGTCATAGGGATGCCGTAAAAAAGTATACGTGTATCGTGTAATATTATCAGAAGAAGTGGATCATGATAAAATAAAACACGTGTTAACTTCTAAATAGGTAACAAAACAAAAGAATAAACAATTTGCCATTGATCACCCAGAGAAGAGATAACACCAAATATATATAGGATGGAAGGGAAGTCATTACATTAATTTAAGCCAGTGGTAGATCTCGGTATTTGGAACACATTTTGTATCTTATGTTTTTGTCTCCAACCATTTCCTACGGAGATATTTTAGTTTGATCAAAAACAAGCTGGCAACACTGCAGATTGTGTGGGTGGTCACTTTCCCTAGCTCAATACATAAACAAACACAGTAACAGTGCATATTCAAAACAAACTCATACCCTGAAAATAAAAAATGTAGACTCCTGGTCATACAAGAAAATGGGATATCAAAGCCATCACATAGTGCTTAGAATATTTCACTATCATTTAAGCCTGCTGTATTCTCCTATGCCCATTGTACCCACAAGGAAATATAATAAAACTATTTCTAGAAATGTTTGTCTATTAACATGAAGCAGATGGAAGAATAGTTTGTGGAAGCAAGAGCAGAGGAAATGGTAAGAATCACTTTATATGCATTCTATAACAATGGTAATGAGTCATCAACAACTTCCTGGGGACTGGACAAGTGCCTATCGCTGGAGATAACATTAGTAGTCCTAGATTTTCCCCACTCCACATCTTTATCAGATGTAATCATTGATTACCTATCAGTAGACGAGTTGTTATTGTGATGCAAGTATTGGTATGTGTATAAGCTGATAGTAACCAGTGCTGCCACTGGAGTTCCCATCTCTATGGGAATCTTGGTTGCACGAAAACTGCGAAGCGACTTCTTGATAACCATTTATATAATGAATGTATATGAATTACTAAAGGCTATAGGTCATGTGAGGATTGACATAAGATTTTTACTTAATATATTGATGTTACAGACACAAATGAAGAAACTGTTGGAAAAGATGCGACAAGAAGACCGTTTACTGGATGGCTCTGGTGATCCTTTTGATGTTGGTGATATGAAGGAAGGTATGGATGAAGTGGGCAAACTGGAAGGTGCAGGCAAGTCAAGTCGTGTGCGCATCAAAACAGCGTCAAATGGTAAGTGCTATTTGTAACAATACATAAGGATTTATCGTTGACTTAGAAGAAAACTTCCTTTATACATAAATTAAGAACAAATTAGAAACTAAAAGCTCCACTTATCTTATTAATATTGCTAGATGATATAATGCTAACTAGCTGCATCCAACTTATTATCAAAGCTATCCAAACAAGTTACCACAGTTACTGATGCTCAACTTAAAAATCTATTTGTCACAGAATATAAACTAATTATTAACACTGCAGTAATGAATGGTTTTAATACAGATTTTATACATAAAAAGGTAGAAAAATTTAAATATCAAAAGGCTGTAAAAGAGGTTTCTACCCTCAAGAAAATAAAAGATAATTGTATTTTTAAAACGTTTACTTACCATCCATGGGCTAGTAAAAAATTTAAAAATTTTTTTAAAGGATATGGAATAACTTTAGTTCCTCAAAATAAATATAATATACAAAATTTACAAACTTTTTCTAAAAAGGACAAAATTCCAAATTATAAAAAATCTGGCATTTATCAATTTAGCTGTTTGGATTGTGATCAGATTTATATTGGTAAAACTAAACATCATTTAGAAACCAGAATAAAACAGCATTTTAGAAATATTAAATATAAACAAATTGATAAATCAGCTGTGGCAGATTGGTCAGTTAATTAAGGAAAATGAAGCTATTAACAGTGAAGCAACAAGATTCCAAAGTAAAAACAAATTAGAAACTAAAAACTTCACTTATCTTAGCAATGGCAACATTAGAATCATTTGCAATATTACAGCTCACAGCTGTTCTATCGATTTGTAACCTTGACATGTATTTCACTGTCTTTCTCTGTCTCGCAAACTGCTTCCAACGATCATGCTCACTAAAACTGCTGCACACAACAACAATTCTGATGCAACAAACTAACGTCCTGAACTGTCTCAGTGATTGTACACACAGATACACGCGCTGCTAGCAGCTGTCTCATTCAACGCTCATGACGCCATCACAATAACTGACTCCTCTCTCTTTCTTAACTTGCTTACATAGGCGAGAATGACATAGCATGGATTTTTCTCAACACTTCTTTCAAACACAACGTTTCATGAACAGTCTGCAAACACTTTGTTGTGATAGCGCCATTGTCTTTGCTTGCTCACTGTGCAATGTAGTTAGCATGTCTGGCTTCCTGGTGTCACAACTGCTCCCTCCTCAGTGCTGGTTATTCTGACCAGGAGCATCATAGTTGGCCAGATGATCCTGATGTTCCACCCTTGGGGCAGTGCCCCCCCGAAGGAATGTTGCCTTGACATGGCGGAGGGGCTCAGTACCCGATCCAGACGGCCTACTGTGTCATTTTTGACTACAGGTAGGCAAGAGGTGAGGGGAAGCAAAGAGCATTCTAAAATGGGTAGATGAGGCTCAGTAGCCTTGATCGACGACTCATCCAGGAGAAGAGGACTCCGAAATCAAACTCCCCCAGGGGGTCCTACTACGGTAGGTATGGGTTTGGCGTACCTGGGGCCCTGAGCCATACTCTCGATTGAGTTCCTCCAAGAGGTGAGAGGGCACAATCAACTTTGGTCCACTTTTGTGTTTGACCTCCCACCTGATACCTCCCTGTACACAGTCTGATGGATAACCTATGCGCGGGTTGTAGGAGGATGGGTAGATGCAGGGGGTGATTGGGTAATTGTGTAAGTCCGAGTCCCTGGTTATCATGTAGTATCTGTGTTCGTATCCGCTGATAAAGGTCAGTCCCGGGGAGGGGCCATTGCATGAGCGGATGCACTCCTGAAGGCGATTGGGTCTCTCTGTCTGTACATTGGGAGGTGAGACCCTAGGGTGAGCAAGGTCCAGACCAGGACTCTAGCCTAAGCCGGGGTGGCGTCCAGGATGTGAGCATGCCATTGAAGACATTTGCAATGTTGGAGTATATCATGCGATGTGACATCCCAAACAACACTTCAAAACGCAGAAAGAAATAGGAAAGGAAGTAGCAGAGTGAAGTGGACCTTGCTACTTAATAATTACCAGAACTGAGGAAGGACGTAAATTTACATCTGTGAACCCATTTATTATACAAAAGGGTCTTGATAAAATAGCTGGCCCAGTACAAGATCTCACAACGGCACGCTCCTGGTTGAAGCTATTTATTATAATAAAGAGAGTAAGATATCTCCCCAGGCACCAAAGGGGAAGAAAAGCTCAAAGACATCTCCCAGGAGATCCTCTTCGGAGGAATCCTCTGGGGTGGCTACAGACCAGTGAATGTCATCTTTGCCAGTCTCCGTGTCCAATCGGTTCGAAGCTCTCAAACCAAAATTCAGTATGGGAACATGGACGTCCTCGTCAGAGGACATGGAGCTAGAGGAATCTGCCCACACTGGGAGACCCCAGTGGAAAAGAGGCGCGAAAAAGCCTCGGATAAAACTGTCAGCCCAAGACAGAAAAAAAGGGCAAAATTAATTTGACAACCGCCTACTCCAAAGTAATGCAGCGTTACCTTGGATTACCTGTCCCACACAGATATCAATATGGCTATTCTACAATGGAACATACGTGGTATTAGAACTCAACGGCCAGAACTTGAGCTTTTGCCCAAAGAAAACGAACCTCTAGTCGCATGTTTGCAAGAGACTAAGCTGCGTCCTCAAGACGCTTTCCATCTTAGACGATATACCCCAGTACGGTGTGATGTCACACCAGAAGATGGTGTTCCGACACATGGTGGCACTATGATGCTTGTCAGAGATGACATATATATACAAACTGTACCATTGCACTCTGATATACAATCAGTTGCTGTAAGGATTCTGCTGCAAAACATCCAGATGACAATTTGTACCGTATATTTGCCTCCATCCCGTGACTTCTCGCACATTGAGTTAGAAGATCTAGTTTCCCAGTTACCAACACCGTTTCTGTTGGTGGGAGACTTCAATGCGCACCACCCACTTTGGGGCTCGAGTCGCAGTTGTGCGAGAGGCAATCTCCTCGCTGATTTCCTGGACAGTTGCTACCTGGCTCTCCTCAACGCTGGAGAGCCTACATTCATTTCTGACTCTTACAATAGTTTCTTGCACCTTGATCTTGCAGTTTGTGCCCCTCAGTTGGCAGTCTCCTTAAAATGGAATGTCGTCTCTGATTTACACTCTAGTGACCACTTCCCATGTCTTACTAGTCTCTTGACGCAAGATACGTGTTCCACACGTATGCCCAGATGGCGTTTGGACCATGCCAACTGGAACCTTTACACCAAGTTGGCTGTCTTTACGTACAACGAGCACGACTCAGTGAATGATTTGGTACAGCATCTCTGCTGCTGAAAAATCAGTTCCGCAGTCGACTACACACCCCCATCGATTTCCCGTCCCCTGGTGGACGGAATAATGTTGGAATGCCATTCATGCTTGAAGGGCGTGCTGTTGGGGTTTTCCAACGTCACCCTACTTTGGATAACCTAATCCAACACAAGAAAATGTGCGCCAGGTCCAGACAAGTCATTAAGGATAGCAAAAACTCATCATGGAGCAAATTTGTAGATTGATTTAACCGACACACACCTTCCTCGGTTGTGTGGGACAGGTTAAGGCGTGTTGCAGCTAAAACGACCCATATACCAATTGCAGGACTAAAGATAGCTCCAGAAGCTGTTGTTGATTCATTTGAAGTGGCCAATACATTTGGCAGTGCTTTCGCTCAAGTGTCTAGCTTGGAAAACTACTCCCCTGAGTTCCTTCTAACTAAAACTCAGGTGGAATCTCAAGGATTCGTGTTTCTGTATAGGAACTTAGAAGGTTACAATCGCCCTTTCACCATGGCGGAGCTAGAACATTCTCTGAAATCTTCGTGATTATCAGCACCAGGACCGGACGGTATTCATGTACAAATGTTTCAACAGCTCCCTCCTGAAGGTAAGGCATTCCTGCTCAAGGTCTATAATCGTGTTTGGGTTGACAGTATACTCCCAGGAAATTGGCAGGAGGCCACCGTTATTCCCATCTTGAAGGCTGGAAAGGATCGTCATCTTCCCTCCAGCTATCGTCCTATTTCCCTCACCAGTTACGTTTTCAAGGTGATGGAACGCATGATCAATGGACGATTGGTATGGTGGTTAGAAAGTCATAACCTACTGACTAACATCCAGTGTGGTTTTCGACGACACCGTTTAACTGTTGACCATCTGGTGTCAATATCGACACAGATAATGGACGCCTTTATGAAGAACTGTCAAACCATTGGCATATTTTTCGATCTTGAGAAGGCTTATGATACGTGCTGGCAAGCAGGGATTCTACGTTCCCTGTATGCCTGGAACATACGTGGACGCCTACCACTGTTCATTCAGGAGTTTATGAAGGACCGCTTTTTCCGAGTAAAGGTCGGCTTGGTTTTTTCTAATTCTTTTGTTCAGAAGGAGGGAGTACCTCAGGGTTCAGTGCTAAGTGTCATGCTCTTTGCTATAGCAATTAACTCCATCTGGAAATGTGTTCCACCTGGAGTTTCGTCATGCCTATTCGTAGACGACTTCACTGTCTATTGCACTTCTCAGACACAGCATTCTTACAACGGCGCCTGCAGCAATGTTTGGACAACCTTAGAGAATGGAGCGTCAAAAACGGCTTCCATTTCTTAACTGAGAATTGGCTTGATTAAGAATAGGGCACTGCAATTTTTTGCATGGTTACCTATTTAAAAGGGACCCTGCCCCTCTATGTCCGCTGTGTGACAACCTTTTGACAGTACGTCACGTGCTACTAGAGTGTTGCTTTCTAGCGCACCTTCGGGATTCTCTGCAGCTGCCTGTAATTTTAGATTTAAAATTTCATTTATCTCTTTATGCTTTTACACATATTTATCATCTTATTTCAAATCTGACTATTGCCACTGTTTTTTACTTTTTATGTATATTTTTCTTGTTGCCAGTATGTTTATTTTTGAGTGAAATTTATATCTGGCTATTGCCATGAATCTTTTAAGGGCGCTCATGATCACGAAGTTGAGTGCCCTTAAACCCACAAAATCAAAACCCAAACTTGGGGCAGTCCTTGGATGTGATAGACTACACCATCCAACTTCTTCTCCAGTGGAATGATCCTTTGCATCGTTGGGTAGCCCTCTTGGTCCAGGTAAGGTGATTTATGGCATTCTACTCAAAACTTGTACTGCAGGCTTGCCAATCTAATTGCCCTTCACCCAGACATGTTGACAAGCATAACATGAAAGCAGCCCATGGGGTTCCGTGACTGCCAACTTTCCTGGTGCACCTTTGCAGCCACCTTGATGGCAGTGAGTCCAGCCACAACCTCTACCAGGGTTATCCTGGCATTATCTTGTCTTATGCAACTTGGAGGAACCTCCTGTCGATGTTGACTGTTGCCTCATTGCTCCTAAGAATACCCAGTCCCAGTATCACTTACTCAGCCACCCTCGGGAGGAAGGTATCACCCGTTGTCAACATTATCTTGTAGGGTCAACTATACGCTGAGAGAATTAACCTGACACTTGACAGCCACGTTGATCATGTAGCTCATAGGGGTCGAATAAGGGGGCTCAGCTCATTAAATCTAATTGCGTTACAAATACACCATGTGACTATCGTGTGACCAGAGGTGTGTACCTGTTGCAACTGTTGCAACATGTGCTTGTATTCCCAGCTTCTGCCTTAGGCTTGTTTTGCCGCTCGCAACAATATATTGTTTGATTGTTTAATAAGTGCAGAGTGAAAGAAGATGACTTATGGACGAATTACATACAATGGTGTATCTGAAGGGATAGTAGTTGTTCTCTTCCAACCCTGATGCTATTAGGGTACCCGAGGGCTATGGAGACTTTATTTTTCCAATCTTTCCATTTCTCTATAAACTGTTAACCCCTATCATACTGACCTGTCATGGCATGTAATACGTCCTCTGATTGGCAATCAGAGGATATGGTCAGTGAATTTATTTTGATAACTCTCCCGGTCAGGTCGGTGAGACCCGTAAACCGACAGGTGTGGTCCTCCAGACATTCTGGGAGTGAGTGATGTAACTGCCAAACATAAAAATATGGTGCTCTCTAAAAAGTAGTTACTGTTATTGCTATTGTTCTCTTCTATATTGGAGAGAAAGAGGATTAATGACTTCATTGTCAGAAATCCAGCAATAGCTAGCAACAACAAATTAATAAGATAAGTGAAGCTTTTAGTTTCTAATTTGTTCTTAATTTAGATTCTGTTGCTTCACTATTATTAGCTTCAATTTTTCCTTAATTCCTTTATATTATTAAGAGCTACTGTGACAACCTAACAGAATGGAATTGAATTCTCAAACCAGTAGCTTAATGGTTAGAGCACCCGCCTAGTAAGCGGAGGGTCAGTGGTTCAAATCCCAGCTGTGTCATTGAATTTTTAAGTTCCAGTTCTACCTCTCAAACATTGCCCACACACGGTTTGTGTGTTTAAAAACACCAACAGTAACTTTGTTGACATAAATAAATAATAAGAATAATATCTATTTGTGGTCTCGGGGGTCTTCGTCTAGGGGATATGTGAATAGCAACCACAAGGTACCCAAGCTGAGCAGAACATTACTTCCACTTACTGGTGTCTAGGGGATATGTGGATAGTGACCACAAGGTACCGAAGCTGAGCAGAACATTACTTCCACATACTGGTGTTTTCCTCCTCACTGTAACTTTTCTGTCTGACCTTACCTTGGGCATCTCTTGTTCTCTTCCGACCCCGATGCTATTAGGGTTCCCGAGGGCTAGGGAGTCCTTATTTTTCCAACCTCTCCATTTCTCTAATTTCTCTATAAAATCTTAACCCCTAACATGCTGACCTGTCATGGCATGTAATACGTCCTCTGATTGGTGATCAGAGGATATGGTCGGTGAATTTATTTTGATAAATCTCCCGGTCAGGTTGGTGAGACCCGTAAACCAACGACAGGTGTGGTTCTCCAGACATTCTGAGGGTTGTGAGAGAGCAATGTGACCTCCAAAACATAAAAATATGGTGCTCTCTAAAAAGCGGTTACTATTACTGCTATTGCTCTCTTCAATATCAAATTATGAAATATGACCCAAGGGGTAAAATGTTCTAGAGTTAAAGTAGTCCCCCATTCGGATCTCCGGGCGGGGACGACTACTCGAGAACTAAAACATTATATTAATAGAAGATCTAACATCAGACTTCTACAATGGAACGCAGGTGGTCTCACACAAACAAAAAGAGTAGAACTCAATAAAATTGTATTTGCCTATAACATAGATATATTTTTCATACAAGAAGCAAATCTAACAAATGATCAACTTAAATACTTCAATTTTACTGGTTTTTTGCTACACCTACTACCCAAAAATAGACATATAAGTAGTGGAATATTAGTTCGAGTCAAAAAGGATATTAAATCCTCCTTTGAAATTGTTAAAGAAATGGATAACACAGAAAAAAGTGAATTAATAAAGCTAAATTTTTGGGATAACAAAACACATTTACATGTCTACAGTATTTACAATCCTCCCAGGAATGAACCAGATCTCTCACTTATTGATCAATTAAATAAAACAATCGTAATTGGGGATTTCGATGCCCATTCCAAAAGATGGGGTTATGAAAAAGTGGATTCTACAGGGAAGATAGTGGAAGAAGTTTTGAATACAACTTTTGAACTGATTTATAGTGAAGAAGATCCCACAACCTTCATACATTACTCTGGAGCAGGCAGTAACCCAGACCTCTTGTTAGCTACAACAGATATTGTTTCAAAAATTAAAAAAACAAGTTATAGAAGACCCAAGTTCTGGTCACAGAGCAGTAATTGCTGATAATAATAATGATGAGCCTTCTTTCAGCGAAGTTTATTATCCCATGATAGTACCAGTCTCTGGTTTTTGATGCCAAGAATTCGGTGAGACCCACTTGCACTGCTTCAGTGTTGTCAAAATTTCTTCCACATAGAAAATGGGCCATGGATCAAAAAAGATGATAATCTGATGGTGCGAGATCAGGGCTGTATGCTGGGTGTGGCAGCAGTTTGATTCCTCCCAATTCCTGAATTTTTTCCATAGTTGTTCGTGCAGTATGGGGTCTTGCATTGTCCTGCTGCAATAGAACTCTATTTCGGTTAACTAATGCTGGGTTTCTCTGACTCAGAATTTCATTAACTCATTGTAGTTGTTGAGAATAAAGATCCACATCAGTTGCCCGCCCGTTTGGAACAAACTCCCAGTAAATCACACCATACACACAACATTACTTTGGGACCGAACCAACGATGACTTTGGCAGGTTGGCGGGAATCAAGCCACTATTTCTTGGCATCAGGGTTTCGGTTATATAGCCATTTTTCATCTCAAGTGACAATTCTCCTGACAAATCTGCACCCATGGGATTGCAGATAAACTGACGACAGATATCCACTATATGTTGTGTTGAGCCTGTTGAGGTGTCAGTTCATGAGGTACAGATCTACAGCTTCTGTACGATTTTCCAAGCGTATTAATGTGCCGATGTATGGTATCTTTTGATGCATCAAGTTCCTCCAAAAGCCTACAGGTACTTTTTTGCAGATTTTCTCGCAAAACTTGGCATATATCCTCAATATTCCATACTTTAGGTCTTCCAGAACGTGGTAAATCTTTAGTGTTTTCGTCTCCATTGTTGAAACCATTGCTGAGACACACGAGGTAGAACTGGAACTTAAAAATTCAATGCCACAGCTGGGATTTGAACCAAGGTCAAACCTCTCAAACATTGTCCACACATGGCTTGTGTGTTTAAAAACACCAACAGTAAGTTTGTTGGCATAAATAAATATAATTACCATCTGAAGGTTATTTAATCCTGGGATATAAAGTACTTACAATAGTAAGTCACTATTGGGGTAATTGTCTCTGATGTGAGACTGCCTTTGTGGTTTACCAGGAGAAATACGAACTGGTTTGAGAATTCAATGTCATTCTGGCAGATTGTCACAGTAGCTTAATGGTTAGAGCACCCACCTGGTAAGTGGAGGGTCTATGGTTCAAATCCCAGCTGTGGCATTGAATTTTTAAGTTCCAATTCTACCTCTCAGACATTGCCCACACACGGCTTGTGTGTTTAAAAACACCAACAGTAAGTTTGTTGGCATAAATAAGTAATAATTCCGTAAAGAGTATTGTGGAGGCAAATCAAAGTTCATTACGCAGAGCTTCTTTTTTATTATATGAATTTTTTTCCAGGTATCCAACTCTGCAGCGTGTTTTGTAGCTGTTAAAAGTTTTATGTTTGGCGTAATGTTGTGGTTGGATGTCCAAAAATGGTGTGCAACTGCAGATTTATCTATCTGTTTGTATTTGTTGCATCTCATGTGTTCTTTTAGCCTGGTTTCTAAATTCCTCTTGGGTTTCCCTATGTAAATCTGGTCACAATCTGGGCAATTGATCTGATAGATTCCTGCTTTTTTGTTCTGTGGTATCTGGTCCTTTGACCTGTTACACAGTAATTTCTCTATGCTGAAATTATTTTGTGGGGCCAAAATAAAATCGGTTTTGGTATCTACAGAAAACCTATCCACTCAGAAAACCACATAAGAAATAACAGTTTCAACCCAGTTCCAAACAAAGTTGCAGTCATAAACAGTTTATCTTACAGATTGATTTTTACTCCATCATCAGAAGAAGAATACAAAAAAGAATACTGTCACCGCGCCCGCCGCATCTAATTGCCGACAACAGCAGTGTCACCCATCGCATTATTATCGGCACTACCGCAAAGGAGCCGAAGGAAAGAGACAGAGAATGGCCGCATTGTTGGGGCGCTTGCCGAAAGAGAGAAAAGGATAGAGACTTCGAGAATCTTCTGCTTTGTATTTCACCGCAATAACTGAACTTTCCAGAATAGTGCCTGGGAGATATAAATAGCGGTAAAGTGCGACAGACGAAGTCAGACGTATGTGAAGCGTTGAGTAGTCGTGCCGACGGAGAGGACAGACGTATGTGAAGCGTTGAGTAGTCGTGCCGACGGAAAGAAGAAACGTATGTGAAGCGTTGAGGAGTCGTGCCGACGGAGAAGGGTCAGTTGTTGTGTTACTAATTTGGAGCCGTGCTGTGAGTGAATCGGAAAAGACTTTCTTGCTGTTGCAACGAGTGTAAAAAGTTACTGTTTACGGAAATAAAAGTGTTTCTTTATCCCGACTACATCTGTCTTCTTTACTTCACACACGCCAACAAAAGTCACACTGGTGTCAGAAGTGGGATTCGTCGAATTGCTTCTAGTTTCATTACATCGTCGTTAGAAGTTGCAACGTTAGAACCAAGATGGAGGGAGATTGGGAAACCAGGATGATGGCAATGATGAAAGAATTATTCGCCGAAATGAAGACAGAAATGTCCAAGATGAAGACGGCAAACGACAACCTCGTCGCCGAAATGAAGACGAGAAACGACAACCTCGCTGCTAAAATGAAGACGAGAAACGATAACCTCGCTGCCGAGCTGAAAGAGATGAAGACGGAGCTATCGGCGAAAATTGACGGCGAACTGATTGACGTGACGGAAGACGTGGAAGAACTCGGCGAAAAGGTGGAAGACCTCTGCCAGCACGTGGACGTCGTGGAGGACGACGGGGAACGTCTTGGCGCCCTGGTAGTAAGAGTTGACGAGAGCGTCAAAGTACTGGATGCCAGGGGCAGACGGAATAGCGCGGAGCCGGGGAGGGAGCACCTAGTGGCCGAGGCGACAGTTGCGCCCGTTTCAGATGATATGAGGGAAGACCTGGAACAACTCGGCGAACTGACTGGCGTGAGGGAAGACGTGGAACAACTCGGCGAACTGATTGGCGTGACGGAAGACGTGGAAGAACTCGGCGAAAAGGTGGAAAACCTCTGCCAGCATGTGGACGTCATGGAGGACGACGGGGAACGTCTTCGCGCCCTGGTAGTAAGAGTTGACGAGAGCGTCAAAGTACTGGATGCCAGGGGCAGACGGAATAGCGCGGACCCGGGGAGGGAGCACCTAGTAGCCGAGGCGACAGTTGCGCCCGTTTCAGATAACGAAAGTGTACGTCTCGGGGAAGACAAAGGGGCAGTTCAGGGACGTCGTTGAGGATCCCCTGGAGGAGTGTGTCGGGTACGTAACCAACCAGGATATGACGTGGAGGACGATCAGCAGGGAAGCGCACAAGCAAACGACCAACACGCGAGAACCGACTTGGCGTGTGACATGGGGGGACCGTCGGACCCATCCAATCACCTGACGCATAGTGCCATGAACGGAAGAATGGCGGACATCATCGTGGACGGCAGGATACAGGAGAGGCCGTGCCGAGCACGAGTGAACACGAGTGCAGCGGTGGACGCGACTCGGGCGGATGTGGCGACGTTTGTTGCCGGACCCATCGGAAGCAAGGTGGCTGCGAAGGTGCGCCAGAGAGGTCGGCGGACATGGTACCCAGTGAGCCGTTTCCAAGTGCGCAGGATGGCCCGTCAACACACCAGGAAGAAGGGCAACTGGACGAGGGACCGTCAAGACCGGCGGTACTGTTGCAGAATTTCGAAGCAGGATGGCATACATCGTCCTACCCGGACCAAGGACACTATCCAACAGCGATACCTAGGATCGTGCCTCCTGGAGAAGAGGTTCGATGGGTTAGTCCACCGGGGCGCAAGGGAGATGCCGCAGTGATGGTGTTGGTCGGGACGACCAGTTCTGAGGAGGGAGCAGTGTCACCGCGCCCGCCGCATCTAATTGCCGACAACAGCAGTGTCACCCATTGCATTATTGTCGGCACTACCGCAAAGGAGCCGAAGGAAAGAGACAGAGAATGGCCGCATTGTTGGGTCACTTGCCGAAAGAGAGAAAAGGATAGAGACTTCGAGAATATTCTGCTTTGTATTTCACCGCAATAACTGAACTTTCGAGAATAGTGCCTGGGAGATATAAATAGCGGTAAAGTGCGACAGACGAAGTCAGACGTATGTGAAGCGTTGAGTAGTCGTGCCGACGGAGAGGACAGGCGTATGTGAAGCGTTGAGTAGTCGTGCCGACGGAAGGGACAGACGTATGTGAACCGTTGAGTAGTCGTGCCGACGGAAAGAAGAGACGTATGTGAACCGTTGAGTAGTCGTGCCGACGGAAAGAAGAGACGTATGTGAAGCGTTGAGTAGTCGTGCCGACGGAGAGGACAGGCGTATGTGAAGCGTTGAGTAGTGCCGACGGAAGGGACAGACGTATGTGAAGCGTTGAGGAGTCGTGCCGACGGAGAAGGGACAATTGTTGTGTTTCTAATTTGGAGCCGTGCTGTGAGTGAATCGGAAAAGACTTTCTTGCTGTTGCAACGAGTGTAAAAAGTTACTGTTTATGGAAATAAAAGTATATCTTTATCCCGACTACATCTGTCTTCTTTACTTTACACCCACCAAAAAGTCACAATACAAACACATAGTCAGCACAGCAATTAACAATGGATTCAATAAACAAATCATTGACAAGAAAATAGCACAATTCAAAAAACAGAAACACTTGAAAGAGATCACTAAAATCTCTCAACAAAAAGCAGTATGATTTTCAAAAGTTCAGTTACCATCCAAGTAAGCACTACAAATTCCACAACATATTAAAAAAATACATTATCTTGGCTGGCCCCACAAAATAATTTCAGCATAGGGAAATTACTGTGCAACAAGTCAAAGGACCAGATACCGCAGAACAAAAAAGCAGGAATTTATCAAATCAGTTGCCCAGATTGTGACCAGATTTACATAGGGAAAACCAAGAGGAATTTAGAAACCAGGCTAAAAGAACACATGAGACACATCAAATACAAACAGATGGATAAATGTGCAGTTGCATGCCATTTTTGGACATCCAAGCTCAACATTACCCCAAACATAAAATGTTTAAAAGTTACAAAACACGCTGCAGAGTTGGATGCCTAGGAAAAAATTCATGTAATAAAAAACAAGCTCCACGTAATGAACTTTGATTTGCCTCCACAAAACCCTTTATGGAAGTTTATCTGCTCACCGCTAGATGTCATCTGAACCAACCATACATCAAACAATATCAACAAGAACCAGTTGTTTAATTCTGATGATGGGAACAAGTTAAGCTCTTGAAATCGGTCAAGACTAATTACATGTAAGTGATGTTAAGTGCTTCAATCCAACTCAGTTTTCATTGTAATTTAGATTCAAATCACTGTTACTAGCTTATAAAATGATAAACAGTAGGAATGTTTTCCCATATTCATTTTTTTTTTCAAATTTTGTGAAATGAGTTCTGTTTCATTTTTTCACACTATATGGTTCATATTTTATATATACATATATGTCACTAGATTTATTTTTTGGTAGTTGTATAGGTATTTTTTATTAAGTGTATTTATTATACATTTTAATGTATTGCAGTTTTGAGTGGAAGATGTTGTGTACTATGGAAATTACAATAACTAAGAAACAGTAGTTACTTCAGTTTGATTTCTTATTGATACTATAGCACTCTGATACATTGAGCATACACATTACAGAATCATTACATGCTTTTACTTTGCGAAGGACAATATAGCATATGTTTACAATTAAACTGTACCTACCTCGAAAAACACCTCTTTGCATTGACTGATGAGCAAGGAACTCAAATAGATTTTAATACAGCATTTGCAAAATCTAAAGGCATTAATTTCAGTCCCTTTAATTACTACATAATATCAATCTAAATTAAGAGCAAATTAGAAACTGAAAGCTCTACTTATCTTATGAATATTGCAAGGTAGTATAATGCTCACTAGTTAGCTTTGAGAATATGTAAGTGGGATGCAATTTGAAGCTAGTCAGCATTATAGCACCTTGCAATATTAATAAGATAAGTGACGCTTTTAGTTTCTAATTTGTTCTTAATTTAGATTCCATTGCTTCACTGTTATTAGCTTCAATTTTTCCTTAATTTATGCATAATATCAATTTGCTGGTTAGAATTCTCATTGATATACTGTACAATTAAATCTTGCAAAGCTAAATATCCTGCAATAATAATGCATTCTTTAAGGAGTTTGAAGTGAGGAAGTTGTTGCACTTTTATACTGATGGTTAAATCATTTTGAGTACTTTCACAACATTACTTGGGTGAAATAATTCATTCAACAGTAAAAATAAATTATAAGAATCATTTGGGGGAAAGCATTTAGTTTTTTGAGAATTCCCTACCCTTTCTTACTCCCCAACTCAAGGCCATCTCTTCATGCCCAGTACAGTCAGGTACAAGAGGGTCAATTGCCAAGAATGCTAATCTGTCCTTGACTATCCAGACCATCACTTCACTAATGACAGAACAGTCAACTTCCCAGAATGTTACACCATCCTTAATCATCCACCATTACTTCACTATTTTTATAATTGAGAGGTTTACTTCATTCTTTTTTGTAATTTAAAAATTACACAAATGAACTTAAAAGAAAGTGAGAACTAAGTTTTATTTTTAAAATTGCTGTAATTTCAGGTTTTTTTTTGCAAAATAAGCTAATTTTGCTTCAATCAGACTCATTGTTAAAATAATAATATTGATTATCGATCAACATCACATAATTCAGAAAGATAATAGGAAATCGCTTTGTATAATGTTTGTTACTTTTATCGTTAATGCGAAAAAAGGGTGCCCCCTACTTATGGGTGACCTCCTTGCCTCCTGCGTCATTAGCTTATCTCTTTTTAACTTTCCTCCTTGTGTTTCTTACTGTCCTTTCTGCAGTCCTTTCCCTCTATTCCTCGCAATCTTTACTAACTTTCCTTAAAGCCTTCACATGCTCTTATATGTACAGAGTGTCTCAAATTGATGTATACAGACTTTGAAATGTTATTTTGCAGCAATAAAATGAGACAGAAATACAATTTTTGTTGTGTATGATCCAGACGGCACTGGAAAAGCATAGCAATACGTTGATTGTTCTACATGTGTTTATAAACAAACATGGCAATGAGATGAACGCAAGTGGTTACTGAAGTGGGAAATTATTGAAAAGTGGAGGATTAATCGGCGTAATTGTGTGTACTGGTCTAAGGAAAATCCACACATCTTTGAAGAAAATTCTGTAAATCCTCCAGGAGTAATGGTGTGGTGTGGTTTGTCTTCCAAACGAGTATTTGGGTCCTACTTCCTCGAAGAGACTGTGCAAGGCGACCCGGCCCCTATGTGTCTGACATGCAACGTCCAACTGTGTCACATGTTTTCCTAAGTTGTCCAAGTTATGCTCAAGAGCACCAGTCTCTTGGTCTGGGTGTTCGATGTGTTCCTTTTGGGCGACGACCCAGTTGCTATCAATAAAGCACTGTGATTCGTCTCAAAGCATATTTAACTTGTTGTAGCTTTTGGATGTTTTAGACTATTTGGTGACGATGTGTTTTAACATTATTCTGTTTTACCATTTTGCATAGTAACTTTTAACTTTCACTTTCTGACCTTTTGACTTTGTTACATTTTAACTTTTTAACACTTCAACCTCGTCACTTTCACTTTTTAGCTTTGAACTTTTAAGTTTGTGAGCTTTTGCTGTTTTCATGCTCTGACTTGGGGCCAAATACCTTAGTTGTTGATGGCCCCTTAATCATCACTCACTCGAAGAGACTGTCACTGCTTAGACTTACCTACGATTGCAAGTCTTAGTGATCTCTGAGAATCAAAACGAGGTTTACTTCCAACAAGACAGGGCTCCACCCCTCCCATATTGTTGTGGGAAATTTTCTCAATTGCATATTCTGTCAGAGATGGATAGGAGGATGAGGAAGTGCAACGATCTCAATCTAACCTTACATTTAGGGAACTCTAAAGAACATGCTGCACACAGACACTGGAGCAAATGAGAGATCAAACTGAACACACCATCAGTGATATTCTATTTGCAACAATCCGGACAGTATGCTGCTCTGTTTGCTTGTTGTTGGCAGAAGATGGACATTTTGAACATGTGCAAGTTTAAGGAAGTTTAAGAATAGAACACAACAAAAACTGCATTTCTGTTACATCATGTTGCTGAAAAATACCATCTCAAAGTGTGTATACATAAATTTGGGGCACTCAGTATCCTTTAACTTTACCATCAAATGCTCTCCCACTTTGAGCCCAAAATTGTCTCCATTTTTTGCTTTCTCTACTATTTAGCTACAGTAAACTGATGTATTACATTTTGCATAAAGCTTTGATACTGAGATTTCACTGAAAATATATGTATTGTGGCTCTCAGAATAAATGAATAAATAAGTACAAAAGAAAAAATCTGATGTGTTGCACTCATATGGCTTTCTCTACTCTTGTACTAACCATTCTTACAAACTCTTATTCCTATATCTTCTTCATGTTAGTCGAGATAAACATTTAAAGCAATTATCTTATTGCTTATTTCGTTGTAGGTACAAGGGGAATAGTAGAATACAGTAGGCTTTGACCGATAGTCAACTCTTTTAAAGCTTTGAGATCCTGCTCTTTTTGCACACTTAACATACAAACAAAATGAACAATGATGTTCCATTTCATGAAATAAGTTTTCCGAAACTGACACAAACAACAAACAATATCTCTGAAATGCTTCACTTTACAAAAAAATTTATTTCAACATAAACTGCATTTATTTTTGCAAGATCTACATTTTTTGTATAGTAAGATTTTGTCTATCTCCTACGGTTTATGAGTTATTCAAAAGTCATCTAGAGTAAACAGGACTACATAGGTTATAGCCAGAAAATTCAAGATATGTATACATTTTATTTTTCATAAAAATATCTTAAACATATGACATTTTAATCAAAATCGCTAGAGCCATTTTCAAGAAAATAAAAATTTTCGAAAAATTTTCCATGTAAAGGGTAATTTAAGGTGGTGCTATTTTCTTCAAAATATTCGTGTTGCATCCTTGAAAGACACTAAACTTAGATACCAACTTTGGTTTTTAACTGACTTTTCGTTTTTGAGTCTGTCCACAGACTGACACACACACACACACACACACACACACGCCCGGCCGCCCACCCACGCATACACACACACACACACACGCCCGACCGCCCACCCACGCATACACACACACACGCCCGGCCGCCCACCCACGCATACACACACACACACGCCCGGCCGCCCACCCACCCACCCACCCACCCACCCACCCACCCACCCACCCACACACGCACGCACGCACGCACGCACGCGCGCGCGCACCTTTTTCTAAAAATGCATTTTTTTGGATTGAGGGAGTCTCAAAACATATTTCTGGTGAAATGTGAGCATCCAATTTTTGGCTGGAATACGATAATTCCTCTACTTACCATTAGAAAATGTAAAAATGTATTTAAAATAGAATTAGATGATTCCAAAGATATAACAAGCACATACTAAAGGTTAGCCAAATTTTGTGGAGAACTGAGCATCTTTCTCATAATTTTGCCTTGATATGTTAAATTTGATAAGGTGAAAAATGAAAGAAACTTTTTCAAATGATGGGAGATGTAAATTTGATTACAGCAATGCAGAAGGCTTCGGCAGCGAGGGACCAACAGAGACGGGTGTTTGGAAGCATGAATGCCCCTCCTGATGAGGACGACAGCGGCAGTTTGGACTCTGATTCAGATCTCTTGTTGGACGGGGAAGCTTCAGAGCTTGGAAGTGAGGAAGAAGACGAAGAACTCGAGTTAGGACTTGATGTCGCAGTCAAGGATAAACAGGAGCGTAGCGATGATGACTTCTGAATTTAGCACCAAATTCTCATAGTCCTCTCATTGAAGAGACTACTTAAATCACAGTATGCTTTATTGCCCAAGTGTTTTTATCATCCGCGTCCTAACATAGCATCACACCACACTTTACACCACATGAACACATGGTGGAGCTCCATATCTTTCTCAGCTGTTTACTAACTGCCATTCTTACCTCCCAGTGTTATACAGGATGTTCACAAAGTTGCTCTGCAATTAAATGCAGTTAATCACAGATGTTTTTCTACATAAAGTTTTAATACAATTTGTTATATATCTAAAGTAAGAACAAATTAGAATCTAAAAGCTTCACTTATCTTAGTAGTAATGCAAAAAAAAGAACTTGCAATAGTACTAAGATAAGTGAACCTTTTAGTTTCTAATTTGTTCTTACTTTAGATTCTTGTTGCTTAATTGTTGATAGCTTCATTGTTTCCATATTTAACAATTTGGTATAATTGATTTTTTATAGATGCATGATTATTATTTTTACTTTGTTCCATTATTGTATAACATTTAAGTGTGTAATTATTATTTTATTTATGCCAATAAGCTTATTGTTGGTTTTTTTTTTAAACACACAAGCCATGTGTGTTCAATGTTTGAGAGGTAGAACTGGAACATAAAAATTCAATGCCACAGCTGGGATTTGAACCACAGACCCTCCGTAGAATACCGGTTTGAGAACTCAATGTCATTCGGGCAGGTTGTCACAGTAGCTTAATGGTTAGAGCATCCACGTAGTAAGCGGAGCTTCTGTGGTTCAAATCCCAGCTGTGGCATCTAATTTTAAGTTCCAGTTCTACCTTTGAAAAATTTAAGTGTGTAGTTTAATTACGCTGTACAACACTGAAATTTGCACCTGAGCAGAAATAGGCGATTCCAATAGATTTTTAAGCACGAATTTCATAACTAAAATCCGTTTTGTGACATCACCTAATGTTTTTTAGATATTACCCGTTTAGTGATTTGCAAAAATCTGCTGCTCTAATCACTCTCACCGCCGCAACCTTTATCAGTCGGCTCACCCTCTCAACATCCGTTGTCATTCAAGGCTGGCAAGAGTTTTATTGCAGGCGAGGTAACTTCAGCATTTTGACAAGAGGCTTGAATATGATTTCTTTGAAAGGTCTTCTTTGTTAATGGGCTCTGGAACAACTGAATGACAATTACAAGCCACCCAAATGGCATCTTTTCATTGATTTGTTGAACTTAAGTTTAAAGTCAGTTTTATTATAACATAATGGTACTCTTATCCTTCCGTCATTATGGCTCATGCTGTCCACATGAAAGAAACATATGACAATTTGAATATAGTTTTGAAAGCTATAAACTATGCCAAGTATGAGTGGCAAATCTGCGGAGATTTAAAGTTCATAGGCTTACTCCTGAGAATGCAGATTGGTTTCACCAAGTTCTGTTTTATATGTTTGTGGGACAGTTGGGCTAAAGAAAAACATTATGAAATAATTGAGTGGCCTGTAAGGAGTGCTTTAATACTGGGTTAAAGGAGTGTTAACCCTTCCCGAGCGGACTCTGAGCAGAAGACAATTTTGCTAAAGTATGAAACTCTATTAAATACAGTTAAAACTATATAAAAATGCTCAAATGTACTAAAACACATAGTATACCTTGGTTTTTGTTGAATCAAATCGTAATTGTCCTCCAGGAGTGAAGTTTTGTTAATCCACGTAAAAATGTTGTTACAAAAACGGCATAAGTAGCAGTTCTCCATTTTCTGCAGCGTAGTTCATACATATAGGTATTCACAAATAAACCAGCAATGCTTCAGGTACTAAATAGTGTCACATTATGATATTCAATACTTCCATTTGTAATAATAACGGTAATGATGATGATAAATTATAAAAGTTTTGATAGAAATGTGCAGTTACACCTAGCTAGGGCAGGGTATCTAAAATGTGCATATGATTTTCATAGCGACTAGTTTATCTCAATACTATTACACCATTGGGGTAGTTTGTCCCTGATGTGAGACTGCCTTTGTGGTTTTACCAGGAGAAATACGAACTGGTTTGAGAATTTAATGCCATTCTGGCAGTTTGTCACAATAGCTCAGTGGTAGAGCAGCCGCCCGGTAAGTGGAAGGTCTGTGGTTCAAATCCCAGTTGTGGCATTGAATTTATAAGTTCCAGTTCTACCTCTCAAACTTTGTATATTAAATTTATTTTGAGGGACCAAATTTATTCCATATTCTTCAAAAATGTTCATAAATTTTTTGTTGGCCCACGGATGGTAAGTAAACTTTCTAAAAATGCAATTATCTTTTATTTTTTTGAGGGTAGAAACCTCTTTAACAGCCTTTTGATACTTAATTTTTCTATCTTTATATATATAAAATCTGTATTAAAACCATTAATTACTGCAGTGTTAATGTGTTTATCTTCGGTGTCAAATTCTTCTTTATTAAGGAGTGTATTTATAGACTGTATTTATAGGCTTTTGTTTTCAGAGATTGGTGATTAAAATGAGCATCAGTATCTATGGTCACTAATTTGTTTGTATGGCTTTGAGAATGAGTTGGAGTCAACTCAAAACTTATTAGTACCAAACAACTTGGAATATTAAGATGAGTGAAGGTTTTAGTTTCTAATTTGTTTTTACTTTAGATTCTTGTTGTTTCACTGTTAAATAGCTTCATTATTTCCTTAATTAAAAGAAGGTATTTTTATTGGCCCAAAAATACTCAAATAAATGGAAGACAGGCATTTTGAAGAACTACTTTCAGAAAATAAGAAAGCAGCATGGGTGGGATTCAAGAATGTGCAAAAATTTCCTGGGAAATACAAAAGCTGACAACTACAAGGAAATTATTCACAACATGCTAAAGTCATATAAAAATTTAGGGTGCAATAAATCCTTAAAAATACATTTGTGCACTTGCACATGGACTTCTTCCCTCGCAACCTGGGGCTGTAAGTGATGGACATGGAGAACGGTTTCATCAGGATATAAGTGCCATGGAGAAGTGATACAGCAGAAAGTGGTCACCTAGTATATCAGCTGACTATTGTTGGCAGCTCATAAGGGAGGGTCTGTAAGTGATGGACACGGAGAACGGTTTCATCAGGATATAAGTGCCATGGAGAAGTGATACCGCAGAAAGTAGTCACCTAGTATATCAGCTGACTATTGTTGGCAGCTAATAAGGGAGGGGCTGTAAGTGATGGACACGGAGAACGGTTTCATCAGGATATAAGTGCCATGAAGAAGTGATAAAGCAGAAAGTGGTCACCTAGTATATCAGCTGACTATTGTTGGCAGCTCATAAGGGAGGGTCTGTAAGTGATGAGCACCGAGAACGGTTTCATCAGGATATAAGTGCCATGGAGAAGTGATACAGCAGAAAGTGGTCACCAAGTATATCAGCTGACTATTGTTGGCAGCTCATAAGGGAGGGGCTGTAAGTGATGGACATGGAGAACGGTTTCATCAGGATATAAGTGCCATGGAGAAGTGATACAGCAGAAAGTAGTCACCTAGTATATCAGCTGACTATTGTTGGCAGCTCATAAGGGAGGGGCTGTAAGTGATGGACATGGAGAACGGTTTCATCAGGATATAAGTGCCATGGAGAAGTGATACAGCAGAAAGTGGTCACCAAGTATATCAGCTGACTATTGTTGGCAGCTCATAAGGGAGGGTCTGTAAGTGATGAGCACCGAGAACGGTTTCATCAGGATATAAGTGCCATGGAGAAGTGATACAGCAGAAAGTGGTCACCAAGTATATCAGCTGACTATTGTTGGCAGCTCATAAGGGAGGGGCTGTAAGTGATGGACATGGAGAACGGTTTCATCAGGATATAAGTGCCATGGAGAAGTGATACAGCAGAAAGTAGTCGCCTAGTATATCAGCTGACTATTGTTGGCAGCTCATAAGGGAGGGGCTGTAAGTGATGGACATGGAGAACGGTTTCATCAGGATATAAGTGCCATGGAGAAGTGATACAGCAGAAAGTGGTCACCAAGTATATCAGCTGACTATTGTTGGCAGCTCATAAGGGAGGGGCTGTAAGTGATGAGCATGGAGAATGGTTTCATCAGGATATAAGTGCCATGGAGAAGTGATACAGCAGAAAGTAGTCACCTAGTATATCAGCTGACTATTGTTGGCAGCTCATAAGGGAGGGGCTGTAAGTGATGAGCATGGAGAATGGTTTCATCAGGATATAAGTGCCATGGAGAAGTGATACAGCAGAAAGTAGTCACCTAGTATATCAGCTGACTATTGTTGGCAGCTCATAAGGGAGGGGCTGTAAGTGATGAGCACGGAGAACGGTTTCATCAGGATATAAGTGCCATGGAGAAGTGATACAGCAGAAAGTGGTCACCAAGTATATCAGCTGACTATTGTTGGCAGCTCATAAGGGAGGGGCTGTAAGTGATGAGCATGGAGAATGTTTTCATCAGGATATAAGTGCCATGGAGAAGTGATACAGCAGAAAGTGGTCAGCTGACTATTGTTGGCAGCTCATAAGGGAGGGTCTGTAAGTGATGGACACGGAGAACGGTTTCATCAGGATATAAGTGCCATGGAGGAGTGATACAGCAGAAAGTGGTCAGCTGACTATTGTTGGCAGCTCATAAGGGAGGGTCTGTAAGTGATGAGCACGGAGAACGGTTTCATCAGGATATAAGTGCCATGGAGAAGTGATACAGCAGAAAGTGGTCACCAAGTATATCGGCTGACTATTGTTGGCAGCTCATAAGGGAGGGGCTGTAAATGATGAGCATGGAGAATGGTTTCATCAGGATATAAGTGTCATGGAGAAGTGATACAGCAGAAAGTAGTCACCTAGTATGTCAGCTGACTATTGTTGGCAGCTCATAAGGGAGGGGCTGTAAGTGATGAGCATGGAGAATGGTTTCATCAGGATATAAGTGCCATGGAGAAGTGATACAGCAGAAAGTGGTCACCTAGTATATCAGCTGACTATTGTTGGCAGCTCATACGGGAGGGTCTGTAAGTGATGGGCATGGAGAACGGTTTCATCAGGATATAAGTGTCATGGAGAAGTGATACAGCAGAAAGTAGTCACCTAGTATATCAGCTGACTATTGTTGGCAGCTCATAAGGGAGGGACTGTAAGTGATGGGCACGGAGAACGGTTTCATCAGGATATAAGTGCCATGGAGAAGTGATACAGCAGAAAGTAGTCACCTAGTATATCAGCTGACTATTGTTGGCCGCTCATAAGGGAGGGTCTGTGAGTGATGAGCACGGAGAACGGTTTCATCAGGATATAAGAGCCATGGAGAAGTGATACAGCAGAAAGTGGTCACCTAGTATATCAGCTGACTATTGTTGGCAGCTCATAAGGGAGGGGCTGTAAGTGATGAGCACGGAGAACGGTTTCATCAGGATATAAGTGTCATGGAGAAGTGATACAGCAGAAAGTGGTCAGCTGACTATTGTTGGCAGCTCATAAGGGAGGGTCTGTAAGTGATGAGCATGGAGAACGGTTTCATCAGGATATAAGTGCCATGGAGAAGTGATACAGCAGAAAGTGGTCAGCTGACTATTGTTGGCACCTCATAAGGCAGGGGCTGTAAGTGATGAGCACGGAGAACGGTTTCATCAGGATGTAAGTGTCATGGAGAAGTGATACAGCAGAAAGTGGTCAGCTGACTATTGTTGGCAGCTCATAAGGGAGGGGCTGTAAGTGATGGACATGGAGAACGGTTTCATCAGGATATAAGTGTCATGGAGAAGTGATACAGCAGAAAGTGGTCAGCTGACTATTGTTGGCAGCTCATACGGGAGGGTCTGTAAGTGATGAGCATGGAGAACGGTTTCATCAGGATATAAGTGTCATGGGGAAGTGATACAGCAGAAAGTGGTCACCTAGTATATCAGCTGACTATTGTTGGCAGCTCATAAGGGAGGGGCTGTAAGTGATGGACATGGAGAACGGTTTCATCAGGATATAAGTGCCATGGAGAAGTGATACAGCAGAAAGTGGTCAGCTGACTATTGTTGGCAGCTCATAAGGGAGGTTCCTGATTTCAGCTACAAGCAGAAGTCTTCTCGAAAGTTTTTTTAAAAAAGTGAGTAAAGTTAATAATATTTTTAATGTTTTGCATGAAAGTTACCTAAATATGGATTGTTAATTCACTTTAACCATAATTTATGGATTCTGCATAACTTTTTCGTTATAATGTTGAGCTATAGGAAATTATTTAACCTCAGGATTGATTACAATATTTTAATTGCATCCATTGTATGCATTACTTTTGAAAAACTTTGGAACTGATTTCTCAAAAAAATGGTACATGATAGAGAATTTTGGATTTCTGATTTTCAAGTTCAGCATAGCTATTATGTACAAAGTCACCTATTTTCATTTGAGTGCAAAAAAAAAGTTGAAATTTGTTGTTTAGTATTAACAGTTTATAAAAGCTGTTGAAAGTGATATGCATTGTGTTCAGATGGTCAGTTTAGTTTTAAATTATGCTGCTTTCAATTAAGGTACATATATTTTTGTTTAACATCACAAATATATGTGCAGAAAATGCTTTCCAATCAAGTAAGCAGCCTTTTAGAATATAAATTCCACTGGACATGTTTTGTGACCCATCAACAGCTTTCTTAAAGGTGATAAATTGTTTGCTATCATATTGCCATTTATTGGAAATGGCAATAAATTTGCAGTATTTCAAAACGCATTATGTGATCCCTGCTTCTCAAAATTAATATTTTTCCTGCACCATTAAATCTATTGGTCCCTTTAAATGCCTTTATGCTTGACCATGCCATAACGTAGTGCTTATGGGCCATTATAATGGACCTCATTATATCCACCTGTTCATAATGATATGCTATCCACCAATCAAAGGTGCACCTGTTCAAAACAGCATGGCTATCCACCAATCAAAGGTGCACCTGTTCAAAACAGCATAGCTATCCACCAATCAAAGGTGCACCTGTTCAAAACAGCACGGCTATCCACCAATCAAAGGTGCACCTGATCAACACAGCACTGTTATCCACCAAACAAAGTTGTACCTGTTCAAAACAGCACTGCTATCCAGCAATCAAAGGTGCACCTGTTCAAAACAGCACTGCTATCCAGCAATCAAAGGTGCACCTGTTCATAACGGTACTGCTATCCACCAATCAAAGGTGCACCTGCTAAAAACAGCACTGCTATCCACCAATCAAAGGTGCACCTGCTCAAAACAGCACTGCTATCCACCAATCAAAGGTGCACCTGTTCAAAACAGCACAGCTATCCACCAATCAAAGGTGCACCTGTTCAAAACAGCACGGCTATCCACCAATCAAAGGTGCACCTGTTCAAAACAACACTGCTACCCACCAAACAAAGGTGCACCTGTTCAAAACAGCACGGCTATCCACCAATCAAAGGTGCACCTGTTCAAAACAGCACGGCTATCCACCAATCAAAGGTGCACCTGATCAACACAGCACTGTTATCCACCAAACAAAGTTGTACCTGTTCAAAACAGCACTGCTATCCAGCAATCAAAGGTGCACCTGTTCAAAACAGCACGGCTATCCACCAATCAAAGGTGCACCTGTTCAAAACAGCACTGCTATCCACCAATCAAAGGTGCACCTGTTCAAAACAGCACTGCTATCCAGCAATCAAAGGTGCACCTGTTCATAACGGTACTGCTATCCACCAATCAAAGGTGCACCTGTTCAAAACAGCACTGCTATCCAGCAATCAAAGGTGCACCTGTTCATAACGGTACTGCTACCCACCAATCAAAGGTGCACCTGTTCAAAACAGCACTGCTATGCACCAAAGGTGCACCTGTTCATAACGGTACTGCTACCCACCAATCAAAGGTGCACCTGTTCAAAACAGCACTGCTATGCACCAAAGGTGCACCTGTTCAAAACAGCACTGCTATCCACCGATCAACGGTGCACCTGTTCAAAACAGCACTGCTACCCACCAATCAAAGGTGCACCTATTCAAAACAGCACTGCTATCCACCAATCAAAGGTGCACCTGTTCATAACGGCACTGCTATCCACCAATCAAAGATGCACCTGTTCAAAATGATTTAACCAACAATCAGAGGTGCACATGTTCATAATGGCACTGCTATCCAGCAATCAAAGATGCACCTGTTCAAAACAACACTGCTATCCAGCAATCAAAGGTGCACCTGTTCAAAACGACACTGCTATCCACCAATCAAAGGTGCACCTGTTCAAAATGAGTTATCCACCAATCAAAGGTGCACCTGTTCATAATGGCACTGCTATCCAGCAATCAAAAATGCACCTGTTCAAAACAACACTGCTATCCAGCAATCAAAGATGCACCTGTTAAAAACGACACTGCTATCCACCAATCAAAGGTAAACCTGTTCAAAATAACACTGATATCCATGAATCAAAGGTGCACCTGTTCAAAATGAGTTATCCATTAATCAAAGGTGCACTTGTTAAAAACGACACTGCTATCCACCAATCAAAGGTGAACCTGTTCAAAATAACACTGATATCCATGAATCAAAGGTGCACCTGTTCAAAATGAGTTATCCATTAATCAAAGATGCACCTGTTAAAAACGACACTGCTATCCACCAATCAAAGGTGAACCTGTTCAAAATAACACTGATATCCATGAATCAAAGGTGCACCTGTTCAAAATGAGTTATCCATTAATCAAAGGTGCACTTGTTAAAAACGACATTGCTAATCCACTAATCAAAGGTGCACCAGTTCAAAACAACACTGTCAAACCACCAATCAAATGTGCACCTGTTTGTAATGTCATTGCTAGCTACCAATCAAAGGATCCACATGTAGCAATTTATACTTTGTCATCTGTGCAGATTCCCTTATACCTGAAAGTGAATGTATTGATTCCTGTATATGAAATAATGCTACTCTGTTATTTAATAGTGTTAATATTGGAAATAACATTCTAATAAATTCAGTTTGTGTAGGATTTGAAGCTTTCACAGCAGTGATTATTAAGTGCTTCTCGGGTTACCAGTCATGTTATGTTGATAAAGCTGCTCAAGATTTCGGTCATTTTCACTCTTTGGCCTTCTTCAGGAAGTGATCGGGCAGTGTTTACAGGGTGGAAGGGAAGTCATTACATTCCTTCTAATATGTGCTTCATAGATGCACTATAAACAAAAATGTCTAATGGCATTTTGTTCTTTGATCAGCCGATTTCGAAAAAATAAATGATTTTTGATCCAACTTGGATGCATAATTCCACAAGAGTTTATGGAGATAATAGATTGTTACTTGTAAGATGCGTAGATTAACTTATTTCTGGACCTAGTAATTATGGGACATCACACAGCGTTTCGAAATAATCATTTAAAAGATGTGAAGGAATACTCCAAGCAGCTTTTTCACACGTCTAGTAAGTTGATAGTGTTGCGTTGAGATTGGTCAGGGAATTGAACTGGTTTGTGAATGTAAACAGATCTGGCACTTTCACTTTCACTTTAATGTTTTGGGAGCTAATGCTTGTGATTGGCCCACACTGGCACTATAAACACAGGACACAGCAAGGTATTTGTGTTCTTAAGAAGCACCGTTACCGTGTTTATGTACTGAGTTAGTGAAAGTGACACCCACACAATCTGCAGTGTTGCCAGCTTGTTTTCAAGAAAACCAAAATACGAGGTGCATCCAGAAAGTAAGTCCCGATCGCATCCAGAGATGGCACCAAGTATATGGTAACATTGCAGTAAAGTTTCAGTTTTGTGACGGCAGTAGTTACTGCTCTGTGCTAGGAGAAAATGGCTTCTAAAATATTGTCTCCCGCCAAATGCAAGGTTCATGCAGTCATCCGATTTTTGCATGCTCAAAAGCAATCTCCAGCAGAAATCCATCGTCAATTGTGTCACATGTATGGACATGGCATTATGTGTGACAGTATGGTAAGACAATGGTGCAGGCAATTCATGGAAGGGAGAACCAACATTCAGAACGAAGACCATAATGGCTGATTGTCCCTGGTGATGCCAGAGGCATTACGCTTGTGCATGGCAATGCAAGACCCCATACAGCCAACGCCACATGAAATGTGTTGAATAAGTTTGGATGGGAGGTCTTTGAACATCCACCCTACAGATCCGATCTTGCTCCAAGTGACTTTCATGTCTTCTGTCTCATGAAGCATATTTTGGCAGGAAAACGTTTTCACGGTAACGATGAGGTGCAGAATGAAGTGACTTCATGGCTGCGGACATTGGCGGCAGAATCCTATGAGTTGGGCATACAATTAATGGTGTACCGTTACAATAAATGCCTCAACAATGGTGGTGACTGTTGAAATGTAGCCAGTGAGTCTATGTAATTATTCCAATAAATATTTCTTACTTAGTGATGTTCTTGTTCTCTTTATCGGTCATCGGGACTTACTTTCTGGATGCACCTTGTATCTCCATAGGAAATGGTCAGAGACAAAAACGTAAGATACAAAATGTATTCCAAATATTGAGATCTATCACTGGTTTAAATTAATGTAATACCTTCCCTTCCATCTGGTATATTCACAAGGCGGAGGGGCAGGGCTACCTGATGCTGTCCAGTAGAGAACCAGTGCTTTCTGATTGGGCCAGTGGAGAGGCCCATATGACCATATAGGCCATATACATCAGTTCTCTGATGTTTGAGAGTCTTTGTCCATGCTGTGCTCAGCCCTCGGCACTTGTCTCTTATGTAATTGTTTGGTCACATGGTTTTCTCTTCTCACTTTTCTTTTACAAAATAGGTCACATTTCTTTCTCTATTCTCCTTCAACATACAATTCATACAATTTTCTATGATTGAAATAAACATACAACACATTACATTCACATGATGATCTCTGCACACTTTTCCTTTATGAAACACAATCACACTTCTTTCTCTACTCCCTCTTCTACAAACAATTCATACAATTTTCCATATGTTTGAAATTGAAATGCAACACATTATATTCACAGGTTTATCTTTAATCACATTTCTTTTATGAAACACAATCACATTTTTTCTCTACTATCTGTTCTAGAAAGAATTCATACAATTTTCAATGTGATTGACATAGAAATGCAATGTGTTACATTCACACAGCTTTCTCTACTTGCTTTTCTTCCTGTGGTAGCTGGGGTTATTCAAAAGTGCTTTTTATAGTGTTTTCACACTGTTCATATTTATTTATTTTGTCTATTTCGGGTTTTTTATAGCATCCAAAGTCTAAAAGTTGCATGCATGAAATGGTGAAACCTAGGCAATGCCAGGTATTTCACCTAGTATGCAATTAAACCATTTCTACCAAAGTGTATTTCTAAGGGGTTCCAGGTTCAATTCTCAGCAGGGGGAGGTCGCTGTCCTCCCCAGAGTCTGAAACTATTTGTGTATGTTTCTTCTAATGCACGAAACCCGCAAAGACAAACCACTGTACACAAATTAGCACCATTCACAATATGTTCTGAAGCTAAACGACTGCTGATATGGCCATGTTAGGTAAAAGACAGAATATAAATGGAATAAATCTGATGTGTTGCAGTCACATGACTTTCTCTACTCTTGTACTAACCACTTACAAACTCTTATTCCTTTATCTTCTTCGTGTTAGTTGAGATAAACATTTGTACAAATTATCTTGTTGTTTATTTCCTTGTAGGTGCAAGGGAAATATGGGAATACAGTAGGATTTGAGCAACTTGAAATGTTTTAAAGCTTAGAGATCATGTTCTGTTTGCATGTTTAACATATAAAAAAATGAGCAATAACATTCCATTTCACGAAAGTTTTAAGTTTTCTGAAACTGACACAAATAACAAGGAATATCTCCAAAATGGTTCACTCTAGAAAAAAATGTATTTAGACATAAATTGTATGTTTTAACAAGTACTATATTTTTTGTATAGTAAGACTTTATCTCTTAAAGTTTACAAGTTATTCAAAAGTCATCCAGAATAAACAGGACTACATAGGCTATAGCCAAAAAGTTCAAAATAGCACACACACACACACACACACAAACGCACACGCACACACACACGCACACACACACGCACACACGCACACACACACACACACACACACACACACACACACACACACACACACACACACACACACACACACACACACACACACACACACACACAGACCTTTTTCTAAAAATGATTTTTTTTTTTATTTTTTTTTTTATTCAGGAGGTCTCAAAACATATACTGTATTTTATCGCATAAGGCTCCCCCTCGCATATTTCCCTCCCCTATGATTTTTCATCACTAAAAATGATTTACCTATTAAACATTGCATAATTCCATCTCCTGATCCATTCTTATTGGAGCAGCCTCCAAATGACTTGATAATGTACAACAATCGACGCAGCGGTGCCTGTCACAGACAACAACGGATGCGGTGTTTGCCACAAATATACTCGTATTGCCATTGTCACAACGTTTCGTAAAATTGAAATGTGAAGTTGCAGACGTGTTTCTAAGTCAGTTTGTTACAAGTCATCATATTGTTAAGAAGAGTTATAAAAAAAGCTGGTATTTCTTGTGCCATTAATGGTTCTGACGACATGTTGTGGAATAGTGAACATGAAGATGTGTTATCTGAGCCAGACATAAATGAAAATAGTGATGATAGTGACGAAAGTGAGACCACAGAATAGTCAGAGAAAAGAAACAATGAAACAACACATTGTAGGCCCAATGAAACCGTGGTACGTATCCAGTTCATTCACAAATTACTGTGTACCTATATAACTTTTACATAATACTACATGGTTTCCCTTCCTTTCTGAATTCCTAGAAGCACCACCCGCATAATTCCCTCCCCAGTGTTCTCAAGCAAATTTTTCGAGAAAAAAAGGGGGGAATTATGCGATAAAATACGGTATTTGCGGTGAAATCTTCACATCCAATTTTTGGGTGGAATGCAATACTTCCTTCTACTTACCAGTAGAAAAAGTAAAATGAAAAGAAAAAGAATGTCTATTTCAATTAATTAGAGGTAGATAGAATAAGTATTTGTAACAATACTTTGTACAAGAGTGAGTAGAGAAAGCCATGTGAGGACAAAAGTCACACTTTTTTAAACTAATGAAATGAACCTGCCGGAAATCCTTAAGCGTAAGGTGTCTTGATTTAAAATATATATTTCCTTTCTTGGTTTTGTTTATTTGCTACAGTATTATTTGCTAGCACAGCCCTGTGTTTCACTCTCTCATTTCTGTGCAGCTTGCATGTCATGCAACTGCTAACAAAGCTTTTTCTGGGCTGCTAGTAACAATTGTAACGTAAGGTAAAAGTTTGGGAGATACTGTTTAATAAAAAGCCTGTTAGAAACATTATGCTCACAAACTTTAGCAATGATATATTGTTCAAAATTTTAATAAGTGAAATATTTGCATTATTTTACACCCCTTTGGAGACAAGTTGGAAAGTACTTAAGATGCTATATGCCTATTTTATAATTGGGATCTAAGTTACCTGACATATTATGTTTCATATCAGGTGTGTTTAAGTATTCTTGCAAGGAAATGCAATAGCAATTTTAGAAATCTAATGTTTACATTCAGTGACTTTATTTAAAATACAAAATATTATTATGAAAGCTTATTTTTCTGCCAACTTCATTTTGCTTGATGTAAATCTTTACAAAAGCACATTATGTTACACATAATTGCTGTGAGAAATCACAAATCCAGTTACTTCTTATACCACTTTATTTCCCTTAAAACTGAATCATAATTCACAACCCTTGACCTTGTGACTCAAAGCAGTTCTCTCCCATCATAACTTATGTTTGCTTCACTGAGATTAACAATAAACTGTGCGTATTATTTATTTATGCCAACAAATTTACTGCTGGTGTTTTTAAACACACAATCCGTGTGTGGGCAATGTTTAAGAGGTAGAATCGGCTGGGGAATCTAATGTGATGCTGGCAAATTGGCAATGGTAGTTTAGTGATTAAAGCAGCCGCTCAATAAGTTGAAGATCCGTGGTTCTAATCCCGACTATGGCATTGAATTTCTCAGTCCTGATTCCATCTCTTAAATAAACTATGCTTTCTAGAGTTTCACTTTGGGCAGTTTTCTATTTAGAAAACATAAATCACTCTTTTCAACAAGTTGAGTACAGAGCATTTGCTCCATGGCTAATGAAAAAGACAGTCTGTGGCGCAAATTGGAGTTATGTAGTAATGGTAGTCTTATACATGGCTAACACTGTGTAACATCATGATAAAACTGTATTGTTTGTACGAGCTCAACAAGCAATTGTTTTGTTTGTATAGAACCTGGATATATTAGGTGATTGTGGTTCTACTTCATTGGGTTATGATCAGACTAGAAGCATTATGCACTGCAGCTTGCGCCATAGCCTGTCGTTTTCATTAGCCACAATTTCCTCTATGTAACATCATGTACAAAAGCAACCACCATTTATTCCTGAAAATTATTTTTGTGAACCAATGCTTTTAATGGTATAATGTAATTAGTATTAAGTAAGCACAAATAAACTAGTGAGTTCTTTATGTTTTACTATAATTGAAGTGTTTCACAGTGATTAAAACACTCCATGTAATTTATATTTTGTTTGATATTATGTTATTAAATATGGACAAAACTCTATAAGGACTATTTTTAAAACAGTATGTTTTCCTTTAAAATGAGTATTTTATAATCTCCTGAATTTTTTCCTTTATACTTTACTAATTTTTAAATATGTTTCTCTTGTTCCTTTTGTTAATTTATAACTGGGCCCTGTACAGGTTAGATTTTCAACACTGCAGTCAAGACTTGGCCTATTTCCTGAACTAAATCTGGTGTAAAAGGGGACGAAGCGAGAGGGTATGGTAAGGTATGATGGCGGCAGGCACAATGCAGGAAGATCATAACATTTCCGTACTGCATATCCCCCGCAAGGATGTCTCCCTGAAGCATGGAGGTGCATCAAATGGTCACTGGTTTCCTGAAAGATGAAAAGAAATAAGCAACAGACCTATAGACCTGGGGCAGTAAAATCCATAACTTCTATGGGGTGTACCATCCCAGTTGGTAGAGGAAGTGAAGTTTTTGTGTGCGTAATGCACCATAAAGGTAACAAGTGGTTGAATATAAACACTTGACATTTAGTCGCTTTCTCTTGTAAGTGCTGTCACAAGTTACTTGAATCAATAAGTGATATGTAGAAATATGGCTAAAGAGCTACCTATGAAGTGAATGCATGTTGGCTTTCAGGCCTTTCTGCTTTTACTTTGAGAGAAAATGTGCACAAGTTGGAACAGGGTGCTGAACATTCCCAGTCCAAATGCACATGATGCCGATCAACCCCACCTATAAGCCCTCGAACCCCATGTTCTTTACAGAGCAGTCCAAGAAGAAACCTCTACAAAGTCCATCTCTACCACCCAACTGCAACACGCTGAACACCGAGGTCTGGTCCTGTGACTCTAAAACAGATGACTATGAAGGAAATTATGGGCAAGAATAACGTGATTAAAAAAAACACCAGCATTACCTTACCGACATGAGGAAACCATGAAAAACCCATGGGTTTTAGCCAGGAATCAAACCTTGCACATCTGGATGAGAACTCAGCTTGCTAACAGCTTGGTCACGAAGACAGCAGATTCTTTTGGACTCTTCTTGAAAAAAGATAAAAAATCCTCACACGGCATCCGAGAGAGTGTACTATAAGTGCTATTTTCTAGTGCTTGCTATGCTCTGAGTCAGTGAGCATGCCTGTTTCTTCAGTAAAGGATACCAGTTCAAGCTCTGTGCGCCTTTTTCTTTGTGAAAGACACATCTCTGAAGCTCAGAACATTTGAAGTGACTTATCGTCATGAACTATCCGATATCAGAGTCCCCATGCATGGCTTAGGCATAACATTGCAGCCTCTAATTCCCAAGGTTGTGAATACAAACCCAGCAGGCATAAAAATCATCACCGTAGCTTCCTTTGGAAGGGAAGTAAAGCCAGTGATCCCACGTCTTAAATTTACAGCACAAAAATATACCTAAGCCTGATAAAGAGGCTTCTGAGCAAAATTAACCTGTTGTTCACATTCAATATGGAATGGGATGCTGAGAACTATAGTAAAAGAGCGCTCATGAAAATTCCATATCAAACAATAAACAATGTAGGTAACAAAGGAGGAAAAATATTTGGCTAAGGAAGTTTTAAAACTAGAATAATTATGAATGGAAGACTAACAAATTAGTAAGCTAATAGAGAGACAAGAAATAGAAAACCTTGTATCACTGCCAATAGAACTAACTAGACTATTCTCACCACGATCCCCCCCTCCCTTCTCCAGAGGCGTACTACCGTAGAAAGGGGTTTGGCGCACCCGGTGTCCCGAGCCATTCTCTCGATTGGGTTCCTCTAAGGGATGAGAGGGCACATGCTAAACGCCCAATCAACTTTGGTCCACTTTTGTGTTTATACTTCCCTGAACCTTGCCTCCCTGAACACAATGTGATGGATAACCTACTCGTGGGTTGTAGGTGGATGGGGTGACGCAAGGAGTGACTGGGTAACCGCGTAATTTCAAGCTCCTGGTTATCATATATGATCTGTGTTCGTATACACTGGTAAAGTTCAGTCCCGGGGAGGGGCCATTGCATGAGCTGATGCACTCCTAAAGGTGATTGGGTTCCTTTGTCTATACAATGGGAGGTGTAACCCTAAGGTGAGCAAGGTCCAGGCCAGGACTCTCACCTAAGCTGGGGTAGCGCCCAGGATGTGAGCATACCATGGGAGACATTTGATGGTGGAGGATTAAATCGCCATGGTGCAGCCCAAAACCCAAGTGTAAAATAAGTAGTTGAGTCTTGTGGTCCTTGCTACTTAGTGGTAGAATTGAGGAAGAGAAGAATTTTATATCGCTGAGCCCGTTTACAATTCAAAAGAGTTTGGATAACATTACTGGCTCAGTAAAGTCATGCACAAGATCTCGCAATGGCACTCCTCTGGTTGAAGCACGTTCAGCTACCCAGGCTGCTAAAATACTGAAATCCAATATGCTATCAAGTTATCCTGTACATGCTGAGATGCACAGAACATTGAACTCCTCGCACAGCATGATTAACGTCCATGCATTGGACAAATTATCCAATTTTATTGCAATTCAATATGGTGTAATACACGATTGAATTCAGTCAAAGGTAAACAAGTACATATAAGTAGCAAAGACAAATTAACAAAACATTAATAATAATAATAATAATAATAATAATAATAATAATAATAATAATAATAATAATAATAATAATAATTAATAATAATTAATAATAATAATAATAATAATAATAATAATAATAATAATAATAATAATAATAATAATAATAATAATAATAATAATAATAATAATAATAATAATAATAATAATAATAATAATAATAATAATAATAATAATAATAATAATAATAATAATAATAATAATAATAATAATAATAATAATAATAATAATAATAATAATAATAATAATAATAATAATAATAATAATAATAATAATAATAATAATAATATTATTATTATTATTATTATTATTATTATACAAAGAACTGATTAACCAAGTAGTAGAGACTATGCACAATGAACTATTAACAGATTACAAAATAAGTACCTAACATTGACTTTTGATTACTGATCTTTTAACCTATTTAAAAATTCCTCTAATGAATAGAACACATTATTAACTAAATAAGTTTGTAAAGCAGATTTGAATTTAGTGTAGTTTTCACACCTTTTAATTTCTGCTGGCAGTCTATTGTAGAATTTTGCACCAGCGTAACTAGGCAGCTTTTCAAACTGACTCAGTCTCTGCATTGTAATAGACAAATCATTCTTATTTCTTGTGTTGTGGCCATGTATGTCTGAATTTTGTTTGCATCGGAAATTTGTATTTTATCATGTATAGTATAGTTTTATAAATATACAGACTAGGTAGTGTCATTATTTTATGCTGACGGAAAGCTTCTCTACATGAGTCTTGCATTTTTAAGTTTGAAATATATCTGATTGCTCTTTTCTGTAAAGTAAATATTCTATTTTGGTTTAATTTTGAAGTATTGCCCCATATTTCTATACCATGTGACATGTGTGACTGAATGAGAGAGAAATAAATTATCCTATTAGTTGCTGCTGGGACATAGTTCTTTAGATGCTTAAGAAGAAATACATTAAATTAAATAATAAATTTAATTTAAATAAATTAAATGAAGAGATTCAAGAAAATCTTACAAAGCCAGGTGTCATCAATGTTTACCGGGTTCAAGGCAAAGAAACTGGTGAGTTAAAGCGAACTCGTACCCTGTTCCTGTCCCTTGATTGGGTAATCTCCCGCAAAGGAGTAAGGCAGAGTATGAATCCATAAGTAAGGCCTTTCATCCCGAACCCCCTCAGATGTTTCAAGTGGGCATAGTACAAGTGAATTTTGTAAGGGACTAGCTACATGCCCTAACTGTGGAGACGAATTCCACGATGGTGCATGTACTGCAGCTCCGTCATGCGTGATCTGCAAAAGTGAACATACATCCAGTTCCCGAGTTTGCCCCCTTTTTGCACAGGAAAGGATGATCCAAGAGATCCAGGTTAGAGAGAAGGTGCTCTTCTCAGAAGCCAACCCTTTTTGCAAGGTTCTGTAGCTCAGTTGAAGCTAAACCGGTACCGAGGCGAGAGATCGCAACACAGACCAGCGATTTAAATGGAGCAACAATTTCTGAAAAGACACTTGTAGCTCATAGCTCTATTTCAAAACCCTCAGCACCAACGCGCACATCTGTATTAACGTCTGCAAAATCTGTAGGTGGAAAAAATACCACCGTTAGATCACAAATGAAAACGTCAAATTCAACACAAAAGACTAACAAGTTAGTAATATATAATGCCTCACCGATAAAGTTCAAACCGAGCTACACGAAAAATGACTTCCTCAAAGAATGTAAGTCTGATCCCAGTACATTGAAGGGATATAGTAGTCAACGAACATCTCCAAGATCCTCTTCTGGGGAATCTTCCGGGGTGGACTCGGACCGGCGTCTTTCGTCTTTGCCGGTCCCCGTCAGCAACCGGTTCGAGACACTCGAACCCAAGTTCGCTATGGGAGCACGGTGATCCTCGGCAGAGGACATGGAGCTACTATAGAGGAATCTGTCCACACTGAAAGAGCCCCAGTGGAAGAGAGGCGGGAAAAAGCCTCGGACAGGAATGTCAGCCGAAGACAAGAAAAGGGCTAAATAAGTTTAACAACCACTTACTCCAAAGTAATGCAGAATTACCTTGGGACACTTATACCATATAAATTTTAGCATGGCTATCCTACAATGGCACATACGTCGAATTAGAGCACAACGACCTGAACTAGAACTTTGCTCAACAACAAACCTTTAGTCACATGTTAGCAAGAGACTAAGCTGCGTGCACAAGACGGTTTTGATCTAAGGCAATACACCCCAGTACGGTGTGATGTTACACCAGGAGAGTGTTCCGGCACATGGCGGTGGTGTGATGCTGGTCAGACTTGATGTATATATGGAATCTGTACCTTACGGTCTGATATACAATTAGTTTTAACTTATACTTGCCTCCGTCCCATGACTTCTCGCACATTGATTTAGAAGATCTAGTTGCCCACTTACCAATACCGTTTCTGTTGATGGGAGACTTCAATGCGCACTACCCACCTTCGTGGTTCAAGTCGCGCTTGTGCATGAGGCAACCTGATCGCTGATTTCTTGGACAACTACAACCTAGCTCTTAACACTGGAGAGCCTACATTTCCATCTAACTCTTTCACTAGTTTCTCACACCTTGATCTTGCAGTTTGTCCACCTCAGTTGGCAGCTTGCTTACAATGGAATGTCATCTCTCATTTACACTCTAATGACCGCTTTCCATGTCTTATTAGTCTTTTAACGCAAGATACATGTTCCACGCGTATGCCCAGATGGCGTATTGACCATGCTATGCGGTACCTTTACATCCAGTTGGCTGTATCTACGGCTTTATGAAGAACTCAAACGTTGGCAAATTCTTTGACCTCGAGAAGGCTTACGACAGTGTTGGTGAGCAGGGATTTTACGTTCCCTGTATACGTAGAACATACGTGGACGCCTACCGCTGTTCATTTGGGACTTTATGAAAGACCGCTTTTTCCGAGTAAGGGTCGACTCGGTTTCTTCTAATTATTTTGCTCATGAGGAGGGAGTATCTTAGGACTCGCTACTAATTGTCACGCTGTTTGCTGTAGCAATTGACTCCATCTGGAAATGTGTTCCATCTGGAGTTTCGTCATACCTATTCGTGGACGACTTTGCCGTCTGTTGTACTTCCCAGCGCACGGTGTTTTTACAACGACGCCTGCAGCAATGTTTGTACAACCTTCGAGAATGGAGCTCAAAAATGGCTTCCGTTTCTCAACTGAGAAGTAAAACTGCGTTAATTTCTAGCGCCGTAGGAGACGATTACCACCTTCTCCCCGTTTCGGTCCACATTTACTTCCTTCGCAAATGAGGCGCGTTTCCTGGGGTTGTCCTTAGATAGGAAACTTAGATGGTCATCGCATATAGGACAGCTATCAGCACGATGTGGCCATCCCCTGAATATCTTGCGGGTACTAAATGGCAAATCGTGGGGAGCGATTCGGACAGTTTTGCTGCGAACGTGTCGCGCATTGCTCCAATCCAAAATAGATTATGGGTGTGTCGTTTATTCGTCAGCATGACCTTCTGTGTTGAGAAGATTACACACAGTCCATAATAGGGGCATACGCAGGGCAGTAGGAGCTTTTCCAACAAGCCCAGTTGTGAGCCTTTACGCCAAATCCGCAGAACCTCCTCTGCAATATCCGCGTGAGATTCTCTTAGCAAATTATGGTTATGCGCTTAGATGTATGCCTAAGCACCCAACGTTCGCTTCATTCTTCACCACCACGCTAAGAAAATGATCTAGAAAAATCACCCTTTGTCCTAAGCCAGCGGGTTTTCATTTTCAGGGCCTTCTAAGGAAGCTTACACCTGAAATGCCTAACATGTTCCCCAATGGCGAGAAGCTCTACCCTCCCCCATGGTTACCTGGCACGTCCCATGGAGATCTTAGGATGACCGCACACCGGAAGTCTACAATGCCTATGTCTAGCATCTGCACTTGCTTTTTAAGAATTTTTGTCAGGTTACACTGACCGACGTTTTATCTACACCGATGGATCAAAGAGCACCAGCGGTACTGGATGTCCTTATGCTTATGGAATCGTACCGCATATACATTCGATTTTCATAATATCACTTCCATTTATACTGCAGAGCTGTAAGCAATATACTGAGCCGTTTTATATGTGCGCCGTCGTAAATTAGGTGAGTGCCTGACTTTGGGTGATTCTCTTTGTGCACTTCAGAGGCTTCGTGAACTGTACAACTCCCATCCTATTGTACAAACCGTCCAGAATGCCCTCTATGTTTTACACGCTTCTGGTGTTAAGGTGGTGCGTGTGTATGGATTCCTGGTCATTTAGGGTTATCAGTGAATGAAATGGCGGATTTGGCAGCGAAGGCCGCAACCACAGAAGCCAGTTGAAACTGATGATACATGGAATGAAGATGGAGCACTGGTGGAATGAGATGGCAGGGGAAACAGGAGAACCCGGGGCAAACCCGCCCCAGCGCCGCTTCGTCCACGACAAATCCCACATGCGGTTGTCTGGGATCGAACCCTGGCCGCTTTGGTGAGAAGTGAATGGTCTAGCCACTCGGCTAGGGCGCGGCCGTACAGAACCCAATGTTAGCATCCCTCGTGTTACCTCGGAAGATTTTAGGCCTGAAGTGCTGTCGTGCTGGCTCGAAGAGTGGTCAGTTCTCTGCTGTAATAAGCTTAGAGAAGTGAATGAACTTCCAATAAACTGGGTAACTTCCTGTCGCATATCTCGTCGTGAGGAGCTTAATTTCACTTGGTTGCGAATTGGCCACTGCAATTTTTCCCATGGTTACCTATTTAAAAGGGACCCTGCCCCTCTATGTCCGCCATGCCACAACCTATTGTCAGTCCGTCACGTACTGCTAGTGTGTTCCTCTCTAGCGCATATTCGAGACTCTGCAGCTGCCTGCCAGACTTGCACAGATTGTGCAGACGATAAATAGGCAGTTCAAAGAGTTTTTAAGTTTTCAGCACAGAGTAACATGAATTGGAGGATTTGAATCTTTAGATATTTAATTTTTATACGCTTTCGACAGCTTTATCACCTTATATTAATTCTGGCTTGGCCACTCTTTGGCATACTTCTGAATACATTTTACCAGCAACTTTATTCTTCCTTGAAGTTTATATCTGACTTATATCAATTGTTTTTAAGGGCGCTGATGACCATGTAGTTGAGCAACCTTAAACATCTCCTCATCACCACGATCACCATAACTATATTTCACTAACAGTACCTCAGCCTCTATCACTGCTACAACTATCTCATTTATCAATACCACTATCACTCTAATGACTCTCTGTTGTCACTAAGCTATCACCATAACTGTTTCTTCTGTCACTACCACTATCACCATCCAGCTATCTCTAACCTCACTAACAGTATCACCATAAAAACTATCTCTACCTTTACTACTACTATCACCATGACAATCTCTTCTGTCATTGCCATTATCAACAAAACAACTACCTCAACTGTCAGTGCCTCTAACACCAAAACAACTACTTCTACTGTCACTACCAGTATCACCATAACAAGTACCTCTACTGTCCATACCAGTACCATCATAACGACTACCTCTACTGTCCATACCAGTACCATCATAACGACTATCTCTACTGTCCATACCAGTACCATCATAACGACTATCTCTACTGTCCATACCAGTACCATCATAACGACTACCTCTACTGTCCATACCAGTACCATCATAACGACTATCTCTACTGTCCATACCAGTACCATCATAACGACTATCTCTACTGTTCATACCAGTACCATCATAACGACTACCTCTACTGTCCATACCAGTACCATCATAACGACTATCTCTACTGTCCATACCAGTACCATCATAACGATTATCTCTACTGTGTCTACCACTACTACTACTGCTAGTGCTGCTGCTGCCGCCGCCACCACCGCTGCTACCACTACCTCCACCACCACCTCCATAAGTACCTCTACGTTCACTTTTATCATAGGACTATGTCTGCTAGAAGTATTACCATAAGTAGGTGTTATATCACCACAACTATCACTACCATTATTGCAATAAAACTACCTTTAGTGTTAGTCCTATCAGCATGAGTATGTTATCTCTACTGTCGCATTAATTAATATCACATAACACCTTCTACTATAATTAGTATCGGAGCTATCTGTAATATCACAACTACTGTTACCGCTATCTCCACTATGCTTATTGCTGTCAACAGAACTGATATGATGCCTTGCTACTACTATGATGACTTGATCTACTGCTGTAGACCTGAAACATTTCTAGTATGCATGTTAACTTACCTCGGCCAATTTGCAAAAGTGTACCCGGCTTTCCCTGTTGAGGTCTACCCGGCGGAGAATAATTTAGACGACGCCGTCTAGGTGCAACTATTATTTCAGGAGTCACTGGACAGGTGCAGGTGTCCATGGGAATAGGAACTCTCTTTGGTCGTTGTAGGTATGCGCGTCTTGAAGATGCAGGGCATGTAGGAGCAGGGATTTCAAGAGGAGCTGCAGCTGGACAGGGAGAAGGTGTCTGCTCCTCCTCTTGCTCCACCTCCACCTCTTCCTCTGAACTTGGTATTGTGTACCAGACTGAATGGTCAGAACCTCTTAGATATGTCTGACTTGGGGCAGCCGGACACGTGGGAGACGCCTCCTGATTCGGCGTGCATACCTCTGAACCTGCTACTGTGTAGGTATTGTTTAGTACGGCAGGACAAGGATCCTGATATTTCATGTATGCCTCAGATTCAGGTACTGTATATGTCTGATTAAGTGCAGCGGGACACGTAGGAGCTACCTCCTGCCCCGTGTATGCTTCAGAACTTGGTACTGTGTATGTCTGATTAAGTGCAGCGGGACACGTAGGAGCTACCTCCTGCCCCGTGTATACTACAGAACTTGGTACTGTGTATGTCTGATTAAGTGCAGCGGGACACGTAGGAGCTACCTCCTGCCCCGTGTATACTACAGAACTTGGTACTGTATATGTCTGATTACGTGCAGCGGGACACGTAGGAGCTACCTCCTGCTCCGTGTATGCTTCAGAACTTGGTACTGTGTATGTCTGATTAAGTGCAGCGGGACACGTAGGAGCTACCTCCTGCCCCGTGTATACTACAGAACTTGGTACTGTGTATGTCTGATTAAGTGCAGCGGGACACGTAGGAGCTACCTCCTGCCCCGTGTATGCTTCAGAACTTGGTACTGTGTATGTCTGATTTAGAGGAGCCCGACAGGGAAGAGGGGCCTCTGCAGGTTCGATATCTACTTCTAACTCTGACCGAGATGCTTCTTCAATGGTATCCAAAAAAGGATCCACTATTAAGTGCTGTCCGAAAGGTGCGCTGGAAGGAGCAGTTGCCCTCCTTTTTGGCTTGTGATACAACATGTCCCATGCAGCATTAGGAATGTTTTCTTGCCCCGGATCATATAGTCCCCGACGATCTCTAGAAAGCCCTGGAGGAGCGGATATTCTTCTTTGTGACAAAATCCGCTGAGCAGGATTGTCCTCTACAAGTGGTGCACATTGTGTGGAAGTGCACACACGCTGACCTGCCGGTGGACTTCCCATGGGATCGAACTCTGCCATTTCATCTACAAGACGCCTTCTTCTAGGCGGGGGTGACCTTGCCAGTGCAAGTTTCCTGATTCGGGGAGTGGAAGTGACATTTGGAGTGAACTGCGGAGGAGCCTCATCCATACTCTGTAGACAAATAAGCACAAGTTACAGACGGTATAATCCCTTAACATTTATGAGCATAGCAGCTTGTGTCAACGTCCCTTATCTATTACCATACTCTGTCCGCATATAAGACTAAGGTTCACATATTGTCATAATATTAGATGGTACTAGTTAGCTTAAAAGTTTTGTGACAAAATAAGTCATCAGTTACTTTTTAATACTCTTTATTTTATCTTTTTACAATTAGTAATTCCTCAATTACACGAATACTACAAATACTTTTTGAGTACACAAACTTATAACCGACCGCCTCCGTAGCGCAGTTGGTAGCGCGCTTGCCTTTGGCGCGGAGGACCGAGGTTTGATCCCCGGTACCAGCATGGGGTGTACTCAGCCTCGTTGGGTCCCGGGGGGACCAATTGATGAGCTACTTGATGAATTCGCGACCTCAGGTCGAGAAGGCCGTATAACTGACCATGTCCCACCCTCCGGTACTGAAGCTCACCAATGACACCTGTAGTGGGCAGAGGTGGGGGACGCAGTGGCTGGGCCCTTCATGGGCTGTTGCGCTTGGGGGGTTAAACTTATAACTAGTAAATTAAGGAAATAATGAAGTTATTAACAGTGAAGCAACAAGAATCTAAAGTAAGGGCAAAATTAGAAACTGAAGGCTTCACTTATCTTAGTAATATTGGAAGTTCTTTGGTGCTGCGCTGACTGTTTTGAGTTGACACCAACTCATTCTCAAAGCTTCTTCTTCTTCTTCTTCTTCTTCTTCTTCTTCTTCTTCTTCTTCTTCTTCTTCTTCTTCTTCTTCTTCTTCATCACCACCACTACCACCATCACCATCACCGTCATCGTCATCATAATAATTATCATTATCATTGTTATCGTTGTCATTGTTGGTGTTATTGGTATTATTATTATTAGTATTATTATTATTATTATTATTATTATTATTATTATTATTATTATTATTATTATTATTATTATTATTATTATTATTATTATTATTATTATTATTATTATTATTATTATTATTATTATTATTATTATTATTATTATTATTGTTGTTGTTGTTATTGTTATAATTATTATTATTATTATTATTATTATTATTATTATTATTATTATTATTATTATTATTATTATTATCATCATCATCATCATCACCATCATTATTACTTTATTACCATTATTAATTGTCCCATGAATTTGACTACAAATGCACAATTTCCTTCTCGTTGCTAACTTCCATCGGAAAACCAATAATTATGTAAGACCACCTCATTCTTTAAACTGCTCCTTCTATTAGCAGATGATTTTATCAGCAGAAAACATAATGGGATTTTCGGCATATTATTGTGTTCTTTTTAAAATGTTATCTGTTGCATATTTTACTGTACTAAACTAGCCTGTTCAGCTTTAAGATAAATTGTAAACAAGAATCTATGGAATAAAATTAACCTTAAAGTTTAAAAAAAATAGTTTGCGGTCTTCTCTACTATTGTCTACAATTCACAATTATTCTTCCGATAATCTTTCTCAATCTTTGAATGTCTTTCTCTAGTTTCTCTGACTCTTATATCTTGACTATTACGATAGACTCCCTCGACGACACATACGTGCTCCCTGACAGGCTGGCCGACTCACTCACGTAACTATAACTGTACATGACGATTTACACTCTAAACAACTGAGCTCTGAACTCTGACTTTGAGCTGCTACTGACTGTGTGTGTCCTATTTATATGGAGCCGGCGTTACGTGACCTTCGAGAACCCTCCATACACACGTACAGCGATAACTCATCGGAATTAACCATAAGCTTCTGGACTGTACGGTGTTATCGCGCTGTTCGATCACATGCACATAGTCGCTAGTTGCCCTGTAGTCTCGGACCTTTACTTTGTGTCTTACTGCCATTATTACGGTCACGTACACACAGCCGCTCGCCGTATCCAAATTCACCCGCCCTTCTCGTCCGTATATTATTGAAGGACCCAATTGTACATAATCATTTATTATTCTTTTTTGGCAGTGTTTAACACCCGCGCCGCAGTTGGGATGATCATTTACATGCACAATTAAGGACGCTCGACAACTGTATCTTCGCCCGCCCATCTTACTTTAAACTGCAATGTCAACAAAGTGCAATATTGTATTCCACCGCGGGCCTCTATGATTGGCAGACACGTGGCGCGACTTAATGCGAGCTGTCATCACCACGTGAGTAGCTTCTGGCTTTTGAATTGTGTGTTGCGTGGGAGCGCCGCTACCGTCTACACCAGCAGTAGAAGAAACAAGCCGATATGTTCTACACTCTTACATAAACTAAAACATCTCATGTATTGCACTCACATGACTTTCTCTACTCTTGTAGGTACTAACCATTCTTACAAACTCTTATTCCTATATCTTCTTCGTGTTAGTTAAAATAAACATTTGTACAAATTATCTTATTGCTTATTTCCTTGTAGATACAAGGGGAATGTGGGAATACAGTAGGCTTTGTGCGATAGGGAAATATTTTAAAGCTTTGAGATTCCGTTCTCTTTGCACACTTAACATATAAAAAATGAATAACGATGTTCCATTTCACAAAAGCTTTAAGTTTTCCGAAACTCACACACATAACAAGGAATATCTCCGAAATGGTTCGCCCTAAACTGAATAAACTGAACACAAGTGGGAAGGATGTATTTACACACTGTAACAATTTCAAACATGTAGAACGAAAAGAGTATTTCTTTTTAAAACATAATGTGTATTACTTTTGGAGTTACCCCCGTACATCCGTATTCTTAACAACCAAAAGTTGCTCGTTGAATTCATATAAAAGATACAGTTTTATCATGATGGTATACAATGTTAGCCATGTATCAGTGTACCACTACTGCGTAACTCCGATTCGCCCCGTAGTCTGTATTTTTCGTTAGCCACGGCAAGTATACTCACAGCACAAAACACAACTGGGCTCACTACGTACAGTCTCTCACTATTCCACACAGAATAAAATGTCTGCAGCACGAAAATAAAAATATTCACGTACTGCTGAACTTGTACAAGAATTTGGGAGGGAATATTTTACTGTCAATTGTGACAGCATAGAATATAAGTTTTGCAAAACCGTTCAAGGATCCACTGTACCTCTGTGCTGTGACCACTTTCACTTCCTAGAGGCCATACTTCGAACCCTTTCGTCCCCTGTATAAAGGTTCGATCCCCATATATCAGATTTGAGGTTTGTTTACGTACCATAAATCTACGACACGGGACCACCAACTTTCCCTCCATTCCGAAGGAAGCCATGCTAAGGATTTTTATGCCCGTAAATATCCGCCGCCATCTTGGGAACTAAAGACTAGGATGTTACACTACGTGGACCACGTACCTACTTCAGATCGACGAATGCATAGCTGGGTTAAACTTCAGTTCTGGCCTTCTAAAGGTAAACATATCTCAAGCCTACAAAGCTACGTAGCGACCAGCTCCTGAAAGATTTGACTGTTGCCTAAGCCTACTGTATTGCCTTATTTCCATTGTAGCTACAAGAAAATATATAATTAAAGTAGGAGTATTTGTACAAACGTTACTTGGACTAACATGAAGTATGTATATATGTACGAGAGTGAAATAGTGCAACGTACCATACGGCCTCTTCCCATACCGCTCAGTATGGGTGACCCTGGTGGTGAGCAGCTTGACCCACAGCCTGGACGCCCATACATTCTGCTCAACTTCCTGAAACAGTTCAAAACAAATATTATCCACTATGTTCTACCGCCTACTTCACATTACTTCTGGAAAATTAGTTTCGCTATCACTTCCGTATAGGGGAATCACAATAATTATACATACATACGTGATTAATTCTTAGGTACCTACGCAAACACCGAGGAACTAATCATTTCAGCAGAAGATGCAGCATAGGAGTTTACGGGCTGTTAGCTGAAAATTCAAGATACATATCTTATTTGTTATGCAGATATTTTAATCAGTGGTGTAGCGTGAAACAAACAAATGGGAACGCTATAACGGGGGGCACTCTTCTTCCGCATTAATGATAAAGGTGACAGACATTAAATTAAAACGATTTCCTATTATCTTTTCAAATTATTGTCTTAGCGAATTTTAGCAATGAGAGCAGATTGAAGCGAAATTGTCTTATTTTGCGGGAAAAAACGGGATATTCTACCGATTTTGAATATAAAAATTGTTGTTAGTTAATGCTGGATTTCTGACATTAATCCTCTTGCTCTCCAGTATTTTTCACTGATGGATTGGAAGGGCGCTAGAAGAGGCCGGGGTAAAATAGTCCCCATTCGAATCTCCGGGCGGCGACTACATATCGAGAACCAAAACAGTATATTAGTAGAAGATCTAACATCAGAATTGTACAATGGAACGCGGGTGGTCTCACCCAAACACAGTTCATTCCTGTCAATTGTTAAATTGCAAAAAACAATTAAGTAAAACTCTCAGTTACAAAAATATTGAAGTAATGACTGAAGATTAACCCGGTTTAACATTCTTGGAAGTTGACCATTGTAATTAGTGAAGTGGTGGCCTGGATACGTTAAAATGTATATTAAATACATTCAACAAAATATACCACTATCGAAAACAAACATATATAAAATGCAAGCCATATAGTGAGAAAAAACGAAAACAAACTCATTTCCCAAAATTTGAAAAAATGAATGAGAGAAAACATCTTAGCTGGTGTAATATGCCAGTCATTCTTATGATGTAAATATCACACGCACTTTGTGTTTATGTACAACAATTTTATTTACAAAGAAACACAATTGACACTACCTCGAAACGAAGCGGCGCGTTTGAGCGTATCCTCGGGTTCTCCGGTTTCCCCCGCCATCTATTCCACCGGTGCTCCATCTTATTCCATGTATCATTAAGGTCTTCGCCTGCAGAGCCCTAATAGTAAAAGCGAGCGTTAAACACTACCCCCAAAAAATCTGATGTGTTACACTCACATGACTTTCTCTACTTTTGTACTACCCATTCTTACAAAGTCTTATTCCTATATCTTCTTCGTGTTAGTTAAAATATACATTTGTACAAATTATCTTATTGATTATTTCGTTGTAGGTACAAGGGGAATATTAGAATACAGTAGGCTTTGTGCGATAGTCAAATCTTTTAAAGCTTTGAGATCCCGTTCTCTTTGCACGCTTAACATATAAAAAAATGAATAACGATGTTCCATTTCACGAAAGCTTTAAGTTTTCCGAAACTCACACACATAACAAGGAATATCTCCGAAATGGTTCACCCTACAAGAAAATTTATTGAGACATAAATTGTGTATTTTAGCAAGCTCTACGTGTTTGTACAGTAAGATTTGGCCTATCTCTAACGGTTTACCAGTTATGCAGAAGTCGTCCAGAGTAAATACGGCTACAGGGGCTACAGCCAGAAAATTCAGGATATCCATTTCATTTGTCATCAAAATATCTCAAGCATATGACATTTTAACCAAAATCGTTATAGCCATTTTCAAGAAAATAAAAATTTTGGAATTTTTTTCCATTTAAAGGGTTTCGGGTGGGGCTATTCTCTTCAAAATCTTCGTGTCGCATCCTTGAAAGAAATTAAACTTAAATACCAACTTTGCTTTTTAACCAACTTTTCTTTTTTCAGTTATGCTGTCCACAGACTGACACACAGACATACAGACTGACACATAGACACGCGCACGGACCTTTATCTAAAAATGCTTCTTTTTTATTCAGGGGTGTCAAAACATATACTTCCGGTGAAATCTCGACATCGAATTTTTGGGTCGAATACAGTACTTCCCCTACTTACCAGTAGAGAAAGTAAAAACCACTACCTCGACAACACTCCGGAGCCAAAACCACGTTAGTGTATTTAGATTGGTATGTGAGGGACTTGCGGAGGTGAAAGGGTAGGCAGGAGTTAGCTGAGGGATTTGCGGGGAAGCCGTCCTAGCCATATCACATACGACTAGACATTAGCGTATACAGATTGGCATGTGAGGGGCTTGCGCAGGTGAGAGGGGCAGGCGGGTGATAGGTGAGGGGTTTGCGGGGAAGCCGTCCTAGCCGTATCACATACGACTAGACGTTAGCGTATACAGATTGGTATGTGAGGGGCTTGCGCAGGTGAGAGGTGTAGGCAGGAGATAGGTCAGGGGTTTGTGGGGAAGCCGTCCTAGCCATATCACATACGACTAGACATTAGCGTATACAGATTGGTATGTGAGGGGCTTGCGGAGGTGAGAGGGGCAGGCAGGAGATAGGTGAGGGATTTGCGGGGAGGCCGTCCTAGCCATATCACATACGACTAGACGTTAGCGTATACAGATTGGTATGTGAGGGGCTGGCGCAGGTGAGAGGGGCAGGCGGGTGATAGGTGAGGGGTTTGCGGGGAGGTGGTCCTAGCCATATCACATACGACTAGACGTTAGCGTATACAGATTGGTATGTGAGGGGCTGGCGCAGGTGAGAGGGGCAGGCGGGTGATAGGTGAGGGGTTTGCGGGGAGACCGTCCTAGCCATATCACATACGACTAGACGTTAGCGTATACAGATTGGTATGTGAGGGGCTTGCGCAGGTGAGAGGTGTAGGCAGGAGATAGGTCAGGGGTTTGCGGGGAAGCCGTCCTAGCCATATCACATACGACTAGACATTAGCGTATACAGATTGGTATGTGAGGGGCTTGCGCAGGTGAGAGGTGTAGGCAGGAGATAGGTCAGGGGTTTGCGGGGAAGCCGTCCTAGCCATATCACATACGACTAGACGTTAGCGTATACAGATTGGTATGTGAGGGGCTTGCGCAGGTGAGAGGTGTAGGCAGGAGATAGGTCAGGGGTTTGTGGGGAAGCCGTCCTAGCCATATCACATACGACTAGACATTAGCGTATACAGATTGGTATGTGAGGGGCTTGCGGAGGTGAGAGGGGCAGGCAGGAGATAGGTGAGGGATTTGCGGGGAGGCCGTCCTAGCCATATCACATACGACTAGACGTTAGCGTATACAGATTGGTATGTGAGGGGCTGGCGCAGGTGAGAGGGGCAGGCGGGTGATAGGTGAGGGGTTTGCGGGGAGGCCGTCCTAGCCATATCACATACGACTAGACGTTAGCGTATACAGATTGGTATGTGAGGGGCTGGCGCAGGTGAGAGGGGCAGGCGGGTGATAGGTGAGGGGTTTGCGGGGAGACCGTCCTAGCCATATCACATACGACTAGACGTTAGCGTATACAGATTGGTATGTGAGGGGCTGGCGCAGGTGAGAGGGGCAGGCGGGTGATAGGTGAGGGGTTTGCGGGGAGACCGTCCTAGCCATATCACATACGACTAGACGTTAGCGTATACAGATTGGTATGTGAGGGGCTGGCGCAGGTGAGAGGGGCAGGCGGGTGATAGGTGAGGGGTTTGCGGGGAGACCGTCCTAGCCATATCACATACGACTAGACGTTAGCGTATACAGATTGGTATGTGAGGGGCTGGCGCAGGTGAGAGGGGCAGGCGGGTGATAGGTGAGGGGTTTGCGGGGAGACCGTCCTAGCCATATCATATGCAAGCAGCGAAACGTTAGCTCATCTCAGTGTGCACTGCTGTTTAAAACGGAACGGAACTTGCAAATTTTTTATTTGCTATTTTAGCTAAATAGCTGCTCAACAGTATGATCTGCGAAGAAATTAGTGCTAGATGATTGTATAGAATAACTGTCTTGCGTTAAAACTAGTACAAAACAAAACAAATATAAAACAGTTAAACACAGACAAATAAGGGAACGCTCAGCGTACTAGCGTTCCCCAAAGCTACACCCCTGATTTTAATCCATGCCTAATGTATTTCATTAAAATCGTTAAAGGCAGTTTTCATAAAATCTAACATTTTTAAAGAGTGTATTTAAACGGTTGTGTAATTTCCTTCGAGAATCTCACTGTTTGTTGTTCATGCAGCATTTCTTTTCAGTTATGCTATTCACACACACACGCACACACTCACACGCACACACACATACACAAGCATTTTCTCTCTCACACACAAGTAATACTACTATTTATATTTAACTTACAATTCTATTATATAATGCAGTTTTTATCATATAAATACACAAATATACGGACTTTTTCTAAGCATTTGTACTTTACTACGTATAGTACAGGAAGTATTATATACCACCCAAAAATGCAATGTCGAAATTTCACCCGAAATATATGTTTTGAGGCCCTCTGAATATTAAAGCATTATTAGAAAATGGTTCGTGTTAGTGTGTGTGTGTGTGTGTGTGTGTGTGTGTGTGTGTGTGTGTGTGTGTGTGTGTCTGTGTGCGCGTGTCAGCCTATGGACAGCATAACTCATAAAAGAAAAGTCGGTTAAAAACCGAAGTTAGTATTTAAGTTTAATATCTTTCAAGGATGCAACAAGAAGATAGTGAAGAAAATAGCCCCACCCTAAACTACCCTTTAGATGGAAATTTTTTCGAAAATTTTGATTTTCTTGAAAACGCCTCTAACGATTTTGATTAAAATGCCATATGTTTGAGATGTTTCTATGACAAATGAAATGTATATTTTGAATTTTCTGGCTATAGTCCCTGTAGTCGTATTTACTCTGGATGACTTTTGCATAATTGGTAAACCGTAAGAGATAGACAAGATCCCACTGTACAAAACTGGATATCTCGCTAGAACGGACAATTTATGTATAAATATACCTATATATTAGAGTGAACCATTTCGGAGATATGCTTTGTTATTTGAGTCTGTTTTGGAGAACTTATACATCTGTCAAATGGAACATCAGTTTTTATTTTTCTGTATGTATGTTAACCTTGCAAAGAGAACGGAATCTCAAAGCTTTAAATGATTTAACTATCCCACAAAGCCTACTGTATTCCCATATTCTCCGCTTGCCCACAAGAAGATAATCAATTAGATAATTTCTGCAAATGTTTATCTTAACTAACACGAAGAAAATATAGGAATAAGGGTTTGTAAGAATAGTTAGTACAAGTCATGTGTGTGCAACACATCCGATTTTTATTTTTGTGTTCAGAGAGTCCTTAAAACTTCTACATAAAAGATATTTCCGATGGAATCTGCGTAATGAAAGTTTGTTCTTATTTACTATTGGTAGACAGTTTTAACTACTTTCCAATCCAGATATAATCCCCCAGAGACCAAGGAAAACAGCTGCTGCAGCCTTCCGACTATTCTCAAACCAGTTCGTATTTCTCCTGGTAAACCACAAAGGCAGTCTCACATCAGAGACAATTACCCCACTGGTGACATTATTGCAAGTACTTTATGTCCTGGGATTAAATAACCTTCAGATGGTAATTATTTATTTATGCCAACAAACAAGATTCAAATTTTTTGTGAAGTCTATCTCTTACAGTTTACCAGTTGTGTAAAAGCCATGCAAAATGAATAGAACCCTAGAGGTCATTTCGAGAAAACTCACAATAAATATTTAATTTGTCATGAAAATATCTTAAACCAATGGGATGTAAATTAAAATCTTTAGAGCGATTTTTAAGAACATAAAACCTTTTCGTGTAAAGGTTTGTTTAGTATCCCTGGGATATAGGAAATATGTACTTAATTTTCAACAAGAGAGTGTGAAAACTCGTCACATCTTTCTAGTTGTTCTTGTGGTAAAGATATGTATTTTAATATCAGTATTTATATCGGACGTGCTTCTGAACAACTAATTAACAGTAAACGTGATAATATGAAGTTTTAATTTCTTCTCATTTAAGTTTAATGTGCGTATAAATAAGTAAAACTTTGTTTTTACTTGTGTTTTGCGTTCTAGACAAAATTTAATGCCAAAAACGATTAGTTTTGTGTTGTTGAGACATACAATGCCTCGCGTTTGTACTGCAGTCAGTTCGCTTGGAATAATCAAGAGGTAAATCATAATGCTGTAGGTAAATAGCAAACAAAACATACCTTTGGTATTATGATGAAATGTAATGGGCCCTCTCGCTCCCTGCATTGTGCATGGAAGTATTAACTGGAAATTTAGATCCCGACCATAGTCCAGCTCTTCCGGTCGGCCCTGTGAAATTAAAATAGTAACCATTACTATACAATACAAAATTAGCTGTTCAACTAAGAGAAGCACACTAAAGCAGACATTTATCCATAAATTAAACTTTTTAAGGACATCTGTGATACCTTTTACACGTACCTCTGTCCGAAGTGAATAATAATTGATAAAATTGTTTGTTATTTAAACATCTGAATAACGAACATTGCCCACTCTATGTCAACAGAAGATCGTGATCTAAAATCTTTGCATTTTGAAGGTCGTGTTTGCCCCAATGCTTGCTAGTGTGGTCTTTGCCAACCTGAGCCAGATATTACGAAAAGTCTCAAGCCCAGAGAGTAGTGCTTTTTGAGTAGTGCTTATCGCCGTTGTTATTGGTGTTATACAGTTTATTTAAAGGCTCCTTGGGACCAAAAGTTCAATTAGCATCTAAATTGAAATAGAGTTTTTACTTATGGATAGTTCTTAAGTGCCATGGTCCTCAGAGTCCCGTTCTCTATTCCAGCTCAGGCTTGAGGTTGTTTTACGTACATACCTGATAAAGAGGATTCTGAGGAAAATGAAATGCTCTTTCACGCCCCGTATAGAACGGGACGCTGAGAACCATGGCAGTAATGAGCGTCCATAAATAGACACTCAATTGAGGTTCTTTTCCATGCCGTAAATCTACGACCCCGGAATACCGCTTTACTTCTCTCCCGAAAGAAGCCATGTTAAGGATGTTTACGCCCGAAATAACCCACCGTCCTCCGCAGGGTTTGAATCCGCGACTTGGACAACCTGAGACTAGCATTTCCTCCCTTTATCACGCAGGATGAATCAATTAGCATCTGATTAGTACCTTAAAAGGGGAAGAAAAACCTATTTTAAATTGTTCGTATACTGCGAACGCAGTCATTCTTCAAGGCGTAATAAATTAATATCTTCGTAGACACAGAAGCAACTGCAAGTTGTAAGTTTGCAACACAATAATTGTATGATTACTCTATGGATGCGTGCCACTTGAGAGTTGGCCCGGACTGACAGTGTTATGGGTGTTTACTGTAGTGAAGAATCAAGGAGATTGGCCAAATCTGTGGCAGTTAGCGCCTATCACGGCTGTCATGGGCAGCACATGCCAATCACAAGTACAACTAATACATACATCAGAGACTTCGATAGCTACAGAATAAGAATGAACATGGGCCTAGCCAATACAGTTGCCAGTTGTATTGCCAGCAAAGACAGTCACATCTTAAATCCTTGTCGCCCGCTTACTGGTTAACTGGCAAGTCTGAGAGACTAGCATCACTGTATTGGCTAGGCTCATGTTCATTCTTGTTTTGCAGTTGAAATAGCAAGCTATATTGAGAAGTGAGAAATAAGGCCTTACTACTTTGGAGTATAAAAGTTAGCCAATGTTGTATTTTGTTATAAAACATTCGTCATTCATTTCCCATTATTCATACCTAAAATTAAATTAATCATTTTTTCTAATAAAGTTACCTGCGTTGCTAGCTTTACAAATGTTGTCGGAGTGGTACTGGTGTAGGCGGAGAGCCTGTATCTGGTGTGGTGTGGCTATGTCAGACTTCTGTGGAGGCTGAGTGACTGCGAATTCTGTTGATGGCGTTTGTAAGTGTGGAAATGGCATCCTCCAGGGTGGCTAGGTGAGAGCTGAAGTTGAGGATCTCTGAGTGGAAATCCTGTACTGCATCCAGCCAGGCACGGTCCCGGGAAGGGGTGGCCGGGGCAACTTCTCTTGGTGCAGGTGATGGTGATGTGGTCTGCGCTGGTTGTTGGTCTGGCGGAACTGGCTGTGGAGAAGTGTGTACCACTGTTGTGGGTCTCTGCTGGGCTCGGCGGGGATGGAGAGGGCACTGCGCCTGACCTGTGTAATGGCCGAAGCCATTACAGGTGGCGCAGTACCTACGGCGGCGTCGCGCTGTAAGGACCCGGGCGCGGCAGTAGTGGTATCTGGGGCCGGCTGTACAAGTATCGACCTCGTGGCCGCACTGGCAACAACGGCGACAGGGAGCCAGACGACCGGTTCGGCTGGCCTCAACATGCAGGTGCTGGCCAAATAAGGACAGTCCCAGACAGGGCCGCTTCACGTTCACCCAGGTCCCGAAATTCCAGCCGAACCATCGATGTTGGGCCACGGTCAGTGATGATCCGTGTGACCTTGCTGACTGAGTTCCAGAGTTGCCTGGAGGCGGTCAGTAGGTAGCGGCACGGGAAGTCCCGAGGTACCGGGACCCGCATACCACTGCACTGTGTCGCCAGACCTGCGCTGTGGGTGGAGGCGGCGTCTGCGTCGGCTGGTGGTACTGGATTTGGCTCGTCGGTGGTGCAGGTTGGAGTAGCGGCGGTAACGTTGGTTGCTGCTGAGTGAGTGTCTGCGATGGCGTTGACTCGTCTTTCTGGAGGTCGATCAGCTGCCCTAAGGGAATGGGCGGTGGCGCTGGTTACCTGTGCTGTGGCGACGGCGGCGTCCGCGATGAATGAGGTGTTGACGGTATAAGGACCTCAGTGACTGCTCGGGTCGAGCAGCGAGCCGCGAGCCGCGAGCCGCGAGTGACGACTGGTGTGGAGATGCTGATATTTGCTCCTGCTGAAGAGTGGCACTGCTGCACTCAGCCTGGGCCACGGCAAGAGGCTTTGGTGTGGTTTTGCTGGACTTCCGAGTCGCGCGCTTCTTGTATCCCATGATGTGCTGTCTGCTCTGACTCTTCAAGGCAACACACCCAAAAATACTACATCGAAATTTCTGTGGAAAAACACTTTTTGGTTCCCTGAATGCAAAGAAAAGTTTTTTTTTACAAAAAAGTTAGCGAGCGCGTGTTGTGTGTGTGTGTGTGTGTGTGTGTGTGTGTGTGTGTGTGTGTGTGTGTGTGTGTGTGTGTGTGTGTGTGTGTGTGTACAACATAACTTAAAAACGAAAAGTCGGTTAAATACCAAGCCTGGTAGTTCAACGTCTTCCAAGGATGTTACACAAACATTTTTAAGGAAATTGCTTCATCCTAGACCACCGCTTATATGGAACATTTTGATTTTATCAAAAATGGCTCAGCGAGTTTGATTAAAACAAATTTAAAGTTTTGCCGCTAACTGTTCGGCTTTTTCAATGGGCGAATGCAAAATTAGTCACTGCCTACTCTGACTGGCATCACTGTCCCGTACCACTCGCAATTTTATTGGTGCGTTCTCCTCCAATAGGAAGTCGTACTGCTAAAAGTATCGTGCTGAGTGGTTTCCCTGTGTCACGGTTCAGACTGCTCTTTTCTTGAAATATTTCTATGTATTCCCTCACTATTCTTTGAGAGAATTGTTACAAAATTTTAAAATTTTTTAAATTGCCAAAGTCAATGTGGTGGCCGGTGTTTTCTGAATGTTCCGCGATGACAGATTTTCTGATTGATAGAGTTTCATCAATCAATCAATTCATTCGTCCAATGTATCTTACAGTAAGATGTAGGATATCTCACATGAATACAATGTAAAATAAAAAGTGCATATACAATACATACAGTTAATTACAATGAGTAGTACAATTTATCATTATTTTACAATAAAGCCAGTCGTGAGCTGGCTGCAGGTGATGTCGCTGGTGAAGTATAATCGGTCCATCCTTAGATCCGTATTTGGTGTAAACATAAACGGTCAACAACAAACCCGCGATACACCGAAACCGAAGCACACCACAAAATATAGTACCTTAAATATTGGCGATTATCTTTGAGTTTTCAAGGTGCATGATAACACTGGTAAAGACTGCTTAAATGTAACGATATTCCTAAAACTCCCGAGTAAATATCGTTCTGTTACATCATGAGTCCACGTGGTGTTTGGTTAGTCGCACGAGCACCAGATTATCGCGGAGGGATACAAGGTGTGGATCTAAGGCTGGATGGAGTATAGTTCTCTTCTTAATACAAAAGTTTCACTTCTATAGTGTATCTTTACGACACACCCTTTTTACGACTAAAGCTATTCTGATCAATGTTGTTATGAAATACTGATGTGGCGCACCTGAACTAATTTGTTCTCTTTTTCCCAAAAGGGTCGTATCGAAAGCTTTCGGCCGCTGTACATTTTGCAACGGTATTAACCCGTTTAGGAACCTGACCAAAGCTTTCTTGTAATTCTGAACGCCCTCATTGAATACCTGTACGTACTTCAGCTTTCCCGTTCTCGTTCTAGGGTACTGTCAACTTCAATGTGGAAACTAGATGCTAATTGAATTTTTAGTCCCAAGGGGCCTTTAAATAAATACTTTAACATCAATAACAACGGCGGTAAATGTTGCTCAAAAAAAATTTCAGGGCTTCAACCCATGTGATTCAGAAATACTTTTCGTAATATTTGACTCTAGTTTGGCAAAGACCACACTAGCAAGTATTGGGACAAATACGACATTATAAGTGCAAAGATTATAGAACAGACTCTTTTGTTAATACAATACAGTAGACAATGTTCGTTACCTAGGTGTTTAAATAACAAACATTTGTTCTTCTTATTGAAAATTTTATGGGTTTTTGGCACAGGTAAAAGTAAAAAGATGTTATAGGTGCGCTTTGAAAGTTTAATTTGTGTATAAATGTCTGCTTTAGTATGTTTCTCTTAGTTTAATAGACACCTATTTGGTGTATACTAATGATTGAATTAACTTTTCAGGCCCGACTATGGTCGGAAGTTACAAAACTTTGAGTTGAATGTTATTGAAGAATCCACAAGGCTATAGCGAGAGAGCACATTAGAAAAATGAAGGTATGCTCTTTCTTTGCTATTTACAACATTAACGCTTTACAGCTTTGTTATAACTAGGGCTCGGAAGTTCATGCCCTAAAAACACTGAAATGTGTATGCAAATATGCTCTTAAAACTTTAAAATATGCCAAGAAATATGCACTATTTAATTAAAACTAATGTCCCTTTGCAGTAGACAAGATGAGTTAGTATAAGTGATAAATCAAGTTACCTTATTCCTTAGAGGTTGAAGCAGAAGTGGTCCTGCTGCTAGTATTAATTGCTAAATTTCAGTTCACAACCAACACTTTGCACAAATTTTCAACTGTAAAGCATCGTCTGTTGTCTCTCGCAAAACACTTTTGTAACGTGAAAAACTCTCCACGTCAGAAAATGTTATCGGGGCATATTTAAATGATGTTAACTGTTTCACAGAGAGAGTCAAGTCTCTTGGTGTGACAGATAGTTTTCTTTCGAGGATGTCTCGAATATCGCACATCAGTTTATAACCAGAATTTTTTGAAATTATTACATAATTCACTTTCTCTTTCACTTTTTGTCCTATGCTACCAGGAACCAAACTTAGATCACGTATTGTTTTTTCAAAGACAGTAAGTGATTCATGCAAAGGAGATCCTACAGCTTCCAATGCCGTTATGGCTCTTGGTAAGAAAGAAAAATGGGGAGATATGAAACTAAGATCCTCTTTTAACCCAGTGCCTGACAGAATATTTTGCACAGTTTCTGTTGAAGAAGCATCTTTCGAGTCCAATGAATTAATAACCTCTTCGGCTATTTCTATGTGCTCAGCATAATATAAAACTGCATCGACCCATGTTCCCCATCGAGTTAACACTGGTGCAGGTGGAAGTCGGTCTGGGTGGCTCAGTTGGTTAGATGCTGGCCTACTGATCCCAAGGTCCTGGGTTCAAGCCCGGCCCAGGCCGATGGTTTTTAAGTGTGCTTAAAAACGACAGCTCCATGTCAGTAGATTTACTGGCATGTAAAAGAACTCCTGCGGGACGAAATTCCGGCACACCGACGACGCTGATGTGATCCTAGCAATTGACAGCGTCGTTAAACAACAAAATAATTTAATTTTTTCCACATGAACATAGTCCATCACAAACTGGGTCACAGTTACATTGTCAGTGGCCGACAATTCGCACACATTAAGAAGATAAGGTGTAGTATTTTGTTCATTATTTAAAACACCCACGATTATATTAGCAGTAGAACGGCGCTCAGAATCAGGGGTTTCATCAACAGACAACCACACAAACTGATCCCTAATTCATTTTGTATATTTGACAATACAACAATGTCCTACATAAGTCTTACGCAGTGTACTTTCTTCAGGCACATGTTGTCGAGTGCATTCCAGCATTCGAGAAAGGTCATACAGGTTCTCCTGTGCGGTATGTATTATTTGCACAGCACCTAGCCGCTAATGCGACTTTATCTGTGCGGTGTTAAAGATTGTCATTTTATTGTCATGCGTTTGTGTCTGTGGGCAATGGTTTCTTCCTGTATACCTAGTTTTGGATGCAGGAAGGGGGCAGGAATAGGTGTTGGGGTAATAATGTGTTAGAAGATGGAAGTGGCATTGCCCTTATCCAAGGGCGTCCTTGGGTAGGCGGTAACTTTTCCTTCTTCGAGGTGCTCTGTGGTCGTATTGACCTAATGCCCGTACCAGCTGATTGGTGTGGGAGTGCATGGTTCGGGATCGCTCCCTTACCAAGTCCATGATGTAGGGAAGTCCGGAGTGGTTGTGAAGGATGTAAGACGGGAATCTACGTCCGGTATCATATATAGTTGTTAACGCCCTATTTGCGTATGACAGAAGGTGCCGCTGATCCCCAGCCGTATAACATCAATGGCAGAATGATTGTCCGGTAAATGTGTAGTTTTAGGTGATTGGGCATGGTGGATCGGAGGATAGGAGTGTACTTGGCAAGAAAGTTTTTATATGTCGGATTATTAATTTTGAACAAGGGAATATCAGCAGCTAAAAATACTTTGGCACAAGCCATGGGAAAATTCAGTAACCCTACTTCCTAAACACTCTACTAGCTGTTTATGAACAGATTCTTTGTTTGCGAGAATTCTGATTAAATTCTCCTTATATTTTGCTGTGTTTATGTGCTGAACTATTTGAAATCTTTTCTCATTCCCTACATTTTTCTCACACGCTCCATAAAACAGTACCCCATTATCTGTAGATACTAAATTACCCGAACACTCTTTCTGTAAATTAATTAATCTAGCACTTGAAGTTGGTTTTATTTTCGGCATTTGAAGAACTTTTTAACATTTTATACGCCTAATTTAGTTTGGTGGGAACCAGTTCACAACACTGTTACAGGTCGCGCGTTACTTCTTGACGAATGAAAATTTTATATGAAAGGTTGAATGCGAGTCTCTACTCAGCTTTTGCGGGAACGAGAGAGAGGAGGTACAGTCTGCAGTGAGATGACGCGCATGCTTCTGAGCTGAAGTAGTACAACACTACAAATCAATTTATGACACTTGCAGTAATATCAGCCACACGTATTATACACTATACCTCTATAACTGTTTCCACTTAACTTTCTTGCATTTATTCCATTCCCGACATCTCTCCCTCGTCTGAATTGCTATTTTCGTTGCATGCATACATACATCCGTACCGCACAAAACTTCTGCAGTCGACTGTATACACACACGTGACAGAGGAAAACAGAGGTGTCTGTTATCGTAGCATAAACATTTGCTGACCTGTTTATTAAGGGTAGGCTCACTCATTGGATTTCTGCTCAAGGTCATTCGTCAAGAACGAACGCGCAACCTATACGTTTGAAGACCAAGACACAACTACTGGTGGGCAGGCAAGCGTTGCTATAATCGTGCTGCTCAAATGATTATTCTCTACGCACATACATATAATAAAGGATGGAAACAGGGGATTCACTGCATGACAACGTGACTCAGTATTAGCTCTCGCCACCTTGCGAGTTGCATCATCATGTGCAATACTACCAATAAACAAAAATATTATTCAGATGCAAAAAAAAAAAAAAAAAAAAAAAAAAAAAAAAAAAAACCATAAAAAAACATAAAATTCATTAAAACATGCAACATATGGGCTATAATGTTGATTTATTATGCATTTATCAAAAGCAAGAAAATATGCAATTATATGCACCATAAAATCATGTCCAAATAACTGAAAATTTCATAATTCGTGCAGATAATGTAGAAACATACCATATATTTTAACCCCTATGAAAAAACATGCAAATGCATAAACTTCATAGCCCTAATTATAAGTTCAATTTCTCTCTGCATCCTTCCAAACGAACTAAATGAGTACAAACAGAGACATTACTTTTATGTAAGCGACATTACACCAAACGTTTGTGACATTAAACTTTGTCTAGAATCCAAGACTAATATAAAAACAAATAATGTTACTCCTTATATTTATTGTTATTTATTTTATTTATTTAACAGACCTCCACGAGCAACATTGCTCATATTAAGGAGGAAATACAAACAAAAAATAGACAGCTTTTATTATAATAGAATTAAGCAAGCAACAAGAATAATCTAATCTAAGTTCTAAATGTTATACTGCTTAGTAAGATTATTTACTAATACATGATCAATGAGTGTAGCAGAGTCTGGCGTTATTCTGGTTGGAAATTTGGTATTACATATTCTAAAGCCCATTGATTGTACAGACTGATTATAAAATAAGGCTGAATTTCTATTGTCTTCAAGTGCATCAATATTCATATCTCCACTTCATACAACACTTTTCTATGGCTATATACGAGACACGCCAGTTATAATGCCTTGCGTTTGCATGTACCTACATTACACGTAAACGAGGAGCTTCACATTCTAGTATTATAACAATTACTTGGTTCAGAAACACGGCGGATACAAATATTATATCAAAATGTATGTCGTTTACCACAAGACCAAGTAGAAAGATGCAATGAGCTTTCATACTCCACGGGTGATTCCTCAGCTTGTGTGGTCTGGCTTAGGGTTACACAATCGCGCTAAACCGTGCCAACTTGACATGAAAAAATACGCTAATCCCCCGTGGTGGACAAAGAGGTTGGCAACCATGAATCAAAGAGAAACGCGCAAGCGTAAAGTTAGCAGGTGTTGCGAAGTGAACATTTCCTTCTTCCCATGGGCGTCGCGAAAGGAGGCAAGGGGGGACCGCGGCCCCCCTTGGAACTTGGTGAACTTAATGTGTAACCAATTACTGACTATTAAACTATTATTTTAATTTTGATGTAAAGAACAATTTTTATTTAGCACAAATTAATACGGTTATCTGCAACAAATATAAATTTTGACAGTAAAATAATGATTTAATATTATCTGATTGCAAACTTCCAACATGTGACCCTCCCTCCCCTGGAAAAGAGTCTGCCGATACTCATGCTTTTTCCTCATTCCCTTCAGCTGTTAATTACTAATGGAAAGACAATTATTTCCAGTAAAATCCGATGCTTAATTAATTCCGTTTGTCAATCATTTGCCACGTGTAAGTCTCACAAGGTACGTTATGAAACATTTTCACATTTTAGGGTTATTTTCCTTTTTGTTTTGCTAACATATCACCCTGTTCATTCCCCGCTAACCCTTCATGTGCTGGAATCCATTGCAGGATTATTTCTTTCCCTAGATTTTGTAGCAGCTTTATCCAATGAGTTATTTCATTTATGTAGGTACTATCACTTGATAGGTTATTGCTTGTGAAGCCAGTTTTGAATCACAGAGCGTCCAGCATGTTAACAGTACAGTAGAAGTTAGCATCTTTGGCGGATTCAAATCGATTTGAATCCGGTAGCTGTTTCAATGCAACAAAATATGGATCCGATCCCACATCTAAGAGAATCGGATCCAAGGATTCAGTTCGATCTAAATCCTATTTTCCATGCAGTAATTAATCCGGAATTATAATTCAAATCAATTTCATTCCCCATAGGAACGACCGAGAGAGATGGCTCAGGCGGTAACGTCTGTAGCCCGCATTCGGGAGGTCGCGGGTTCGATCCCCGTGGCTGCGCACTCTGACATGGGTTTTTCCGTGGTTTCTCCATGTCACTTAGGCGAATGCTGGGGTGCATTATTGCATATCACGGGTTCCTTTCCATCATTTCCGTATCCTTCAGGTGTGTAGTGTTTGCAGTGCCGGGCAGATGGCGTGGATGATTGCGCATGGTAACTGCTGTTCTCGGTGCTAGGTGGCGTTTGGCCGTCCTTTGTCCTCCGTCGGGGGGGGGGGGAGACACAGCGCGACACAGGACTCGCGGTGTGATGTCTGCTTGGAGGGGCCTGGCGCCGGGATGAAGATATCTCAGCACTTGTTAAGCACTTCCGTGCGTCTCTGTGGCCTGTCTATCTGCTACCCTTTGTGGCACCTTCGGCTCCTTCATCTCATCCTTACCTCCTGGGGATGGTAATATCTGTGTAGATTGAAATGAGCGAGGTGTACCCTCTGTGTCTGTACCCCTTTACCCTATGGGAACGTAGCAAGCACTGGGTAAAGCTGCAGCAGACGGCCTTAGAGGGCGCGTAACGTAGGCCGGCAGTGTATGCCAAATGAACGTAACAAGCACTGGGTAAAGCTGCAGCAGACGGCCTTAGAGGGCGCGTAACGTAGGCCGGCAGTGTATGACAAATGAACGTAACAAGCACTGGGTAAAGCTGCAGCAGACGGCCTTAGAGGGCGCGTAACGTAGGCCGGCAGTGTATGACAAATGAACGTAACAAGCACTGGGTAAAGCTGCAGCAGACGGCCTTAGAGGGCGCGTAACGTAGGCCGGCAGTGTATGACAAATGAACGTAACAAGCACTGGGTAAAGCTGCAGCAGACGGCCTTAGAGGGCGCGTAACGTAGGCCGGCAGTGTATGACAAATGAACGTAACAAGCACTGGGTAAAGCTGCAGCAGACGGCCTTAGAGGACGCGTAACGTAGGCCGGCAGTGTATGCCAAATGAACGTAGCAAGCACTGGGTAAAGCTGCAGCAGACGGCCTTAGAGGGCGCGTAACGTAGGCCGGCAGTGTATGCCAAATGAACGTAACAAGCACTGGGTAAAGCTGCAGCAGACGGCCTTAGAGGGCGCGTAACGTAGGCCGGCAGTGTATGACAAATGAACGTAACAAGCACTGGGTAAAGCTGCAGCAGACGGCCTTAGAGGGCGCGTAACGTAGGCCGGCAGTGTATGACAAATGAACGTAACAAGCACTGGGTAAAGCTGCAGCAGACGGCATTAGAGGGCGCGTAACGTAGGCGGGCAGTGTATGACAAATGAACGTAACAAGCACTGGGTAAAGCTGCAGCAGACGGCCTTAGAGGGCGCGTAACGTAGGCCGGCAGTGTATGACAAATGAACGTAGCAAGCACTGGGTAAAGCTGCAGCAGACGGCCTTAGAGGGCGCGTAACGTAGGCCGGCAGTGTATGCCAAATGAACGTAACAAGCACTGGGTAAAGCTGCAGCAGACGGCCTTAGAGGGCGCGTAACGTAGGCTGGCAGTGTATGACAAATGAACGTAGCAAGCACTGGGTAAAGCTGCAGCAGACGGCCTTAGAGGGCGCGTAACGTAGGCCGGCAGTGTATGACAAATGAACGTAGCAAGCACTGGGTAAAGCTGCAGCAGACGGCCTTAGAGGGCGCGTAACGTAGGCTGGCAGTGTATGACAAATGAACGTAGCAAGCACTGGGTAAAGCTGCAGCAGACGGCCTTAGAGGGCGCGTAACGTAGGCTGGCAGTGTATGACAAATGAACGTAGCAAGCACTGGGTAAAGCTGCAGCAGACGGCCTTAGAGGGCGCGTAACGTAGGCCGGCAGTGTATGCCAAATGAACGTAGCAAGCACTGGGTAAAGCTGCAGCAGACGGCCTTAGAGGGCGCGTAACGTAGGCTGGCAGTGTATGACAAATGAACGTAGCAAGCACTGGGTAAAGCTGCAGCAGACGGCCTTAGAGGGCGCGTAACGTAGGCCGGCAGTGTATGACAAATGAACGTAGCAAGCACTGGGTAAAGCTGCAGCAGACGGCCTTAGAGGGCGCGTAACGTAGGCCGGCAGTGTATGACAAATGAACGTAGCAAGCACTGGGTAAAGCTGCAGCAGACGGCCTTAGAGGGCGCGTAACGTAGGCTGGCAGTGTATGACAAATGAACGTAGCAAGCACTGGGTAAAGCTGCAGCAGACGGCCTTAGAGGGCGCGTAACGTAGGCTGGCAGTGTATGACAAATGAACGTAGCAAGCACTGGGTAAAGCTGCAGCAGACGGCCTTAGAGGGCGCGTAACGTAGGCCGGCAGTGTATGACAAATGAACGTAGCAAGCACTGGGTAAAGCTGCAGCAGACGGCCTTAGAGGGCGCGTAACGTAGGCCGGCAGTGTATGACAAATGAACGTAGCAAGCACTGGGTAAAGCTGCAGCAGACGGCCTTAGAGGGCGCGTAACGTAGGCCGGCAGTGTATGACAAATGAACGTAGCAAGCACTGGGTAAAGCTGCAGCAGACGGCCTTAGAGGGCGCGTAACGTAGGCCGGCAGTGTATGACAAATGAACGTAGCAAGCGCTAGTAGAACATCACCTTGGACGTGAGCAGTTGGCAATACGTATAATCTGATGAATGGAGGCAACTTCTTGCATGCATCTTCATAATTTATTATTATTATTATTATTATTATTATTATTATTATTATTATTATTATTATTATTATTATTATTATTATTATTATTATTATTATTATTATTATTATTATTATTATTATTATTATTATTATTATTATTATTATTATTATTATTATTATTATTATTATTATTATTATTATTATTATTATTATTATTATTATTATTATTATTATTATTATTATTATTATTATTATTATTATTATTATTATTATTATTATTATTATTATTATTATTATTATTATTATTATTATTATTATTATTATTATTATTATTATTATTATTATTATTATTATTATTATTATTATTATTATTATTATTATTATTATTATTATTATTATTATTATTATTATTATTATTATTATTATTATTATTATTATTATTATTATTATTATTATTATTATTATTATTATTATTATTATTATTATTATTATTATTATTATTATTATTATTATTATTATTATTATTATTATTATTATTATTATTATTATTATTATTATTATTATTATTATTATTATTATTATTATTATTATTATTATTATTATTATTATTATTATTATTATTATTATTATTATTATTATTATTATTATTATTATTATTATTATTATTATTATTATTATTATTATTATTATTATTATTATTATTATTATTATTATTATTATTATTATTATTATTATTATTATTATTATTATTATTATTATTATTATTATTATTATTAGTATTATTATTATTATTATTATTATTATTATTATTATTATTATTATTGTTGTTGTTGTTATTGTTGTTATTGTTGTTATTGTTGTTATTGTTAGTGTTAGTGTTAGTGTTAGTGTTAGTGTTAGTGTTAGTGTTAGTGTTAGTGTTAGTGTTAGTGTTAGTGTTAGTATTATTAGTATTAGTATTATTAGTATTAGTATTATTAGTATTAGTATTATTAGTATTAGTATTATTAGTATTAGCATTATTAGTATTATTATTATTATTATTATTATTATTATTATTATTATTATTATTATTATTATTATTACTACTATTACAGTTATCGTTATCGTTGGTAGCTTAGTGGTTACAGCAGCTGCGCGTGAAGCGGTAGGTCCGTGATTCAAATCCCTCCCATGGCATTGAATTCTTCAGTCCTAGTTCCACCTCTTGTGTGTCTAAAACACCAGCAGTATGATTGTTGGCATTAAAATGACAATATAGCCAAAATTTATTTATAACAAATATACTTTGCAGCATTTCTTATACGAACGACATTAAAATTGCAGCAAGAAACCAATAAATATTTTTTTGTTCTATTTAGCAACATCTATCTTACATACTAAAGTGAAATTTAGTAAACTAACTGGATATGCTTTGGCACGCGTTCATACAAGTTTTCACATCACTGTGACAAAAATTGTGGACTTTAGTCATTTTCAGATATGCCTCCAGTTAAAGTCATTGTTTTCTTTTGTTGTCTAAGGTGTCTGAAAATGGACACTTCCGAAGATGAGGAAGACGCCTATATCTGTGAGTGCAGGGGCACCCCACAACAGGGATATTCTTCACCAGAAGAGGTAAGTTAAACTTTAACAAACAACTGTTAAACCCAGTGCAGGGGTACCCCACAACAGGGATGTTCTTCACCAGAAGAGGTAAGTTAAACTTTAACAAACAACTGTTAAACCCAGTGCAGGTCTCACCCCACAGCAGGGATGTTCTTCACCAGAAGAGGTAAGTTAAACTTTAACAAACAACTGTTAAACCCAGTGCAGGTCTCACCCCACAGCAGGGATGTTCTTCACCAGAAGAGGTAAGTTAAACTTTAACAAACAACTGTTAAACCCAGTGCAGGTCTCACCCCACAACAGGGATGTTCTTCACCAGAAGAGGTAAGTTAAACTTTAACAAACAACTGTTAAACCCAGTGCAGGTCTCACCCCACAACAGGGATGTTCTTCACCAGAAGAGGTAAGTTAAACTTTAACAAACAACTGTTAAACCCAGTGCAGGCCTCACCCCACAACAGGGATGTTCTTCACCAGAAGAGGTAAGTTAAACTTTAACAAACAACTGTTAAACCCAGTGCAGGGTCACCCCACAACAGGGATGTTCTTCACCAGAAGAGGTAAGTGAAACTTAACAAACAACTGTTAAACCCAGTGCAGGGTCACCCCACAGCAGGGATGTTCTTCACCAGAAGAGGTAAGTTAAACTTTAACAAACAACTGTTAAACCCAGTGCAGGGTCACCCCACAACAGGGATGTTCTTCACCAGAAGAGGTAAGTTAAACTTTAACAAACAACTGTTAAACCCAGTGCAGGGTCACCCCACAACAGGGATGTTCTTCACCAGAAGAGGTAAGTGAAACTTAACAAACAACTGTTAAACCCAGTGCAGGGTCACCCCACAGCAGGGATGTTCTTCACCAGAAGAGGTAAGTTAAACTTTAACAAACAACTGTTAAACCCAGTGCAGGGTCACCCCACAGCAGGGATGTTCTTCACCAGAAGAGGTAAGTGAAACTTAACAAACAACTGTTAAACCCAGTGCAGGGTCACCCCACAGCAGGGATGTTCTTCACCAGAAGAGGTAAGTTAAACTTTAACAAACAACTGTTAAACCCAGTGCAGGGTCACCCCACAACTGGGATGGTGTTCAACAGATGAGGTAAGTGAAGTGAAGCTCTGACACTCGTATTACTAGTAATGCAGTGTGGCGGAGTGTTGAGTTTCTCACACTAGTTAAGGAAAGAAAAGCGGAAAACCTCTAAGAAGTGCTGAAGAGACTATTGTATATTATATCTTTAACTTTTTCTTTCTAGGTTATAGTTATTTATGCTCATGTTTAAATGTTTGTTTAAGTTCAATTACGGTATTTATGCACCTCGTTCATTACTTGAAAGTATCATATAAGCGATATTATATGCAATGTAGTAAGGAACTATTTCCAATCGCGCTTCAACATTTTATTCGCGCTGAAAGTTGTGATGCGGCGTAACGTTGACATCCGTACTCACTTTAAGGCCGGATAGGGTATGACTAGCTATTATTAGATTTTATCGAAAAATAGTTCGTATTAGGTCAACCAAAATTTAGGTCAATTTAGGCTCCGTATAAAGATAAAGATAGCCCGTGTTATCCCTTGGGGCAAGAGTGACTGAACGAGTGAGTGGGTGAGTGAGTGAGTGAGTGAGTAGGTGAGTGAATGAGTGAGTGGGTGAGTGAGTGAATGAGTGAGTGGGTGAGTGAGTGAGTGAGTGAGTGGGTAAGTGAGTGAGTGCGTGAGTGGGTGAGTGAGTGAGAGTGAGTGTGTGAGTGAGTGGGTGAGTGAGTGGGTGAGTGAGTGCGTGAGTGAGTTAATGAGTGAGTGGATGAGTGAGTCGATGAGTGAGTGCGTGAGTGGGTTGGTGAGTGAGTGGGTGAGTGAGTGTGTGTGAGTGAGTGTGTGAGTGAGTGGGTGAGTGAGTGTGTGAGTGGGTGAGTGAGAGTGAGTGAGTGTGTGGGTGAGTGAGTGTATGAGTAGGGTGAGTGAGTGAGAGAGTGTGGGAGTGAGTGGGTGAGTGAGTGGGTGAGTGAGTGAGTGGGTGAGTGAGTGAGTGGGTGAGTGAATGCGTGAGTGAGTGGGTGAGTGAGTGGGTGAGTGAGTGTGTGTGAGTGAGTAGGGTTTAAGCAAGGCCATCTTTATCTAAACAGGCCTGAAGACGGAAAGAGATGTTAATGACGTCATCACGGGGGCTCATGTTTATCACCTGCTTGTTTATTACGGGAATGCAACGTATCAGTGCGTGATTGGAAGGCTAAGAAGTTGCTAGTGTCTTACAATGTGTCAGTAAACAATTAAGTGAGCGAAAAAATCGAATTACAAAGTGGTGTAGTTTTTAATACAAAATGCCTAGGAAGTGTTGTGTGCCTGGTTGTACCTCAAACTATAAAACAAGTGTAGACAACTAGGTTACAGTGTTTTCGTTTCCAAAGGATCCACACAGGAGAGAGCAGTGGGTACGTGGTATTCACAGGGATAATTATGAACCAGGTGTGGTTTTCTGAACAGCACATAGTGAAGGAATTTACTGCTACGAGAAATAATGGAAGCGTTTTGTAGTACCCAGAACAGCTCTTAAACTTACTGAAAATCCACGCCCCTTGGTGTTGCCTAATTTACCATCCTACCTGACTTCCGAATCAGCACCCAAACGTAGGGATCCAGAAGAAAGAAGAGGGGAAATGTTGGAAAGGGATGCAGCAGCATTTCGCAAATGACTCGAAGATAACAAAATTGTTGATTTCCAGAGCTTTAAAAATAGAATTAGTGACATGAAATTAGAGGGATTCACCGTCATCATAAAAGAAGACGATGTAATTTTTGTGAAAATTGATACTGAAGAAATTCCTAAAATTGTAGCACCGTTAAAAATTAATTCCAATTTCATTGTTTAGGTTCTATAGGGTAAAATTGTAATACCCAATAGTAAGTTTAAATTGATTCTCGGTAAGCAAATGATATTGGATAAATGGTCTAAATTTGATGCAAGTGAACAAACAGAACAGAAACTACTTCAGGCCGCCAACATTTTAAAGGAATGGGCACGCTCAATTTATTTTTCTCACCCAGCAGCTCACAGACACTTACGTGATTCCAATGTTCTTTCTTTACCCCATCCTGATTACCTCAGACAACTTTCACAACCCCTCAGTCCTGATAGAAATTCTTACATTTAAAATATTTATCAGAGAAGGTGAAAATGCTTGGTGGTCACGAAAAACAAGTAAATTTGTTGAGGCACATGAACAAGAATTTCTTAAAGTAGAACACCAGAGAAACTTAATTCTACATTTATGTGCTGATATATGTGGCATTAATAATATCGGTGCTGACTGTAATGCTAGTGATTGAGCGTTACCGGTCTAGTTTGACGAGGAAAATAATAAAAGTAATAACCAATATCCTCTCGAAAAACTACTGCATTATCAAACAAGACAGTTTGGTATTATCTACAGGCAAAAAAAAAAAAAAAAAAAAAAAAAAAAACTGGAGATATATTCGCATTGAGAGGGTAAGAAGCATGCTCTGCCATTAACAACTATGCAAAGCATGTTTTTCCACTAACATACTAACACACATTAACTTTTAATACGAAATATGAAAATATAAATGAATGCACTCTTCTTCCAGCGCAGAAATGTTGTAAAACACATGTTTATTCCGCATGAATTGCTTGGAACATCGGCCTCGCGTTGTGACGTCACGAATCGCATATCCAGGCCTGTTACTTAGAGATGTCCTTAGTTTAAGGGCCCGTCGACAGGTCATTAGGACCTCCCTTGATGCAAGAGCCTTCTACTAAGGTAGAGTTAGCTAAAAGGCTGAGCTAGTTTCTGTAAGTTCATTTTCCTGTAGGTCAAATTCTATTTTCTTACCTACCAGAGAATACTTAAAATGTTCGACAGTTTTGTTTACAATTCACTTCTCAAACTTCACTAAACTTGCTTAGAAAGTAGAGATTAGTTTAAATTTAACACAGCTTGTTTCCGCCTCATGTCTCGTGCTACTTTCATCCTATGAATCTCCAAACACTTCACTAAATTCTTGGGACCATCTCTGTCGTGGACGGACGTCGCCTAGACTGTACATAGCTGAAGTAGGTACCTATATATCACTCGTTGGCAGGTACAACATTTAATGAACTGAAATTTGGAGAATAAGAGGCCAGGAAAATAAATGGATGAGAACCTAACAATCCGGGGTTTGGTCACTATCTTCGTCACCGTTTTCCACCCCAATGTCTTCAATTATAATTCTTTCAGTTCTTTCTTCCCTATTTCGTCACATTCAGTTCTTTTGTTCGGACTTTGTGTGAGATTTTGACTTTCTCTACTACATATACTAAAGTAGAGGAAGTACGTATTATGCTCCATCCAAAAATTCGATATCGAAATTTCACTGGAAATATATGGTCTGAGGCCCCCTGAACAAAAGAAAAAAATAAAAAAAAAATAGAAAAAGGTTTGTGTGTGTGTGTGTGTGTGTGTGTGTGTGTGTGTGTGTGTGTGTGAGAGAGAGAGAGAGAGAGAGAGAGAGTGTGAGTCTGTGGACAGCGTAACTAAAGTCGGTAAGTTTAATATCTTTCAAGGATGCGACACGAAGATTTTGAAGAAAAATTGCTCCACCCTAAACTACCCTTTACATGGAACATTTTTCGAAAATTTTGATTTTGTTCAAAATGGCTCTTAACGATTTTGATTAAAATGTCCGTTATTTCTTTACATTTAATGAAACATTCCGTCTATTTTTGCATTTATGCTACGTTTTGTATTGGGCAATAGCACAAACCAATGCAGTGCTTTAACTATGGCAGTAAACCATGACGTTATGAGCGACAGCCAATAGCAGCGCGATTCGCCGGAATGGCCGGGCGTACCTCTGTCTTCCCCGAGACAAATGCCTGTAGAAATGGTTTTATTACACATTTCCTTGTCGGAGCTGGGAGCTATTTGACGGCCTTAAAACTCCGTTCTGTTTGAAGAGGCAGGACGGGAAAAAGCGAATAACGACTTCCTATTTAAGGGAAGTGTATTTTAAAATGTGAAACAACCACAGAAGTGATTATTTCCGAGAAAATGTTTATTTGACATTACCGTAATGAGATGTACGATTTTTGTAGTTCGGTTTATCCAAGTCATGCGCTCTGCCGAGTCTACTACTCAGAGTGAAGCGGACTTATTGCCACATAACCCAAGATAGAATTTCATTTACCACGAAAATGTGTTAAAATGTGACAATTCAATTAAAATTGTTAGAGCCATTTTTGAGAAAATCAAAACTTTAGAAAAAGTTTCCATGTAAAGGTTTTTTAAATCTTAGTGAATCATCCATGAAATGTATTAAACTTTAATACCAACTATGGCTTGTTTCAAAGTTATGCTGTTCTCTCTCACGCACACGCACACGCACTCGCACTCGCACTCACACTCACACAACTATACACCATTTATTATTTATTTATACACCCACACCCACACACACACACACACACACACACACACACACACACACACATACACACAACTGTACACCATTAATTATTTATTTATTCCAGCAAACTTACTGTTGGTGTTTTTAAACACACAAGCCGTGTGTGGGCAATGTTTGAGAGGTAGAACTGGAACTTGGGATTTGAACCATAGACCTTCCGCTTACCAGGTGGGTGCTCTAACCATTTGTTTGCCTTTAACTTTATTACAGAGACAGCAGGAGATAGAAGATTTCCTACGAAACTATAGCAAGCGAAGAAGAGCTACGGTGTGTGAGCCCAGTGAGCTGCAGCGTGAGAGGCTCAGCATGGTGGCGAGTGGCTCACATAGAAGGACATCGCCACCCTGTCTTGGAGCCACAACAACGTGTTCCAGCAGCTACCCACCTGCCTCTCCCAGACAACCACTCCGAAAATCAGGACAATCGCAGGTGTCTTCAGGAGTCCGCGTTGTGGAAATCACCGACGAGGCTGACATCAGCAGGGCACTGAGGAACGCTCCTCGACCCAAGCAGCGTTCGAAAAGAACCGTGCCACCATCGAGCGGACCTGAACTACACTTCTGTCCAGGTAAGAACCATTCATTTCACCATCATACAATCTCACACCAGGCTACGGGCCGATTCCCCGTTCATGCTTCCCTGAGCCAATCTCCGCCTGGACCTGCAAGTTCTGCTCCTACGTCAAGGCAGGGCAGCTCACATCGCTGAACATCCTCGCACTGAAAGTGAGTTCAGTGTGTGACGTCACCGCGTTCTGTACTGCTACTGCAGGGGAAGAGAAGATGGCTTGAGCCATGTGAAAGGCAACAATGAACGAAACATACCTTGTGTAATAGCACAAGTAACGTCTTGTGTGTTGCACTACTAATGTCATTGTTTAGTTTTAATTTCACAATTGGATACAGATTACACGCATTACATTCCAGCTCTCTGTTATGAGGAAGTTCATGTGAAGGACAGTCATGTTAGAAAGTAAATAGGACACAAAATTCTGTGCAAATAGATACATATGCTAATTACGAAAAACCTGAAGCTATTAACAGTGAGGCAATACAAATCTGAAGTTCTAACAATTTTTAGAGACTATAAACTTCACTTATCTAACTTGCTGAAAGTTACTTGAATTCCAATGCAGACTGCAGTTTCACATTGAATTCAAATGTAACTTCAGTGTGAATCTTGTTTTTAAATCCCTTAAATTTCTGTGTTACCAACCTATGAAGACAAAACAAATTTATAAATGGAAACACGGCAGTATTTCAAAATTCATTACGCAATTTTGCCAAATGGAAAAGTTTTCCCAAACCATAACTGTATGGGTCCCTTTAATTGTTATAATAATTTAACCTCTGGATTTATTTCAAGATTAAATGACCAAAAGTTATCTGCCAGAGTTGATTTATCAATTTGTTCACATTTAATATTTCTAAAATGTCCCTTTATTCTGGTTTCCAAATGACGTTTGGTTTTACCAATATGAACCCTGTCACAATCCAGACAGTGAAACTTTAGCACATGTAGGTATATCTAAAATTTTAACAATTCTTATACACCATAAGCTTCACTTATCTTAATAACTGCTGAAAGTTACTTGAATTCCTAAGCAGACTGCAGTTTCACATTAAATTAAAATGTATTGTCATTGCAAATCTTGTTTATACTGGTCGCCATCGTAACAACCTAACTTGCTTAAACTTCTTTGTGTTACCAATCTATGAGAACAAAACAAATTTATAAATGGAAAATAGTATTTTTCTAAAAAAGGATATAATTGCAAATTATAAAAAATCTTATGTGTTGCTCTCACATGAATTTCTCTACTCTTGTACTGACCATTCTTATAAACTCTTATTTCTATATCTTCTTCATATTAGTTGAGATAAACATTTGCAGCAATTATCTTATTGCTTATTTCCTTCTAGGTACAAAGAGCATATGGGAATACAGTAGACTTGTGCGATAGTCAAATGTTTTAAAGCTTTGAGATCCCATTCTTTTTGTACACTTAACATATAAAAAAATGAACAACAATGCTCCATTTGACAGAAGTATAGGCTATCCAAAACTCACACAAATAACAAGCAATATCTCCAAAGTCGTTCACTCTGCAAAAAATAGTATTTTGACATAAATAGTGTGTTTTAGCCAGATCTACATTTTTTGTATAGTATGATTTGGTCTATCTCCTACGGTTTACCAGTTATTCAAAAGTCCTCCAGAGTAAATAAGACTACAAGGGTTATAGTCATAAAATTCAAGATAAACATTTCATTTGCCATAAAAATAACTCAAACATATGGCATTTTAATCAAAATCATTAGAGGCATTTTCAAGTTGCATCCCTGAAACTCATTAAAATTGACTGACCTTTTTGTTTCTCAGTTATGCTGTCCACAGACTGACACATACACACACACACACACACACACACACACACACACACAGACACATGCACGCATGCACACACAGACACACACACACAGACACATGCACGCATGCACACACAGACACACACACGCACACACACACACAGACACACAGACAGACACATGCACGCATGCACACACACACAGACACACAGACAGACACATGCATGCATGCACACACAGACACACACACACAGACACACACAAGCACACACACAGACACATACACGCATGCACACACACATACACACACACGCACACAGACAGACACATACACGCATGCACACACACAGACGCACACACACAGACACACACGCACACAGACAGACACATACACGCATGCACACACACAGACACACACACAGACACATGCACGCATGCACACACACAGACACACACACAGACACACACATACACGCATGCACACACAGACACACACACACAGACAGACACATGCACGCATGCACACACAGACACACACGCACACAGACACATGCACGCATGCACACACACAGACACACACACAGACAGACACATGCACGCATGCACACACAGACACACACACACAAAGACAGACACATGCACGCATGCACACACAGACACACACAGACACACACACAGACACACACAGACAGACACATGCACGCATGCACACACAGACACATGCACGCATGCACACACACAGACACACACAGACAGACACATGCACGCATGCACACACAGACACATACACAGACACACACATGCACGCATGCACACACACAGACACACACGCACACAGACAGACACATACACGCACGCACACACACAGACGCACACACGCACGCATGCACACACACACACACACGCACACATACCCACACACACAGACAGACACATGCACGCATGCACACACAGACACACACACGCACACAGACAGACACATGCACGCATGCACACACACAGACACATGTACGCATGCACACACACAGACACACACAGACAGACACATGCACGCATGCACACACACAGACACACACATGCACGCATGCACACACACAGACACACACGCACACAGACAGACACATACACGCATGCACACACAGACACACACACAGACAGACACATGCACGCATGCACACACAGACACATACACAGACACACACATGCACGCATGCACACACACAGACACACAGACAGACACATGCACGCATGCACACACACAGACACACACACACGCACACACACCCACAGACACACACAGACACACACAGAGACACACAGACACACACACAGACAGACACATGCACGCATGCACACACACAGACAGACACATGCACGTATGCACACACACAGTCACACACAGGCACACACACCCACACACACAGACACACACACAGACAGACACATGCACGCATGCACACACACAGACACACACACGCACACAGACAGACACATGCACGCATGCACACACACAGACACACATGCACGCATGCACACACACAGACACACACGCACACACACAGACACACACACGCACGCATGCACACACACACCCATGCACATACTCATGCACTCACACACCCTCAGACACACTCATGCACGCATGCACACACACAGACACACACGCACACACACAGACACACTCATGCACACAGACAGACACATGCACGCATGCACACACACAGACACACACGCACACACACAGACACACACACGCACACACCTAGGCGGCCCGGGTTCGATCCCAGGGACCCGCATGTGGTATTCGTGGTGGACGAAGCGGCGTCAGGGCGGGTTTTCTCCGGGTACTCCGGTTTCCCCCGCCAACTCATTCCACCGGTGCTCCATCTTCATGTATCATCAGTGTCACCGCCTGCGGTGCCGTAGTAGTAAAAGCGGGCGTTAAACACTACAACAACTACAACACGCACACAGACAGACACATGCACGCATGCACACACACAGACACACTCATGCACACACACAGACACACATGCACACACACAGACACACACACGCACACAGACAGACACATGCACGCATGCACACACCCTCAGACACACTCATGCACGCATGCACACACACAGACACACACGCACACACACAGACACACGCATGCACACACACAGACACACTCATGCACACACACAGACACACACGCACACACACAGACACACTCATGCACACAGACACACACATGCATGCATGCACACACACAGACACACACGCACACACACAGACACACTCATGCACACAGACAGACACATGCACTCATGCACACACACAGACACGCATGCACACACACAGACACACATGCACACACACAGACACACACACGCACACAGACAGACACATGCACGCATGCACACACCCTCAGACACACTCATGCACGCATGCACACACACAGACACACACGCACACACACAGACACACACACGCACGCATGCACACACACACCCATGCACATACTCATGCACTCACACACCCTCAGACACACTCATGCACGCATGCACACACACAGACACACACACTAGGTAGTCTTTTCAACTGTTCATACAAGACAAGGCTGTATTGAAACCTTGAGGGGCTTCTCAGGTTGTAGAGGTGTGGTGTTTCTCAACAGTTTCTCCAGTAGTCTATACTAGGTAGTCTTTTCAACTGTTCATACAAGACAAGGCTGTATTGAAACCTTGAGGGGCTTCTCAGGTTGTAGGGGTGTGGTGGTGTGTCAACAGTTTCTCCAGTAGTCTATACTAGGTAGTCTTTTCAACTGTTCATACAAGACAAGGCTGTATTGAAACCTTGAGGGGCTTCTCAGGTTGTAGAGGTGTGGTGTTGTCTCAACAGTTTCTCAAGTAGTCTATACTAGGTAGTCTTTTCAACTGTTCATACAAGACAAGGCTGTATTGAAACCTTGAGGGGCTTCTCAGGTTGTAGGGGTGTGGTGGTGTGTCAACAGTTTGTCCAGTAGTCTATACTAGGTAGTCTTTTCAACTGTTCATACAAGTCAAGGCTGTATTGAAACCTTGAGGGGCTTCTCAGGTTGTAGGGGTGTGGTGTTGTCTCAACAGTTTCTCCAGTAGTCTATACTAGGTAGTCTTTTCAACTGTTCATACAAGACAAGACTGCATTGAAACCTTGAGGGGCTTCTCAGGTTGTAGGGGTGTGGTGGTGTGGCAACAGTTTCTCCAGTAGTCTGTACTAGGTAGTCTTTTCAACTGTTCATACAAGACAAGAATTCTGTCTATCTGTAAGGAAATGTGGTGTGTAAATCCTTACAGAACTGATATGGGAGTATATGAAACAGCACTTGTAATAATGCATAATGCTTTATATTGGACCTTGTTTACTTTCTCTGAATTTAATTTTTTTACTGTAATTATTTCGCTGCCATACTGGAAAATGAGTACCATATTGAAATTATTATTTATTTATGCCAACAAACTTACTGTTGGTGTTTTTAAACACACAAGCCGTGTGTGGGCAAAGTTTAAGAGGTACAACTGGAACTTAAAAATTCAATGCCACAACTGGGATTTGAACCACAGACCTTCCCAGTTGTGGCATTGAATTTTTAAGTTCCAGTTGTACCTCTTAAACCATATTGAAAGCTGGATATCACATTTTTGGAAGGAATATTTGTTCTACCTACTGGGTACCGAAGTGGCACAAAAAGTCAAAATTCCTGTAAGGACCAAACTTCAGCACTTTCCCAAGATGTGACAATCGCAGACTAATCTTTATCTAAAAATTGTTAAAGTATATTTGTAGTGAAACAGTAAGTTCTGTTGTTTATACAGGTGCCCAAACACATCTGCGAGCGCGAAGGCAGAGTAAGCTGTCCACTGCATCGTATACACTTCCCCCTCTGTGAGTATGCACCCATTTTCCTTAATCAATGTGTTATCTCTGGTATAAGATTCAATATAAAGAGCAGTTAGATACTGAGATATTGGTCACTTTTGACTTAAGGCGTTTGTGAAATCTGGAAAATGTACAGCATGTAGGTCAAAATGTCTTACGCCAGTTATTGCAATGCGATGTATTTGATATGTTTCAAAATTCTAGCTTCCAGGGTTATTTTAATATTAACTTTTTACTGTGTAAATTCATTAGTGAAATAAAAATGTTCTATACAGCACATTTTGAAAGGTATTTAATAAATTCTCTCTTTTACAGAAAATGAGTTCACAAAAGTTTCTACAATATAATTGAATACTAACTATTGTAGACAAACTTAATTTTTGGATATAGATGCTGATGTTTTCACGGCCGATGTTAATCCAGTTCGGGCTTGTAGGCCATGGTCCAGTCAATGAATGTTCTGATGTTTCGCCCAACACAGTCTTGGGCGAAATGTTAGAACATTCATTGACTGGACCATGGCCTACAAGCCCGAACTCCACCATCTATTGGATTAATTTTTGGAGTCACCAAAGTTCTTGATTGTTCGAAAGTGATTAGTTTCTCAAAATTGGTATATTACTTTTAAAAAATTCTGATGTATTGCCCTCAAATGATGAGGCTGAGGGTTTCTTAAGCGCTAATGCCAGAATGATCAGAGATTAATTTAAAATAAGGCTTAATGCAGCTAATAACAGTGAAGCAACAGAATCTAAAATAAGAACAAATTAGAAACTAAAAGCTTCACTTATCTAGCAATATTGCAAGATTTTCCACAGCTAACATGTTTCAGGTTGTCTCCAGCTTATTTTCAAAGCTATACAAACAAGTTACCCTAGTTACTGATGCTCATTTTAAGACTATCTGTCACCAATCTCTGAAAATAAAAACCTATAAATACAATCTATTGGTGGAATTTCAAAATTCATAACACGATTCTTGTTTTTTGAAATAAATATCTTTTCCCAAACCATTAAATCTATAGGTCCATTTAATTGTTTTAATAATTTAACCTCTGGATTAATTTCATGATTAAATAACCAAAAATGATCTTCCACAGCTGATTTATCAGTTTGTTTACATTTAATATTTCTAAAATGCTCTTTTATTCTGGTTTCTAAATGACGTTTAGTTTTACCAATATAAACCCTATCACAATCCAAACAGCTAAATTGATAAATGCCAGGTGTTTTATAATTTGGAATTTTATCCTTTTTAGAAAAATTTAGTAAATTTTGTATATTAAATTTATTTTGAGGGACCAAATTTATTCCATGTTCTTTAAAAATTTTTGTAAATTTTTTATTGGCCCAAGGATGGTAAGTAAACTTTCTAAAACTACAATTATCTTTTATTTTTTTGAGGGTAGAAACTTCTTTAACAGCCTTTTGATACTTAATTTTTGTATCTTTTTATGTATAAAATCTGTATTAAAACCATTAGTTACTGCAGTGTTAATAATGTGTTTATATTCTGTGTCAAATTCTTCCTTATTAAGGGACATATTTATTAACCTATAAATTAAACTATTGAAAATAGCAAATTTATGTGCAAAAGGATTAAAACTTTTATTTTTTATGTAATTATCAGTCTGAGTAGATTTTCTGTAAGTACCAAAATTCAATTTATTGTTATGTTTTTTAATTTTTAAGTCTAGGAACGGAAGGCATCCATTATTTTCTGTTTCCAAAGTGAATTGTATGGATTTATCCTGTAAATTTAAAAGTTTTAAAGCATCAATGTCATTCTGGCAGGTTGTCACAATAGCTTAATGGTTATAGCATCTGCCTAGGAAGCGGAGGGTCTGTGGTTCAAATCCCACCTGTGGCATTGAATTTTTAAGGTCCAGTTCTACCTCTCAAATCATTTATCTGTTTTTCAGGGACAACAGCAAATATGTCATCCACATATCTATACCATACTTTAAAAATTGGAGGGAATGGTTTTGTAATTTGAATTTCAAAAAAGCTCATGAAAAGATTAGGAAGAAATGGCAAAAGTGGACTACTCATTGCCAAGCCAGAAGTTTGTTTGAAAAAATTACCATTAACACTAGAACCCTGGCCCTCGCTAGCTACCGTTAACTATGGTGGCGGTCATTTTTTACCATTAGTTTTTTCTTGCATTTTCCGTGTACATTTTACAACTTATTTCTCACTAGTCTGATGTCATTATTATTAGGTAACTAGGCCTAATATATTATCCACTGTGTATGTATAAATTATTCGAAAATTGCCTTTCTAAGGCATACATTCGAATTTTCTATGCTAAAGTTTTCTCCAATAATCTTGTGGTAATGGGCAGTTAGGAGAACAAAAATTTAACATAGCAGTATATAAAAACGCCCATAGGATAAACATGTATTCTTTAATTATCTGTATTTTTCAACAGTGTGTTTATTCAAATAAAAAATAGCTCAAATTCTCAGAAAGGTTGAATATAGCATAATAGTACAACTAAGAATATTTGGGATTATGAACATGAGAACTCAATTATTATTTATTTATGCCAACTCAACTTTATGTATAATAGAACAAGTAATATTGCAACACACATCTGTATATTAGTAAACCTATTAAAGTGTGTTAACTATGTTAGTACTTACACAGACTTTCATTGTTATGAACAGTTACTTATGCTTTGTATTTTACACACGTAAGAACTTTTCTAACTTCTGCTGTGCATTTTCCACATACTGGTTTCTTGCAAATATGACAGGAATTACTTGCTTTGTTCTGTCTGCAGTTATGACCTATTTGACACTGTCATCGGCGATTAGGAGTTGGATGTTCTTCGGTTGGATTACTCTGTATACAACATTGTCTGGTTCCCAAGTAGGCTTCTCTTAGCTCATCAGCGAGTTGAAGGATGAATCTGCAGCATGAAAGTTCCTTGCCGGTTATTTCTCGAAACACTATCCAGGCGTTGATGGCAGCTAGGTCCAATATGTTGTAAAAAACATGCATTGCCCATCTGCAGATACCAGCACGAACAGAATACAATCATGCCATCTCATCAATCACATCCACCCCATATTTAGTCTAGTAAAACTCACCTTTTAGGAAGTTTCTTGGATGCTGCAGATATTGCACATGAGTTGTAAAGTGTACTCATTATAATTACACTCTTCTGTGGCTTTCCTTGGTAGCTGGTTAGCAAAATACCATCATTTGTTTTCATGAGAATGGTATCATAAAGAGGAGCTCTGGAATTCCTTAGGTGATCAGGAACTTCTCTTCTTGATCTGTTCACAGTTTCTACGACACTAGTGCCCAATTCCTTTAGCCTTTTAGCTAGTGATAGCGAAGTAAAGTAGTTGTTGGTGGTGATGTTTTGCCCCTTTTTTAGAAAAGGATTTGTTTCAGACATCACTACATGTTCTGAAACAGAATCGTTCAGAGGCCACTGATTTCCTTCCCCAGGTAGTTCAAGGCTTCTGCAGCTGAGTGCACCGCGCAAGTAAATTATGCTGATGGAAGCGTCCAGCTCATCCAAGGACGCAGTCCATTTCTCATCATTTTGCTACTCTCTTACTTCAATCTCGGTACTTTTTTGATATGTCGAAGAATCGACTCATCAATGAACGAATTCCAAGCAGATCCATGGCTGCTGCCCTTACAAGTCTCTTAACATAAGCAGTAGGGCCTCCTTTTTCTTTCACAACATTATGTTGCTCTGTTCTACCAGGATTGTGACCTAGATTGATGATCTGCCATTCAGTACCCTTATCTCTACTAAGTGCAGGAAGTTTTTCCTCTTCATGTTGCCTTTTTCTGCCTCTTTTTATTATTGGTTGTGTTGAAGTGGTTGCGTTACCTGAAGCTGTAGTATTACTACTAGGCATTCTATTTTCACTAGCTGCTTCTGATGTAGTCAAATTGGATGCAGTTACACAGTGCTGTAAGTCATGCTCACATGATGGTTGTATCGAGCTATGCCCATACCTTCTTACCTCCCTTGCAGCAGGAGAATTATAGGAAGTATCCTGAATTTGATTTTCTGAAAATAAATAAACAGATAAATAAATAAGCAAAGAAAATATATATTTATATTGTGTACAAAAAAAGAAATGAGTAACTACATAAATGTACCTATTAGGAATACAGTTTTGTGTTATGCAATATCTGAAGCAAGCAGAATAAAACTTGCGATTCAAATCATCTTCACTGAATGACTCATTTTCCGATTGTTTTGAATCAGCTGGAGGTTGATAATCATCTATACCACATTCTTCAAAAAGATAAGCTTCTGATACATCATCTGGTATATCATGATAAATAGCTAGGATTTCATCTGGTTTCAAACCACGAGACATCTTGCAGGCATAGATTCGCAACGTACACTACTATAATGAACAGTTGGCATGAAGACCAACAAAGCAGATTATTGACAATGAGACATCCAACGACAATGCAAGCGAAAGCCTAACAAAATTGTAACAGTCAAAAATTACCGCCTCTGGGGTTCATGGTCAAACATGAAAAAACATCCAAGTAAATGATGACATGTCCAAAATTATTTTGCTGTATAAAACTTGAGGTTATATCAGGAAAAGTCACAAAAGCCCAAGCTTCGTTTTAAAAAGCCAACGAAGCTAAATTTATTTAAATATCAAGAACGGTCAAAATGACTGCTACGGGGGTTCTAGTGTTAAAACTACAGAAATTTTGATCCAAGCAAAGATTTGTATGTTTCACAAAATAATCCATTAATTCTTCCTGTAATTCTAAAGAATTTAACAATTTTTTTAAAAAAATCAAAAGCTTTTTTCTAGGAATACTAGGAAATAAAGTGGTTACATCAAAAGAAACGAGTTTATCAATATCAGATAATTGCTAATCTTTTCTACTAATTCGAAAGAATTTTTAATACTTAAACTTTCAAGCTGATCAAAGGCACTGAATTTTTTATTTAACCATTTTGCTAAATTATATGTTAATAATCCAGTTTTACCCAGATTGTATGCACTTCCTAAAATCCACAAACCAAGAAACAAAAAAATGAGACTAATTATAAATTGTATAAATTCACCTACATATAACCTGGTCGTTCAATCATGAAATTAATCCAGAGGTTAAACTATTAAAACAATTAAATGGATCTATAGATTTAAAAGTTTGAGAAAAGATGTTTAGTTTAAAAAACAAGAACCGTGTTATGAATTTTGAAATACCTCCAATAGATTGTATTCATAGGTTTTGGTTTCCAGAGCTTGGTGACACATAGTTTTAAAATGAGCATCAGTAACTATGGTAACTTGTTTGTATAGCTTTGAAAATAAGTTGGATTGCAACTTGAAACATGTCAGCTGTGAAACATCTTGCAATATTACTAAGATAAGTGAAGCTTTTAGTTTCTAATCTGTTCTTATTTTAGAGATTAGGTTGTGCTACAACTAGACTTTAGTCAGAGCTTCCACCCCTACCCCCACTCCCTGTACAGTCTGTGCGCATATACATTGCACCTTGTCCTGCTGTCTTCAAGTGGCAATTCTGTGTCCCTTTCTCTGGCCACAGTAATAGGTATATATGTAGTTATACGCAGGAATGCAATATGTGAAAATACAGGAATGTATTAAACAATTTGGTTCAGAGAATTTTACTATTAGTGGTGATATAATAGAATGCAAACTCTGTGCAACATCGTCATAGTAAATGACATTGCCAGCAGGCACATTTGGTGGGCTCAAATGAACCGGGTGAAGTTACACCCTCTACCTCATATCCAAGTACACAATCTGACCTTTTTGCAAATTTATGCCACATGGTGATACGGGCTAATATCCCATTTAACAAATTACACAATCCATGTCTTAAAAGTTTCATGTAAAAGTACACAGAAAAAACTGTAGGAAATGCAAGAACATTACAGAAGAGGTACTTAACATATGTATATGGAAATGTACTTGATTATACAAGAGGTTCTGTGGCTGTTAATTCAATTTGTGACATAGAATGCAGTTTTTCACATTATAAGGAATATCTTACTGCAAATCGCAAGAGATTCACCTTTAGTATCTTCAAGATGATCATGATGATTCACTGCAAGTGCATGCACAGGAGCAACTAATAATAAAAATATACATATGTAATATTGTATCACTAAACATATGAGCTATTCTGTTCAAAATGTATAGCATGCATATTAAAATGCATAAAACGCATGGTACATTAAAATGATAATTGTGTTCAAACTGTACCAAAATTACATTTTAAATATTGTAAAAATACAATAAATGTATACATTAGATCCATGTAGTATACATTGCTTGCACTGTATATATTATATAAGGCAATAGGACATATGTAAACATAGGCAGTATTTACGAACTGGTTTGAGAATTTAATGCCATTCTGGCAGTTTGTCACAATAGCTCAGTGGTAGAGCAGCCGCCCGGTAAGCGGAAGGTCTGTGGTTCAAATCCCAGTTGTGGCATTGAATTTTTAAGTTGCAGTTCTACCTCTCATAGGCAGTATATGCTCATGCTGTAGTTGTTTATTCACCCAACTGTATGCTTGTAGTGGTCATGTGGTGATGCCCCCTTCCATATCTGTGACTCATAGCCATGGCTGTTTATATTTTGTGCAATGGATATAATGGGTGTAGACAACCTGAAGCAAACTGCTTGCAAAATCCACAGCCTACACATGACTTCCTCTACTCTTGTATTCACTATCCTACAAACTCTTATTCCTCTATCTTCTTTATGTCAGTCAAATTAAACAATTTCAGAAATTATTGCTGGTATTTTTGTAGGTGCAAGGGAAATGTGAGAGAATATCCAGTACTTGTATAGCTGTCCTATTTTAGGAATATCATAAAGACATGGCTGCTAATAGTTCTGCAGAAAAGGACAACTTTAAAAAGGAATGATAAAAGACAAAAAATCATATAATGCAAACATATTTTATAGATAAAATGTAGGTAATAACGTTTGAAAATACTAAATAATTTGGAAATAGGGCAGTCAACCATTTTAGAATTATTTATTTAATTTGGTGTAGTATACAGATGACTGTGTAAACTGTATAACTACGAATAATTTGTAAGCCAATATCTTCTAAAACACTTAATTGCAATTCAAAACATCGGAACAAATTTAGTAATCATTCCACGAACACCAAAAAGTGACCAAATAGTTTCCCAGTTTGAAATTGTGTATTTGAAAGCTCACACAAATAACAAGGAATAATTTATGTCCAAATAAATTTTTTTTGTAGAGTGAACCATTTCAGAGATATTCCTTGTTATTTATATAAGTTTTGGAGAACATAGTTCTGTCAAATGGCACATCGCTATTCATTTTTTATATGTTAAGCGTGCAAAGAGAATGGAATTTGAACGTTTTAGAAGATTTTACTATTGCTCAAAGCCTTATTGTGCTCATTTTGCCGCGAAGTACACTTTGTAATTCTCCTACGCTAAATAGTTCCTGTAATGTTAGGGAAGCGATCTTTACCTATCCTCCCTACACTTTTAACATTAAATATATGTATATGGTTCTTATATTTCTACATATTAAATTTAAACATGAAACTTAACATTTATGTTGTTTTTAAACAATTCTTATTAGCAACAATTGAAAAAAATAGCAACACATTTTCATTACTCAACTAATCCTTACCAACATGAAAAATAAATTACATTTGCAACAAATATTTACATAAATGCTTTCCTTTCGGGGTCTAACCATATATTCTGTCTCAACATGAAAAGTTGGTCAGACTCCCATTCAATACATGGCACAAAAGAAATTTTACACATACACTAAAGACCAGGAGAGCTTTCTCTCCAAAATTCAAGACATCAAGAAGAATGTATACCTTCCTAATTCAAAGGAAAACTTCATATCTAAAGTCAGTCTGACACATACATTAGACATCACATATTATTTACACCTGACAGAAGAAGTTAAGAAAAGTGATACTCTAGCTAGTGTTCTAAAATTATTGGCATTAGAGACAATCCATCCTAGATTTCCAGAACACGAATAGCTCCAGATTTATACTGATGGATCATTGATATCAAACCAAGATGGAGCAGGGGCTGGAGTCACATGTTGCCTCTTTTCCTATTACAAATCTTTTAGTTTTGGAACTACAAACTTTGATGGAGAAATTGAAGCAATTCGAATGGCCCTACAAAATCTTTTGTATAAGTATAACATTTATTCTCTCAGACTCCAGGGCGGCAATTATAGCAATTACTTCCAAGTTGTCACCAAAAAACCAAACAATTATAGAATGTTGGAAAATGCTTAGCCATCTAACAGCACTTCAAAAACACCTAGTCTTCCAATGGATACCAGCTCACTGTGGACTGAGTGGTAATGAGAAAGCTGATTTTCTTGCAAAAAAGGGTACCAGCAGTGTACAGAAATCTATAGTTAATCTACCATTTTATGCAGCTAAAAGATTAGGCAACTCTGAATTCAAAAACATTATTGCAAAATATTACTATGAAAAATCAAGGAATAAAAGATGGGAACTACCAAACATTCAAACAGTAATTCCTGAGTATCCTTGAAAAAGGGCAGTTGCAACCTTCAGGTTGATTACAGGACATGATTGTCTGGCAAAACATTTAAACAGAATTGGGATATATCCTTCACCACTCTGTCCTCTATGTGATCTGCAAGAGGAATGGATCGAGACCACCTTCAAATATGCTCGGCCACTTCTAGTGCCCCATCCATCAGTGAAAAATATTGGAGAGCAAGAGGATTAATGACTTCATTGTCAGAAATGCAGCATTCGCTAACAACAAAATGCGATAACGAAACAGATGTATAGAATAAAACAAATTCCTAACAGAACCTCAGCTTGGTTTCATAAATTACAAATCAACCATCAAAGTTCTACAGAAAGTATACTCTAAGCGATCTTTCTTTGAAGAAAGTAAGTCACATTCAAAGGTAAGCCGATTAATAATACTAAACAACACTTTAGAATTATTATTTATTAATGCCAACAAACTTACAGTTGGTGTTTTTAAACACACAAGTTGTAAGTGGGCAATGTTTGAGAGATAGAATTGGGACTGCAAAATTCAATGGCACAGCTGGTATTTGAACCACAGACCCTCCATTGGCAGGTTGCCACAGTAGCTTAATGGTTAGAGCACCCACCTGATAAGTGAAGGGTCTGTGTTCAAATCCCAGCTGTGGCATTACATTTTTCAGTTCCAATTCTACCTCTCAAACACTTTAGAGTTTTCCGGAACATGTTTTAGAGGCCCATTTTCCTCCATTATCAACTGGACATCGATTGGTTCACTGTGATGTGGCTGGCAATGTTTTTTCTGGGGTCTCCTCTGGTGATGGTTAAGCAACTTGCTGAACATATCTTTCTGGGGATGTCGAAATTGAACATTCTCTTTCTCTTATTCAAAATAAATATTTTGTTCTGATATGGACAGCTCTTGTTATTCCACTGTGGTTGAGAAGTTTCAGTTCTGGATTTATGTTGTGATTTTTGTCCAAAATTGGATAGCAACTGCTCATTTGTCTGTTTCTTATGCTTCTGAAGCGTTCCTTTGATCTTGTTTCCAAAGTTGTTGGTTTTTCCTATACAAATTTGATTACAATAAATTTCCCCAGAAATACATGCTTTGAGACCCCCTGAATAAAAAAAAGCAAAAAAGCATTAGCTAAAAAATGAAAAGTTGGTTAAAAGCCAAAGTTGGTACTTAAGTTTAATGTCTTTAATTAAGTTTAATGTCTTTCAAGTATGTGACATAAAGATTTGGAACAAAATTGCCTCAACCTAAACTCCCTTTTCATGGAAAATTTTTCGAAAATTTTAATTTTCTTAAAAATGACTCTCAATTTTGATTAAAATGTTATGTTTAATTATTATTTATTTATGCCAACAAACTTACTGTTGGTGTTTTTTAAACACACAAGCCGTGTGTTTAAAATATTTGTATGACAAATGAAGTGCATATTTTGAATTTCCTGGTTATAGGCTATATAGTCCTGTTTACTCTTTTGAATAACTCGTAAACCATAAGAGATAGACAAATTCTTAACAGACAAAAAATGTGTTGTTGTTAGCTAATGCTGGATTTCTGACAATGAAGTCATTAATCCTCTTACTCTCCAATATTTAATATATTGATAGAGCAATAACAGTATAGTAACCACTTTTTAGAGAACACCATATTTTTATGTTTTGGCGGTCACATCGCTCTCTCACAACCCCCAGAATGTCTGGAGGACCACACCTGTCGTTAGTTTATGGGTCTCACCAACCTGACCGGGAGAGTTATCAAAATAAATTCACCGACCATATCCTCTGATTACCAATCAGAGGACTATTACATGCCATGACAGGTCAGCATGTTAGGGGTTAAGATTTTATAGAGAAATGGAGAGGTTGGAAAAATAAAGACTCCCTAGCCCTCGGGAACCCTAATAGCATTGGGGTCGGAAGAGAACAAGAGATGACCAAGGTAAGGTCAGATAGGAAAGTTACAGTGAGGAGCAAAACACCAGTAAGTGGAAGTAATGTTCTGCTCAGCTTGGGTACCTTGTGGTCGCTATTCACATATCCCCTAGATGGAGACCCCTGAGTAGATGCACATAATGTGAAAGTCATAAATATATATAGATATATAAATATATCTACACAAAAAATGTAGATTTCACTAAAACACACAATTTATGTCTAAATACATTTTTGTAGAGTGAACTATTTCGAGATATTCCTTGTTATTTGTGTCAGTTTCGGAAAACTTAACACTTTTGTGAAATGGAACATCGTTGCTCATATTTTATATGTTAAGCATGCAAAGAGAACGGGATCTTAAAGCTTTAAAACATTTGACTATTGCTCTAAGCCTACTGTATTCCCATATTCCCCTTGTACCTACAAGGAAATATAAAAATATGTAAATTGGACAATTACAATATAGGTAGTAGATTTTGCAGAAAAATGCATAAAGGTGGGGGGGGGGGGTTGCAATATATATTAAAAATAATATACAGCATGTACCACTTTTGAATATAGTTGTTTTAGTCTGGAAATTATCTGTGAAATAGCAGGTGTCAAAGTAATGTTAAAAAACTGTGAAATATATATATTAGGCATATACAGATTCCCAACTTCTAGGGTTGATGACTTCCTGAACTGCCTAAATAATGTGTTGCAAAACATTGTCAGATATAACTGTAAAATTGTTATACTTGGTGATATAAATATAGACCTTGGAAATCAAACAAGTAGTATAAATAAACTTAAAAGACCTGTTGAATAGTTACCATTTACATGAAGTTATTAAATGTCCAACCAGAATAACAGATAAGTCTGCAACAATTATAGATAATGTAATAACAAACTTAATGCCATATAAATATTCATCTTATGTTCAAGAATTACATATATCTGACCATCAAGCAGAAGTAATAGATATTTTCAATTGTGAAATTAATTCTAAAGACAATATATATACATCTAATAGAATGATTACACCTAGTGGAGAAGCAAAATTCATAAAAGCCTTGGTACAAGAAAATTGGGGAAATGTATATGCTGCCAAAAGTGTAAATGACAAGTGGAATATCTTCTATGAAATTGTTGGGTGTATATTTTCCACAAATTTCCCATTAAGATTAGTTAAGAATACAGAAAAAGTTAAAAGAATGAAATTACCACATGAGTATAACATTGAGGGAACAGGTTAAAAGTATGTATGAATTTTATAAGATGACAGGTTGTGAATTATATAAAGAAAGATATAAGAATTTAAAAAAACTGTATTCTCGCTCACTAGCTTTACTAAAATCACAAAAATGTAGCAAAGAAATTATACAGTCAGCAAATAAGGTCAAAACAGCTTGGAATATAATAAATGAAAATAGGAAAGCTAAAATTAGACATGATAACATTGTATTAAGGGAAAACGAAAATATTGTAGAAGATCCATATGAAATTTGTAAAATATTAAACACTCACTTTATAGGTGAATCTATTGGCCATACAAATTTTAATGTTAATCTAAATATCAATGTTACAGATACAACTTATATTATGCCCACAAAAAGAGAGGAAATGATAAGCATAATGAATAAATTTAAAACCAAAAAATCCTCTGGATGGGATGGTATATACCTGATCTTAAAAAATGTATAGGGGCATTAGGTAGCATACTCGAACACCTTATAAATAGTTATATATCTGAAGGCATCTTCCCTGATTGCTTGAAAATTAGTATAGTAAGACCAATATATAAAAAAGGTGATAAAGATGATAAAAGTAACTATAGCCCAATAACACTTATCTATATTTGCAAAATTATTCAAAAAAATAATAGTTAAACAAATGGTAAATTTTTTTAACAAAAATAATGTATTGGTACCTACGCAACATGGCTTCAGAAAAACTTATCAACTACAACTGCAATGATAGGATTAATTCATGACATAATTGAACATCTTTAAAACGGTGATAAAGTGGCTGGGTTATTCCTTGATTTATCTATCAGTAGATCTATCTGTAGATCACTCACTTTTGCTTGCTAAATTAGAAAGCTATGGTATCGGGGGAAACTGCTCAAAATAATTAGATCATATTTGACAAATCAGAAAAACTATCAAAATAGAAATAAAGTTGATAAAATTTCATCAGAATATGATATCGTGAAATTAGGAGTACCACAGGGATCTGTGCTAGGCCCATTATTATACTTGGTTTATGTAAATGATCTTCCAAACTCCATTGATTATAAAACAATCACATATGCAGATGATACTTCTGTATTATTTTGGAATAAATCAGCAAACCAGTTAAAACATACTCTAACAAATCAAACTTCACTAATACTAAAATATTTAAAAGACAATAACTTAAACGTTATAAAAAAGAGTAATTTAATTATTTTTGAATATCGAACAAGTCTAAAACTTAATAATATTGTAATTGAGGTAAAGATATAGAACAGAAAGAATCCATTGATTTTCTGGGTATTGAAGTTGACCAAAATTTAAATTTCCATAAACAGGTTGAGAACGTATGCAATGAAATTAGTTGTGGTGTGTATTTGCTAAGAAATTTGTCCAAATATATGAATACAGAGATACTGAAATTAGTACCTATACTATGCTTTAATACATAGCCATTTCAGTTATGGAATTGAAATATGCGGTAGTAGTGGATTTGTAAATATGAACAGAATTTTAAAATTACAAAAAATGTGTTTGAGAATAATGTATAAATTAGGAAATAGAACTTCATGTAGACTGACTTTCAGAAAAGGACTAATTTTAACTGTAACCTCATTGTATATATATAAATTAATACTGCTTGTACATAGAACTAAAAATAGTGTAAATAGAAATAGCAATTTCTATGATTACAAAACCAGAGGATGTGATAATTTTCATAGATTAGCATTAAGAACAAAATCAGCTGAAAAAGATCCACTATACAAAGGAATTATATTCTATAATAAATTGCCAAATAAGCTTAAAACATTAAGTGGCTATGGTTTCAAAACAGAACTGAAAAGATACTTAATAGAAAATATAGAATAGATGAATTTTAAAAGCTGTGTAAACTAGATTGTGACAATGCTTGAAACATATGTATGTTGTATGTTGTATGTCTATAGGCAAATAAAGTGTATCATCATCATCATCATCATCATCATCATCATCATCATCATCATCATCATCATCATCATCATCATCATCATCATCATTATGATTATTATGGTTATTGTTATTGTTCTTGTTCTTATTATTACTATTAAGTAATAAGGTAATTTGTGCAAGTATTTATCTCAGTTAACACGAAGAAGATGTAGGAATAAGAGTTTGTAAGTATGGTTAGTACAAGGGTAGAAAAAGTCATGTGAATGTAACACATCAGGTTTTTTAAATGTCAGTTCTGTTGCTGTGAGTGTTGTTTCTTTTAGTAACTTATTTGTTTTTGCTAGTTTCTCCATTTTGTCCATTAATGATACAGGGAAGCCGTTTGTTTGTGTATTTCAGTTATTTTGTTATATTGTGTTTGGTATTCTTCTGTTGGAAGAGGGATGTTCACCAGTCTGTGTGTTAAACTATTGAAAATTGTCTGTTTGTGACCCTTGAGTTGTAACCACTAGCTTTTAAGTGCCTGTCTGCGTTGGTTTTCTGTAAATGCCAAAGTTCATTCTGTTCACTTTTGATGATTTTTAAATTAAAAAATTGATACCAAATAAGGGAGTGTTGATTGAACATGAAGCCAAAAATCACGAAAATGCCCCATGTTGGGTGCCAATTTGATACCAAATAAAGCAGTGTTGATTGAACATGAAGCCAGAAACCACAAAAATGCCCCACGTTAGGTGCCAATTTGATACCAAATAAAGGAGTGTTGATTGAACATGAAGCCAGAAACCATGAAAATGCCCCACGTTGGGTGCCAATTTGATACCAAATAAAGCAGTGTTGATTGAAAATGAAGCCAGAAACCACAAAAATGCCCCACGTTGGGTGCCAATATGATACCAAATAAAGGAGTGTTGATTGAACATGAAGCCAGAAACCATGAAAATGCCCCACGTTGGGTGCCAATTTGATACCAAATAAAGGAGTGTTGATTGAACATGAAACCAGAAACCACGAAAATGCCCCACGTTGGGTGCTAATTTGATACCAAATAAAGGAGTGTTGATTGAACATGAAACCAGAAACCACAAAAATGTGCCCCACAGGTGCCAATTTGATACCAAATAAGGGAGTGTTGATTGAACATGAAGCCAGAAACCACAAAAATGCCCCACGTTTGATGCCAATTTGATACCAAATAAAGGAGTGTTGATTGAACATGAAGCCAGAAACCACAAAAATGCCCCACGTTGTGTGCCAATTTGATACCAAATAAAGGAGTGTTGATTGAACATGAAGCTAGAAACCACGAAAATGCCCCATGTTGGGTGCCAATTTGATACCAAATAAAGGAGTGTTGATTGAACATGAAGCTAGAAACCACGAAAATGTCACACGTTTGCCAATTTACTTGGAGAGATGCCGATCGTGGTTAATGATAGAAACTGCACCCTATTCGTTAGCATCAGCTAATGGCCGACTCTTAGCGTCTCTTACCCACACTACCTCTCGCGTTCCTTCATTTGAATTTATTTGTTGATAACGTAGGGTCATCATGCTAATCTCACGGTAAGCACGTGATCATTGTCAACGTCGATACAATTGCTGCCTCAAATGGTAGTTTCTCATCCTTTTCTACTTCCACAGTAATCTCTATACTTTTTTCCTGGATGTTTAAACAGAAAAAATGCATCAACTAATACTTCCGCACACAGTACAAAGTAAAATGATTTTGGACATTTTCTTAAAAGGTGTAATTAGGCAACAAATATTTTGAACTTGTTTGATTGAACAAAACTATTCTACATAAAGAATCAAATATTTATTTTGAAAGGAACTGTTGCCCTCATATAGATTTGATACATCCTGTAGAATAAGCGGTAATAATTTTATTCTTGAGTAAGAACATTCATTCTGCATTTCCTCCATCACAATCAAATTTGTTACCATTCATTCTAAATAATTATATAAAGAGAGAAACTTGTATGCAGTGCAACATTTGAAACGATTGAATCACTGTTTATAATTAGACTTGTACTACAAAAACGTCTAGTCTGTGTCATATGCACTTGCGTTTCCTTAAGTGTATACTTATTGTTGTTATTATCTAATGATGGATTTCTGACAATGAAGTCGTTAATCTTCTTGCTCTCCAATAGTTTTCACTGATGGATGGGGCACTAGAAGTGGCCGGGCATATTTGAAGGTGGTCTTGGTCCATTTCCTCTTGCAGATCACATAGAGGACAGAGTGGTGAAGAATATATCCCAATTCTGTTTAAATGTTTTGCCAGACAGTCATGTCCCATAATCAACCTGAAGGTTGCAACTGCTGTTTTTCGAGAATACTCAGGAATTACTGTTTGAATGTGTGGTAGTTCCCATCTTTTATATTTTGATTTTCATAGTAATATTTTGCAATAATTGACTAATCTTTTAGCTGCATGTTTTACAGCTTTTAGTTTCAAATTTATTCTTATTTTAGATTAGTATTACATTTACAATTGTTTGCATTTGTTGGTCGTATACCTACTTCTTAACTAATTTTATGAAACATGTCGTTATTACAAATTTTACTGTATTGCTGTAATTCTTATTCTGTATGTGTAACATATTGACAGCTGTGAAGGAGCTACTATGCCGGTGGTTCAAGAATTGGTGGAGGAAGTCTACAAGAAATAAAATAGATACTAGTTGCTACAGATTTCTGATGATTCTAAATACGCACATACAACTGTATAGGTAGGTAGAAGTAAATTACTGCGTGCATATAAAACTTTTGTGCAGACTAGATTAGTTTATTCACCAGAAGCATTATATTAATATTCATGTTTGCATCAAAGGAAAATTGCAAAGTGCAGTTACTTATATCACTTTATTTTCTCTGAAATTGAGTCACAGTTCACAACTTGTGACCTGGCAACTCATGACTATTCTGTTCTATGGTAACCATGACACAAAACACTACTCACTCTGAGAGATCTATTCACTAAAATTGCCCCAATGCTGACTGCCCACGGCGACTAGCTTATACAGGTGTGCATCGGCCACATGTTAACCAGGGATTCTACATTATGAGTGTAACAAGCATGTTCAACACAATTGTTGTCAATAAAAAACCGTTTCGCAGAAAAAAATTGTGTCAAACATTTGGAGCCATCTAGCTTCTTGACGAATGGATATAAATGGTGTATTATTTCATGAACTGTTGCAAAAACATAGTGTAAACAAGACTATAATGCCTTTTAATCTTAATTCAAATGAGTTTAGCCACAATTTAATGTTAAAGTGTTATGCAAAGTTTAATTTCTACACAAAATATGGCAACGTCGTGGGCCACACGAAAGGCAGTTGTCACGTGTCCAGTTGCTTGCGGGGTGAAGGTATCACTTGGCACTTGGTGTGAAGGGGGGGGGGGGCTGGAAGTAAAGGGAGGGGTAAAGTACAATATTGTCTGCAATATGAAAGAATTTGCCTTGTGATTATTAATCCCTTCAGATCAAGGGAGTGCTTAGACATGGCGCTATTAATTTAAGGGGGAAACTCCCCTTAAGAACAAAAAATAAAGATGCAGAAATAGACAAAATAAAATAAAAAAAACATTGCATTGAGATCATATAAATAAAGGAAGATGTTCCCATTCCCGTCATCCCTTATCTAGCGAAATAAGTCACTCTTTATCTCCAACTCTTCTTCTGTTTTTCCCCTTTCAAAAAGAAGAAGAAAAACAACATAAAAATAATACCGTCTCTTGTGAGCTGAAATACGGCTCAATATTAAGAACTTGTTTAATTAAGTAATAATAAAACCTAAATAAACACCACATAATTGGTATAAATGACATCCATTTTCAGTATTTCTTGTTGTAAAGTGCTTACAAATGTATTTAGACAGGGTTGTGGAATTTGTTTCAAAATGCTGACTGGTATTTGTGTTCTTTGTTAAATAGTACTTGTAAACGTAAGAGTACATTAACTGCACTTCAGTCCCGTGTTAGATACGAATTTGGTTTGTCATATGTCCAGAGAAACTTCGTATTATGTAGGTAGGTACACCTTTTAAGGTACTATTACTGTCACACCGGATTGTGTACTTGTAAAGAACAACTTCATTTCGCTTTTCTTCATACTTAGGCGCCTTTCATGACCACGGCTGTCATTTATGACGAGATAATTAGTTTTACTCCAGCCCAGTAACACACACAAGAGCGCAATTGTTTTAGAAAAATGAAGGGAAGGCTTTTATTTATTTGTGTATTAAAGGCAATTATTATTGTTTTAGCTCATGACGGATAATAATAATGATTATGATAATGATGATGATAATAAATAATAATAATAAGAATAATAATAATAATAATAATAATAATAATAATAATAATAATAAGAAGAAGAAGAAGAAGAAGAAGAAGAAGAAGGAGGAGGAGGAGGAGGAGGAGGAGGAGGAGGAGAAGGAGGTGGAGAAGGAGGAGAAGGAGGTGGAGAAGGAGGAGTAGGAGGAGAAGAAGGAGGAGTAGGAGGAGAAGAAGAAGGCGAAGGAGGAGAAGGTGAAGGAGGAGAAGGAGCCGGAGAAGGAGGGAAAGGAGGCGGAGAAGGAGGAGGAGGCGGAGAAGGAGGAGGAGAAGGAAGAGAAGGAGGTGGAGAAGAAGGCGGAGAAGGAGGAGAAGGAGGCGGAGAAGGAAAAGGAGGCGGAGAAGGAGGACAAGGAAGAGAAGGAGGAGAAGACGGAGAAGGAGGCGGAGAAGGAGGAGAAGGAAGAGAAGGAGGCGGAGAAGGAGGAGAAGGAGGCGGAGAAGTAGGAGGAGGAGAAGGAGGCGGAGAAGAAAGAGAAGGAGGCAGAGGAGGAGAAGGAGGCGGAGAAGAAAGAGCAGGAGGCGGAGAAGGAGGTGAAGGAGGTGGAGAAGGAAGAGGAGAAGGAGACGGAGAAGGAAGAGTAGGAGGAGAAGGAAGAGAAGGAGGAGAAGGAGGAGAAGGAGTAGTATGAGGAGAAGGAGGAAAAGGAGGCGGAGAAGGAGGCGGAGAAGGAGGCGGAGAAGGAGGAGAAGGAAGAGAAGGGGGCGGTGAAGGAGGAGAAGGAAGAGAAGGAGGTGGAGAAGGAGGAGAAGGAGGTGGAGAAGTAGGAGAAGGAGGAGAAGGAGGAGAAGGAGGCTGAGAAGGTGGAGAAGGAGGTGGAGAAGGAGGAGGAGGAGGAGACTGAGAAGGAGGAGAAGGAGGTGGAGAAGTAGGAGAAGGAGGAGAAGGAGGCGGAGAAGGATGAGAAGGAGGAGAAGGAAGAGAAGGAGGAGAATTAGGAGAAGGAGGAGAAGGAGGCGGAGAAGGAAGAGGAGGAGGACAAGGAGGTGGAGAAATAGGAGGAGGAGAAGGAGGCGGAGAAGGAAGAGAAGGAGGCAGAGAAGGAGGAGAAGGAGGAAAAGGAGGCTGAGAAGGAGGAGAAGGAAGAGAAGGAAGAGAAGGAAGAGAAGGAAGAGAAGGAAGAGAAGGAGGAGAAGGAGGAGAAGGAGGAGAAGGAAGAGAAGGAAGAGAAGGAAGAGAAGGAGGAGAAGGAGGAGAAGGAGGAGAAGGAGGAGTATGAGGAGAAGGAGGCAGAGAAGGAAGAGAAGGAGGAGAAAGAGGCGGAGAAGGAGGAGAAGGAGGCGGAGAAGGAGGAGAAGGAGGCTGAGAAGGAGGAGAAGGAGGAGGAGAAGAAGGAATGGAAGGAGAAGGAGAAGAACAACAACAATAACAAAAATAATAATTGCTCTGAAATTCCTACGTTGTAGAGTTACTGGCTGGCACATGCAATGTCAGTATTGCGCAATAGCCTCCACTCTGTATCTATTTGTTGGATTTCTTCTGCTTTCATCAAATTAGGAAACTGAGAAGCAAGTGGTGCAATTGACGGAACTGTTTGGACTTTAGCTGGTTCTAACACTTCCAATGTTGTAAGAAGGGGATCACTTAAATAAGAATGTCTTAGTATGTCGCGAACTGACTCAACGTAAAAATCAGCACAGCGTAATTTCAAAGCTTGTACTAGTCGGCCACGATATGAGTGCACTCGGTGATACATATGTATACGTCACAAGTAGGCGGGGTTTCGGAGGTACAGTTGCGTAAAGGAAACATCACCAATACCAGTGCCAGTGTTGCCACAATATTATATCGTATAGTTTCTTGGGTCTCCAATAAACATAATTCATTAGTGATAGATATTACTACTGAAAGTAGGATCATAATTTAAGATTTGAAGCTTTCACGGCGAATGTTATTGATCAATGCTTCACGGGTGATCAGTCCTGAAGATGGCCATGGAGTCTACAATGGCCGAAAGCTCGACCTTCTTAAATCTAACACAGCTGATCAGCCGTGAAGCATTGATAAATATGATCATAATTGTTATTTTTATGTGGTAATGTATAACTTTTTAAAAATTGTTGCTTAGAAATATGTTTTTTTATTAATTGACTCATTATTGCTGGTGTTTGTTTTGATTTTAATAACAAGAAAGAATTCACATTTAATTTTTATGAATTCAATAGCCCAGCTTCTTTTGAGATCAACTTCTAACAATACGACAAAATAAATTTCCCGACAATGCAATCGGTGAGACTACAGTAAAAGGTTCTCATAAGGTCACATCCGTGTTACCAAAGACGCCGCAATAAACTTAAAGCACAGAGAACTTTGTACCATTGTTGAAAAGTTGAGCCATAGTAACAAATTTGATATACGAGAGTAACAGCACTCTTAGCACTCAAAGCAAAAGGTTAATGTTACCACTTTTACTGCGAAAAGTCTCTTCAATGTCTTTGGTTAGCAGTATCAAATACTGACAGCCAGAGTTTTTTTCTACAGATAAATTGCATGTAACAGACAGAAGGGCAACTATGAAAAATGAAAGTGCCACAACTTGTACAAGTATGTTGCAATTTGGTGCTGTTGACTGATGGGCAATGGCCCTCACGTCTGATGCATTACATATATCACTATATATATAGTGATTCATGTTATGATGATGATGATGATGATGATGATGATGATGATGATGATGATGATAAATAACAATAACAACAATAATAATAAATAAATGTTCGGAGACATTTTGAACAATAATGTTGCAATAACATTGTTTGCCTGTTAATTTTACTTTCAGTAATGTTTATGTATATTAATTTTACCCGAAAATTTTTGAAAAATTAATGCAAATTTTAGGTATAATATTCAACAGAAAGCACTGCTAACTTAAATTATTAATGCAAATTTTTCAAATAATTATCACCAAAAGATCTTGCCCTTGATGATGCTCTTTTGCATAATATTTGTTGTGTCGGGAAAGAAAGGATAAGTTGCTAATGTAAAGACACCTGCAGGTTAGTGCTGTTTTCATTGTGTGACTGTACATTCCCAGTATTGCGCTTCCCTCGCTCCCCGCAGATCCCTAGGCTTCAGGTAGTTAAACCTGTGACACCCTCCAAGTGCATTCATATCATGGCCGAGTAGTACATGTTTGTCAGGCAGGGATGATTTTGTCAGAGATATTTGAACTTTGGCACCAAAATACCTACATGTTTTCCACAAGAAGAAATACTTATAGATCCTTGTATTCAACTTTACCTATTTCAGTGGAATTCAAATGTTCAGGTTTAGTGTAGCAGTCAAGCATAGTTCGCAATGCAGAAGCAACAGATGTGGTACCTATACTGTTTATATATATATATATACAGGTGATTATATTAATCTTTTAGTTTTATACGCGAGGGAAATGCCTTGCCTGAAAATATTTTTTTGGAAGAGCAAATTACATGATGCTAAGCAAAAAGTGTTTAAAACTGGAAAATACATAAAAAATAGGAAACTTTGAAATGCTCAATTTTTAGCAGTAGTTCAGCAGATTTGCAGAAAAGCAGATCTCCTGCAAAATCAGTACCCTGTGGTACACCCCGAGGAAGTCAGGGATTCGACTCCCATTGTATGACCCCTTCCCCATGTCGTACGTTTGTCTCTTATTTGATCTCATTTTATTTGTTTTCATGTTTCAGAGAACCAGCAACTGACTGTCTGGGGGACATGGAACCATTACGATCCTGCTGTGTTGTGTCTCCCACCATCAGATCTAATCATGCCCTCTCGCTCTGTCCATTGATACACCAGAATTAGTTGGGTAAATAGGCCCACTCTTGACAATTTAACAAGTACAAAGTCGAGTATGAATTAATTACACAAGGGAAATTAAAATTAATAAAATATAAAAAACATTGACAAGATTATGAGATATCCGTTTCATAGGCAAATACTTTATACTGCAAGAGAGAGAAGTTTAAACATATAATTTTCTCTAGATTTATTGTTCAAATGCTAAAAGAAATACAAATTTGATGGAGTGTATGTTTGAATAAATTCTGAAACACTTAAATTATGGAGAAAGATAAAGAACTCATTGGTTACTTAGTGAACATTTAACACTAATTACATTATAACACTAAGAGCATGAGTTCACGAAAATAAAAATGTTCAAGAGTAAAGAGCGTTTCATTTCGCACAGAGGAAATGCTCTGTACTCGACTTGTTGGAAACAGTGGTTTGGTTTTGTTAATATGTTCCACAGAAAACTGCTCAAATTGAAATTCTAGAAAACCCAGTTTATAGTTAATCTTAGAGAAACTGAAGAATCATAAACGTTACTACATGAAAAATGAAAATGATGTTTTTCATAAAATACTGATATCTTAAAGAAATATTGTGAAATATAAACCTTTTTACACATGTATTGAATTTTAAACACTGTAAATGTATTGCTCCCATAATGATAGTAAGTATGTTTTATGGTATGAAATTTCATACTTTATTTCTAGTTACGAAATGAGTATGCAATAAATGTAAATAAATAATATTAGATAAAATGCCTATGTTATTTTCATGTTAATAGCACTGTTACTAAGCAATTCGTTGAACCAGTAGTTTTAACATAGGCCACCATGTTGTGATACTTGTGCGTGCTTGCGTGCTGTGCGCCTTTCATAGTCAGTCACGTGTTTGTATTTTACCAATAACATTTAGCGATGCCTCGGATATCGACAATTAAAATCCTATATTGTATAATACACCTGCAAGGATGTCACTTCAAGGATAAACATGGTAATATGATCAGTATGCAGTGATTAATAGACTGCATTATCCAATTGTGGCTTTAATCAATGCACATTTATAAATAAATAAATTGTGTCCTTAAAAAGTGTCCGTTGTATTCTTCTGAGTTTAGCTTGTTATGAGGCTTATTTTTCATTCCCACTATTGGTAGCATCGTTAGTACTCAATAACATGTTCATTTAGTATGTCGTGATGACACAATGCTGATTTGATCTTTAGCAACACAAGTAACAACGTACTTCTTTTACAAGAATAATCTTAATAAATCCCCATTATGAGATTGAGTTTATCAGATCAATTCGTAACGGCTAATGAGATTAATTTGTAAGAATATAGAATATATATTACTGTAGAAAAGCCTCTATATCTCACACATTAGACTTGTGTGGAAGGTGTAGTATTGAGTTGTGAATGTGTTGTATGTGAGCCATTTCTCTAGTGCATTGAGGAAGTTCTGGAAGAGGGTGTCAATCAATTGGGGTTTGAACGATTGTGTCATTATTACAGTATTACCTGCATGCGCATATAATTAAAGTTTGTGGTCATTTGTTTAAAGCTTAAACAGCACTGGTCCTAGTATGCTTCCTTGCAGGACACCCGCTTTGGTAGTTCTGACGACGAACGTGAATTTCCTATCTTTCGTAGTTTGCAGCAAGTTTTATAAGTGAGTTAGGAATGGCTAGACCTGCAGGCCAAACATTGTTGAAAACCCGCTCCACGTGTAGGAGTAATACTACTACGATATATTCAACACTCTACTGGTACTCTCCTAACTTTGATTAGGACATATCTAGTTGTAGATTATCCCTTTCTGTGTCTGGAGCGAAGTGCAGACAAGAAGGTGCTTCATTTGTTCCAGTGTTCCCGGTGGTACGTTAGCTAGTGTGTCTGCCTTTTCTTGGTCTATGGTTGTTATTTGATTGTGATAGTGAGGGGGTATGTTGACTTTGTCTCGCGTCAGGCATGTCGTTATGAGCCAAGCTTATTAGTGCTCGGGTCATAGTCTATGTTTTGTAGAGGTTTTGCCATTATGAGCCTACATTTCACGTTTCTCTGCCTAGCTACATTATTGAGATTGGTGAGGATTCCACGATCAGCTAGAGGTCGTGCTCTTTGCCATTTTAGTCTAGTTTGATTCTTTTCTGCTGCAAGCCGTTTGAGGACATGTGCCGGTACTGCTGTAATGTTCGCCAACTGGATTGTATCTTGTTGAATTACGGCGTTGTCCAAATTTGCCTGGGAGTTCGTTGCAGCTTGTGGGAGAGTTTTACTAATGGTACATTCATGAGTGTCCCATGTGTAACTGTGTGTCGGTGATGGCTGCGTTACTGCTATTGACCCCTCTAAGAAGATGATGTCAGAGAGATGGTCTCATCATGGCTCATGTTTTATTTGCACGCTGATTCGTTGGCTTATTTGGCTAAATAGTGTTTAATGCAGAACATCTCTGTTAAAAGGAATATAGACAGGCTCTTTGGGAGTGTAATGATGTAGTCTGATTAGTTTTCGTGAAGTAGTAGTGCAGTTCTCGCTGCATTGGCTGCATTTCCAGTTTTGGTGTTTGTCATTAAGGCAGGCATGAAATTAAGTCTCCTAGGAGTCACTCCACACAAGGAGGCTGCACGGTGCACTTGGAACCAGTAAATAGTACTGGACGGACGTTCAGAATGACTACGCGAGCACTTCATCAAGAATGGGATGAGGATAATTTTTGTATTTCACATAACGAAGTACCGTTTTCTGTAGCTTGTCATTGTTCATTACGCCATCCATCTTATTTTAATATTAGACGCCATTTTAGCAAAAAAATCAATGAATATAGCAAGATTGGTATGTTTAGGTATCTTCTTAAAACATATAATTATTGCTTATTATTATGTTTAATATAGTTATTATCGTTAACTGTGCATTTATAAATATTTGCAGGATGAAAAAAGCTTACTACTTGTGCTATTACGTTTTTCTACATTATAATTAATATGATTGTCCTGTGGAACACATGAGGCTTGAGGAACTGAAACCCAGTTTAGTAATACATTAGGGCAGTTAATGTATTTCAAAACTTAAGACTGAAACGCAGATGCAGATCTACATTAATAGATGTGAATTTAGTTAATATTCTGCGACTAAGTTGTTTGGACTTGAAACCTGATTTAAATATATTGATAATAAGAAAATATGGCAGTCGATCTAAAATGTCTGCACAAATGCAGTTCCTTTGTACTATTACAATGTACGATGTAATGAGTGGAATGTACTTGAACATCCTGTGTCGTTCCGTAATGCTGTGTGGGAGAAGTTACTATACTCCCAGGGTTGCCGACCCGTGTGATAATCATAAGGAGCATACGATAATTTGAATGTTTGTACTCATGGTTGCCAACCCATACGATAACACTGTACAACACTGAAGTTTGCACTTACCAAAATAGGCGATTCTAATAGATTTTTAGGCACTAATTTCAGAACTGAAATGCGCTTCGTGATACCACTAAACGTTTTTACTTTCTCTACTGGTAAGCAGGGGAAGTATTGTATTCCACCCAAAAATTCGATGTCAAGATTTCACAGGAAATATATATTTTGAGACCCCTGAATCCAAAAAAAAGAGTTTTTAGAAAAAGGTCCGTGTGTCTGTCTGTGTGTCTGTCAGACTGTGGACAGCATAACTCAAAAAGGAAAAGTTGGCTAAAAACCAAATTTGGTATTTAAGTTTAATTATGGCTCATGCTGTCCACATGAAAGAAACATATGACAATTTGAAGATAGTTTTGAAAGCTATAAACTATGCAAAGTATGAATGGCAAATCTGTAGAGATTTAACGGTCATAGGCTTACTCCTGGGAATGCAGATTGGTTTCACCAAGTTTTGATTTATATGTGAGTGGGACAGTTGGGCTAAAGAAAAACATTATAAAATAATTGAGTGGCCTGTAACGAGTGATTTAATACTGGGTGAAAAGAGTTAAGCATGAAGCATTAGTTAACAAAGATAAAATTTTGCTACCGCCACTTCATATTAAGTTAGGCTTAATGAAACATTTTGTAAAGCCTTTGAACAGAGAGAGTGGGGTTTTCGGTATTTGAAAGGAAAGTTTCCAAGAATAAGCAAAGCAAAATTAAAAGAAGGTATTTTTATTGGCCCACAAATACTCAAATTAATGGAAGACAGGCATTTTGAAGAACTACTTTCAGAAAACAAGAAAGCAGCATGGGTGGGATTCAAGAGTGTGCAAAAATTTCCTGGGAAATACAAAAGCTGACAACTGAAAGGAAATTATTGAGAACATGCTAAAGTCATATAAAAATTTAGGGTTCAATAAATCCTTAAAAATACATTTGTGCACTAGCATGTGGACTTCTTCCTTCGCAACCTGGGGCTGTAAGTGATGGACACGGAGAACGGTTTCATCAGGATATAAGTGCCATGGAGAAGTGATACAGCAGAAAGTAGTCACCTAGTATATCAGCTGACTATTGTTGGCAGCTCATAAGGGAGGGGCTGTAAGTGATGGACATGGAGAACGGTTTCATCAGGATATAAGTGCCATGGAGAAGTGATACAGCAGAAAGTAGTCACCTAGTATATCAGCTGACTATTGTTGGCAGCTCATAAGGGAGGGTCTGTAAGTGATGGACATGGAGAACGGTTTCATCAGGATATAAGTGCCATGGAGAAGTGATACAGCAGAAAGTGGTCACCTAGTATATCAGCTGACTATTGTTGGCAGCTCATAAGGGAGGGTCTGTAAGTGATGGGCACGGAGAACGGTTTCATCAGGATATAAGTGCCATGGAGAAGTGATACAGCAGAAAGTGGTCAGCTGACTATTGTTGGCAGCTCATAAGGGAGGGTCTGTAAGTGATGGACACAGAGAACGGTTTCATCAGGATATAAGTGCCATGGAGAAGTGATACAGCAGAAACTAGTCACCTAGTATATCAGCTGACTATTGTTGGCAGCTCATAAGGGAGGGGCTGTAAGTGATGGGCACGGAGAACGGTTTCATCAGGACATAAGTGCCATGGAGAAGTGATACAGCAGAAAGTAGTCACCTAGTATATCAGCTGACTATTGTTGGCAGCTCATAAGGGAGGGGCTGTAAGTGATGTGCACGGAGAACGGTTTCATCAGGATATAAGTGCCATGGAGAAGTGATACAGCAGAAAGTAGTCACCTAGTATATCAGCTGACTATTGTTGGCAGCTCATAAGGGAGGGGCTGTAAGTGATGAGCATGGAGAACGGTTTCATCAGGATATAAGTGCCATGGAGAAGTGATACAGCAGAAAGTAGTCACCTAGTATATCAGCTGACTATTGTTGGCAGCTCATAAGGGAGGGTCTGTAAGTGATGAACAAGGAGAACGGTTTCATCAGGATATAAGTGCCATGGAGAAGTGATACAGCAGAAAGTAGTCACCTAGTATATCAGCTGACTATTGTTGGCAGCTCATAAGGGAGGGTCTGTAAGTGATGGACACAGAGAACGGTTTCATCAGGATATAAGTGCCATGGAGAAGTGATACAGCAGAAAGTAGTCACCTAGTATATCAGCTGACTATTGTTGGCAGCTCATAAGGGAGGGTCTGTAAGTGATGGACACAGAGAACGGTTTCATCAGGATATAAGTGCCATGGAGAAGTGATACAGCAGAAAGTAGTCACCTAGTATGTCAGCTGACTATTGTTGGCAGCTCATAAGGGAGGGTCTGTAAGTGATGGGCACAGAGAACGGTTTCATCAGGATATAAGTGCCATGGAGAAGTGATACAGCAGAAAGTGGTCAGCTGACTATTGTTGGCAGCTCATAAGGGAGGGTCTGTAAGTGATGGACACGGAGAACGGTTTCATCAGGATATAAGTGCCATGGAGAAGTGATACAGCAGAAAGTGGTCAGCTGACTATTGCTGGCAGCTCATAAGGGAGGGTCTGTAAGTGATGGACACGGAGAACGGTTTCATCAGGATATAAGTGCCATGGAGAAGTGATACAGCGGAAAGTGGTCAGCTGACTATTGTTGGCAGCTCATACAGGAGGGTCTGTAAGTGATGGACACGGAGAACGGTTTCATCAGGATATAAGTGCCATGGAGAAGTGATACAGCAGAAAGTGGTCACCTAGTATATCAGCTGACTATTGTTGGCAGCTCATACGGGAGGGTCTGTAAGTGATGGACACGGAGAACGGTTTCATCAGGATATAAGTGCCATGGAGAAGTGATACAGCGGAAAGTGGTCAGCTGACTATTGTTGGTAGTTCATAAGGGAGGTTCCTGATGTCAGCTACAAGCGGAAGTCTTCTCGAAAGTTTTTTTAAAAAAGTGAGTAAAATTAATAATATTTTTAAGTTTTTGCATGAAAGTTACCTAAATATAGATTGTTAGTTCATTTTCATCCATATTTTATGGATTCTGCATAACTTTTTCATTATAATATTGAGCCATATGAAATTATTTCACATCAGGATTGATTACAATATTTTAATTGCATCTATTGTATGCGTTACTTTTGAAAAACATTGAAACTGATTACTCCAAAAAACAGTATGTGATAGACAATTTTGGATTTCAGATTTGATTTCAGCATAGCTAATATGTACAGAGTCACCTATTTTCTTTCTAGTGCAAAAACAAAAGTTGAAATTTGTTGTTCAATGAGAAGTGTATGATAATTTGAATGTATGATAGTTCGATACCGGCGAAGTATCATTTTCACCGGTTTGCCACACCAGCAAAATTAAATTAATTACAAACATCACTTTTGCCCTCATGGTCTGTCTTCACCCCTCTAAGGCAAGTTTCAGATCTTACTAAACCTCCTTGCACTTAACCTTTTATTGCCAGTGTCTGCAGATCTGGTAATCTCAGTGAAGAAGGCACTGCTCAGGAAAAACTCGGAAAGGTGATATTCCGTGTGAAATAAAGAACATGCCTGAACCTGACAGTTTCTGGAGTGCTGTTGTTTCACCTTGATGGAAATACTGATTTTACAGAACTAGTGGCCTTTGCACTATCAGTGATTTCATTGCCCCACAGAAGTGCTTCTTGTGAACGAGTTTTTTTCCAAACTAGGTTTAATAAAAACCAAAGTTAGAAACATTGGTGCCAGATACGGTAAATGGACTTATTCTGTTGTCTGAACTTATAAAAGAATGTGGTAGATCTGAAAATCTAGCCACCAAGAAGATGTCAAGATTAATCTCCACAACAAATTTGAACAATGCTGCAACAGTTGAGGAAGATGATGAGCTTTCAGATGAATACTGTGAGAAACATAAGTGCTAAAGTTGTAATACTGGTTGAGGTCATGAATGTTGTAAGTGGATATCATAAACATCATTACTACTGCAATTCCATAAGTGTTATACTGATATTTTTACTTTCTCTACCGGTAAGTAGGGGAAGTATTGTATTCCACCCTTCTCACCAAAGCGGCCCGGGTTTGATCCCAGGTGACTGCATGTAGGACTCGTGTTGGACGAAGCGGTGCTGGGGCGGGTTTCCTCCGGATTCTCCGGTTTCCCCCGCCATCTCATTCCACCCGTGCGCCATCTTCATTCCATGTATAATCAGTGTCACCACCTGTGGAGCCATATGCAGTAAAAGCGGGCGTTAACCCTTTCAGTTCCGGTGTCCATGATCATGGAGATAGGCATTTTTTTCCTATTTGTACTAGTTTTAACTGTTTTTTCTGCTATATTCTTGTTATACTGTCTGTAACCAATTAAACATACATATTTTAGACGTTTTGAATTGTAAATTTTGTTTAAGAAAAGATGCAAAATCTATGCAACCGCAGTCAAATGATACCCCGTCATCACCCACGCGTGTCATCACACCGATTATTTTACGTGGGCCCTCCCCGTCCTTTACCACAGGCACATTTGACTGCGGTTGCCGAGACTCGAACTCACGACCTCAGGCTTTGAGTGCATGGCCAGTGCACTACGTGTTGCCTTAACGATCATGGCTATTCAAGCCAGCAGGCTGAAGGTGTCCCAGACCGCCTAATCTAAACCGGTTTCGAATTAGAGGAAGAACGGCATAAGTAGCAAAATCACTCGGTACTGAAAGGGTTAAACACCACAAAAAACGTCTTTCGTCTGCGAAAACCTCTAGTGTTCAAATTATTTGAGGATGGATTTGAGGGCTATTCACATATCCTGGAATTGTAAGGAGTTGGAAGAAGTCAGGGTAGGTATTTAGGAAACAATCGGGTGTCCAAAGCTTCTCGGCGAGATGTTAGAGCAGTGGGTGCAAGTCTTCAACAGATGAGCGTCAGTGATTCACGTTGTGAGTCCTGGAATCAACGAAATCACTGTAACTTGTAACATCTTCTTCCTTCGACTTAATATAGGTCAAAATAACAATTGGAAATACCCTACTCACTACATCCTACCGAAACTCAGCAATGCATGCTTTGCAATCAGATCAGTAATTCGTTTTACAAACAAAAATATCCTAAACACTGCACTACGTGGCAAAGCGATCACGCGTATTGATCTTGATTGTCGATCGCTTGTTATCTTGTTTACTAAAACAGTGAAATACAGGTAACTTGGTGTACAGTCAGTAATACAACACATCCCTTGCGCCTGCCGATGTGTGACACGTTACTGTCCTGAAGATATGATTGTATTTGAACAGAGTGTACATACACTGTCTCACCGTGTGTGTGTGTCATAAGCTCGCGTAAACAACTCGGCAGTTTTACATTCTTTCCGATGCACCTCATGCCTTTGTCGGCTAGTATATTATGGTTATGTTCACTCAAGTATCACTTATGACACAACATTTTGCGGAAATTCAGTATATACCAAACAAACATTTTACAAAAAAGTAATGATAATCATAATAATAGCAATAATAATTAATAACATTAGTAATAATAATGATAATGTAAATAATAATAATAATAATAATAATAATAATAATAATAATAATAATAATAATAATAATAATAATAATAATAATAATAATAATAATAATAATAATAATAATAATAATAATAATAATAATAATAATAATAATAATAATAATAATAATAATAATAATAATAATAAACACAATAACAATAACATTAACAATAATAATAATAATAATAATAATAATAATAATAATAATAATAATAATAATAATAATAATAATAATAATAATAATAATAATAATAATAATAATAATAATAATAATAATAATAATAATAATAATAATAATAATAATAATAATAATAATAATAATAATAATAATAATAATAATAATAATAATAATAATAATAATAATAATAATAATAATAATAATAATAATAATAATAATAATAATAATAATAATAATAATAATAATAATAATAATAATAATAATAATAATAATAATAAATACAATAGTAATAATATTTAACAATACTAGCAATAACAAACTTACAACTTGTAGCTGCTTCTGTGTTTACGAAGACATTAATCCATTGCGCCTTGAAGAATGACTGCGTTCGCAGTATACGAACAATTTAAAATAGGTTTTTCTTCCCCTTTTAAGGTACTAATCAGATGCTAATTGATTCATCCTGCGTGATAAAGGGGGGAATGCTAGTCTCAGGTTGTCCAAGTCGCGGGTTCAAACCCTGCGGAGGACGGTGGATTATTTCGGGCGTAAACATCCTTACATGGCTTCTTTCGGGAGAGAAGTAAAGCGGTATTCCAGGGTCGTAGATTTACGGCATGGAAAAGAACCTCAATTGAGTGTCTATTTATGGACGCTCTTTACTGCCATGGTTCTCAGCGTCCCGTTCTATACGGGGCGTGAAAGAGCATTTCACTTTCCTCAGAATCCTCTTTATCAGGTATGTACGTAAAACAACCTCGAGCCTGAGCTGGAATAGAGAACGGGACTCTGAGGACCATGGCACTTAAGAACTATCCATAAGTAAAAACTCTATTTCAATTTAGATGCTAATTGAACTTTTGGTCCCAAGGAGCCTTTAAATAAACTGTATAACACCAATAACAACGGCGATAAGCACTACTCAAAAAGCACTACTCTCTGGGCTTGAGACTTTTCGTAATATCTGACTCAGGTTGGCAAAGACCACACTAGCAAGCATTGGGACAAACACGACCTTCAAAATGCAAAGATTTTAGATCACGATCTTCTGTTGACATAGAGTGGGCAATGTTCGTTATTCAGATGTTTAAATAACAAACAATTTTATCAATTATTATTCACTTCGGACAGAGGTACGTGTAAAAGGTATCACAGATGTCCTTAAAAAGTATAATTTATGGATAAATGTCTGCTTTAATGTGCTTCTCTTAGTTGAACAGCTAATTTTGTATTGTATAGTAATGGTTACCATTTTAATTTCACAGGGCCGACCGGAAGAGCTGGACTATGGTCGGGATCTAAATTTCCAGTTAATACTTCCATGCACAATGCAGGGAGCGAGAGGGCCCATTACATTTCATCATAATACCAAAGGTATGTTTTGTTTGCTATTTACCTACAGCATTATGATTTACCTCTTGATTATTCCAAGCGAACTGACTGCAGTACAAACGCGAGGCATTGTATGTCTCAACAACACAAAACTAATCGTTTTTGGCATTAAATTTTGTCTAGAACGCAAAACACAAGTAAAAACAAAGTTTTACTTATTTATACGCACATTAAACTTAAATGAGAAGAAATTAAAACTTCATATTATCACGTTTACTGGTAATTAGTTGTTCAGAAGCACGTCCGATATAAATACTGATATTAAAATACATATCTTTACCACAAGAACAACTAGAAAGATGTGACGAGTTTTCACACTCTCCTGTTGAAAATTAAGTACATATTTCCTATATCCCAGGGATACTAAACGAACCTTTACACGAAAAGGTTTTATGTTCTTAAAAATCGCTCTAAAGATTTTAATTTACATACCATTGGTTTAAGATATTTTCATGACAAATTAAATATTTCAGTAAACATTTAGATCTCTTTAAAATACACAGTTTATGTCTTTTTTTTTTTTTTTCTTTTTGTTGTGAAGCTGGCCATTTCCGAGATATGCTTTGTTATTGGTTTAATTTTCCAATACTTAAACTTTCTCAATTGGAAATCGTTATTGTTTTTTGTTTATTTTCTCCTTCTCTCTGGCCATGCAAAGAAAATACAGTTTTAAAGTCATTATACAGCGACTCCCTCTTTAAAAAATGTGACTATCCCTTAAGCGTATATGGGTTAAGAGAATTTCTGCAATTGCTCATGTCGACTAACACGATGTATACCGAAGAGTAAGTGTTTGTAAGAATAATTTGTACAAGAATGGATAGAGAAGGTCCTGTGAGTGCAGCAAACCAGACATTTTATTCAGTAGGTCACAGCTTGCACTTTTAGTGAAGTATTAAATAGTAAACAAGAGAAAATACTGTATTCCATCCAGACTTTCATCATTCGGATAGCATAGGAAATATGTGACTCCCTGAACCCAAAACATAAACACTTTTGGAAAAAGTCCCGTATATGTGTAATGTAAATATGTAAATGTAATGAAGCAAATTACTTGATCTTTGGCTCACATTAAAGAAAAATCGCAATATTTCGTGAGGTATTTATTGGAAAATTTTATTAATTATTATTAATATTATATTTTATACGATTAAAGTTTTAAAGTTAGATAATAACATAAACTCAACCATTTAAAAATCTGGAAAAAAAAAATACAATTAAGTTTATTCAATATTCTCAGAAGAAATCAGAATGGAGTCTCTAATAGTTCAGTTGTAATTAACTTACTTGCAAATCAGTGCAGCGAATTCGGGTGGCAGCGGTGACGGCTACCGTAACCTCACACAATTGCCACCTTCCATTACGGCAACTGTCCACTGTTTGAGGTTCCATGAAGATTGCAGTAAGGAGAACACTGCTAGCTGACACTATTATATGTACACTATTAGCATCTTCAAGATGTTTCTAAAATATGCATTTTAAACTAATGTTTCCATACAACACATAGCTTTACCTCCTTCTTCGAAAGAAAATTGTTTCACTAAAGCTTAAGTTTTTGACAAAGGAATGAAGGAGTGTAATTTTAAAGCACAGCTGGACCCATCGTTCTTGGCCCCTGATCTTGACTTGAAGTCCTGTTGGCGAATCCATAGTTTTGGCCTCTTTCATCAGCTCATATTGTATAATTCTGCGAATGAAACCATGCACATGGGGTGGGAGGGGGAAGGTAGTGATGTCTGCATGTCTTGCTAATTCACAGGTGCTTTTTAGTGCAGCGTGCCGTTTAAGACATATATCTTTGCCATAAAGAGTGAATATAGTGAATTTGTGAGACATTTATCATAGCGTAAATCAATTATGCCACCTGTACGTTCTAAATTAGGGATCAAAACATTACACAATCAGAGTAGAGAAATTATTTCAAATGTATTGACGTACATGAAGGAAGAAGCTAAAAGCAAAGAACTGCTTACATCAGAAGATCTTTTTTAAAAAATTCAAAAGTTCAAAGGCACGTATCAGATGCCACAGGAGTATCAGAAAGAAGGTACATTGTGGAGACATTTTTCTGCATGGACTGTACTGCCTTAGTAAGAAGTTATCTGAGTAGCATAGCTGACGTACCAATTCGCATGCTGTCTACAGTCACCTGGCTTGTTACTCGCTTTCAAGGGGCCAAGAACGGCGAATCCAGCTGTACAAACGGATATCTACTTCATGTCGTCCGTGAGCGCTTGCAGGCCTCCAGAAAAAAAAGTTGTAGCAAATGCACTATTGCAAGCTCCATAGTTTTGAACATCTTATTTTATAGATAAAATGTCAGGGAATACGTGTGTATTATTTTAGATTTTTAACACGTCGATTTAAATTCTATTTTTGGTTTTACAAAATATACCGTCAAACACAGTCCAAAATTTGTGTGTAATAATGATTGGTCGAAAGTTGTTAAATGTGTTGTATTTAACTTTTCCAGTGCGCCAAACCCCAACTCTCAACTCTATATGACCTTAGAGTAACAAGTGATTTTATATTACGGTGCGCGCCGAAATTGCTTAACTTCTAATAGCCATAACTGAGCAAGTAATTTAAAAATACGGAAATAAAAAAATAAACGTCTCATTTGATGCCTATTATTCATAAAAAAAAATTGAACCTCCTACGAAACAGTCGTGTTTCACGGGTGTGCGATTTGACGTGGATTGATCCTTATGTGATAAAAACTGGATTATGTAATAGAATAGTAGGTTAAATACGAATAGCTCTATTCTTTGTGTGTAAGTGTTTATGTGAGAGACAGAGAGAGAGAGAGAGAGACAGACAGACAGACAGACAGACAGACAGACAAACAGACAGAGCGTTTGTGAATAGCATAGCTCAAAAGAAATGCTGCATAAACAACAAATATAGTTTGAGAGATAGAATCAAGACTGAACAATTCAATGCCATAACTGGGATTTGAACCATGGATCTTCCGCTTCACGTATCTTCAGTCGTGATTCTATTGCTTTAGTTGCTCACACACAGCTTGTAATTTGCTTGAGATGCAAAAATAACAATTACCATCTAAAGGTTATTTAAACCCGGGACATAAAGTGCTTACGATTGTAAGTCGCCCTTGGGGCAATTGTCTCTGATGTGAGATTCCCTTTGTTGCCTACCGGGAAAATACGAGTCAGTTGGGGAATTTAATGTCATGCTGGCAAGTTGGCCATGGTAGCTCAGTGGTCAGAGCAGCCGCGCGTGAAGCAGAAGATCCGTGGTTCAGATCCCTAATCCTACCTCTTAATCATTGCCTACACATTCCTTGTGTGTTTAAAATAACCAGCAGTAAGTTTGTTGACATAAATAAATAACAAACATGGTGTTTAAGTTCAATATGTTCCGAGATGAAACAGGGAGATCTTCGAAGGAAATTTCAGCACATCAATAACCCTTTAAATAGAAATTCTTTAAAAATTTCAGATTTTATGAAAGCTGGCTTTAACGATTTTGATTAAATATAGTAGACACATATTAAAATATTTGCATAACAAATATAATATGTATCTTGAATTTTCAGCTAACAGCCCGTAAATTGCTTGGCATGAATGACAACCAATATGGATTTCGGAAGGGAAGGTCTACCGAGGATGCCATTAACACAATAATTGGAGCCACAAAAAATTCACCAAGCAAATATGTAGCCGCTATTTTTGTTGATATTTCTGGCGCTTTTGACAACCTTTGGTGGCCTTTTCTTTTTAAGAGATTAAGAAGCTTAAATTATCCAGTTTCATTATATAGAATTCTTTTAAACTATTGCAAAGATAGAAAAGTGAAACTTTTAGGAATAAATCAAGCAATAACTAAGATTATTACTAAAGGATGCCCCCAGGGTTCTATATTAGGGCCCACATTTTGGGACATTGTTTTAGAAACACTCCTAGAGGAAGTACAGCGCGATAAAACTGTCTGAAAGTAATAGCTTACGCTGATGATGTAGTTTTTTTTTAATAGATGCAAATTCAAGACGAGAACTAGAAGGAAAAAGTAATAATTTGCTGCATATACTTTCAACCTGGTGCAAGAGTTCCAAAATGAAGATATCCCCAGCAAAATCTGGATTTATGATTTTAAAGGGAAATTTTAAAAGGGATCCAAGTTTAAAATTTGAAAATGAAAAAATAAGAAGAAATAAGAATATGAAATATTTAGGAATATATTTAGATGAGAAGTTAAATTTTAATCATCATACAGAACATGTAAGGGTCAAAGCCGAAAAAACTATGATGAAACTTTCTAGAATAATTCAATTTGATTATAAAATTCCGCTCCATAGTGTTAACATATATCACACAAGCATATTCAGCTCAATAATAACCTACGGTGTTGCAATTTGGGCTACTAGAATGAAAAATGTGATGATTAGAAATCTCCTAAGAAGGACACAAAGGAAAGTTTTATTAAGATTCACGGGAGCTTATAAAACAACCCCTACTTTAGCTCTTTTTGTAATAACTGGAATTTGGCCAGTAGATTTAACTCTAAGACTTCGAGGAGCTTATTTTTGGCTTAAAAAAGGGAACTTTAACGCAGTTGCTGATATTTTGGAGCAGTATTGCACTACTAAGCGGGAAATTAAAACTAGACTGATGCATATTTGGCAAGAAGAATGGGAAATTATAAATCAAGGAAGGCGTGCCTTTTCTTTCTTCACGAGTATCTCCGAAAAATTGGCACTCAAACATTTGAATAATACGAAAGGACTTGTACACTATATATCTGGCCATGGACCTTACGGCACTTATTGGAAAAAGATTAATAAATTGAACACCGATGAGTGTGACGTATGCTTTAAGCAGGACACACCGGAGCATGTTATGTTTGAATGTCAAAAAAACGCCAATTTTACGCTTGAGGAAAGAGAAAATCTACAAGTATATCAGCTCTTTGATATAATACGTAACAAAGATCTGTTTCCACATTTAGAGGCTGTAGAAAACAAGATTAGTTTACACGCTAGAAAGATAATTATAGAACAATCTCGACAAGCAGGAAACATAATGATAAATGCAGCAGAAAGACGATCACACAGAATTCAGACCAGGAACATGACAATGAAAACCTACATATATATGATGAAAGGGAACAGGACGGAACTTAATTATCAAGACATCGAAGTAAAGGGACCGAGCACAATAGTATACAGTCAGGATGGAGAGGCGGTATACCAGAGGAAGTAGTATCGGTGTGAGGCAGGCGACAACCCACGACTAGGGAGACGATGACCAAGAAGGAGTGGCGTGTCGAGGCGAGTCGAGGCGAGTCCTCACCATGTCGGGATTGCTGCATCATGCATTGATAGGAAGATCGGCGACGGATTGAGTGACCGAAAGTGTTAATAATCAAGTGAGTGATAGGATTTTAAGCGATTTATGACCTTGATTATCTAGTGAATCTAATTAAAAGTAAATAAGTGATTTAGTGATGTGAAAGTTGAATTAGTGAAGTGAAATGTGATTTATTTTATGAAACTTCTGGATGTTTAGGAAATAATAGTGAAAGATAATTTTGTAAAAATTATTTAAAAATAAATATTAGTGATTTTAGTCCACATTATTATTTTATTAAAGTATATAAACTATCTTATTAATCAAAAGTATAATATTCTTGTGTATGTTGTTTTTATAAATTTTGGTTATGTAGATTTTGAACTTTATACTACACATATTTTGTAGATTTTGTGCTGGAAACCAGTATATATAGTATGCCGCCGGTAACCGGCGGCAGTTTAGAGTTTTAGTTTATAGCTGTTTCTTTTTCTTTTATATATATATATATATATATATATATATATATATATATATATATATATATAACTGGTTACCAGTTATATTTTACTAGATACTAGTAAATTTTTGTTTATTTAAAATTTTTAATAAATATGTAAATTTAAATTTTAAAAAAATATATATTTATAAAAAGTATTAGTTATAGGTATAATTATAATATTAAATTAATTAATTTTAAGTAATAATGATGATAGGTAATAATAATGATAATAAGAATAGTAATAATATAATTTATCATTTATGTAATAATTATAATTAATAATTTAATTTTATATGTTTGTTTATTGTTTAGTAATAGTTTGTAGTTGTGCGTGAAGTTGTGTATGAAATTTATATTTTGTTGTATTGAGGAGATTCATTTGTTTTAATTTTATTGTTTTTGTTTTTTTAGATTATAAATTGTTATTTTTTTAATATATATAAATTTATTTAGAAATTTTATTGTATTTTGATTGTTTGAAATGATTTGTTATTGTTTTAGAGCATTTATTTCTCAAAGTGATTATGTGTGAAATGTTATAATTTGTGTTTTTGTTCTTATTTTCTTGTGTTTTGTTTTTATGATATATAATTTAATTTATTTATCTTTATAGTTTGTTATATATTATATTATTTTTTAATTTAGTTTAAAATTTTTCTGTAAAGTATGATGTATGTATGAATGTGTAGAATGAATAAATTTTAAAGATTTGGCATATTAGCCCTGGTGTAAGTAATTAGGTGCCATGGTTATTATACAGATTTTTATTTTATTTTATTTATTTATTTTTTATTTTATTTTTTAGCCCGTAAACTCCTATGCTACATCTTCTGCTGAAATGATTAGTTCCTCGGTGTTTGCGTAGGTACGTAAGAATTAATCACGTATGTATGTATAATTATTGTGATTCCCCTATACGGAAGTGATAGCGAAACTAATTTTCCAGAAGTAATGTGAAGTAGGCGGTAGAACATAGTGGATAATATTTGTTTTGAACTGTTTCAGGAAGTTGAGCAGAATGTATGGGCGTCCAGGCTGTGGGTCAAGCTGCTCACCACCAGGGTCACCCATACTGAGCGGTATGGGAAGAGGTCGCATGGTACGTTGCACTATTTCACTCTCGTACAACACTCACTTCTATATACATACTTCATGTTAGTCCAAGTAACGTTTGTACAAATACTTAATTATACGGGATATTAATGAACTACACCGAAATATTTTCAGAGAATATGTTGTTAGCTAATGCTGGATTTCTGACATGAAGTTATTAATCCTCTTGCTCTTCAATATTTTTCACTGATGGATGGGAAGGGCGCTAGAAGTAGCCGGGCATATTTGAAGAATTTATACTGGAGAGCTATATAGCAGTAATAGTAACCAATTTTTAGAGAGCACTATATTTTTATGTTTTGGCGGTTACATCGCTCTCACAATTCACAGAACGTCTGGAGGACCACACCTGTCGTTGGTTTACAGGTCTCACAGCCTGACCAGGAGAAGCATCAAAATATATCCACCGACCATATCCTCTGATTACCAACCCCTCCGAAGGAATGCCGCCTTGACGTGGCGGAGGATACTGAGCCACTCTTAGTCTATCAATGTGCGTTCAAAAGTTTGTGGAGGACCACGTTTTACGAGTAAGGGTCGGCTCAGTTTTTAATCTGAAAACAGAGTGCCTTAGGGTTCGGTACTAAGTGCCACACTGTTTGCTATAGCAATTAACTCCACCTGGAAATACGTTCCACCTAGAGTTTCGCCGCGCCTATCCGTAGACGACTTCGTCACCTATTGTACTCCTCAATGCACGGCTTTTTTTGCAACGGCATCTGCAGCAACATTTAGACAACTTCCGACAATGGAGCTCAAAAAAGCTCAGATTTTCTTCCCTTCGCGGATGAGTTTCTGTGGTTGATCTTGGGTAGGAAGCTTAGTTGGTCATCGCACATAGCACAACAAAAAGCACGATGTGACCTCTCCCTATATATCTTGCGGGTACTGAATGGCAAATGGTGGAGAGCGGACCAGACAGTTTTACTGCGAATGTATCGCGCATTGCTCCGATCCAAAATAAAGTGTGGGTGTGTCGTTTGTCAGCACGATCATCTGTGCTGAGAAGATTAGAACGCAGGCCATAATAAGGGCATAGGCATTGCAATAGGAGCTTTTCCAATAAGCCCAGTTGTGGTCATTTACGCCGAATCCGCAGAACTTCCTTTGCAATACAAGCGTGAGATTATCTTAGCAAATTATGATTGTGAGCTAAGATGTATGCCTTAGCACCCAACGTTCACTTCATTTTTCACCCTAAGCTAAGCAAACGATATATGAAAAATACCCTTAGTCCTTAGCCAGCGGGTTTTAGTTTCCGGGAGGTTCTTGCAAAGCTTGCTATTGAAATGCGTAACATGTTGGCCAAAGGCGAGAGGCTACGTGGCACGTCCATGTAGATCCTGTGATTACCGTAAACGGTAGATCCACGGTGCCTATCTAGTGCCCGCACTTGCTTTTTAGAATATATGTCAGGCTGCCTGACCGTCGTTTGATTCACACCAATGGACCAAAGAGCACCAGCTGTGTTGGAAGTGCTTATGTTCATGGAACTGAACCACATACATTCAGTTTTCACAATAGCGTTTCCATTATGCTGCAGAACTGTACAAAACATACCGACCCATTTTGAATGTTTGCCGTGATGGATTAAGTGACTGCCTGGTTTTAAGTAATTCTCGTGGTGCACTTCAGAGCCTTCGTGAGCTGTGTAGCTTCCATCCTATTATACAATGTATCCAAGATGCTGTCCATCCTTTACGCCCTTCTGGAATTAACCTTGTGTGTGTATGTATTCCTAGTCACGTGGATTTGCCAGGGAAGGAAGTGGCGGGTCTGATGGTGGGAGCGGTGACCACAGTGCCCGGTGTTGCCATCTCTCGTATTGTTTCGGAAAACGTTCGCCTTGGGATGCGAAGAGCGGTGCTGTTGTACTGGCGCGAAGAGTGGTCGGCTCTCCACGGTGGTAGGCTTGTTGAAGTGAGGGAACTTCCAATAAACTAGGTAGCTTCCTCTCGCGTCGCGAGGAGGATGGGTTGGCTCGTTTGCTAGTTGGCCACTCAAATTTAACGTATGTTTGCCTTTTTTAACGAGACCTTGCTTCTCTTTGTCCACCTGTGCGGCAACCTTTTAGCCATCAGTCGCGTCCTGCTAGAGTGTTTCACTGGCGCATCCTCGAAGTTCCTTGCAATTGCCTGTTAGTCTTGACAACTGGTCGAAGGAGTATTGAAGTTTTTAGCGAAGGTAAGCACGAACTTGAGAATATAAAGCCTTTGACATCAACATCTATACATTTTCGAGCTTTTTTATAACTTTATTTCATTTCTGGCTTTTGCGCATATATTTGGTATATCATATGTATATTTTTCTTTATACTAGTATATTCATTGTGTAGTGATATTTATATCTAGCTTTTGCCATGCTACTGTTCTTAAGGACGCTGATGAGATTGCAGTTGAGCACCCTTAAACCTAAAAAGATCGTGCCAACTGAAACAAACCCTTAACCAAGTTGGCTCCTCTGCTTACAACTTACTCGATCCTGTGAATGTTTTAGCCAAACGTCTCACACAGAAAATCTTTCTGCTGAAGAGCAATCTATTCTTCGGTCGACTTCCCACCCCCATTAATTTCCTGCTGGGATGACATTCGTGCTCGAATGCGTGCTCTCAGGGTTTTCCAGCATCACCCTACAATGGATAACCTGATCTAACACAAGCGAATGCGCGCGTCTAGGTAAGTAATAACGTATAAAAAAAAAGGAAATCGTGGAACAACTTTGTAGCATAATTCAGGGAAATATATCTTGTTCGGTATTGTGGAATAAGTTAAGATGTGAGACAGAATATTGACTAATAGAAAATTGTTCATGTAAATATTTTTGTAAGAGTGTGTAAATTTTTAATTCTTTTAATTTGAATGTATCAGGGACCTATTTTTTTCAATATTCAAGATCCAATGTCTTCTAGTCACCTTGAGTTCAACCAATGAGAACTGTTGCGCGGATGGATACATAAGAATGGCGGTGTTGCGTCATAGGACGCTCAGAAACTACTTTCATTAGCGTCTGTGACTTCAAAGTGTAAGGACGTATAATTGTTGATGGCGTGTGAATATGTGAATTACACACAAACTTTTAACCGGCATGGACGCTATCCAATTTTAAAAGTCGTTAATTAATTGTAAATATGATCAGAAGTGTAAATAACTAATAAATGTGTTTGTGAGAAAAGAACGTTGGCTCTTGCATTCCATTCTACGACCACATCCCCTGCAGAAAAGAGTGGCGTCTGCTCTAACAAACTTTCCACCTTTTAGCAAAAACAATATTCCCGCTGCTATATTCACGCTGATATATAACCATCTTTTATAATAAAACCCCGCCACAAATGGCTTGCCCAACGTGGAGCGCGAATTTAGAATGGAATGCAAAATTACGAGAATAAAGTGCTAACATCAAAAAGGACGCTATCCCATCGTGCAGGAAAAAGACGCCATTGAACATCGTTTGATATCAACGATCCGTCAAAACATCGATACACGGAGAATCAACGTGGGAAAAACACCGGAGATCATCCAGCGAAGCCAACTACCCAGGAGACGTAAATAACTGGATGAAGAATCAGCAGGAAAGAAAGTAGGATCAAAACTTTTTGTTTTTTTTTTATATACATTTTATTTCCATTGTGCATGCTGCTTAGAAGTGGAAAAGTAACAGGACTTTCAACATTAAGTGAATTAGATAAAGGAATTGAAATGTCGCGAAAAGAGATAGAAACAGGAGTGGGGAAAGGGGCAGATAGGCCTAGTTATCAGGAAGGATTAGAAGGTGAACAGGCGGAAATAAGCAAAGATCAAAGGTTAATGATGATGATGTTTGAAAGACTAGAACAGAATATGAAGGAAATAGGTCAGAAACTGGAACAAAACAAGGTAGAATTAGGTCAGAAAATGGAGCAAAATAACATAGAATTGAAACAGGATATAGAACAAAGTTTAAGTCAGAGTATAGGTCAGAAACTGGAACAGAATAAGGAAGAGATAGAACAGAAAATGGAGGAAGTGAGAAAAGACTTAGAACAGAAAATGGAATTAGGTAGACAGAACTTAGAACAGAAAATGGAATTAGGTAGACAGAACTTAGAACAGCAAATGGAATTAGGTAGACAGAACTTAGAACAGCAAATGGAATTAGGTAGACAGAACCTAGAACAGAAAATAGAATTAGGAAGACAGGAGTGTAAAGAAAATATGAAAGTAATGGAAACTAATTTAAAATTAGTACATAAAAACTTAAATGAAACAAAGGAAGCCTTAGAAGCTAGGATAGAAATTGTAGGAGATAGGATGGGAAAGATAGAATCAGAGATGAGGGAGAATAAAATTGTGTTAGAAGGAGAAATTGCTAGATGTAGGGATGAAATAACAGAAAATAATACAAGTGTAGACTGTAAGATTACAAATGTAAAAGCAGAAATAACTGAGGAATTAAGGAAAGAGATTGAGGTAGTAAAGAAAGACATTATTAATGAAACTGTAGAACAAATTGTAATTCCTAAAATTAAGACAATGAATGATGTGATGCTTTCACAACAGGATGCTATAAATGATATGAAACAAAGCCACTTAGAAATAAAGAATGATTTAAAATCAATTTGTGAAGAAATGAAAAAAGGGAAAGAAAATTTGGCTAATGTAAATGATGTTGTGAAGGCATTACAAAGACAAGATGATTTAGATGTAAGTAATGTACAAGATGAGAGTTATTTGAGTAATGTACAAAATGTTGACTCACCATACAGAGAAAGAGGTTCACAACCAAACAATGACACAACACATAACACATGTTACACCAACAGCATATTACATGAAATCACACCACCTACATTTGACGAGGAGAAGGGAGACGATCCAAAACTCTTTGTTAAAGAGATGGAAGAATACTTTAAAGTGAAAAGGATACCAAACGAGCTTAGGATGATGATAGTTAAGAAAAGCTTAAAAAACAAGGCATTAGAATGGCTCAGGTTAACACTAGCTGGTCACGAGTCTTATAGCTCATTCAGAAATTTATTCCTATCAAGATATTGGGGCCCAGCTAAACAAAACCAAACTAGGGTAGAGCTAGCGACAGGTAGGTACGATCCAACCAAAGGGTTGTCGCTAGTAGATTACTTTATGAAAGTAGCCAACAAAGGAAAGCTATTAGACCCCAACTTGTCGGAGGCAGAACTAATTGCCAGTATAACAAGACATTTCCCAGACACAGTGAGAACAGGATTAATTGTTGCGAGGCCAGTAGATTTTGCAGATATGATAGAACTGCTGACAGCCTTCGAAACACAAAATGGTCGGCCTAATGAGCATAGACATAGGAACGGTCACCCAAACTCACCCATCCTAAACCGGAACTCGGCTACGAACAACCAGAGCGAAGGAGAACATACAAATACTAGGAGTACCCATGAAAGGGGGAGAGGGGCACACCATTTCCCACAACCACATAATCATGGCGAGAGGATGGAGAACACAAGACAGCGGTACCACGACACAATACCGAGGGGTGAATCGAGACACCAAACATATACATATGATCGTGGAAGACCAGGAGACCATACCCATCAAGTGAATCACATACGATTCAGTAGGGAACACTCGAACAACCACAGACCGTCATACGACAGAGGTTCACGCCAAAGGGGCAGAGACCAATGGTACACTAACAACACAAGACAGCAGGAAGTAGAAGAAGATGTGCCAAATAGGGCAGATACTGCACAGAATACAGAAACGACAACTACCACCAACACTCAGGGAAATTACAACAACTAAGTTCGTCCCAACTGGCTGGATGACAAACAACAATATCTCAGCAACTTACAATTGACATCGACACCATGATGGCTACACGAAGAGAGAGATGGAACCACTGGTCATAACAAAACAGCTGGGTGACCACACGTATGAGCTACAGAATACAAATGGCAAGTTGGTAGGAAGATACCATAAAAATAAATTGAAGCCATACAAAGAAAGGACCAAATAGCCTTTGTCAACAAATGTGTAAGGCAGGAATAATAGAGATGAAAGAAGATAACAATTTTGATGGGTTACTTATAAAAAAATTATGTTCAGAATAGGATTACAACAAGGAAGAAAACCAACATAGTCATTGGCTATATCGACCACAAAGAGCATTGTCAACAAAGACAGATGAGGACACTGATTGTCATTAAATAAATGAATCATAGCGACGGAAGATAATATGTTTTTGACATAAGGATGTCAGGGACAAAAATAGAAATGAATCAATTATGATGAAAAAGATATAATATTTCGACACAAAGATGTCGAGAGTAAATTGAGAAGAAAAATAATACAATTACAGAATGATTGTAAGTATAGAAGTTTTCTCTTATAAAAATAAGAGACAAAGAAATGACAATTAGTGAAGTGAGGAAAACCATAACCAGAAAAACAATGCCCATGAATTAACATGAATATAGCCAATGCTAAGCTCGAAGAAATGTTGAACCAAACAACAATGAATAATAACCCAATCAAGAAAATTAGTACTATTAGTAACATCAGAGTATAAGAACCGACTCAACAACCTGCCTATACATAAGCTTATAAGACAAAGAAGGCAAAGAACTGAATAAAATATTGCCATAAACATGATCATAATCATTAGCTCAAAATTTGTATCCTGTTTTTCTCTCCTCATAGCAATGAATACAAGTCAAAAACCACATGAAACACTTACATTATATTTGTGTCAATGTCAAATGTACAATAACTGAATATGTATTGTATGATAACTGGATATGTTGTGTAATAACTGAATAGGTTGAGTAATAACTAAATATGTTATGCAAAAACTGAATGTGTATTGTGTAATAACTGAATATGTATTGTATGATAACTGGATATGTTGTGTAATAACTGAATAGGTTGAGTAATAACTAAATATGTTATGCAAAAACTGAATGTGTATTGTGTAATAACTGAATATGTATTGCATAATAACAGAACACATATGTGTTATGATAGCAGGACATATTGTGCAATAACTGAATATATATTGTGTAATAATTGGACATGTTGTGTAGTAATCAAATGTGTTGTACAATAACTGAATATGTATTGTATAATAACTGAAGGTGTATTGTATAATAACAACATATGTGATATAATAACTGGGTATATTGTACAAGAACTGAATATGTATTGCATAATAATTGGACATATTGTGTAATAACTAAATGTGTTGTACAATAACTGAATATGTATTGTATAATAACCAAATGCATTGTGTAGTAACCGAATATGTGAAACTTATAAAGACATGTTGTATTATGTCAAAACAAAGGACAAAGACAAACAGTGAAGAAGACTGTAAAGAAAAAAAAAAATATATTATACAAAGTGGTTGAATCATAGGAGTAGGGAGAAGTATTGTATTGTGTTTCAAGATTGTGAATAAGGTGACAACTTGAAAAACAAAACAAGGGGCATATGAGACAGAATATTGACTAATAGAAAATTGTTCATGTAAATATTTTTGTAAGAGTGTGTAAATTTTTAATTCTTTTAATTTGAATGTATCAGGGACCTATTTTTTTCAATATTCAAGATCCAATGTCTTCTAGTCACCTTGAGTTCAACCAATGAGAACTGTTGCGCGGATGGATACATAAGAATGGCGGTGTTGCGTCATAGGACGCTCAGAAACTACTTTCATTAGCGTCTGTGACTTCAAAGTGTAAGGACGTATAATTGTTGATGGCGTGTGAATATGTGAATTACACACAAACTTTTAACCGGCATGGACGCTATCCAATTTTAAAAGTCGTTAATTAATTGTAAATATGATCAGAAGTGTAAATAACTAATAAATGTGTTTGTGAGAAAAGAACGTTGGCTCTTGCATTCCATTCTACGACCACATCCCCTGCAGAAAAGAGTGGCGTCTGCTCTAACAAACTTTCCACCTTTTAGCAAAAACAATATTCCCGCTGCTATATTCACGCTGATATATAACCATCTTTTATAATAAAACCCCGCCACAGATGCGTGGCCGGAAAATCGACCCACATGTCTATCGCCGATCTTATAACAGTTCCAGGAGCTGTTGATGCACCTAATAACTTTGGCAGAGCTTTTGCTCAAATGTGTGGCAAAGTTCCTCTCTATTAACATTCAGATGAAATCTCAAGATTTCACATTTCACTCTAACAATCTAGAAGATTACAAGCCCCATTTTCACCATGGCGGATCTAGAGCATGCTCTTTCATCGTCGCGACTATCAGCATAAGGACCAGACGGCATTCACGTACAAATGTTACAATCGCTCTCTTCTGAAATAAATGCATTCTTGGTCGAGGTTTATAATCGTGCATGGCTTAACAACACTTTTCCATAAAAAAATGGCGCGAGGACACAGCGGAAAGTATCATGTGACCGTTATTTGAATACCTTGCGGGTACTAAATGGTCAATCGTGGAGAGCGTATCGGTCAGTTTTTTCTGGGACTGTTTTGTTCATTAATCCGACCCAAACTAGATTATAGGTGTACTGTTTATTATTCATCATGATCATCTGTGCTGAGAAGATTAGACACAGTCCATTGTTGGAGCATATGCATGTAATATGAGTTTTACCAAGCTGTGAGTCTTTACACCAAATCGGAAGAACCGCCTCCGCAATATCGGCGGAAGATACAATCAGGAAATTGTGGCTGTAGGCTTAAATATGTGCATACGCCCCTAACGTTCATTTCTTTTTACAAGAACGTGCTGGATGAACGTTAGAGAAAGAGCTCCCTTAGTCCAAGTCCGACGGATTCTACCGCTCCATAAGCCTGTCTGTCCTGTCTGTACTCTCGAAAGTACTCGAGAGGCTAATTATTGTCCGCTTGTCTTCCATTGTAGGGGACATTCAAGCCATCCCTCCCCATCAGTTTGGGTTCCGGCCTGGCCACTCAACGTCTCAGCAGCTTCTGCGTGTGGTGGAGGCTGCCGCCCTGGGATACCAGGACGAGGCCTATACCGCCGCAGTCTCTCTGGACGTTGAGAAGGCTTTCTCTACGACCTGGCATGCGGGTCTCCTCAGGAAACTGATCCAGCTGGAGCTACCCACACGCCTAATACATCTATTACACTCATTTCTCAAGCACAGCTCCGTTGTGGTCTCAGTTGCGGGAAACAAATCTACACGCAGGCCAATCCGAGGCGGAGTCCCCGAAGGTTCTGTACTGTCCCCTACGCTTTTTAGCGTATACATGGCCGACATTCCAACTGAGCAGCACGTTAACATAGCCCAGTATGCTGGCGACGTGCTGCTATACTGCACAAACAAACACCCTCGTATAACCTTTCCTAGCCATACAGAGACACCTCCGCCTCATCCAAGAGTGGTGCAGGCGTTGGCGATTGTCCATCAACCCGGAGAAAAGTCACGCCATACTTTTCACCAAACGCCGCTTTCCCGCCAACTTCCCCACATTTACTTATCTTCGTAGAAGGATTGAGAGGGTGGATACCATCTCCTACCAGGGAATGAAGCTTGATAAGGGCCTTACCTTTCGGGAACACATCAACGACCTGTCGCATCGAGCCGGCGGAGCAACTGCCTCGCTGTATCCCATGTTGCGATCGGGGATTCACATTCCCCTGAAGTTACTCTCATTATCTCAATCCTCCTGTACGCCTGCGAAATCTGTGGCAGGGCCCCAGACTCCCGTCTCCTGTGTCTGCAGCGTATACAGAATAGAGGACTTCGGAAAATCTATTCTGTATACCGTAGATGCCCTACGAGACTACTGCACGAGGCTTCATCCCTCCCGTATGTGGAGGATAAAATTAGGCGCCGGGCAACCAAATTTTACGACCAGATTCCACAATATCGGAGCGCCCTGGTTAGATCTCTTGGAGACTATAACCCTAGAGAACGCAGGCTTGTGCGACACCGAGTTCCCCGCATGGCTTGCGGGCACCCCCGGTAACACAGGAGTTATCGCATCAACAGCGCAAGCTGAGCTCCATTTCGAGTTGACTCCAACTCATTCAACTCGAAACATTCTCAGCGAAGTACCTAAGAACTTGCAATATTACTAAGATAAGTTAACCTTTTAGTTTCTAATTTTGTTCTTACTTTAGATTCTTGTTGCTTCACTGTTAATAGCTTCATTATTTCCTTAACTCAATTAGTTTGAAGCATTTGTTCGTGGCTACAGTTACTATTTTAACTATGATGGGTAATAATTTAGAATGTAATAGTTATTTGTTTAATTTAAATTTATATGGAACTAAACATGAAATTAAATAATATTTAAAATTACAAGAAAAGATAAGACATTCTTGCAGACATTAGATTTTTGAATATTTGTTTAAAAAGAAAAGTAACCCCTGTTTTTGTTAGAAGAACTGTTAAATTGGATGATAAAAGTAGTATTCACCAGAAGGCAGCAGAAAAGAAAGTTATTGAAGTTGAAAGAAGTTTATATTTTAAAAAATTAAATAATATTGAATTTAGGTTATATGACTTACATTTAAAATTAATACGTATTTTAGGTAACTTAATTTGGGTTAATTTTGAATTAGCTGGAGTCAACTCGAAATATTGTCAGCGCAATACCAAAGAACTTGCAATATTACTAAGATAAGTGAAGCTTTTAGTTTCTAATTGTGTTCTTACTTTAGATACATGAAACAGGTATTAACTGGTATGGGCGAAATGAATTCCGGAACATTTAAAAATTGAGATAACCGAGCTGAGGATATAGCTGTCAGAGATAATAGTTGTCGGGCAACTCGTTGTCAAGAAGGAAGCCGTGAAAGACCTCGGCCAGCGCGTTAACACCACAGAGGACGACGGGGAACGTAATGGCGCTCTGGAAGACAGTCGACGACAGTACCACACAACCGAGTGCTAGGGTGGAACAAAGAACTAGGCCAAAATTACCGGAACTTGAAAATCGAGACGTCAGGACGCAATACAGCATTCGCGCACGTCAAGCCACCCAGGTACGACGGCACGTCGACCTTGAAGTCTTCCAGCGACAATTCGCCACCGTCACCTCCCAAAACCGATGGTCCACTGAATGGGAAGGTGCGCAGCAGACAGCTTCTGCTGCCCACCAGGGGCGGGCGGCAGATACACTGAAAGTGATTCCGACGTCTACGTCGTCCCAAAATATCTGGAAGGCTCTTCAAATACGGTTTGGAAACCACCTCTGGCTGAAAACTATCTGAGCCAGCTCAAGTCAAGACTTCAACAGCCAAAGGAGATGCTGCCACAGTTCACCCGGGATAATGGATGAGCCAGTGAATAAGGCTATGGTAAACCCTTTGGCCGGATACTTGTACCAGGAAGCTATCTACTCCATCGACGGGGTACGTGACGTCGAGATACGTCAATTTCTAATACTCTGCGAATATGAAACCCTCCAAGCTGCGCTGTAGGCTGCGCTAAGAATGGAGGCGGCCAAGGTAACAATTGCCCTCGTCTGGAAGATCCGGAGTATTCGGTTTATATGGAACGGGGAAATACCCTCAGGACATCGACCGACAATCTCCCAGAGGTGTTGTTGGGAGTATGGTTCATTAGGACATCAGGGGAGGGACCATCAACACCTGACCAGTGAGCTAATCGAAAACGGAGTAGTGCCGGCGCGAAGAGGAGCACGTCGGATCTGTCATCACCGAACCCTCGAGTAATGTTTCATGCTTTGTGCAGGATAAAGGACATATCGCGACCGAATGGGAACGCACGTGGTAGTACCAGATATTTGTGGACATGGATGCAGCGGTGACGGTGGTGTGGCCTTACATGATGGAGGCTTTGCCTTCGAGTTAATCAGATTGGCCCTACAAGATAGTGCTGGAATTGGACGACACTTACCTCTGGAGGAATAGGCTTTCCTGGAGTTAACTTTTGGAAGAGCGTTAAAAGTCTGTGGGTATTCGTCACGAGAGTGGCTGAGAAGGTGGCCATGAATTTGGACGTCCTTAGTCACGAGACAAGGATCGACATCGGGGGTGCCGTGAATCGGACAGGGCCGGGTAACGCGCCGAAACCCCGGCAAACATGTTGGGGTCTGCAGGGTAACCCTGGAGGAGGTTGTGTTTACATCCGCCAGGAGCAAGGTGTTTGCGAATGTGCACTTGGAGAGGTCAGCGGTCATGGAACGCCGTGAGGGCGGGTTGGCCCGTCAAACACGCCCGGATGGAAAGGTGCCGTCCAACCACAAAGAACAATGCCAACACTCTGAGGATGGGAGGATCGGGGATCCTGTCTAACGCATCCAGGGGCTGCCGCGACGGAAGATGCCGGTGGCGCTGTTCGTAGCGACTAACGCTGAGGGGAAATCAGTGTAACGTTGATACGATTTACGCAATGCTGGACCAACTTCCGTACTTCTCGTATTTTAAGTGTTCCATGGTAACGCCGCCTTGCCAAGGGGGCAGAATAACTTTGAAAAGCAGTTTTGTAATGCTGGTTTTAGGTTTGTGTGCTCAAAAAGGGGTTTGAGCGTGTACTTCTAGTAGTCGCGTAATTGAGGAAATACTAATTTTGAAAAGAGAAAATAAAGAGCTGTAAAAAGTAATTAAATACTTATTTTCACACAATATCTTTAAGCAAACCAGAATCATCTAATACTACAATGCATAATAAAATGTTAACTTTAGTCTTATATGTGAAGAGTAAGGTGATATGGGTTGTGGACACAAGCTGCTATGACTATTAGAAATGTTTTGTTCTTCCGACTTGTAGGCCGTGGTCTAGAAGGTATGGTAGATACCAACGTTTCACCAAGTACTGCGCTTGGCATCATCAGGGTAACACGATCCTCCGTCTACACTGATCAGAGTTTGAATGTGGAAGCAGAGTAGTGGAAGTAAAGATCGTTAACGTCCGTTACGGTTATTTATATGGGTGGGGTGGTCGGGGCATTGTTGTGCTGGCTACGGTAGTGATTGGCTAGTTGTAGGTGGGACTTTATTACAAATGTTGTGTGTGTCTGAAAGTTTATCTAAGACCAGTTTCCATGTTTTATGTACATCCATGCTTTGTGTAGGTACCTAAAGCATGGATACCGGTCTTAGATAAACTTTCAGACACACACAACAGTTGTAATAAAACCCCGCCTACAACTAGCCATCACTACCGTAGCCAGCGCAACAATACCCCATCCACCCCCACCTATACAAATAACCGTAACGGACGTTAACGGTCTTTACTTCCACTACTTCTGTGCTTCCACATTCAAACTCTGGCCAGTGCAGACGGAGGATCGTGTTACCCTGATGATGCCAAGCACAGTACTTGGCGAAACGTTGGTATCTACCATGCCTTCTAGACCACGGCCTACAAGCCCGGAAGAACTAAACATTTCTAATAGTTAAGACACCGGCTGTGAAAGCCTAAGTACATATACAAGCTGCTATGCTCATAGACCTTAGCGGATTATACCGTCTCTAAGGTTGTGCTTATTTGTCTGCAGAGTATGGACGATGAAGTTCTTCCGCAGTTCAGTCCATCTATCACTTCCACTCCCCGAAGCAGGAAACATGGACAGGCAAGGTCACGCACAGTTAGAGGAAGGCGTCTAATGGACGAAATGGCTGAGCTTGATCCTATGAAAACTCCACCAGCAGCTCAGCGGGAGAGGCTATATTTTTCACCAACAAGGAGGCGTCTTGTAGACGAAATGGCTGAGTTCGATCCTATGAAAACTCCAACGGCAGGTCAGCGGAAAAGGCTACATTTTCCACCAACAAGAAGGGCAAATGCTCCTTGCAGAGCACCGGTCGGACAGCACTTAATAGAGGATCCTCTTTTGGGTACGATTGAAGAGGCATCTCGCTTAGCACTAGAAGTAGATTTCGAACCAGTAGAGGCACCTCCTCCGCACTCCGCTGCACTAAACGAGATGGCTGAGTTCGATCCTATGAAAACTCCACAAGCAGGTCAGCGGGATAGGCTATATTTTTCACCAACAAGAAGGAGCCGTCTTGTAGCGGAAATTCCTGAGTTCGACCCTATGAAAACTCCACCAGCAGCTCAGCGGGATAGGCTGTATTTTTCACCAACAAGAAGGAGCCGTCTTGTAGAGGAAATTCCTGAGTTCGACCCTATGAAAACTCCACCAGCAGCTCAGCGGGATAGGCTGTATTTTTCACCAACAAGAAGGAGCCGTCTTGTAGAGGAAATTCCTGAGTTTGATCCTATGAAAACTCCACCAGCAGCTCAGCGGGATAGGCTATATTTTTCACCAACAAGAAGAAGCCGTCTTGTAGAGGAAATTCCTGAGTTCGATGCTATGAAAACTCCACCAGCAGCTCAGCGGGATAGGCTATATTTTTCACCAACAAGAAGGAGCCGTCTTGTAGAGGAAATTCCTGAGTTCGATCCTATGAAAACTCCACCGACAGGCCAGCGGGATAGGCTACACTTTTCACCAACAAGAAGGAGCCATCTTGTAGAGGAAATACCTGAGTTCGATCTTATGAAAACTCCACCGGCAGGTCAGCGGGACAGGCTACATTTTCTAACAAAAAGAAGGAGGCGTCTTGTAGACGAAATGGCTGAGTTCGATCCTATGAAAACTCCACCGGCAGGAGCACCTTGCTCAGCACTAGAAGAAGATATCGAACCTGTAGAGGCACCTCTTCCATATCCTGCTACACTAAACCAGACCTATATAATAGGAGATTCTGAGGAAGACATAGAATATCAGAACACATGCCCGGCTTCACTTAGCCATGCATGTGAAGTACCAGAATCTGAAGCATACATGAAACATGAGGAGCCATGTCCATCTGTACTCAATCAGACATATACAGTACAAGACTCCGACGTATACGTGAAACATCAGGAGACAGCTCCATCTGTACTAAATCAGACATGTACCGAACCAGAATGTGCAGCATACATGAAATATCAGGACGCATGTTTTGCCACAAAGAACCAAACATGTGCAGCACTAGAATCTGAGGAATACATGAAATATCAGGAGACAGCTCCATCTGTCCTAAATCAGACATATACAGTACCAGAGTCTGAGGTATATATGAAATATGATGAGCCATATCCATCTGTCCTAAATCAGACATATACATTACCAGAGTCTGAAGCATACATGAAATATCAGGAGACAACTCCATCTGTCCTAAATCAGACATATACAGTACCTGAGTCTGAGGCGTACATGAAATATGAGGAGCCACATCCATCTGCCCTAAATCAGACATATGCAGTACCAGAGTCTGAGGAATACATGAAAGATCAGGAGACAGCTCCGTGTGTCCTAAATCAGACATATACAATGCCAGAGTCTGAGGCATACATGAAATATCAGGAACCACATCCATCTGTCCTAAATCAGACATATACAGTACCAGATTCTGAGGCGTACATGAAATATGAGGAGCCACATCCATCTGTCCTAAATCAGACATATGCAGTACCAGAGTCTGAGGAATACATGAAAGATCAGGAGACAACTCCATGTGTCCTAAATCAAACATATACAATGCCAGAGTCTGAGGCATACATGAAATATCAGGAACCACATCCATCTGTCCTAAATCAGACATATACAGTACCAGATTCTGAGGCATACATGAAATATCAGGAGGCACTTAACAAGACATATACAGTAGCAGGCTCTGATGGTACAGTCTGGTATGCACTACCAAGGTCTGAGGAATACAGGGATGAGGAGGAGGAGGACGGGACACCTTCTCCCTGTCCAGCTGCAGCTACTATTCAAACCCCTACATGTCCTGGAAACTCCAGAGGCACATACCCACAAAGGCCAAAGGGAATTCCTTTTTTTATAGGCACATCTGCATGTCCAGCGCGTGGTGATATACAAGTCCCATCTAGACGCGAAATACCTCAGCGACCAAAGGGTATTCCTTTTTCTGTAGATCCATCTGCATGTCCAGCGCGTGGTGATATAGAAGTCCCACCTAGACGCGCAATCCCACAGAGACCAAAGGGTATTTCTTTTTCTGTAGATCCATCTGCATGTCCAGCGCGTGGTGATATAGAAGTCCCACCTAGACGCGAAATACCTCAGCGACCAAAGGGTATTCCTTTTTCTGTAGATCCATCTGCATGTCCAGCGCGTGGTGATATAGAAGTCCCACCTAGACGCGAAATACCTCAGCGACCAAAGGGTATTCCTTTTTCTGTAGATCCATCTGCATGTCCAGCGCGTGGTGATATAGAAGTCCCACCTAGACGCGCAACCCCACAGAGACCAAAGGGTATTCCTTTTTCTGTAGATCCATCTGCATGTCCAGCGCGTGGTGATATAGAAGTCCCACCTAGACGCGAAATACCTCAGCGACCAAAGGGTATTCCTTTTTCTGTAGATCCATCTGCATGTCCAGCGCGTGGTGATATAGAAGTCCCACCTAGACGCGCAATCCCACAGCGACCAAAGGGTATTCCTTTTTCTGTAGATCCATCTGCATGTCCAGCGCGTGGTGATATAGAAGTCCCACCTAGACGCGCAATCCCACAGAGACCAAAGGGTATTCCTTTTTCTGTAGATCCATCTGCATGTCCAGCGCGTGGTGATATAGAAGTCCCACCTAGACGCGCAATCCCACAGCGACCAAAGGGTATTCCTTTTTCTGTAGATCCATCTGCATGTCCAGCGCGTGGTGATATAGAAGTCCCACCTAGACGCGCAATCCCACAGAGACCAAAGGGTATTCCTTTTTCTGTAGATCCATCTGCATGTCCAGCGCGTGGTGATATAGAAGTCCCACCTAGACGCGCAATCCCACAGAGACCAAAGGGTATTCCTTTTTCTGTAGATCCATCTGCATGTCCAGCGCGTGGTGATATAGAAGTCCCACCTAGACGCGCAATCCCACAGCGACCAAAGGGTATTCCTTTTTCTGTAGATCCATCTTCATGTCCAGCGCGTGGTGATATAGAAGTCCCACCTAGACGCGCAATCCCACAGCGACCAAAGGGTATTCCTTTTTCTGTAGATCCATCTGCATGTCCAGCGCGTGGTGATATAGTACTCCGACCTAGGCGCACCATCCCACAGCGACCACAGAGAATATCTATTTCTACGGACCCATCTGCATGTCCAGCGAGTCCTTATATAGTAGTCCCACCTAGAAGAAGGCGTCTTCAGTAATGCCCTCCGCCGAGGAGACCTGAACAGGAGAGGCCGGGTACATATTTACAAATTGGCCAAGGTAATTCAACATATATATTAGAAATACTTCAGCCGACAGTAGTAGCACAAGTCTTCTTAGTGGTAGCAAGACATCATACTAGAGTTAGCTATGTTGATAGCAGTATGCATAGTGAATATACTAGTAACAGCAGTTGTCATATCACAGATGGTTCCTATAGTAGTTATAGTAGAGTGTTATATGGTATTAGATATAGCGACAGTAAAGATAGTCACGCTGATAACGCTAAGAATAGAGAAGGTAATTGTTACTGTGATAACGGCAGAAATGCACTTCAAACAAATACACGACACACAAACACAACGAACACCTACACCGACACCCTCACCCACACCCACACCCCTTCCAACAAGCAAGACACACAAACACAAAAACACAAGACAACGCACACAGTCTGTCAGCTCCAGCTTCAGCAGCCCATCATCCCAGGCACCCGACATTGTAAACCATGACACAGACTCAAGCTTAGAATCTACCACACGACAAGGCAACCGAATAGGGACACTACTTGACCACATGAACACTCACACACACACACACACACACACACACACACACACACACACACACACAACGCACTACAACAACAACCTACATACCACCAACACCTCATGGTTACTTTACCTTATACATCATAAACTGCCACCCAGACAAGCAAAAGACGTGGCTCATCAGAAGCCTCATGACTAAGACACAACAAAACACTGAATCACTTTACAGAGCACAAAGACTACAAAGAAACACATTTGCCCTGACCTTCAAAAACGAGCAACAAGCTGTCACATTTTCACAGGCCATCCCCATCCATAACTTTGGGAAGTATGCACATTACGCAAACTCCCCACACAAAATAGACCCACACCCAACCGTGACACAGAACCAAGACCACGTAAAACACTAACAACAGTGATAAAAGGCATCCCTTATGACATAACAGACGACGACATACTTCACAGCATACGAGACACTTATCCCGAAATCACAAGGGTATCAAGAATCATAAGCCAGAACAGACAGACACAACTAGTGCGCATTTTCAGCACTTGCGTCACGACCATAAACACCATGCTCAAAGAAGGCGCCGTCATAGAAAAGCAAATTTTCCGTGCGGAGCCTTCAAGACACACAGAGAGACATGTACCATGTAGACAATGCCATAAATACGGCCACCACGAAGACAACTGCACACAACAACCAACATGTTTCCACTGCGGACATAACTCAGACACGAGACGGTGCAACCACCCCGTAAAACACAACACCCCCTACTGCTCCACCTGCCGAAAAAATGGGCACTACACCGGGCAAGTGAAATGCCCGATGTACCCCAGACAACCCCCGACACAACCAGGAATATACAGCCAAGACTCACATTTTCCGACATAACATCCCAACACCACCAAAACACGTGACTGACTGATCCAAGACAAATTTCCCTAAGATCCTGGAGACAAAGAAAGACATGACAACACACGAGACAATACGAACATTCCAAAACGTTATCGGACGGACACTCAGAACAACAGATTAAGTCCTTACAGGAACAGATTACACACATTCAATAAAATATCACCACATACATCCGAGACATCACAAACACGACGATCACACAAATACTAAGCACACTCATACCAAGTATGTATGAGTATCATCTGATACTCGAACATAAAAAAGAAGCACTAATGCAGAAAAATCACGTAAACCAATCAGCAATGAGGAAGAAACCAGCCAATCAGCAATCAGAACGGTCAACTCATCTAACACACACGTCCCGCTCAAGCCCAGCCAATCCCCTGTGAGTGGCCCACATATAAATAACGATCCCACTTACTGCCTCGTTACGCACGGCCAAAAGAAGTGCTACCACATACACCACAAGACCACCGAGTTTTTGCACGTACCCCGAGGTAGAGCAGCTCATTGCGCGGAGACGACGCTTGACAAAACTGTGGCGGTACACCCGTCAGCCTGAATATAAAGTGCTAGCAAAATGGCTACGCAACATCATTCGGCAACAAATTAAAATCAATAAAACTGAACGGTGGGAAAACAAAATGTTGAGTACCACCCATTTGGACTCTTCTTTGTGGAAATTACTCAAGGGTTTCAAAGTTTCCACGAGCGTCAACTCCGCAACCGAGGCCCTGCACACTCAAAGTGGCTTGCACTTCTCCGAGGTCTTCGCTGTCTCCAAGACAGATTCACCGAAAATCCAGTGACCAACCGTGAAATAGAAAGGGAGGTCCAGACATGGGTACAAACCTGGGTGGGGATGAAGCAAGAGCAACAGCTACCCACCATAACACTGCAGGAAGTTTTCAAGCTCATTAGGAAATTGCCTAATGGTACAGCTGCCGGCCCAGACAAAGTGACTAATGAGGAACTTAAGCGTCTCCCGAGAAAAGCCCTGGTGCAACTAGCAATGATATTTAACGCCTGTTTGCAGCAAGGCTATTTCCCCTCTACTTGGAAACGAGCCAAGGTTATCATGCTCCCAAAGCAAGGGAAAAGCACCAGACAACCGCAAAACTACCGCCCCTTTGTCTTTTGTCTACTATTGGTAGACAAGTCTCGGCAACACATGAACTCTCAAATTCACAGTTTGGCTTTAGAAAAGGACATTCCACTGAACTACAACTCCTCAGACTAACAGAGCAATTTAACAATGAGGCTTCAACGTTAGCGCTATTCCTGGATGTAGTAGCCGCATTTGACCGGTGCTGGCACAATGGCCTCATTTACAAACTGCACCACAATTTTCCGGCTCTTCAAAATTATCTATACTTGCTGCACAATTTTCTAGAAAAACGGCAGTTTTACGTCCAAGTGGGCCGCTCCTCCTCTCGAGAGCGAGTGATGCGGGCTGGCGTCCCACAAGGGGCAATAATGTCCCCCTTTCTGTACATATTATTCACTAACCACTACCCAGTGGACGCCAGATGCAAGGTCGCCATGTATGCTGACGACATTGCAATATACAACCACCATAGAAATCCACGTTTCGGCCTTGCAGAAATGCAACGTTATGTGAACAACTTCCTCTCATGGCAACATGACTGGAAAATCAAAATTAGTCCCGACAAATGCCAACTGATTCACCTCTCTAAGCGGCATCACACTTTGGCAATGGACCTAACGGTCGGTGGTCAAATATTGCACTGCTGTCGGCAGGTTAAATACTTAGGTGTCACCTTGGACGTACAATGTGTTGGTCCACCCACATAAAAAATAGCGCCAGTAAAGGCAGACAGCGGCTAAAGTTGTGCGCCCCCATCTTCCGTAGTAAACAGTTGCGACTGAAGTCAAAACTGATACTATATAGGTCATTTATTCTCTCGGTGGTCCTGTATGCATGTGTGGCCTGGGCTAATGCCTCCAAAACTGCCCCGAAACAACTCCAAACCCTCCAAAATCTCTCCCTCAGAAAAATCCTCTCTGCTCCACTCCTTACCAGTAACCAAACTCTTCACCTCGAAACCCGGATCCCGTTCATTCCGAAGGCGAGAGACAAAAGAGCAATGGCGGCATGGACGCGCATTAGAAATCACGAAAATAACGTCATCGCCAACATTGGCAAAGGCGAGCCGAAGCACCGCAAACATACTAGAATAAAAATGCTCTAGATGCGGCTCGGCTCGCCGACTAATGCGCGTCCACGCAACCTCGTCCCTAGGCCACATACATGTTCCAGCAGAAGCCCTCGCCTCGGAAAACATTCAGGAGCTGCCACTGCGGACAATGTACATAGTGTCAAAAGTGTAAATAGCGCCGAGGGCGAGCTGGGACGCATATTTCTGGTGTGCCCATTGAAGATGAATTTGTATGTGTGTGAGTGTGTGTGTGTGTGTGTGTGTGTGTGTGTGTGTGTGTGTGTGTGTGTGTGTGTGTGTGTGTGTGTGTGTGGGTGGGTGGGTGGGTGGGTGAATGCTTGCGTGTATGTGTCTCTAATTAATGTAAATATGCACATATGTATATATAAAATAAGGACAGAACAGCACTCAAAAAAGACAAAAGTAAAACTGTTCTCGGTGACCTAATGATGGTCACCGTATGGGTTTTTGCACATACCACAAAAAAGATGTAAATATGAACAAAGCCAACTGTGTATATATATATATATAAATTATAGCCTGTAAGCCGGGCCCAATGTACCGGCACCAGGCAAATACTTTGTAATAAAAATAACTTGTAACTTGTAATCCACAGGTAACATTAGCGGTACTGTCGGATTTCCACTCCTGAATTCACCGGTGGAGGTTTGTTAGTGGAGTAGTACCTTCGGGTGAGGCCCACAGTCCCCCTCTGTGCCTCCCAGCGCATGGGGCTCCATAAATGGAATTTTCCTCCACTTGAAAAAAAAATAAAAAAGATAAACGACTCTGTTGTAACTGAACCTTCACCGAGAAGACTCAGACTAAGCCACCGATGATGTGCACCACAGGTGTGGACGAAACGTCTGGAGCTCAAAACTCCAGCAGACCACAGCTTTTAAGCCCGGAAGAAATTTCGAACCTTAAAATGCCGTATGTTTGACGTATTTCTATGACAAATGAAATGTATATTTTGAATGTTCTGTACTATAGCCTGTGTAGTCCTGTTTACTCTGGATGAGTTTCAAATAACTCGTAAACCGTAAGAGATGGACAAAATCTTACTCTACAAAACATGTAGATGTCGCTAAAACACACAATTTATGTCTGAATAAATTGTTTGAATAGTAAACCATTTCGGATATATTCCTTGTTATTTGTGTTAGTTTCAGAAAAAAACTTTCGGGAAATGGAACATCTTTGCTCATTTTTTATGTTAAGCGTTCAAAGAGAACGGGATCTCAAAGCTTTAAAAGATTTGACTATCTCGCAATGTCTACTGTATTCCCATATTCCCCTTGTACCTACAAGGAAATAAGCAATAAGATAATTGCTGCAAATGTTTATCTTACTAACACGAAGGACATATAGGAATAAGAGTTTATAAGAATGGTTAGTACAAGAGTAGAGAAGGTCATGTGAGTGTAACACATCCTATTTTTAGCCTTATACACCACCATCAACAACAGACATTCAGCTGCAAAATGAATCTTAGTTAACTGAAATCCGATGTAGGTTTTTTTTAGTTATACTGCAAAGCAGCAATCTCGTTCGGAAAAATTGCGAATTTTACTGAACTTAACTTCAAAACTATAAATATTTAAGAAGTACGTTTCCCAGAATTGTTTTCTCTTTTACAATTACTGACACTTGTAGAAATAAAATTATTAATGCTTTTAAACAAATGTGAGATCAATTTTCTCATTTTTGGTTCAATTTGAAATGGAATAGCCCACAGTATCTCTTTAGCACTATTTATTCACGTCGCTTATGGATTCAAATAACTTACAAGAGAAAGCGACTAAATGTCTAGTGTTTGTATTCATCATTCAAGGAGCCTTATGGTGCATCCCATACTTCACTTCCTCTGTCAACCAACTGGGATGGTACACCCCGAGGGGTGGGGAGTAGGAATTCGACTCCCATTGTATTTGATTCTTCCCTCAGGTCTATATATCTGTCCCTTATTTTCTTTCATCTTTCAGGGAACCAGTGACCGTCTGGTGGAAGTTCATACAAACATTCACCCCTCCAAGATTCGGGGAGACATCCTTGGAGTGTCGCAGTATGGAAACGTTATGGCCCTGCTGCATTGTGCCTGCAACCATCAGCTCCCATTGTGCCCTCTCGCTGCGTCCCTTTTTACAGGAGATTTAGTTAACAAAATAAGCCCATTATTGACAGCAGTGCTGAAAATCTAACTTGTACAAGGCCGAGTATAAATTAATTAGACAGAGGAAATATGTTTAAAAATTACTGAAACGTAAAAAAGAAAATCAGGATTATGAAATATCCGTTTTAAAAACAAACCACTTACACTGCAACTGTCTGGGGGTGATTCAATGTATTGGCTTAAAAATGTAGTTTTCTCTAGGTTTAATATCAAAGGAAATTCAAATTATATGGAGTGTATATTACAAACCTTATGAAACACATTATAAAAAAATAATATAGTAAAGTGTAAAATAAAAGTCTCAGAAGATTATGAAATTCACGTTTTAGAGGAAAATACGCTGTAACTGTCCGGAGGAGGTTAAATTTGTTGTTTTAAAAGTAGGCCGTTTAGAGTTTTGCCCATATTTAATAAAATATCAAACGAAATATAAATTACATGGAGTGTATGTTTTAATCACTGTGAAAATATAATTAAATTAAATTATAGAAAAAGATAAACAACTCACTAGTTACTTTGTGCTTATTTAATACTAATTACATAATGCCATTAAAACATTCGTTCACAAAAATTAAAATTTTCAGGAATAAATGGTGGTTCATTTTGTACGTGACGTCACATAGAGGAAATTGTGACTGACGAAAAAGACAAGCTACGGCGCAAACTGCAGTGACGTAATTCTAGTCTGATCATGACGCAATGAAGCAAAACCACAATCACCTAATTATATCCATGCTTTAAACAAACAAAAAACTTGCCCGTTGAAGTCACAAAAAAGATCATGATGCTGTACAATATTAGCCATGTGATTAGAAGCTTTCCTGGCGACGAACATCTTGAATAAATATTTGCCATGTATCAGACTACCGTTACTACGTAACTCCAATTCGCGCCGCAACCTTTCTTTCTTGTTAGCCACGGAGCAAATGCCCTGTACTCAACTTGTTGGAAAGGGTGGTTTATGTTTTCTAAATGTGTCCCACAGAAAACTGCCCAAAGAGTAATTCTAGAAAGCATAATTTATTGTCAATCTCAGTGAAAGCGAACAAAAAAAAAAAAAAAAAAAAAAAAAAAAAAAAAAAAAAAAAGAAAGAAAGAAAGAAAATTATGAGACAGAACTGCTTTGAGTCGTAAAGTCAAGAGTTGTGAATCATGATTCAGTTATAAGGGAAATAAAGTGGTATAAGAAGTAACTGGACTGGTAATTTCTCACAGTACTTATGTATAATAATGTGCCTTTGTAAAGATTTACATAAAATAAAAACGAAGCATATTCAAGATGTTCTTGGGCTTCGAGCCAGGTGCAGTGAAGATCCATCGACGTTTCGGGAGTGTGCATTTCTCCCAACATCAGGATGATGAATGACTAACAAGAGTGATATTTGTTTTAACCGTGGAGGGGAAAACCCCGGGTAGGACTTCTCAACACTCTGACCCACAGAGCTGTGTATCTCCGATTCCAGCCACTTAAAGCAAGAACTTACTGAGGCACACTTTCCGTAGATGATATTGAATAATCAATTTCCAGAGCCAAGAAAGGAAAACCACAATCGCAACAGACATCAGACAAGCCGATGGCCACTGCCTGCATCCCTTATACTGGTAATATATCCGGCAGAATCAGTAGAATTCTCGCCAAACACAATATCAGAACCATCCACAAACCGCCTTTTAAGATCAAACACCTAGTGAGACCAGTGAAGGACAAACTGGACCTTAATGTACCAGGGGCATAGCACATCCCCTGTGAGTGCGGGACGCCGTACATAGGGCAAACCGACAGGACCATTTCCACCATAGTCAAGGAGCATGAACGGTCCATACACATAATGCAGTCTGACAAGTCAAGGCTGGCGGAGCACTGCTTTGAAAAAGATCACAGAGCTAACTTCAAAGAAACGATCATTGTTTCTGGGAACGCAGGGTTAAGGAGGCTCTGTCCATCTCCTCCAAGAAGAGCACACTGAACCGGGACGCCGGATTGCAGTTTAGTCCCTCCTGGAAACCAGCCTTAAAGTTGGAGAAAGACCGGCTCAGAAAATACAGATTCCAACCACCCCTACATTAGGCTGGGTGTTTTCTGCTCGGTCCTTACTAGCGGACTGGTTCTTTCAAGCCGGGAGATAGGAGAGTAAACCGTTCGTTCAGTGAATGGTATTGCATCATCAATTGATACAAGAATCTTCCGTATTTCATCATCCCAACGCTCATCGCAGCCAAGGGATTGGCTCTTACATTCTTGCGACCGTTTGGTGCAAGTAATTCTGCACCAATTGTCCCTTCTCCACGACTATTTTTGTGCTTTCAAAGCACACCAAAACACTTTACTTACCGATGGATAGGGTTACAAGGCCTTAGCCATCAGTTTTTAAAACTGATAAGGCGCCTTTTGGTCCGGCTCTCTGTAATCTGAGCTAACCAGCGCTCACCAAACTAGACAATATAGCGACAACCATGGCAAGTCCCCTGACTAACGAACTCAACAACACGACACTGTACTATCTGCAGGGAGGTAACATTTCTCAATTTCTTGGGCAAGAGCTCATAAAGGAGCCAGCACTCCCTCTGAAAGAGACCTCCCTAGCTACGCTACTAAATGAGCGTAAGGCTAGGCAAGCATATGTAACCCAGGCCGATCAACAGCTCCTGGAAATACTACCAAACGAAGACGTCCCCAAAAGGGACGTCACTCAATTATATCGCACAATGGCCACGCATAAAGCACGCGTTGATGCCATTGACAGCTACCTATTCCATCATGAGCAGGCTGTCAAAACACAACAGTGGCAAACAGTACAGCCCAAAAGGAAGAGAAGCATTGCCTCTCCTGTTGTTCCCACAGCTCCTGTGACCACAGCCAACTATTACCAGGCTTTGGCCACCACCTCTAACGAGCAAGGTCCTGCACCATAGAAGAAGATATTACTGTTCCAATCAGTAACACTAACTACTCAGCACCCAATGTTGCACAGCCGTTGCAACAAAGGGCAAGACGACCCACACCCATCTTCCTGCGCAACCCAGGAGATGCCAGGAAAATAGTAAACACCGTGCCCAAAGAACAGGCTAATTATACTCTCAAAAATTTGCGAGGAATAGTGGCACTGATACCAACTTCGCCAGACGACCACAGTCTCCTAAGGAAACACTTGGAGCAAAACAAAATTGAAGGTGTTACTACGCTCCTCCCTGAAGACCGCTTCCTTCATGTCACCTTGAATGACATCCCGGTGTTTATCACTGAGGATGAGGTCAAAGAGCTTTTAATAAATAAAGGTTACACAGTGGATCGTGTTGCCCAGTTGACCACCAGAGGACCAAAGCCCCAACCACTGCCGCACTTCAGATTCGCCCTTAAAAAGACCGAAAATGTGCGCAACATCTACAAAGAAACGCACATGTTTCACGCTATGATTAGGGCTGAAACCTTCAAGCCCCCACCAAGACCACAGCAGTGTACCAACTGCCAACAGTTCACACATAATGCTGCTGGCTGTCTGCTACAACCAGTTTGTGCGTTCTGTGGTGAGACTGGCCAAAGAGTAAACTGCCAGAGACTAGCTGTCCCAGGTTCCACTCCACGATGCTGCAACTGTGGTTATTCCCACTCTTGCAGATATGCCAAGCGTGCGGTGTGGCAGGAAGCACGATGGGAGCTCATGGGAAATAAACAAGGACAGATGTCCAAATGCAACGCCCGACCTCGAATTCCACATAATTTGAACTGCCAAGGGAGGCTTTCGCCGGAGCAAGATGGCCCGAACTTCCTTGCAAAACTCCCATAAAGTTCCCGAGTTATGCAGCGGCCACTACAGGACAACAAGAGGCACAGCCTGCTCCATCCACTGTCACACCACCACAGCCACACAGGCAAACATGCGCAAACATACATGCCACCTAACAACTCGGCAGCATCAACTAGGCTACAACAACCTGCCCAACAGAGTGGCACACCAACAAAGAGTACCTCGCCAGCAGCAACTATCTACAGGCTTAGCTGCGCCTCAACAACCTCAGCAGAACTCTTCTAGTCTACCCACTGTTCCTGATGAGGCTTTCCTCAACACTATGAAGTAAATTCCCATTCAGCTATAGCCTCAGTTTGCAGCACTCCTGGCTGAAGCTTTAAAAATCAGGCCACAACAAATTCATCCATACACCATCTTTGTGCACATAGTCTTAACCTTCACGATCCATCATGGGTACCAGACATGCTGGGATAATGGATATACAATCTCTCAAAGTTTGTTCCTGGAACGCCAATGGGATAGGTTCAAACTAAAAGAGACAACCAACTTTGTGGCCTTCAAGGGTATCCACGTACTCCTGGTGCAGGAAACCCACTTAACACCAACAAACAAAGCTACCATTCCAGGTATACTTTGCTACAGAACTGACAGAGCTGACGGCTATGGAGGTACTGCCATTTATGTGAGCGGTAGCGTTGAACACCACCAACTGTTCACTACCCCAACTGCCAACCTGGAAACCATTGGAATCCAAGTAGAGACTAACAAAGGGCCAATTAGACTCTTCTCCTTCTACATCCCCCCTGGTCGTCCCATCCTTGGCAGGGATACGGATGTACTATTTTCCAGCATCACGGCAACCATTGTCATGGGAGACTATAATGCTAAAAGCCCAGCTTGGAATTCCACAGTGCTCAACCATCGCTAGAATACTAGAACGCTACGTGCTCATCAACAATCTAGCGGTACTCTCACCATCCTCGCCTACCATGATTACATTCACAAATTTGTTCACTGCCTGAGCTTTCTTCGGATCACTACCCTATGCTGCTGCTATTTCATACCAAACCAAAATGCAAACCAAATCGTCTGTTTCCCTCTCCTAGGCGAGTCATCTGGCGAGAGTTTACACACACAATGGCCGAGATACCAGCAACTTTACACCCATGCACTCTCGTGCAAGACGCCGATACGCTGGTGCAGAAATTCAGCACCTCCATAGCTGCAGCCATTGCACAGGCAACACCACCAAGACGAGGCCCAGCTCAGGCAGTCAAGAAGTTGCCTTGCCACCTTCGGGAGCTAATAGCCGCAAAAACAGAGCACGACGCCGAGTCCAGCACTCCGGTTGCCCTCTGGATCGAAGGGAATTTAATAGGCTGCAACGTGTCCTTAGATTGGAACTTGCAGACTATTCCAACGAAGAATGGGAGCGAAAGTTATCTACGCTCGACACGGAGGACCAATCCCTTTGGCGTATGTCCAAGGCATTGTTGCGCTTACCCGTGCAAGACAAACCCCTTGACTCAATCAGTCAGAGAGAAGGTTGAGTAGATGGCAGAATATTTAGAACAAACATTGTATCCAGCTGACACCTGCGACATGGATCTCAGACATTACGTTGAGGACCAGGTCTCAGGATTTTTGTCCAGACCTTTTCTGCCAGAGACTGTAATCCCAACTAGTAAGGTGAAAGTGCAACATCTCATTTCCACTGTGGTCCCCTATAAGGCAACAGGGTATGACAACATACCCTACGCAGCTCTACAGGTCCTACCACAGAACTGGATGGACCTCCTTGTGCATCTCTTCAACGCCCTACTCCGTCTGGCGTACTTCCCGAAGGCATGGAAGCATTCAAAGATCATCACCTTGCCGAAAACAGGGAAGAATATTTCCTCGTCTGAAGGTTACCGGCCAATAAGCTTGCTTCCATCTAAGAGTAAAATATTCGAGAAGATTGTACAAGCGAGGATCCAAACCACCCTGGATACCCACCAGTTACTTCGACCGGAGCAGTTCGGTTTCCGTCGGTGGCGCTCCACCATACACCAACTACTACGGCTGGTGGACGACATCATCAAGGGATTTAGCAACAGGCAGTTTGTTGTCGCACTCTTCCTTGACATTACACGCGCCTTGAACTCTGTCTGGCACGAGGGGCTCCTGTACAGACTTATTCAGTTCAACATTCCTCCTCACATCACTCATCTGATACACTCATATCTACATAATAGAACATTTTCAGTATTCAAAGAAGAAGTGTCATCAATATCTCGACCAATCCATGCAGGAGTCCCTCAAGGAAGTGTACTCGGGCCGCTTCTGTTCTTGATATACATCAATTCATTGCCATCCTACCAGGGGTGTTCACTCTACCAGTTCGCCGATGACACCACCTTTGCCACTATTGCCACCATTGCCTCTATCAAACACAGAGTAACAGCAAACTGACTGCAGAGGTACGCAGACTCTTTAACGGCATGGTTCTCCGCCTGGCGATTAAAGATAAACCCAGCTAAATCGCATGCAGTCACCTTTACCAGAAGACTGGCACAAGAAGATCCTCCTGAAATACAGACAGCGGTGGTGGAGTGAACTGGTCCAACCAAGCGAAATATCTTGGAGTCACCTTGGAAACCCCACATCGAGGAGATAACCAACAAGATCAATCCTAGTACGGCTATGATGTATCCACTATACAACAGAAAGTCGGCAATGTCCATCCGAAACAAACTGCTCCTGTACAAACAGATCCTTCGCCCAGCTCTAACATATGGTTGCCAAGTCTGGGGAATTGCAGCCGCAACTCACCTCAAACGCCTATAGACACTTCAAAATCGCTATGTGCGCATATCAATTGATGCAGATTTGTATATTCCAAACAAAGACGTCCACCGCGGCCTTTCTGTCCCAACTCTCACTGAGCACATTCTATCTCTTTCACATACATTTAACAATTCCCTTCCACAGAGCTTCATTGCCCTTATCCGTGGTCTCGGGGGGAACGATCTTCACCCCGGGGAAACCTACAAACGCCCCAGACTTGTGCTTGGCCCAAATCAGTAAACAACCGTACCCAAACACACTAATTCAACATAACCATATCAACAACAACCGCCTGATTGACAAAAGAAAACGAACCCAGGCAACTATTCCACCGTTTAGCCGCAGCTGCTATCAAATTTCGGGAGTGAATTTCTAAGACAAATTATAAAGTAACACTAACATTTTGAAATTCGTTCCTTTAATACGATACAATTTATAATAAATCAAGTGAAATTAAGTTAAAACTAAATTAATATATTATGTTTACAAACAACAGTTGAACATAATTTCGAGAACCCCTTAATACCCACCTCCAATTATACTGCTGGAATGATGAAACAAGGCGGGGATTTCCCAGCATGACATAGCTAAAGGTGTTTCAGGCTTAAGTTGCAAGTTTCTATTACTGTTGCCAAGTTTCAAGACCGATTTATATTTGTGTGTGCAGCAAACTCGCAAATAAATAGAAATTTTAAATTTCCGATGTAAAACAAACAAATATGCAGCATAATGTCGCCCATCGCATTATTGTCGGCACTACCGCAAAGGGAGCCGAAGGGAAGACACAGAGAATGGCCGCATTGTTGGGCGCTTGCCGAAAGAGAGAAAGGGATAGAGACTTCTGGAATTTTCTGCTTTGTATTTGACCGCAATAATAACTGAACTTTCCTGAAGTTTCAAGAATAGTGCCTGGGAGATATAAATAGCGGTAAAGTGTGAGAAGGGACAGTTTTTGTGTTACTAATTCGGAGCCGTGCTGTTGGTGAATCGGTAAAGAGTTTCTTACTGTTGAAATGAGTGTACAAAGTTACTGTTTACGGAAATAAAAGTGTTTCTTTATCTCGACTACATCTGTCTTCTTTACTTTACACCCACCAAAGTCACAATAATTTGAAAAAATTTTACATGTTGCACTTATATGACTTTCTCTACTCTTGTACTAACCATTCTTACAAACTCTTATTCCTATATCTTCTTCGTGTTAGTTGAGATAAACATTTGTACAAATTATATTATTGTTTATTTCCTTGTTGGTGTAAAAGGAATGTTAGAATACAGTAGGCTTTGAGTGATAGTAAAATATTTTAAAGCTTTGACATCCCATTCTCCTTGCACGCTTAACATATAAAAAATGAACAACGATGTTCCATTTCACAAAAGTTTCCGAAACTGACGCAAATAACAAGGAATATCTCCAAAATGGGTCACTCTACAAAAAAATTTATTCAGACATAAATTGTGTGTTTTAGTGAGACCTACATTTTTTGTACAGTAAGATTTTGTCTATTTCTTACTGTTTACCGGTTATTCAAAAGTCATCCAAAGTAAACAGGACTACATAGGCTATAGCCAAAAAATTCAAAATATACATTTCATTTGCCACACAAATATCTTAAACATATGACATTTAATCAAAAGCATTAGAGCTATTTTCAAGCAAATAAAAATTTTCGAAAAATGTGCCATGTAAAGGTTAGTTTAGGGTGGGGCTATTTTCTTCAAAATCTTCGTGTCGCATCCTTGAAAGATACTAAACTTAAATACCGGCTTTGATTTTTAACCGACTTTTCGTTTTTGAGTTATGCTGTCCACAGGCTGACAGACTGACACACACACGTGGACCTTTTTCTAAAAATGCTTTTGTTTGGATTCAGGGGCTCTCAAAACATATATTTCCGGTGAAATCTCGACATCGAATTTTTGGGTGGAGTACAATACTTCCCCTACTTACCAACAGAGAAAGTAAAAATGAACGATGTTCTATTTCACGAAAGTTTTGAGCTTTCCGAAACTGACACAAATAATATCTTCGAAATGGTTCACGCTACAAAAAATTATTTAGACATAAATTGTGTGTTTTAGCGAGATATACATTTTTTGTGCAGTAAGATTTTGTGTATCTCTTAAGGTTTACGAGTTATTCAAAAGTCATCCAGAGTAAAGGGTACTACATAGCCTATAGCCAGAACATTTAAAATATGTATTTCATTTGTCATAGACATATCTCGAACAATATGGCATTTTAATCAAAATCGTTAGAGCTATTTTCAAGAAAATAAAAATTTTCGAAAAATTTTCCAAGTAAAGGGTAGTTAAGGGTGGGGCTATTTTCTTCAAAATCTTCGTGTCGCATTCTTGAAAGACAAAAATCTAAATATCAACTTGGGTTTTTAACCTACTTTTCGTTTTTGAGTTATGCTGTCCACAGACTGACACACACACACACACACACACACACACACACACACACACACACACACACACACACACACACACACACACACACACACACACACACACACAAACACGCGCGCGCGGACCTTTTTCTAAAAATGCTTTTGTTTGATATTTATTTATTCATCCACTGATCATTTTACATGACATGGGATATATCATATATAGCACACTATAATTAATACATAATTATTATACAAAATACAATAGTACAACCTTGTATCATTTATGTAGTTTACAATGCCATTGGTTATTACAAGATATATCATTAAATATTTGATTCAGGGGGTCTCAAAAATATATTTCCGGTGAAATCTCGACATCGAATTTTTGGGCGGAATGCAATACTTCCTTCTACTTACCAGTAGAGAAAGTAAAAAGCCAGTTAGACTGACGTTCTCATTCCCTCTTGGTTTCTGCAGTCTTTATGGTTACCTCGTTCATTGGCAAATCAACCAATAATACAATTTATTGAGGTGATGATCGCTTAGCTATCCAGTTTGCTTTCATCGTAATGCCCTTGTATTTTGACATTTTATTATTTAAAGCAATTAAAAGTTAAAATCTTTGCAGTTGCAATCAAGGGCGTCGCGAACGTGGTGCAAGGGAGGGGGCCGCGACCCCCTCCCCCTTGGAAGTTGGTGAACTTAATGTGCAATCAATTACTGACTATTAAACTATTATTTTAATTAAGAACAACTGTTATTTAGCACAAATCAATACGTTTATCTGCAACAAGTATAAATTTTGAAAATAAAATAACGAATTAATAATATCTGATTGCAAACTTCCAACATGTGCCCCCCCCCCCCCTGGATATGTCTGCATACATATAGCTATAAGGTCAATAACTTCAGAGAAATTAATGAAAATACTTTGGTACATTTTGTTCATAGCTGGTGGTGTTGTCAACGCAGATATTCAAACTTAAGTTAGTAATGAAGTGTTTTCACAAAACTAAAGTAAATAAATAAAAACAAATAACAATGCAGTGCTAGATTTCTTAGAAGAATAGTGCATATTAACAGTTTATTAATCACATACATTTATATATTGCCACCATTATGTAATTATTGACAATAAGCAGGATATTTGCGTACTCCATTTATTTTTATTTATTTATTTCCGTGGTCATTGTGTATTAATTCGTGATGCCGCCAGGGCCCGCGTCATATAGTAGGCGCTGGACGATAGTGGTTGAAATTTCATTGAAACAGATTAAGTTGAAGTTTTCTATAATGAAATAAAAAACGATATTGTTTAAACTGTAAAGTCGCTGGTTTATTTATCAGTGTAAAGTGATATATATATAAATCATCTGAGTTAACCTATGCACTATACACTTATTTGATCAATATTAACTGTAGCAGCCCTTTTCAGTGCGCTGCTTGTGCCATGCCAAATAAACGCCATCTTTATTAGCATGGTAGTGATATAAAAATTGGTTACACTAAAATCCGCTGCAAAATGACGGATGCAGGCTTTTTTCGGGTAATGTTTACTTTCCATAGTAGATATATTACCGTAAATTAGTTTATCGTAGCTATATATGCAGTGCGAATAGTAGTTGCAGAATATATCGAAGACCGTGTTTCGAATCCTACGGACCCACCGCATCCAATAAGTAGACAAGAGGTTTTGCGGTGTAACCGAAACACACCGACGCGCTTGTGAGGCAGGTTATTTGTGAGCAATTATTTATCGTCGTTCCGCTTCCAATTAATGGGCATAAAGCAGGAAATTGAACTCTTAAAATAGTTGACTTATAAATTAAAGTTACACATTTGAGGAAAGAGGAAGCATCCACACACGGTCTAACCATGATGTATACTGTAAGTTCATTTTTAATTTCTAGAGTACATATGGTAGATGTTTATAGTGAGGAGTCAACTTTCAGAGTTATTTAAGTGTATAGAACTCGGAATTGGTTATATGGGTCCTTCAAAGTGTAGAAACACCTAGCTAGCTGTATAATAAGCATAGACTTGAATAGTAACAAATACTTGGTAAACATTGTGTATGAAAGCTGGAAGGTATGCATACGGTAAAAGTATAGTTAGTGGAAATTTAGGCAATGGTATGTGGTCATTTATGTAACACTTGAGTTTTCCAAAGCTGTGTGCTTACAAACATACGAATAGGTATACTAAGTTAATAATTGTTGCAGCATGAGGAACACATTATTTTACAATATATTAAGCTAGAGTTCAGTTATATACTTGTGCAATTCTTCACACAATATGTATACCCTTCATTCTTTTCTGCTGTGTTCAATATTTAGGTAAACCTTGTGTGCCATGAAATGGTCCTTAAATTTATGTATTTTTTGGTAAGATTAAGTACCTCTATTTCATTGTACCTATAATTGAAAACATTTGGGTCTTCTGTAACATATCCTCATTTTTCTCTTGGTATTGCATGATATGGGCAAAGCTGAAGATTGCGTATTTGGGTAAAACAGTGTTGGGTCAGAAACACTTGTTACAGAATTCTGGGTAGGTGCAGAGTTACGCTGACTTAATAAGTAGTACTTTAAGAACATGATGTTGCATGATTAGTCATTGGTGTCACCCAGCCTCCCTTTTAAGTAGCTTTATTTCAAGCATATATCTCTATCAAATGTGTAACTGTAACTGCCATATCCTCAGTGTGAATTATTGTCAGTTATGTATAGTTCTACAAATTGTGCAGTAAAGAAGTGCAATATAATGCAACATGTGTGCAATAAGCAATGTTGAGTGTTTATCCCAAAATGCAATCTTAACCGCTTTGTCATTTGATGTAATTGAGAAATTAACATAATACTGCAGAAGTATCGCAGAACCCATATGGTGGGGTCAAGTTTTACAGCTTGTATCTTCATACAATTCAACATGGTGCAGAAATGAAACGTGTTACTTGTATCCCATTTCATTCTTAATATAGGTACTCAATTTTGTTATCATAGCAAAATATATTTTGACTTCAGTAATTATGTAGAAAGCAGGCTGATCGACAAAATGAAGTAAATATAGTGCAGTCAAAGAACTTTTTATTCCTGAGTGCAATTTTGAAGGTTTTTGATTTATGAGTAAATTCCATATATGTGCTACAACTGTTTATTTTGCATATGCAGTGGATATTTAGCAAATAAATATTTATAAGCACATACATTATGAGTTAAAATGGTTTACAATGAAATTACTGCATAAACACTGTTGCTAAGAAAAAACTTGGATTTCGTGGATAGTGTAAGGTACTCAAGTGCAAAAACATCATAAGTGTATTCTGAGATTACTGCACAGAGTCATGTTTTACACGTTGGTATAATTCTACAGTCAAATTCAGCCCATGTGTCTATATGACCAGGATGACAGGGTCCTGTGAAAAATTGAAATTTAGCCCTTGTTAGGCTAGGTTAGCGTGTCAATTGATGAGAGAGTTTGCACATTCGTGCATGTGGGTTATGGGTTGTTTATGCTTCTTTAGCATATTCCATTATGGACTTTGTCCTCTTTCTGTGCTTCAGTAGGTGATACCTCTCACAACTGTTATTGCATAACATGCATATGCATTCATTGTTTGGGTCGTGTACTTCCCTTTGGCTGCACATTTTAAAATGAAACCCATGGACTGCCATTCTTGTCAGTAGGTGCCGCAGCTGGTGGTTAGCTTCTTTCAAGCTCTGGTTCATAATGACCTCTGTGCAATAGAACTTCCCATGTAAGTGCTTCATTGTAGCCTCTGGTAACCCTTAGAATTAGTTGGAAGCGAATATCTTCTATGAGGAAACTTTCTCCAGTTAGCACGTACGTCAATCTAGATCTTGTGTATCTGGAAATGCCCAGCACTCTTTTTAGGAAAATCGCTTTTTTCTTCTCTATTTTCTCTAGTTGGTACGTCGCAACGTATTCCCATACTAATTCTAAACCATATGTTATAACTGGTAGGACCTTCAAACAGAATAATTTCATTGCAGTTTTTAATGACATTTATCTTAAATTTCTTATTTCATTTATGCTTTTAATCACTGCTATCATTCTGTCTGTTAACTGCATCCTGAAGTTCCTTTCTTTAGTTTTTATTGTTATTCCCAGGTATTTGAAGCTATTTGATCCGTTCAAGACCTTGCCCTTAAAAGTTATTCTGTCATCTTTTGCAGGCTTTCCTCCATTCCTAAACACAACCAGTTCTGTTTTCTTCTCGCTTACTTGTGTTTCATTGGATTCTGCCCAGATTGTGAGCATGTCCATAGCTCTTTGCAGTTCCCGCCTATCCTCTGAGGCAATCTGGTTAGCGTGTCAATATCACCAGGATCAGGGTCCCGTGTCATTGAAATGTAGCCCATGTTAGGTTAGATTAGCATGTCAATATCACTGGGATTATGGTCCTGTGTCAAAATTTAGCCCATGTTTTGGCTGTGCATTGTAAATATATAATAAATTATTTTAGAACATGATTCTTGTTTATGAATATTTATTTGCTAAACATCTGCCACATAAACAAAACTTGTAGCACACATACAGAATTTGATTACAGACACAAACTTTCAAAGGTATTGAAAATGTGAGCCAACAAAACTCCAGGAGAGGATGGAATTAATACTGAACTGTTTAAATATACTCTTTTTAGAAAGATTTTTAAACTTGTTAAACCAATTATGGGAAGGAAGAGACATCCCAGCAAGCTGGACAAAATCTATTGTAAGAATAATATTTAAAAAGTAGACAAGAAAAACTGCGAGAATTACAGAGGAATCATTTAACTTATAACTGGATAGAAAATTTATGCCAATATAATTAAAAGTAAATTAAACAATCATATTAACAAGTTTTTAAGAGAAGAACAGAGTAGTTTTCTTAAAGATTGATAAAAAAATTATTAATGGAAAAACAGGGAGTTTTAATATTGAAACTCACCTTCCTTTTATAGACTTCCAGAAAGCCTTTGATAAAATTAATAGGAATAAATTGTTAGAAATGTTAGCTGACTACAATATACCACAACAGTGTAGTTTAGATGTTTACAATATCTACAAAACAAATTTGATTTCAATTTGTAACAACAATACATATACTGAATGGATCGAAATTCATGCTGGTGTAAGACAAGGATGTGGCCACTCGCCCTTGCTGTTTATAATATATAAGAATAGAATTATTCAAGAATGGCGACAAATGAGACGTGGTTCCATTCAGATTAGGTTTGTTCCAACACGATCCAGTATCAGTTCTGGCATGTGCAGTACCTAAGTAGGATTGCAACATGACAAAACTTCCATACTAATCTTGAGAGCCTGCTCGATTGTGAATGTGTGTAAGAAAAAGTTGGTATTTGTTCGGAATGTTTTCAGAAGCACTTGTTGGAACAGACCTTACATCTCTTGAACCAACATTAATTTCTGATATTGAATAACTGTGCACGCCTAGTAGGCCTTAGTACATACAATTTGCGCATGTCCAGAATTTGCAGCTCCTGCTTTTGTCCAAGAACCGATTTCACTGGTTCCGAACTAGTTCCCAAAATGTTAGAACAGCAACTTGGACAGGTCTGAAGGATTTTCTGTCAAGTTTGGAACATTGCTTAGCTACTGTGTATGCTCAGATAACAGAACTGAATCTGGATTGTGTCGGAACAAACCTCATATAGGCCACAACATGTGCTCAGCTTATTCAGAATCACAGAATAATAATGGCCCAAGTAATGTTGCAACCATGCAAACTTGTGAACTAATTCTGAGAGGACCGAATCACAGCGGTATAACTGTTTCATCTAAAATGGAGGAAATGTCATTTACATATGTGCTGGCCTATCACAGCACAACAGCGTCCCTCAGAGGCACATGAGGGGAAGGTCGGTGGATCTAAATATCATCTATTTAGTCCTCCCGGCTAGGTCCGATGGACCCGTTGACCAACGATAGGTGTGGTCCCCCTTGCAAAATGGGGGTTTAAGTCGGGTGATGTAACTGCCACATTGTAAAACTGGTGCCCGTTAAGAAAACAGTTACATGAAAGCCACATACATGAATATGAGTCCTAAAGATAAACATTCCGGAGTTAAAACTGTCCCCCAATCGGATCTCCGGGTGGGGACATCTTTAGGCAAATTTCATCACAACAATTCCAATACTTTAAGAATTCTACAATGGAATGCTGGAGGCATGTCCCAGCCTAAAAAACAAGAGCTAATGAAAATATTAAAAGACCAAGATATAGATGTCTTCACAGTACAAGAAGCCAATATATCACAAGAACAGAAAATATACTTTGAAATGGATCAGTACACTACACATATACTTACAAAGGCTCGTCAAATAGCAAGTGGTATTCTTACAGGAATTAAAAGAAATATGAAAGCTATTATCCAAACCCAAAAAACAATGGAAGAACAAGATAAATCAGAAATAGTTAAAATTGAAGTATGGAAAAGTAACTACCACTATAGAATTTACAGTATCTACAATCCTCCAGACAATACACTAGATCTAAATTCTATTCCCATAGAACCCAAAAGTATTTTAATAGGTGATTTTAATGCACACTCCCCTAGGTGGGGCTACAGAGATATAAATTCAGCAGGAAGAGTCATAGAAGACCTATTAAACTTGTCAACAATGGAATTAATATTTAATCCAAATGATCCACCCACTTACCTTCATTATAATGGTTCGGGTACAAATCCTGACCTTCTGATGGTGTCATCTGACATAATTGACAATACAAAAAGAGAAATAATAGAAGACCCAGGTTCAGGCCACAGAATCACCATAAACTCCATAAGAGGTCTAATAAATAAAAGTAACAAACCAAAAGTTAAAACTTCTTGGAATTTTAAAAAAGCAGATTGGTCCAGTTTCCAAAATGAGATAGAAGGGAAGTGTAATATACTGTTAGAATCAGAGTTCAAGTCAACAGATGAAATGAATAAAAAAATTTGTGAAATATTATTGACAGCAGCCAAAACACATATCCCCAAAGGAAAGTTAAAGAAATATAGCTACTTTTGGTCTCCATCTTTATCTAAGTTAAAACACGAAAGAAATATAGCAAGAGTCAAAGCCGAAAGAACCAAGTATCCAGAAGATGTACAAAACTGGAGAAGAAAAGCAGCCATTTTTAAGAAAGAATTAATTACAGCAAAAAGGGCCAGTTTCACAAATTTTGTAGAACATATGGACTATAGGAAAGATGGAAATAAAATATACAAATTCCTTAATAAAACAAAATTATCAAAAAATACAACTGAACCATTAAAATATAATAACAAAAGCTTAACTACAGTTAGGGAAATAGCAGAATCCCTTAACAAGTTTTATGCTCAGTCACAAAGAATACCCCAAGCGTATAAAAAACAAGATAAGGCTATCCAAAAAACTATCAGAGAAACTAGTAAGCCAAAAGGTATACGAAATTATATTTTTATTCAGGATTTTAATGAAACAGAACTGGATTTAGCAATAGAACAATTACAGAACAAAAAATCTCCAGGACCTGACAAGATCCACCCAGAGTTTATTAAACACCTTGGCAGGAAAGGAAAAGAAATCCTACTTAAACTGTATAACACGTGTTGGAGAATGACTGTACCTTCCGACTGGAAAAAAGCCATTATCATCCCGATTTTAAAGAAAAACAAACCCTCAAAGAATATTAATAGTTTCAGACCAATATCTTTAACCAGTGTTATTGCAAAAGTGATGGAAAGAATGGTGGCATCTAGACTTAACTGGTTTCTAGAATATTACAACTTAATTAATAGTTCACAGACCGGCTTCAGACAGAATCATAGTACAAGTGAAAATGTACTCCCTACTAAGCCAAGACATCAAGGAAGCTTTCAATAGAAAGGAGGATGGATACCTTGGCAGTATTCATTGATTTTAAATCAGCATATGACTCAGTCTGGAGAAATAAATTAGTTGAGAAGTTGCAATCATTAGGTGTGAAAAGTAACATGCTTAAGTGGATAACTCAGTTTATTTCACAAAGATTTTGTGCCACAAAATATAATACATACATTTCCAAATATAAACAAACACACCGAGGACTTCCACAAGGTGCTGTTCTGAGCACAACACTCTTTAACATATATATAAATGACCTTCCATCAATAATAAAAACTTTAGAAACCAAAATTGCTTTATTTGCTGACGATGTAGTCATTTGGACTTCAGGCTCTTCAAAAAAACCTGAATTAATTAAAGACAGAATAGAAACAGCCCTAAACAAAGTACATGAATGGAGCTCCAAAAACCTCATGACTATCAATGTGGAAAAAACAAATTATGAATTATTTACACTAAAATACAAACCAGTTAATGTTAGCATAAATTATAATGGTAAACCACTCAAAGCAGTTGATGATGCCAAATACTTAGGCATCACTTTCGACAGAAAGCTAAGTTGGAAAAAACATATAACAAACATCTCAGAAAAGGTTGAAAAGAAATTGCAAATCCTGAAAAGGTTAGCTGGTGCTAAATGGGGCTGCTCAAGGAGAGTCCTTAACACAACATACAAAATGTATATTAAACCAAACCTCTTGTACTGTTCTGAAGCTTTAATAACAGCAGCAAATGCTAACATCAATAAACTTGAACAAATACAAAATCAGGCTCTTCGCCTAATCACTGGAGCAGTTAAATCCACACCTATTGATGCCATGCTTGCCTTAACTCGGACCCCATCAATAACAACAAAAATAGAAGAACAAGCATTGCTCCAACACGAGAAAATGTTACGACTGCCAAACTCTAAATGGACAGAAGAGAACCTCCCCCCTTCAATCCTTAAAACTCATAGTAGTTTCCTAGAAAAGGTAACACAGATTAAATCCAAATTGAACATTCCTAACACCAGAGAAAATCTACTTATAAGAGAAAATCCATTGGAATTATTGCAACCTACCTTCAATTTGGAATTAATAGAGGAAATAAGTAAATCAGACACTCCAAAAGAAATACAAAAACTTCTAGCTCTGGAAACAATCAATACTAGGTATCCCACAGAAGAATGGCTGCACATATATACTGATGGATCCTCCAAGGAAAACCTTACTGGAGCTGGAGTTACGTGTTCACATTTTTCCTTTTATCATTCTGTTGGCAGAGACACAACAAATTATGATGGAGAAATAGAGGCTATATACATTGCTCTCCGACAATTATTAAATCTTCCCTTAAATAAATTTAACAAGGCAGTAATTCTTTCAGATTCTAAAGCTGCAATTCAGGGAATATGTTCAAATACTACAAAGAAGTCAACAAAAATTAGAGAATGCTACAAAATGTTAACACAACTCCAAAAAGTTAATAAGACTGTTCATCTCCAATGGATTCCAGCACACTGTGGAGTCATGGGGAACGAAGCTGCAGACTCACTTGCAAAGAAAGGCACAACAATAAAACAAAAGTCTAAATTCAATTTCTCATATTCCTCAATAAAACGCTTGATCATAAAAAATTTTTTTCATTCATATCTACAAGAAATAGAAACAAATGCCAAAGATAAAAAATGGATTACACTACTTTCCAATCCAGATATAATCCCCCAGAGACCAAGGAAAACAGCTGTTGCAGCCTTCCGGCTACTGATAAATCACGACTGCTTAGCAAGTCATCTCTACAGAATAGGTATCTCAGCCTCACCAATATGTGTCCTGTGTAACGATCCAGCAGAAATGAATGAAGAACACTTGAAAACCTGTGAAGCATTAAGATCAGAAGAAACTACAGTTCAAAAGTATTGGAAAGCACGAATGCTAATGGCTTCATTGCCAGATGCAAGGCACTAGAAAACAACAACTAATTCTGAGAGCATGCTCAATTGGGCATGTGCGTAAGAAAATGTTGGTATTTGGAAGACATTCAGAAGGTGCTCAAAACTGCTTGTTGGAACAAACCTCTAAATAAGCTCCAAAAATAGACACCCTGCTTTTTGCAGATGATTTAGTGTTAATAGCACAAACAGAAACAGATCAGTTTCCTGTTGATAATCTGAATATTGCTAGGGAAAGATACAATATTGGAATTCAATAAAAATAAACTATGGCCTTTTGTGGAAAATACCCTGTACCTGCAAAGTTATCTTGGACAGTGAAATTTTAGAACAAGTAAACAAATTTAATTATTTGGTCTATTGTTTATCATTTGATAAAAACAAAACTACAAAATTTACAAAAATAATGGGAATGATTAATAACTTCATGAAACCATCTTTAGTGCAAAGTTATACAGGACTACGGCTCTATGAGACATTTCAAAGTAATGTTAGTGAAGCATGGACACTACGAATGTGAGCGGAATGCCGATTTACAACTAACACGATGAGAATACAGCAGGCTATACAAAGTGGGACCAAGTCATGGAAGAACTGGATATGGAACCTATTCTAAATTACCAGAACTGGCTGGCCCATCTTAAGCGAATGCCGTCTCACAGAATTCCAAGAGCTATGCTTTACCACCACCCTCAAGGCAGAATATCGCTGGGACGTCCAGAAAAGCGTTGGATGGAAAACTCCTCCTTGAGATGTAATAGACCAACTAGCATAATACTTGTATGGAAGAAGAAGATATAAAGAATGATGCTGTCTATATTAAAATACTGTTTCAACACTTCAGACCCAGCTTCGATTCCCCTAAGAGTGGCAGTTAAGATATGGCCTTCAAGCAAAAGACAGGCCTTATCAGCCCTGAGTTCAACACTGCTTGAGGTCAAAGGTAACATACAAGCTGCTTATACACAGAGAACCTTAAGACGTGTTGTATACAACACGCAGGGTCCAAAGAGGTTATAATTTTAAATTCTTGCATTTGATGTGAATATTGATACTACAGCTTACCTGATGATGACACCAAATGTTGGTTATTCTGTAATCGTTTATACAACTTTTTTTTTTTTTGTAGCTTAGCAACTCTGTTTGTTCTTCTGATAGCTTGCCCATGTAACGGCAAAAGTGTTAAATTAAATATCCAGTTATCTTAATTGTGTCGTATGTTTTATACATTTTAAAGCTTCCAGTCCGAGAGAATACAAACAGGTTATGGGCCCAGGCATATAAGTATAAAGTGCGATACGCGAAGCGGTTTATTTTCAGTTTCGTTACATAAGGTTTAAGTAACAAAATGGCTGACTTTCGAAGTGACATCGTAAAGTTGAATAATCATAATTATTCAAACTGGAAATATAAAGTACAACTGCTTTTAATGAAAGGTAACTTGTTTAAGAAGGTAATTGAATCTGTAAGACCGATAGATACAGGTTCAAACGAAGGGTTAATCGCCGATTGGGATACAGCTAATAGCAAAGCACAAGCCTACATCGGACTTACGGTGGAAGATGATCAACTTATCCACATCAGGGGTAAGTCCACAGCAAAGAAAATGTGGAATGCTCTTAAGGAATATCATGAGAAAAATACGTTAACGAATAAAATTCATTTAATGAGAACAATTTGTTCTTTGAAACTCGAAGAAGGCGGTAATATTCCACAACATATTACTCGCATGCAAGAATTGTTTTTAAAGCTTCGAGACATAGGTGAAGAATCTTTATCGGATAAATGGAGTGTTGCAATGTTGTTGAGCAGTTTGCCTAGAAATTATGATCCATTAATTACAGCACTGGAAACACGTCCAGAGGATGAACTAACATTTGCCATAGTACAGCAAAAGGTGATTGCTGAATATGAACGTAAACAATATGCAGAAGGGGCTTCCTGTAATTCTTCAGATAAAATGATAAGGACAGTATCCAGAAAAGATTTTAAAAACACTTCCGTGAAATGTTATTTTTGCAAAAGGTATGGACACATGAAAAAGGATTGCAAGAAATACTCAAGTTGGAAAGAAAAACCAAATAAAGTGAATGCAGTTGAACATAAAGAGCATATATTTACATTTGACATTCCGTCAAATAGTTGGATTTTAGATTCAGGTGCCACTCGGCATGTAACCAATGACAGAGAGTTTTTCACATCCTTGGATAGATCCTATGTTAATAAAATTGAAGTTGCAAATGGTGAACTAGTTGATGTTATTGGCATTGGGACAGGAAAATTGATGTTTAAGAATAAAAAGGGAGAAGTGACACCAGTTATTGTTACCAATGTGCTTTATGCTCCTAAAGTTGTTGGAAATTTAATTTCTGTTCAACAGCTAAACTTAAGCAATTTTTCTGTTAACTTCAGTAAAGACTATTGTGAAATATGCAAAGATGGAAAACATATTGGATTTGCCAAAACATAAAAATATGGTGCTCTCTAAAAAGCGGTTACATTTACTGCTAAGTCTCTTCAATATTTATTGAAAAATATTGGAGAGCAGGGGGATTGATGACTTCATTGTCAGAAATCCAGCATTAGCTAACAGCATATTGGATTTGCTAAGTCCACTGGAAACTTGTACAAATTGTGTGATTCATACAAAATCCATACAGTGTTGGAACACAACAGCAATTGTATTCATACATGGCATCGGAAAATGGGACATCGTGACCCAGAGGCCATAAGGAAAATGTATGCTGAGGGTCTCTTAGATGATTTGAAGATAGTTGATTGCGGTATCCAAATGTCATGTGATACGCGCATGAAAGGAAAGCCGACCAGATTACCATTCCCAAAACAATCTTCAAGCGAGTCTACCAGATCACTTGATTTGATCCATACAGATGTTTGTGGACCAATGCAGACCATGACACCAAGTGGTAAGCGATTTATAGTCACATTTATAGATGATTTTTCAAGGTATACTCATGTATATTTATTGGCAAACAAATCTGAAGTTCCTGATACTTTGAAACATTATGTAGCACTTGTGAAAAACAAGTTTGACAGAAAAATCAAGATTATTCGATCTGATCGTGGAGGTGAATATCTAAATAAACAATTAAGAACATATTTGGCCAATGAAGGTATCCAGACTCAGTTAACTGCAACTTATTCCCCACAGCAGAATGGCATAGCAGAGAGGAAGAATAGAACTCTGGTAGAAATGGCACGTTGTATGCTGATTGATGCAGGCTTACCAAATCAATTTTGGGGTGAAGCTGTGATGACTGCTAATTTCATACAAAACAGAGTCCTTACTCGAGCAAAGAAATTAACACCATATGAACTGTGGAATAATGAAAAGCCTAAAGTAAAGAATTTACAGATTTTTGGTTCCAAATGTTTTGTTCATGTTCCAACCCAGAAACGCCAGAAATTGGATAATACAGGAACAGAAGCAATATTTCTTGGATATGATGAAGAATCAAAAGCTTATCGTTGCTACAATTTAGCTTCACAAAAGGTGATAATCAGTCGAGATGTCAAGTTCAGTGTGGAAGCATATCAAGGGAAACGTGATGATTTAAATAGATCTGAAATCGACATAAATGTTGATTCCAAAGTTAAAATATCACATCGAGAAGTAGAAATTCAGGAGGAGAGTGATAAAGAAAATGAGTCAGTTAAAGACTCTCAGACTCGAGTTTCTCAGAGATCAACAAAGGGAATTGCTCCGCAAAGACTGATTGAAGAATGTCATACTACAAGAGAAGTTATTAAAGAACCCAAATCCTACAATGAAGCAATTTCCAGCAAATTCAAAGAGAGATGGCTTCATGCAATGCAAGAAGAATTGACATCACTAGAAGAAAATGGAACTTGGGAATTATGTAGTCTTCCTGAAAATCGAACAGCGGTTGGAAGCAAATGGATTTTTAAGATCAAGGAGAGCAAAGATGGTAACATTCAGCAGTTCAAAGCACGTCTCGTGGCTCAAGAGTTTTCACAGAAGTGTGGTGAAGACTACGATGAGACTTTTGCTCCAGTTGTACGTCAAACAACCTTACGTACCTTACTTTCAATTGCATCTAAAGAAAACCTACCAGTCTACCACTTAGATGTAAAGACAGCATTTTTAAATGGAGAATTGAATGAGGTAATATACATGAAACAGCCTCCAGGTTTTGCTACAGAGGATTCATCAGAGGTATGTTTATTGAAGAAAAGTATTTATGGACTAAAACAAGCAGCCAGAGTTTGGAATGAAGCAGTACATAAGGCTATTGTTAATTCAGATTTCAAACAAAGTGAAGTAGATCCATGCCTTTATTCAAGACAATCCTGGTTGGTTGGTGTTATATCCTTATTTAGTAGATGATATCATAATTGCTAGCAAATCTGAAGATGAGATAAATAAAGTTGAAAACATTCTCTCTGAGGAGTTTAAGATAAAGAATCTTGGCTTAATACAGCGCTACCTTGGAATTGAAGTTACAAAAGATTCAAGTGGGAATTTTCAACTCTGTCAGTCAGATTATATCAACAACACTGCATTTGATTTTGGATTGTCAGATGCAAAGAAAGTCAATACACCAATGGATCAGAACTATGAGAAATCAGAATCTACAAATCTTCTGAAAGATAATTCAAAATATAGGCAACTAATTGGACGTCTACTGTATATTTCAGTCAGCACAAGACCAGATATTTCAGCAAGTGTAAGCATCCTTGCACAAAGGGTTTCCTCACCAAGCCAGGAAGATTGGACACAGTTGAAACGTGTTCTAAAGTACCTTAAGTCTACTGCCAATATGAAACTTAAGCTTAGTAACATTGAGACTCAGGAGGGACTTACATTTTTCGGATATGCTGATGCAAATTGGGCTGAATATCGTAAGACAAGGAAGTCAAATAGTGGATACATGTTCTTAAATGGAGGGATCATCAGCTGGTGCTGCAGAAAACAAACATGTGTTTCATTATCTTCTACTGAGGCCGAATACGTTGCTCTGTCTGAAGCCTGTCAAGAAGCTCTGTGGTTGCAGCATTTGTTGAAAGACATGCACCAAGATGTGAACAGTGCCACAATAATTTACGAGGACAATCAGAGTTGTTTATCTTTGATTAAGAGTGGAAAGTTCTCTAATAGAACAAAACATATTGATACAAAGTATCATTTTGTTAAGGATTGTGTAGATAAGCAGTTGATTGAATGCAATTATTGTCCCTCTGACCTAATGATAGCTGATTTGTTAACCAAACCTTTGTTACCCAGCAGGCATATTGCATTAAGAGAAAAATGTAAGATTGTGTAAACGAGGAGGAGTGTTGGTTATTCTGTAATCGTTTATACAACTTTTGTGGTTTTTTTTTTTTTTTTTTTTTTTTTTTTTTGGTGTAGCTTAGCAACTCTGTTTGTTCTTCTGATAGCTTGCCCATGTAACGGCGAAAGTGTTAAATTAAATATCTAGTTATCTTAATTGTGTCGTATCTTTTATACATATTAAAGCTTCCAGTCCGAGAGAATACAAACAACACCAAACAGTTCATGTTCTTACACAACCCACAAATAATGGAATTTCTTCCATGCTTTGCAAAATTATATAACACTTTCCACTTTTCGACTAATTGTTTATTTGGCATGCCTTTTTTTTTGGGGGGGGGGGTAGTTTCACTGGAACTAAGTCTTTGTTCCATTTTCTTCCACAACCCTTTAATGGTCAGCATGACATATGAGCAACATGTAAATTTGTTAAGTTTTGAGGTACTTGATTTACTTTTTCTTTCTAATTTCTTGTTATTCTAACCTAAATAAATAGAATTCAAGTATTTGCAGCTGTCTTATATTGTAAAAATATTAAATTTTTTCAATAAAACTGTAGTATGTCTTTTTTCTGTCTTTCTTTCTGTTTCTTTTTAGAAAAAGAGGCAAAATCCAAGCAACTGGAGTCAAATGTCATCCCCTCAGCTTCCAAGCATGCTATTACACTGGTTATTTTACTTGGACCCTTTCTGTCCATACCAAAAGCACATTTGACTGCAGTTGCTGGAATTCAAACACACAACGTTTGGGTTTAAATGTAGGGTCAGTCCATTGCATGGACATCAATCATGGCTCTTTGAATCGTTTTGTCTAAGGTGCCTCCAACAGGGATATGAAAACCAGTTTAGGAATTAGAGAAAGAACAGCATATGCAGCAAAATAACTTTGGCATTAAAGGGTTAAAACAAATTTATCGATGATATCTTAAAAGAGCACTCATATTTGCAGTGTACATTTGACAAGAATTACTGAACCACACAGATCAGATCAATGAACTCCACCAGCAGGGAGGGAAAGGGGGCAGTGTTGCCCAATATGGGCTTAGGGATGCTGTAACACAGGGTGCCAACGCATGAGGAATAGAAGTAGCCAGCACTCAGATTAGATCAATGAACTCCACCAGCAGGGAGGGAAAGGGGGCAGTGTTGCCCAATATGGGCTTAGGGATGCTGTAACATAGGGTGCCAACGCATGAGGAATAGAAGTAGCCAGCACTCAGATTAGATCAATGAACTCCACCAGCAGGGAGGGAAAGGGGGCAGTGTTGCCCAATATGGGCTTAGGGATGCTGTAACACAGGGCGCCAACGCATGAGGAATAGAAGTAGCCAGCACTCAGATTAGATCAATGAACTCCACCAGCAGGGAGGGAAAGGGGGCAGTGTTGCCCAATATGGGCTTAGGGATGGTGTAACACAGGGCGCCAACGCATGAGGAATAGAAGTAGCCAGCACTCAGATTAGATCAATGAACTCCACCAGCAGGGAGGGAAAGGAGGCAGTGTTGCCCAATATGGGCTTAGGGATGGTGTAACACAGGGTGCCAACACATGAGGAATAGAAGTAGCCAGCACTCAGATTAGATCAATGAACTCCACCAGCAGGGAGGGAAAGGGGGCAGTGTTGCCCAATATGGGCTTAGGGATGCTGTAACACAGGGCGCCAACGCATGAGGAATAGAAGTAGCCAGCACTCAGATTAGATCAATGAACTCCACCAGCAGGGAGGGAAAGGGGGCAGTGTTGCCCAATATGGGCTTAGGGATGGTGTAACACAGGGCGCCAACGCATGAGGAATAGAAGTAGCCAGCACTCAGATTAGATCAATGAACTCCACCAGCAGGGAGGGAAAGGGGGCAGTGTTGCCCAATATGGGCTTAGGGATGGTGTAACACAGGGTGCCAACGCATGAGGAATAGAAGTAGCCAGCACTCAGATTAGATCAATGAACTCCACCAGCAGGGAGGGAAAGGGGGCAGTGTTGCCCAATATGGGCTTAGGGATGGTGTAACACAGGGTGCCAACACATGAGGAATAGAAGTAGCCAGCACTCAGATTAGATCAATGAACTCCACCAGCAGGGAGGGAAAGGGGGCAGTGTTGCCCAATATGGGCTTAGGGATGGTGTAACACAGGGTGCCAACACATGAGGAATAGAAGTAGCCAGCACTCAGATTAGATCAATGAACTCCACCAGCAGGGAGGGAAAGGGGGCAGTGTTGCCCAATATGGGCTTAGGGATGGTGTAACACAGGGTGCCAACACATGAGGAATAGAAGTAGCCAGCACTCAGATTAGATCAATGAACTCCACCAGCAGGGAGGGAAAGGAGGCAGTGTTGCCCAATATGGGCTTAGGGATGGTGTAACACAGGGCGCCAACGCATGAGGAATAGAAGTAGCCAGCACTCAGATTAGATCAATGAACTCCACCAGCAGGGAGGGAAAGGGGGCAGTGTTGCCCAATATGGGCTTAGGGATGGTGTAACACAGGGCGCCAACGCATGAGGAATAGAAGTAGCCAGCACTCAGATTAGATCAATGAACTCCACCAGCAGGGAGGGAAAGGAGGCAGTGTTGCCCAATATGGGCTTAGGGATGGTGTAACACAGGGTGCCAACACATGAGGAATAGAAGTAGCCAGCACTCAGTAGCAGCACATACATTGCAGGACGTCGGAATTGTGTAGTTGGCAATGTGTATCACATCAGAATGATAAGTTCCCAGCAATGCATGTATATAGATGACCAATAAGGTGGGAAATCATGTTCTCATTCAAAATGGCAAATTTGGGCAACTTGTACATGTGCCATTTCATATTAGGATCAAACAAATTGGTTCATGAAGTGCGTAACCTGAAGTAACTATGAAATCATAAGCTCATGCAGTTTTGCAATTTGTAGATAACCTTAAATGTGAATCTGCATATTTCAGAAATATACGTTTCTGAAAGAAATACAATGATGCACTTCAGAGGCATAAACTGAAACAACTATGGAATCCTAAGCTCATGCATTTGTGTAGTAGGTAGATAACCTTAAGTGGGAATATATTTTGTTAGGTACATTTATGAAACAAATGCAAAGTTTTATAAGTCACATGAGGCAGGTGATTAACAAACGGAATGCTAAACATTGCATTTTACTGGAAATAATTGTCTCAAATTACTGGTTATTTCAACGTTATTTTAAATACAGATTTCCATTAATGATAAGTCAAAACAAATGAGGAAAAAGGAAATCGTCACTGCATAATACTTTCTGCTAGTGTTCCGTCTCCTTAGTTTACATTATTTCACTATTTAGTTTGCGCTTCTATTCCATTGTTTCAGTTTTATATTGCACTTCCATTCCATTACCCGTGTTCCTTTCTGATTCATAGTTGCCACCTCTTTGTCGAGTAGTGTATTTCTTCATGTCAATTTGGCATGGTTTTACGACAATGTGCATCAAAAAACCTGTATTTGGCATCATTACTGAAAGTAGTATATCATTTGTTTCAGTGACATTTTTGCTGCTTCTTCAAAGATTGTGTTTATAGCTTTTGCCATTTGTTACTATGGTAGATTGTTGTTGCATTTTTGCAAATACTGTCATAGTTTGTCACATTCCTCAGCCTTGAGTAACAAAAGATGGTTTGAAGGCTATACAAAAGTGGCTTTATTGTCTATAAATGTGCCTAGATGACGTTCCACTTGTATTCATTTCTGCCATTCCATCTGTGATTATTAAATTTACTGGATTAAATACTTAGTGTTCAGATCTTATCACGTAAATAGCACAATTTTTACCTTATGCCTGTTTATGACTTGAAGATTAAGAAAACTGACAAGCTCTATAAGTTAGAAAATGCTCTGAAAACAAATATGAGCGGGTGTCAAAAATAACCCAAATGTTGCTCACCTTTATTCAAATTCTATTACACACCTGCAAAGTATTTCCCCTCGGACACAATACAATGATTCCAGAGTCCAATGTTCAAAACACTTCCTGAAGCCCCTTTTTGATGGTCTGTTGAGTACACCTGAAATTTTATTGTTTAACTCTCAATCACTCTGAAAATGATGACCCCAAAGCTCTTCTCTCTCTCTCTCTCTTTTTTTTTTTTTTTTTTTTTTTTATTACTGCAGGAAATAGGTGGAAGTCACACGGGGCTAGGTCCAGTGAATAAGGTGAATGTGGCATGGGGGCATTATCGTGATGTAGGATCCATCCCGTTTGAGCAAGATTTGGTCATTTTGTTGCAAGTTTCCTCCTTAATGGCCTGTTCAGTACCTCACAATAGTAATTCACATGATCACAACATGACATAAATTGTGTTGACGTTGATGTCTGTTTCGAAGTTGGCAGTCTTCCAGGACGTGGAGCATTGTCAAGGTCATTTTACCCTCCCAAAATCGTTTATACCATTCAAGCACTTGAGTTTTCCCCATTGCTTGCTCTTTGTAGGCTTCCTGCAACATTTCCAATTTTGGTGATGCATTTTTGACAAGAAGGACGCAAAATCTAAATGATGTGCGCTACTACAACTTGAGATCCATGTTGGGTACAGTAAACACGGCCAGAGACTTCTCCTGCTACCTTCCAACTGAGCATCCCCAGGCCAATGACGTGTATGTCATTTCGTCACTCAAGGTCAGACCTCTCCGGTACTACCAACATCCATCTCATGTGCGGGCGCTTTAAAATGCAAAAAAATAATTCTGGTTACTTTTTGACACCCCCTCGTACAACACAAACAGAAATTACAGCTCAGTATTGTTAACAGTGAAGAGTTAAAGTTTTACAGCTAAGCAGACAACCAGAGCTGAACGTGATACAATTGTGGAGTGATTTCCCTTGTTATTACATTCAAATTACAAATTAATATTAGCACCAATCAAGAAAGGAATTGACAGTTGGTAGTGAGAGATAGGCGACATTACCTATGTGTATGAAGACATTTGGACTGTGCTTGGAATGTAGAGTGGGTGTTATTTATATTTGTATTCTAAGACAATAGTAAAATAGTAAATCTAGGTGCAAAGGATAGAAGATGCAAGTTATCAACCTAAAGATTTATGTTAACGAAAGAGACATAGCTGTGAAATATTGTAATGGGAAAAGGCCACTGATATCTGAATCACTTGCATAGTTGTTGCTGCTGCTGCTGCTGCAGGAGTTCCCTGTGGAAATGATAAGCTGTTCTATTCTTTCTTCCAAAACTCCTTCACTTTCGCATGTTGCACTAATTATGTCCTTTGTATGAGTAACCACTTTTTCATGGTTTTCAGTTTTTGCTTCTGTAGCGTTATTACAGACGACAGCTAGATCTTTGTTGTTTCACCTAACATAACTCTTTACTTCAGCCCAAATTGATCCAAATGGATTAGACTAGCAAAGGGGAAAGCCATGTTCTTCATTAATACCATGGACTGTATAATCCTTTAACTGGGATTTGTACCTTAACCAAATACAATTTTATTTGCTTCCTGACTACACTTAGGTTTTGTTTAATTGCGCTATTGTGGACATAGTTAAATATTCATTAAAAGTGCAAGACAATTGCAAATGCTCATAACATGTGCAGACTCAAACATAAAAATAATCACATAAACAGAATAATGTAAACAAAATTGCTGCCAACATTTGAGTAAAGAATATGCAGTAAAACAGCAAGGTCCTGTGGTTTTGAAGTTTGCCCCGAGGTTAGGCTATGCACACTTAGGTTAATGTGAGCATATGACAGAACCCTGTGCCGTTGAAATTCAGCCTGAAGCCAGGCTACGACTCCTAGGTTAGCATTTTTATATGAATGGGATTCTTAAATAACTGATTTTGTGGATTATACTTTAGTTGGCAGTTTCTTCTTCTCTTGCGTATTTGTAACAAAAATTTAGTTTGTATTTATGGATGCTCTTTGACTACTAAGGTTCTCAGCATCTGTAACTGTAAATTTCTCTGCTGTTTTCTCACCTCCTTGTATTAATGCTTGTAATATTATTCTTAAATCGCAGAACGTATACGCTCTAAACACCCAAGATCCTCAAACCGAAATTATACAATGTTTAATGCCTCTTGACATTAAGCAAGATCCTCAAATCATCCATTCAAGAACAAATTTATATGGTGTAACAAAAATTTGCACACAACTTAGGCAGCGTGAATATATTGTTTGATGTCAATTGCCACAAAAAGGAATTGGCGTATCCCTTTATGAGGGATACTCACCCACAAACTCCTGGGTCAGAGATCATGAAGGTCTATCTTGCAATGAGTTGTGATTGGCTTTAAAAATGTTGGGAAATATATCAGCATACATCTGTGCTGGGCCAATCCCAGGACAGTGCCTGCATGGTGAGTTGCTGCGGAACTTCCGCCACCACCGGGTCAGGTGTTTTATCTCTGAAGAACTAAGGAAAAAGGAATTTACTATTTATGAGGAAGTACATGGTTTGGCCTCTAAAGTTATCGCAGAATAGATATTTTATAGCTTTTAAAGCTGGTGACTCTCACAGCCATATTTCAGATCCCACGATCAGATTCGAACATCTCAAAGGCCAGCCTGAAGAAGTTACTTTAGAAAAATATCTATAATCCTGCTTTAGACTATTATAAAAATAAATATCTTGCTGAGATAGAAGTCATTGGCCTGATGATTGGTGCACGAGGTACCATACCGCGTTACTTCGCGGATGCTTGGAAACATTTTGGCCTTACTGTTAACAGCCTGAAAGAGACTCATTATAGTCATCAAGGGCTCTCTAAACATACTACGAAATCATTTGTACACACTTAACTATAATTAATCATGTTATGTTATTTTTATCTTCACGTCTTTCTCTCATTATGGAGATCTTGCTTGGTTTACCTTGTCTTTGTGGCAGCCTGAAATTTCAGAAGGTTTTGTCTTCAGGTTTGGAGAACTAATAGTGGGGATCAGGGTTGCGAATGTTTAAAAGTTGTTGTTAGCTAATGCTGGATTTCTGACAATGAAGTCATTAATCCTCTTGCTCTACAATATTTTTCACTCATAGAGCAATAGCAGTATAGTAACCGCTTTTAAGAGAGCACCATATTTTTATGTTTTGGCGGTCACATCACTCCCTCACAACCCCCAGAATGTCTGGAGGACCACACCTGTCGTTGGTGTACGGGTCTCACCGACCTGACTGGGAGAACTATCAAAATACATTCACCAATCAGAGTACGTGTTACATGCCATGACAGGTCAGCATGTTAGGGGTTAAGATTTTATAGAGAAATGAAGAGATTGGAAAAATAAAGACTCCCTAGCCCTCGGGAACCCTAATAGCATCGGGGTCGGAAGAGAACAAGAGATGACCAAGGTAAGGTCACATAGAAAAGTTACAGTGAGGAGCAAAACACCAGTAAGTGGAAGTAATGTTCTGCTCAGCTTGGGTACCTTGTGGTCGCCATTCACATATCCCCTAGACGGAGACCCCTGAGTAAAGGATATATATATATACCATCAAACAAAAAATGACTATGATGGTAAAATTTACTGGGAATGCCAACATGTAAAGAGTGTGCTGTAAGCGGTATCACAAAATTGTCGTACTGGCCACCCAAAATTATAGATTTGCATTCAAAATTATCGTACATCATAAACCAAATGCTACAACAATAAATGTATCAGCATAACACTTACGAAAATGCAATAGTATTGATGTTTATGATATCCACATACAAGATAGATGACCTCAATCAGTATTATATATTATTTAGCACTTATGTTTCTCACACTATTCATCTGAAAGTTTATCATCTTTCTCAACTCTTGCAGCATTAGACAAATTTGTTGTTAAGATGAAGTTTAATATCTCAATGGCTTGCAGATATTCGGACCCACCACATTTTTTCATAAGCTGAGACGACTGAATAAGCCCATTTACCATATCTAGCGCCAATCTGTTTGTAATCTTGGTTTTTATTAAACCTAGATTGGAAAAAACTCTTTCACAAGAAGTGTTTCTGTGGGGCAATGAAAACACTGATAATGCAACCTCTGCCAGTTTTTTGAAATCAGTATTTCCACCAAGGTGACAAATGACAGCACTCCAGAAACTGCCAAGCTCAGGCATGCTCTTTATTTCACATGGAATACCACTTATTCCCAGTTTTCTCCATTACCAGATCTGGAAACACTGTCAACAAGAGGATAAAGGGTAAGATTAGTAGGATATGAAATGGTTGCCTTAGAGGGGTAGAGACAGGGCAGGGCATGAGGGCAAAAGTGGTGTCACTATATGTAATTAATCTCATTTCGCTGGTGTGACAAACCAGTGAAAATGATATTTTGTCGGTATCGAAATTATTGTACACTCCCATAATTATTGTACGGGTTGACAACCATGAATACAAACATTAAAATTACCATATGCCCCCATTATTATCGTACAGTTGGCAACCCTGGATGTGAACCGCTAAAAGATGTGTTGAAAATCTTGCACAACATTCTTTGCAATGAACACAAAGCTTACTGCGTGCAAACATACAAGAATACAAATCATTTAAGTTAAGCAATATAACACCACCATTGAGTGAATAAGTTAAATTTAATTTCTATGAAAATGTAACAGTTATCAGTATATATTAAAACACAAACAAGTTCCTGCTTAAAACAGACATTAGTTTATTAGAATATCTGTAATAGCCTGCTACATACCCTTCACCCTGTGATAGTATACTGGTTATGGGACACTGTTGTATTAATACTTGTTGCTACCCAATTGGGTTTTTAATATCAAACATTTGATATTGCTGTCTTATTGGTCCTTTAGCATTAGAAACTTTTATGCAGCAGTATTTTTTCCCCCTCAAAGTGCTCCATGGACTCAGTTTAAAACCTGTTATCTTGAAACTTTCCAGAGAGTTTGTTATTTTGTATTTAAAAATCACTGTGCACTAGTTGAAAATGGTACACCATTATTATTTATTACCATATTTGCCAGTATAAGACACACCCTCCTTTTTAATAGTTTCTTACTTAATGCACCTACTGCAAAACAGTGACAACACACATGTGCACTACATCAAATATCTGGGCAATATAAGCAGGTAAAAGTACTCATCTTTTAATTTTCATCATCAAATCTGCAAAATCCTCTTCCTCACGTAATGACAATCAATGAAATTCAAAAATTTGTTCCATGCACTTGGCTGGCATCTTCCGTGATATTCTTGTCTTGGTCCGTACAACACCAATACCTCTTTATAAATCTTGAACACCACGATGTTGATTCAGTAAAGCTGGCAATCCCTTTGTTAGTGGAAATTGCTTTCGCTTGTTAAATGATCATTTTCGTAAAAACTGAAATTTGCAATTGTCTAACTAAACCCAGGTGTATTGAGTTCTACAAGTTTTGGCCATTTAAGAGTTACACTTCACAATTATTTACTGCAAGGTGCTTTCTTTAAAGCATCTTCCTGATTGTGCCAAGTTCTTATCACTTTTTCAGTTAGAGGTAGCCCAAAATGCCCTTCCGCAGCCCTGTTTCCCTGCTGTTTGGTATATACACTCACTTGCAGCTTAAATACTGTTTTTTTCAGCCATAGTTTGCAAATAAAACCACAATATAGGATGCCACAAGTGGATCTGCACACTAAACACAACAATAACGAAGCTTAAATGAACAGTATATAATTTGTCAATGGTGTTGCATGTGCATCTATTGAACTCTATAAAACCAGAATGTTCAAAATTCACAAGGAAACTAACAATGAATTGCTTCAAGCCAAAACTTTAAAATTGTGAAGAAATGGAGATATAGGTACCTACCTTAACTTTCTACCGGCATATATAAGACCCATTCGGTTTTTGGGTCTATTTTTGAAGGGAAAAGTGTATTATACACCAGCAAATACAGTAGTTCAGCTGAAATTATTTTCCATAACTCAAACTGCAACAAGTTGGTTTTAGGCCATGTGACCTGTAACGTTAAACCTAGTGAAGATGGTCTTGGTCTTTTCACCGCTGTTTTGGTCTTCCTTGGTCCCTGTGACCAGTTTGCACATATTGGAATGCCAATTTTGGGAGTCTTGATACTCCCAAGGTTTTCTCTGATGTCTGTATTCCTTTGGTGGTCCAATCTAGTGACTCCTAACAATGATCTGGTAGTTTAATTTTGGATTTTAGAGTTTTGATATAAGCTTTGTAGTTATAGTTTTTATATAGTTTTCTCTTAAACTAATTAAAATTAAAAATGCATGCACAACCCGGGTCCTTTGTGCCAGAGGCAAGCATGCTACCAACTGCGCTACCAAAGGTTTTTTGGTTGTCACAGATACACTGCCTTAAAACACTCCAGGTAATTTTGCATTGTTTACTGATCAGAATCAAACTTAGCAAAGAAAAAAGAAAAGACAGCATGCCAAAGAGTAATGAATTTGGTTATAGACAACAATGAACATGAAAGTTGTCATCTGTAACACTCCCCATGCGGTTGTGAGCTAGGGAATGACCAGGTGGTGATTTAGGTAGTCGTGGTGCAATGCAAGAGCAGTCAAGAGATACGGCAGAGAGTGTGAGAGACGAAGTTGCTGCTTATCACGACCACATGAAGATTGTTAGGATTGTGTACAAAGGCGGTTGGATTTCCACTTGGATATTGTTTATATTTGCTTTCTGCACTAGATTCATTATCACCAGAGACCAGAAGTTTAGACATTATAAATCACTAAAACAGGCAGGCAAAAAGACATTATAAATAGCTAAAACAGGCAGGCAAAAAGGCATTATAAATAGGTAAAATAGGCTGGGGAAAAAGCCATTATAAGTAGGTAAGGAAAAAGACATAAATAGGTGAAATAGGTAGGGAAAAAGGCATTATGAATAGGTGAAATAGGCAGGAAAAAAGGCATTATGAATAGGTGAAATAGGCAGAAAAAAAGGCATTATAAATAGCTAAAATAGGCAGGGAAAAAGGCATTATAAATAGGTAAAATAGGCAGGAAAAAAGGCATTATAAATAGGTGAAATAGGCAGGGAAAAAGGCATTATAAATAGGTAAAATAGGCAGGAAAAAAGGCATTATGAATAGGTGAAATAGGCAGGAAAAAAGGCATTATAAATAGCTAAAATAGGCAGGGAAAAAGGCATTATGAATAGGTAAAATAGGCAGGAAAAAAGGCATTATGAATAGGTGAAATAGGCAGGAAAAAAGGCATTATGAATAGGTGAAACAGGCAGAAAAAAAGGCATTATAAATAGGTAAAATAGGCAGGAAAAAAGGCATTATGAATAGGTGAAATAGGCAGGAAAAAAGGCATTATGAATAGGTGAAATAGACAGAAAAAAAGGCATTATAAATAGGTGAAATAGGCAGAAAAAAAGGCATTATGAATAGGTGAAATAGGCAGGAAAAAAGGCATTATGAATAGGTGAAATAGGCAGGAAAAAAAGGCATTATAAATAGCTAAAATAGGCAGGGAAAAAGGCATTATAAATAGGTAAAATAGGCAGGAAAAAAGGCATTATAAATAGGTAAAATAGGCAGGAAAAATGGCATCACTGCTAAAACAGATCTTATTTTTCATTTTATCTTTAATGATTTTCATGATGTCATCGTAACATTCAGTTAAGTAACATTTTCACAAACATCACTCGCTAGGTACAGATTGGTTAGTATACATCTCCAAAAACTGCAATATAGGATTCTGTAATTTCCACAAAGGGATTCCAGCGCTGAGGAAAGCTTTACATATGTAAGTCAAATGTAAACTCGGATTTTCAACTTGATGTTGCAGTTACTGTTGCAAGCAAAGAAATCTTCCCAGTAGGCTGGGAACATGCAATTTTTGTGTTTGATTATACCAATATGTTGTGATATAAAATACTTTTTTCATAGTTCACTGACTGCTTGCACATTTTGCATATGAGTGCTTTACCATCCGTACGAAATACATTGGATCCAAAAGTATTAACATAACTTTGTAATTTACTGCGTAAAGGAACACTGAATTTCAGCATCTTGCTGCTAGCTACACCGTCACAATGAAAACTGAAAGAAAAACAAAGTTAGACCAGCACTCATTATTGCCTTTTAAAATAAAGACAAGCAGTAATTCAAACACTTTCTGTTATCTATACATTTATTTGTGTGGCAGCACTCATTGTTACAAAGAAAATAATGAACTCAATGAAGGATGCCTATGTTGTCTACAACTTAAAGACAATAATATACATTTGGCAAAGTAACTTTCATTGTCACGGACTAACAGTAACTGAAAATGTACCTGAAGGAAACGTTTAATAATACATAAATAATGAAATAAAGGCAACAAAAAGCATTTATATTTAAAAAGGCAAAATAAAACTGGCAGTTCAATCACAAAGTTATAATTCTTACAGATTCATTTTCAAATTGAAGATATATTTGACACATGTAAAAGGGCATTCTGCCTAAGTTCCGGTGTCTGCAGATAACATTATAAATAGAATGATGTAAACAAACTTGTCAGCACACAGGTATTCTCTAACTGATGCAAGTATTGCAAGCTGGGGCTAAAGGAAGGCATGTTTATATTGAAGTGATAGCAGCAGATAGTTATAAAGTTTGTTACTGCTGCTTGCCTGTCACATACTTGCTAATCATGTATTACAAATTCAGCATATGTCCATTGCTATGCAAACAGCTTAATTGGTTCTTGTTGTTACTATGATGTGTACATCCCCTCCTGCTCATTTAAATGTTTGTGCCATGTAGTTAACAGCTGTCAATCCCCTTCTTGATTGACATCTACCACTTTGTTTTGGAACAAATACATGAAGAATTGGAATTTGCATCCAGCAATTAGGCAATTAATTCATAAGGAATAGAAATTTTACTAATAAATTAATGATTTGTGCTCCACGGGATTGATAATACATTCTGTATCTATTTCTCTACTGCATAGTTTCCCGTCGGTCAGAGGTTTTTTTAACACGGTTACAGATAGGTCATATATGCACCACTCATAACCACATTTTGCATGGTGACGTGGCTCTTATCTATCACATGTGCAGCATACAGAGGTATTTTTTAGAGGTGGCACGTGACCTTGTCACTTGCGCATATCCGAGCATCACGCAAATGATGGTGGGGGTAAGTTTCCACCAGCAGCCTGCTGGCTAGTGGACTAGAAGTCGAGATACTAACCAGACACCCCTTTTATCTTGCAATAGACAAGTGGACTCGACCATGAACTACTGCGCAACATTACGACACACGCCACCTCTAAAAATTACCTCTGTACTACTCTCCTTGTCGCATGTGATTGATTGTCCATGGTATACTAGAGCATATCAATCTCTTGGCTTGGGTTCTACCCTTCGGTCAATTCTAGCGACTACCTGGTCTCCGTTGATATGGTGTTGTGGTTCATTGCTGAAATTGATTTTGTGAAACAAGGCTTTTGGTTTTACGGTTTTAAATTATGGCCTCTGGTTTGTGTTGTTTTTAGCATTTTAATCCTTACTCTTTTGGTATTCAGATTTCAACATTTTAACTTTTGTTCATTTTTTACTGCTTTTAACTATTTATTATTTTAATCTTGTGTTTTGGCTTTCACCTTTTTACCACATCACTTTGTGAGTGCTTTAGCTTTTTTTAAAATCTAACGCTAGGATCGCGATGAACTTTACTTAATGCGACTTAACGCAATGGGACGTTACATGAAGTAAGAAACCAGAAGGGTTATTAGGATGAACTTAACGTAATGGGAATAATTCTCGTTGGTTATTCTTCTGCTCAGCAGACATGGGAGATATTCGATTTTATAATCTAGAGGTTGTTTTCCAAACATGAAAAGAAAGAGAATACAAAAATTTGAAGTAAAAACATTTGTAAACGGCATATAAAGCACTATGGAGATGTTCATAACCTAGCTTAGGAGCTAAACAAAGAAAACAGAGGAAGAGTTTTGATGCAAATAGTTATACAATTTATTCCTGCATGGCACTACTCGCCGATTGGTTCAAATTAGTCATGTGACCTTCAAACTTGATGTAACACAAAGGAAAAGTTTGGCATTACCAAACTCTTAGGTTACATCGTATTAAGTCATGTTAAGTTGACTTTAAATAGCTCCATAGACTTTCCTGTTAAGTCACATTATGTTAAGTTCATTGTAATCCTGACATTAGGGCCCAAATGACCCAGCTGTCGACAGGCCCTTAAACTGCGCTCCCTGTCTCACTCCACTGCATAGTGTACTGTCACTTCTGGTTCAAGTTACTCATCACATTACTATTAATGGGATTCAGAAAGGTCTATTTAACAATGTTAAATTTGCTACATTCAGGTTCCTTTTTCTCATAAACCATGTGGAGCAGAGAGCTGAAAATTTCACTTCTTAATATTGAATATGTTATGATTTCAACAGAAGAGTGCTATTTTGTTTTTAAGAAATTTTTTTTAAACAAAGCACTTAAAAGAAAAAAAGAACTAAAATAAGGAATAATTTTTTATTGAGATTCTAAGACCTTCACGGCTGGTGTCAATACTAGAAACAATATATTCCGGGCTTATGGACTGTGGTCTACTGGGCTTCTTCCCAGACGTTTCATCTGTATCTATGGCAGACATCAGTGACAGCGAGGTTGAATTGTCTTTGTTTCTGTTGAAATCTCCACTGGGACACTTCAACCTCGCCACCACTGATGATGTCTGCCGTAGTCGCAGACAAAACGTCTGGGAAGAAGAAGAAACCCAGTAGACCACGGCCCATAAGACCAGAATATATTGTTTCTATTAATTTTTTATTTTGAGAACAAAATAAGATAGAAATCTCATGTTAAAAGTAGTAAGCATATGAAAGGAGCATGTGGTAAAAAATTTACACATGCACGTTTTATAGGAGCAGAGAAAAAAGCACATATATATGAGAAAATGTAGTTTTTTAAGAAATTAGCGATAAAGTAGAATGTCATTTCACTTGCTAAACCTACACATTTCTTCAGAGACGTGGTAACTGGACCGTGACATTTCTTGCTATGGTCAAACTCACCTTTGCAGCTTGTAATGAAACTATATTGATCCATTCACAGTGAAAATCACCACCTTCATTTTCTCACAGTTCTTCATAAAGTTCTCGTGCAGGTTTTATCTTTTTGTGAGATGAACTATGTACTTATGTATTACGAGGATTGTTCAATATATAATGCCCCACATTTTTTTCTCTGAAAATATTTATTGTTAAGAGTCAGAATATGGTGACAATATACCTCAATGTCTTGTCCATGTCCTATTTTTCTACGTAGTCTCCATCGCGTTCTATGGCCTTATGCCAAAGTTGTGGGAGAGCATGTATTCCCTGCTGGTAAAAGTTCTTTTCCTGTAGGCATAGCCATGTTGTCACTGCGTGAACGACACTTGTGTCATCTTCAAAGTGTGTCCACCGTAGAGAATGTTTAAGTTGCTCAAAGAGATGGAAATCCGAGAGTGCCAGGTCTGGACTGTAGGGTGGATGAGACAGTAATGTCCAACCCAATTTGGCGATGTGTTCCCAGGTTCTCAGGCTTGTGTGTGGTCATGCATTATCATGTTAGAGTAAGATTTCTGCTGGATTCTTGTCAGATCGAACACGTTGGAAACATTTCTTGAGTTTATTCAGTCTTCACGTATGCCTCTGAATTAATGGTTGACCCTCTTGGCATCACATCCACGAGAATGATGCCATCACAATCCCAGAAGACTCACCATGACTTTTCCAGCAGAGGGGGTTGTCTTGAATTTCTTCTTTTGTGCTGAATGAGGATGACGCCACTCCATGGACTGCCTTTTTGTTTCCGACGCAAAGTGGTGTACCCAGCTTTCGTCCTCCGTAATGATCCGAGATAGAAAAGCCTCTCCGTGTGTCTCAAAATGCTCCAACAATTCAGATGAAATGGCCTTTCTTTTAATCTTGTGGTCTGCTGTGCACATTCGTGGAACCCATTGTGAGCACGTCTTCGAATATACGAGAGCCTCGATCATTGCAGATGCACTTCCAATGCTGACCGACAACTGTAGAGCCAACTGTTGAGTTGTGATGCACCGGTCAGCACGAATAATGGCATCTGCATGATTGAGCATGTCTGGAGCAGTGGCTGTGACAGGACGTCCTGAGCGTGGCTGATCATGGAGCCCTGTTTCTGCGTTTCTTGAGGCTTTAACTTTCTTTACCTATCGCCCAACAGTTGCACACAAATGTTTATGGATGCTCACAAGAATTCAATAACAGCATGCTGCTTGTAATGTGAGTCATGTGTAGACGCCACTTTGATGCTGTATACTACAGCTCTGCCATCTGCCGGAACTGTTTAAAACTCAACCGGCACACAGAAGAAACATCAGTTGTGAAGCACCTACAAGGACGTTTGTCTATATATATTAACAGATTTTTAAACAAATGTGGGGCATCTTATATTGAACAACCCTCGTATTTGTATTTAGGTTAGGTGTGTCACATCTATTTGTTTCTGTTATTTTTGCCTGCTTACTGGCAATTTTCCATTATAATCTCATACTTCTAGGCATTTAAAATATTAATATATAAACACAGTGATATGAAAACTCACTTTTTACCACGAAATATAAACATTGCAAGACAAAGCCACAATGTGCTACTACACAGAGAAATATGTATAACTGACAGCCATGCTGTAGCAGGCTTGCCAATGCAGAAATTTCCCAAGGAGGAATAAACATCCCTTAAGATAATGAAAGTTTCACTTCTATATCTCTATGGGGAAAAAAGATATGAACATTTGAATGTTACACTTATGTCAATTTGCTGTCATTTTAATAGTTTTTTGACAGTTGCAATATGTGTTAAAAACGTGAAAATTTTGCCGTAACATATTGTAAATGTAAAGTGTTATATATAATTTTAATTGTTAAAATCTGGAGAACAAGAAGAAATGAAAATCTAAATTTTGAAACTTTCACCAATTATAACCATTCTGAACCCCCTTAATTTCATTCTCAACATATTCTATGATACAATAAAATAGAACCAAAATTCTTAAGTTTTCACCTCATCTACCACTGCACAAACCTGTATATTTATATAATTGTTTTTAGGCAGCATCTAATCTTTTTCAGAAGATAAACAGAATTAAGTGCATCACAACTGTTTAGCATGTGACAAGCTGAAGTTTGACCCAAAGATGCCATTCTAATCATGTGAGCGATTTCTGAACTGCAGAGGCTCAAAAGTAGAACATTTTTGCATATGATTCAGTCAAATGCAGTTTTAGTTTTCAGCATGCACGATAACAGGTACCAACTTGAAATGGTGCGCAGTGTTTCTCACTTATTTATATGAGAAATTGCTGACTCGTAACATACATAAACGATAGCTGTGATTTGTTTACTCAGATTCTAGACGTTCCCGGGCTTCAAGCCAGGTGTATGTAGTGATGAAGAGCCATTGACATTTTGGGAGTGTGCATCTCTCCCATCATCAGGATGATGAATTACTGACAGTGAAAGGATGGCTCTTCACCACTACACCTGGCTTGAAGCCCGGCAACGTCTAGAATATGTTCGTTCCCAGGAAAGCTTCTGATCTTATTTGTTTACTCAGGTTTGAAAATTTTTGGTGTAACATGCTTCTATGTTCCATCAAGAAAACGTATACAGTTAACTTTTGATTATCCGCAGTATAAAGGAGAGCACTACTGCAGATAAAGCAAAACAGCAGTTAATCCAAAAATTTTCATCACTACTATGGTATATGCTTACATGAGATATGCTTATTTATACAATACTGGAATTAAAATTTAACACATTATTTTGTAGAAAATGTCCCCACCAAAATGATTGTTTAGCAGGCACCTATTGTTGATCCTTTTTGCGTGTGAAGCATTTTTAACAATTTTGTGATGATACTTTCTTACTAAAAATATTTTCACTTCAGAAGAACTATACCATATGTGTTCTGCTCTTTTTATACACAATCATGCCAGTAAGATCTTTCAAATCATATTGGAAAAGCCTCTTTGTTTATGGTTTTGTTCTAAAGAAGCATTAATTTGTCAGACAGCAGGAATGTTTATTAAAGGTAATCAAACAAGATGCCCGCTCACTAAAGAGCTGACAAGTAGATCATCAGCATCCGATTTGTCAACCCACGTGACCTGGCAATGCCCAGTCAACCAACAAACCTTTTGCAGTGTTCTCACTGTCCATGTTTTTGCAGCCAAGTGCAACATTTATTGCAGAAGCTGACATAACATTCTGACCTAGAGATTCCTATTTGAAGGATAATGGACAGAGAACAGTAAAGTACCATAAAAGTGAAAGCTTATTCAACGGACATGTAGAAAATCACAGTCTAACAAAACACATAGAGACATCAAAATTGCTTTGGAACATAAACTGTAGAAGCTGGTAATGGTATTAAAAACTACTCCTAAAATAACTGCCGGCAATCAGAGTGTGTGCTGTAAATAAAAATTTGAGGACTTTCTTAGATATACAAATTGTTTTTTCACACAATGTAATGGTGAAATCCCACAATGCACTGTAAGAGTTCAATCTCCGTGTGGTGGAAAGGAGTGCAACTATATTTAAGTCAAGACTTCCCTGGGTGCATGCACTGATGCATTACACAGTGCAAGGTGCAAAATGCAACTACAAAATGTTGACCTCAGTGCAAATATCCACTCGTTCTCTCCTTGTGCTCGTTTCCCTCTTCCGCACTTTCAGCACTGTTTTTTCCTGAGTGCATAATGTTTAAGTATGGTGCGTAGTGTTAAACTGGTTAATTTGATTTTTAAAACTAAATCTGGTCTTCTGTTTTAATGAAGCACTAGTACAAACCTGTTTTTGGATAAAGAATGCTCTTCTAGATTAACAACCTGTTTAATTCTTCCTCTTGATTTCACCATGTGTATACTCTGTTACAGTGTCTTTCCAAATAATAACAGTTTAAATAGAACAAGAGTTAAAACTGATGTGTTGCACTCACATGACTTTCTCTACTCTTGTAATAACCATTCTTACAAACTCTTATTCCTATATCTTCTTCATGTTAGTTGAGATAAACATTTGTACAAATTATCTTATTGCTTATTTCCTTGCAGGTGCAAGGGAATGAGTGTATAAAAACTAAAGGGAAGGGGGAAATGATTTTAATAGTTTGGGAGCAGTTTAAGCAGAAATAATGACTTATAGATCTTCTTAGTGATTCACTTTATAAGTGACAGTGTTTCTTCACCTAGGCAACTCCTTCAGGTGCTGTATATACAGTTTTTTACACGGTACTTGTACTGTACTAAAATATTGTGACAAACTCAGTCTGGTGACCTCTATCACTTTGTCTTCTAAAATTTTACCGCAAATACAGTTTTCTTCTCGTCTGTAACACAGTCCAGTCTTTGGGGCTATCACAACTCACAACTATTCTTCTCATAACATTGCTCAGTCCTTTCGGCATCTTTTTTCACTTCCTCTGTCTCTCGTACCCTAATTACGATATTACAATAACTCGCAACGATCGTTGAATCTTTTTACAATGTACCAACATGACAACACACACACAGCTGTCTCACACTCACTGACACACTAGTCGACGCATGTCCAAAACTCAACTCTAAAACTTACTGCTCCGTTTGTCCCTGGTGTCCTTATATACTGGGGATGATGTCACATAGACCTTTCTTGAAATGACTCTGCTAGAAGTTTCACAAACGTTCTTGACACCCCTTTTGTTTCTGCTGCCTCAGTTGTTGACAGTCGCATACACACAGGAATTGTATGAGACAGCTTGGCCCTGTCTGTCCTTTGTTGTGCACCAAGCCCAACGTCACAATATTTATACTAAAGGACCGTACTACAATATTTACAGTAGACTTTGCTTATAATGTAATATGAAGGTAATTACAAGAAGTAATCTCAAAATAATTTGTAACATAGCACATGGTCACTATAAACTAAGATACAAATAGGAAGACAAACCTTGAGGAAGAAGCCAAAAAAAAATGAAACAGAACAGCTTCTCTATGTTCCTGATTCATTTGGTAGAAGGCAGATCTTATGTGTGTTATACGACATCTACCGACAAAGCTGCTGTTATTATGTCATGGTGGCCCAGCGATTGATCAGTAACTTGACTCTGGAAAAAATCCAGCAAAAATTTGGGAAAAAAAGAAAGTAATTTTTACTTCATGCAGTGATTTCATTTGCCTTGACTCCGAAGGGACATTTAAAGAGCGACCTTTAAATAAATATGCTGTAATTAGAGCAACTTCCAGGCATTTTCAGTACTTTAAAACTTTGCATATAGTACATAAAACTCCCTATTTGGCACCAAAAAAAAAAGGAAAGAATGTGAAATGTAATTTTCAGCCATATGTTCACCTGTTTCCCCCCTTAATTGTTTTCCCCACAGTTCGCAGCTACACAGAGCTTGGACTGATACATTTCTGCACGTTGTATGTAATGATACAAAATTGATTTTGTTGTTTAAATGAAGAGCGAACAAAAGAAGATGCAAGTATGAAGCGTTAACAAATGCTAAGTGAATCTTCATGCATTTTATTTGCCTGAAATGGATAGAAATGTAAACATTGATTATTATATAGCGTTGATAAAAGTATGACTTTGGGATTATTTCTTGAGCTGTTTATTAAATATTGAAACTCAAGACAATATTACATCTTAAAATTTAACACAATATGTACATTTGCAATAGTGCTTACATTTCTCTGCACAGAAATAAGTGCAAAGAGTTGCAGTTATTTGGATTTAATGAGGAAAAAACTACATACAAAGAAAGAAAAATTGTTTTTCTTCAACTAATGGGGTGCTCCCTTGTCACATGGTTGTTTACATCATCTTTGTTACAGTGCATATGTACTACGTTCAAATCAATATACAAAGGAAGTCAATTGAATTTGAAGTTGTAAGTCCATGAAGGGAAGTTCATGGTTCTTCAAATACAGAGTGGAGGGTACTGCTTCAGGCATAATAACCTGGCTGATAGATGCAGGTGTAAGGAATATAAAATATTAAGTTTCATTTTGGTAGGTTTAATCGTTTTGTAAAACTGTTCATTTCTTTCCCAATGTAAATGGCATTGCTGAGCTACTGGCTTTACTCCTCGCATACACCAACAACTAGGGTTGTACCCAGCCTGTATGTGCTTCAAGGCCAGCACTGACCCAGATGTAAATAAAGCACCTGAGTGGTGTGTTTTGGGGCCACCACTGCTTTGGTTGTAAACAAAACACCCGACCAATGTGTGCTTTGATGTAAACAAAACACTCGCCCAGTGCGTTTGTCATACTGCTGAAGCAGTCACTATCACAGCAAATTGATAGGAATCTAAATGTTGTGCCTGAAAGGTGTGAATGTAATTGAAATGATTCAGTCCAAGTAATAATGTGGATTCATTATTATTATTATCATCATCATCAGTGACGAGCTAAAACATTAGTAATTGCCTTTAATATGCAAATAAATAGAAGTATTCCTCTTAATTTTCCTAAAGCAATTGTATTCTTTTGTGGATTACCAGGCTGAAATAAAAAGAATGATCTCTTTGTGATAAATGACAACTAAAGCTGCCACCCCACCTACCTATGCTTATACCTGGCCCGTGAATTTGTCATCTACCCTACCCTTCCTCCTCACTTTCAGTCATGCCAGGCAATACCTCTCCTAACCTCCCCTCCAGTGGAACATGCCACTGTGAGAACACGTGATGCAGCGCTACCACATTTATCGTAGAACTGAAACGAATGCATGAGTTTTAACGTTGAATTTAGGCTAAATTCATTTGAATTAAGATAGAAGAACATTACAGCATTGTTTACACAATGTTTGCGCAATAGTGAAATAATAAACCATTTATATCCATTTATCAAGAAGCTAGATGACTCCAAATATTTGACACAAATTTTGTTTTTTTGGTGAAACGGTTCTTTATAGACAGTAATTGTATCGGACATATTTGTTACAATTAAGTAGAATCCCTGGTTAACGTATGGCCGAAGCAGTACCTTCCACCTATATGTTATGAATGTTGTAATTTGAAGCAACTAAAAGAATATTAGAATTATTCAGCATTCTTCAAACAGGTTGGTGCTTTAAATGATTTTTGAGTGTATTCAAAACAACTGTTGTGCAGAATTAAAAGAATGTTTTTCTTTTTTTTTTTCCAACTAAACAAAATGTCAATGATTACTATGCTTGCCTGCTTTGGAGTTGTATCCTGTTGCAGAGCGGCATATTTGTGATTATCTCGTACTGCCTGATAATTCCCCCTCCCTCGTATTCTTTATGAAAATATTATAAATGACTTAGAAGATCTTTTATGGGGAATCCTTTGTTTACCTCTTATAACTAACTAGCTGTACCTGCCGTGCTTCACTGTGGCACATTATGGTTTTATGGATGAGAAATGAGAAACAAAACAAAATATACGTTTCAAAAAAGTTTAATTTTGCAATACTTGTAGGTATACAATATTTGTTTGTTTTTCCATTGTTTGTGTAGGTATAAAAGCTATCTGGTTTGCCGACACCAGAACACGCAACATACAATTGTCCATGTGAGAAGCAATCCGCACCTAAATCTAAACCACACAATTCTAAAGATTGAACTTGAGCTTTATTGATTGTGATCGCAAACGGCAATCGAATCGGGAATTGTGATCTGTTAAATTTAAATGGTGTATCGATCGGGATCATGGGAATTGGAGGAATGAGGACATCTTCACCTTTAAAAGGCCTAATTAATAGTGTTGCTTCCACTACGTTGTTTATCAATTTCTTAACTGCGAGCCTCATGCCGTTCCAGAGTTTTGGCCAATTAACATTACGCAACATGATAATTGGCAGACCTATTTTCAATTTTAATGTGTGGTGTCATTCCTGGGAGATCAAGAGAGTTCAAAAACTTTGATGGGTAATTAACTACTTCATCTGCTTCCAAAACGGTGTCTATCAATTTATATAAAATTTCCTCAATTTGATTGCTGGATTGTATAAAATTAAGTTGATAGACATCTTTATTCTTCGTGGCAAGGACAGCTCATTCACTGATCCAGTTGTGATTCCTATAATTAATTTGAATATTAGGAAATACTTTTTTGATAAGTTCTTTCGATGTTACTGAACTACAAAAAAAAAAAGATCATTATTGTTAACAATGCCATCTATTGGCAAGTAGCAGTAATGACTGTTAAAAAAGCTGTTTTCTTGTGTTCCCAGGTATGTTACTAACACAAGAAACAGATAAAAACAATCTTTGAAGCGGGTTGCATATCGTGTCAAAATTTGAGGTAAATCAATGCAGAACATTTTGAGTTTTTGAAGCGTACACAAACCAAGATAACATTTTATTTCAGGGTGAAAGGGAAGTTCAGGTTTAAGTTTATTCATCCTTTTAGACCATGTACATTTGTTGGATATATCAGGTTACATAGGCATATATACACATGTTTCAGGCTTTGTCAGAATTCACTTTACAAATAGTTTTTAATTTAATGACAAATTTGTCTTGATTTTTTATGCAAATAGTAATTCTTAATTAAGTATTTACATTTCCAATGAGTATATATTTATTATTTACAAATGTACGAGATCTCTTACACTATGCACAGTCTACAGTTATTTGCAAGAGTCCAAGATCATTTACGCTGGCACTGCTTCTATATTTATTTGCACATGTATGAAATATCACTTAAACTAAGCTCTACCTACAAATTCTTCAATTCTATACAGGCTAATTATTATTTATTTATGCCAACAAACTTACTGTTGGTGTTTTTAAACACACAAGCCGTGTGTGGGCAAAGTTTAAGAGGTAGAACTGGAACTTAAAAATTCAATGCCACAACTGGGATTTGAACCACAGACCTTCCGCTTGCCGGGCGGACGCTCTACCACTGAGCTATTGTGACAAACTGCCAGAATGGCATTAAATTCTCAAGTTAGTTCGTAGTTTTCCTGGTAAACCACAAAGGCAGTCTCACATCAAAGACAATTACCCCAATGGTGACTTACTATTGCAAGCACTTTATATCCCAGGATTAAATAACCTTCACATGGTAATTATTATTTATTTATGCCAACAAACTTACTGTTGGTGTTTTTAAACACACAAGCCGTGTGTGGGCAAAGTTTAAGAGGTAGAACTGGAACTTAAAAATTCAATGCCACAACTGGGATTTGAACCACAGACCTTCCGCTTGCCGGGCGGACGCTCTACCACTGAGCTATTGTGACAAACTGCCAGAATGGCATTAAATTCTCAAGTTAGTTCGTAGTTTTCCTGGTAAACCACAAAGGCAGTCTCACATCAAAGACAATTACCCCAATGGTGACTTACTATTGCAAGCACTTTATATCCCAGGATTAAATAACCTTCACATGGTAATTATTATTTATTTATGCCAACAAACTTACTGTTGGTGTTTTTAAACACACAAGCCGTGTGTGGGCAAAGTTTAAGAGGTAGAACTAACTTGAGAATTTAATGCCATTCTGGCAGTTTGTCACAATAGCTCAGTGGTAGAGCGTCCGCCCGGCAAGCGGAAGGTCTGTGGTTCAAATCCCAGTTGTGGCATTGAATTTTTAAGTTCCAGTTCTACCTCTTAAACTTTGCCCACACACGGCTTGTGTGTTTAAAAACACCAACAGTAAGTTTGTTGGCATAAATAAATAATAATTACCATGTGAAGGTTATTTAATCCTGGGATATAAAGTGCTTGCAATAGTAAGTCACCATTGGGGTAATTGTCTTTGATGTGAGACTGCCTTTGTGGTTTACCAGGAAAACTACGAACTAACTTGAGAATTTAATGCCATTCTGGCAGTTTGTCACAATAGCTCAGTGGTAGAGCGTCCGCCCGGCAAGCGGAAGGTCTGTGGTTCAAATCCCAGTTGTGGCATTATAGTTTTTAACTTGTTCTTAATGGAACTCCCTTGAGTAGATTTGATGCTTTCAGGAAGTTTGTTAAATAGTATGGCACCTCTGATATAAGGATCTCTGCTTGTTGTGCATATCCTATGATAGTTATTTATACCCCTGGTGTTATAAGCATAATGTTTTTTATTTTGACTAGTTCTGTTGTCCACCCTTTTAACTAATAATATAAGCTTATAAACATATAATGATACTGCTGTGAAGATACCTTCCTTTTTAAACACTTCTCTAACAGAGTGACAATTTTTTAAATTATATATACACCTTAAGCATTTTTTTTTTGTGTTATCAATACTCTATTTAAATTAGTTATACATGCCCCCCCCCCCCTCCCCCAGATTTCAATCCCATATTCAATTAGCGAGTGAATCACTCCGTAGTAAACTGGTTTTAGTAACTCGTCATCTATATGGTTTGTTAACTTTCTGAGTAAATAAAGTTGAGAGTTTAATTTCTTACAAAGATTGTCAATATGTTCATTATAGTTTAGATTTTTATCTACAGTAATTCCTAAAAATATTGTGCTATTTACTTTTTCAATCTGCATATCTTCATACTCTATTTTACATTTATTTTCTTGATCTCCGAGTTGAAATAGAATACATTTTGTTTTATCAACATTGAGTTTGAGCTGTGCAGCTTTCAGGTAGTCAGATATTTTTAAGAGACATGATGTTGCTTTAATTCCAAGTTGATTTAAGTCTTGGTTTGAGCATACAAACGATGTATTATCTGCATAAGAAATGAGCTTACAATCTGGAGACAGAGGCATATCATTTACGTATATGAGGAATAGAAGAGGACCTAAACCTGAACCTTGCGGCACTCCTGTTTTAACTACATCATATTTAGATTTACATTTACTCAAGCAGTTTCCATTTTTCCAGTATATTTCAGTGCATTGCCTCCAATTTTGCAAGTACGAAGAGAGGAGATCATGCATCTTACCTCTTATGCCATATCTAGTAAGTTCCACCAATAAGAGCTCATGGGATACACTGTCAAAAGCTTTGGATAAATCTAGGAATACCCCGACAGATTTTTCATTTTGCTCAATATTTCATTACATTCCTTCTAATATGTGCTTCATAGAAGCATTACAAACAAAATAGTATAATGGCATTTTGTTCTTTGATCAACCGATTTCGAAAAAAAAATTGTTTTTTATCCAAGTTGGATGCGTAATTCCACAAGAATGTATGAAGATAACAGTTTGTTACTTGTAAGATGCGTAGAGTAACTTAATTCTGACAGAGTTTCATAGAACATCACAGAGAGTTTCAAATTAATTAATCACTCAAAAGACATGAAGGAATAATCCAAGCAGCTTTTTCACACGTGAAGTAAGTTGACAACGTTGTGTTGAGCTTGGTCAGGGAATTGACCTGGTTTGAGAATGTAAACATGTTGGGCACTTTCGTTTTCGTTCTAATGTTTTGGGAGCTAATGCTTGTGGTTGGCCTACACTGGCACAGTAAACACAGAAGCACAAGGCACGGTATCTGATTATGTTCTCAAGACTCACCGTTAGGAAGTTTGTTTATGTACTGAGCAGACAAAAACGTAAGATACAAAATGTGTTTCAAATACCGAGATCTACCATTGGTTTAAATTAATGTTGTTGTTGTTGTTGTTGTTGTTGTTGTTTTCTAGTGCCTTGCATTTGGCAATGAAGCCATTAGCATTCGTGCTTTCCAATACTTTTGAACTGTAGTTTCTTCTGATCTTAATGCTTCACAGGTCTTCAAGTGTTCTTCATTCATTTCTGCTGGATCGTTACACAGGACACATATCGGTGAGGCTGATTCTGTAGAGATGACTTGCCAAGCAGTCATGATTTGTCAATAGTCGGAAGGCTGCAACAGCTGTTTTCCTTGGTCTCTGGGGGATTATATCTGGATTGGAAAGTAGTGTAATCCATTTTTTATCTTTGGCATTTGTTTCTATTTCTTGTAGGTATGAATGACAAAAATTTTTAATGATCAAGCGTTTTATTGAGGAATATGAGAAATTGAATTTAGACTTTTGTGTTATTGTTGTGGCTTTCTTTGCAAGTGAGTCTGCAGCTTCGTTCCCCATGACTCCACAGTGTGCTGGAATCCATTGGAGATGAACAGTCTTATTAACTTTTTGGAGTTGTGTTAACATTTTGTAGCATTCTCTAATTTTTGTTGACTTCTTTGTAGTATTTGAACATATTCCCTGAATTGCAGCTTTAGAATCCGAAAGAATTACTGCCTTGTTAAATTTATTTAAGGGAAGATTTAATAATTGTCGGAGAGCAATGTATATAGCCTCTATTTCTCCATCATAATTTGTTGTGTCTCTGCCAACAGAATGATAAAAGGAAAAATGTGAACATGTAACTCCAGCTCCATTTATTACATTAAATTAATGTAATGACTTCCCTTTCACCCGGTATATATAGAGTTTGTAAAGTCGTTATGATAACAAACATTCCACAAAAAAAAATCATCTGATTTTCGTAGAAATGGATATGAAATATCTGTACATGTACTTCCGATTTCCTTAATCTTCTATGATAGTCTTCCAAGTTCTGAAATGTTGCCTTCAGTCAGTGAAATGATTATCAGAATGTTTTGAGTAATTTTTAATTACAGAAAATGAATTTTGTAATTCCTGTTTGGTCCAGTACTTATTTAATAACAAACACTACACAGTTTTCTCATAATGCAGAAACCACTGGCATCAATATGCAACAAAATAGAGCTGAAGCTGTTAATTACAAATATTTTCCAATCCCTGGTCACCAAGTTAGACATTTTGGACTTTTGGAAAAGGCTGTAACCATCAAGAAAAATAATTTTCAATAATTTTAAATATTGGTATAGTAATTTCTGATGTTAAAACGTACACATCCTTTTGTATAACTACTTAGCATACAGTGGAAATACGCACACAGAAAAGAGAACGTTTTCTTACTAAAGATTGTTAAAATGCTGTGACTTCAGTATTACATGCAGTCACACCATTGTAAGCAGATCCAATACTTATCTTCTGTTTTCAGTTACCAAATCATAATTGGCATTTCAAAGTTTTGCGGTTACAAACATTTACAAATTTATTTTTATTATATAGATGTCAAATACTTTTGGAGAAAAAAATTTAATGTATTGATGGCCATTTTTTCTCAAACTATTAATTTTCAAAATCAAAATTCAGTAACAATTAAACTGCCCTATCTAGAGCATTTAAATACCAGGTTTTATGAAGCAGCTATCTAAGAATGTGTGCTAATTTCAAAGAAATCTATTAAGAATTGCACTAAGAGTGTTTTGAAGATTAAAATATATAAAAAAGAATAGAAAGTGAAGAAAAATGACTCAAGTTTTAAGTGTATGACAACATATACCGGGTGGAAGAAAAGTTATTACATTAATTTAAACCATTGATAGATCTCGGTATTTGGTACACATTTTGTAATCTTACGTTTTTGTCTCCTGGCCATTTCCTACAGAGATACTTTTAGTTTTCTCAAAAACAAGCGGGTAACACTGCAGATTGTGTGGGTGTCACTTTCCCGAGCTCAGTACATAAACACAATAACGGTGCTTCTTGAGGACACAAATACCCTGCCTTGTCTTTTTGTGTTTACTGCGCGAGTGTATGCCAATCACAAGCATTAGTTTCCAACATATGAAAGCAAAAGTGCCCGACCTGTTTACATCCACAAAGCAGCTCAATTCCCTGACCAACTTCAACGCAACGTTGTTGACTTACTGCACATGTGAAAAAGCTGCTCAGAGTATTCCTTCACGTCTTTTAAGTGATTAATTGTTTTGAAACCTGTGTGATGCATAATTACTACCAAAGCAATGTCAGAAATAACTTACTCTACACATCTTACAAGTAACAAACTGTTATCTTAGCACATTCTTGTGGAATTACGCATCCAAGTTGGATCAAAAACCAGTTCTTTTCAAAATCGGCTGATCAAAGAACAAAATGCCATTAGACTTTTTTGTTTGTAATGCTTCTATGAAGCACATATTAGAAGGAATGTGACGACTTCCCTTCCATCCTGTATTTACTGCCTTAGCATTTTGTTGGAGTATATGAAGATCTTCAGATAACTGTTCAGCTTCATATTCTTTAAGTTTTACTACACTCTCTCTTTTGCTGATTTGAGTGTATTTACTGTATTTAGTGCTCTCTGCTTTAATCTTTGCTTATCCCTAATATTAATTCCTTTGCTGATTGGACTTAACTAGCTGTGACTCGTTCCTTTACATAGAGAGTAGCCTCATAACCCTTATTGAATCCACTAATAACAGAAGTCCTTGCAATGTAATTTTAAAAACAAAAAGTTTTGTATAAAATTCGGAGAAACACACCACGTTATTAACACATGTACACAGACAAAAGTTTCACCATACTTTAGCACTGTTTTACATACATTCACCATGGAGGAATCTGACTACCTTATTTCAACCTCAAAATTGTATGCAATTTTGCTGCAATAGGGTAATGGATACATTTCAAAAGCCATGCCCACCTGCACATGGGCATATAAACCGTGATGTGGCAGCCCTTTAAATGGCAATGATGCATAAGCAACAGTCGATTTTGAAAGTACAAAGCACAGACCTAATTTTAAGGAAAAAAACGTAAAACGAGATGTTATTTTGGCCCAAATTTCACTGATGCCTCCCCTTAACACCCCCTTTGTAGTTAACATTTATGTGAAAGATAGTAATCGTAACACTTAAAAATGTGATGTGCTGCACTCACATTACTTTCTCTACTCTTGTACTAACCATTCTTACAAACTCTTATTCCTATATCTTCATTAAGATAAACATTTGTACAAATTATCTTATTGCTTGTTTCCTTGTAGGTGCAAGGGACATATGGGAATACAGTAGGCTTTGAGCGATAGTCAAATCTTTTAAAAGCTTTGAAATCCCATTCTCTTTGCATGCTCAACATATAAAAAAATGAACAATGTTGCATTTCACAACAGTTTTAAGTTTTCCTAAACTGACACAAATAACAAGCAATATCTCCGAAATGGTTCACTCTACAAAAAAGAATTACTTAGACGTAAATTGTGTGTTTTAGCGAGATCTATATTTTTTGTATAGTAAGATTTTGTCTATCTCTTACAGTTTACGGGTTATTCAAAAGTCCTCCAGAATAAACAGGACTACATAGACTATAGCCAGAGAATTCAAAATATACATTTCATTTGTCATTCAAATATCTTAAACATATGGCATTTTAATCAAAATTGTTTGAGCCATTTTCAAGAAAATCAAAATTTTCCACGTAAAGGGTAGTTTAGGGTGGGGCTATTTTCTTCAAAATCTTCGTGTTGTATCCTTGAAAGACATTAAATGTAAATACCAACTTTGGTTTTTAACCGACTTTTCGTTTTTGAGTTATGCTGTCCACAGGCTGATAGTTGCACACACACACACACACACACACACACACACACACACACACACACACACCTTTTTCTAAAAATGCTTTTTTTTTTTTAGTAGGTGTCAAAACATATATTTCCGGTGAAATCTTGACATAGAATTTTTGGGTGGAATACAATACTTCCTCTACATACCAGTAGAGAAAGTAAAAATTATTACAAAACACTTTTGCACATCTGCATTCAAGAAATTACACACTTGGGCCTGTGCTGGCTGGTACACTATAACTTCTTCTCAGGCCAGTCCAGGCCAAACCTAAGAAAATCGATCTGTCTAGAGCTCAGACGGGCAGTTCTGATAGGATCCTAGCATTAAGTGTCGTTAACAGATTTCTCCACCCCCCCCCCTTTTTTTCTTAAGCTCAAATGGCTGTTTTGTAATGTGCACCTTGGATAATTTCTACAATGAAGGTTCTAATATGCATAGTGTGTATATAATGTGTTTGATCAAGTCGTTTTCTCTGCTGCATTACATTTTCTACTATGTATAGTACATAGATAGGGAAAGTATTGAATTACATTCAAAATTGATTCAGAGATTTCACTGGAAGTACACGTTTTGAGACTTCCGGAATTCAAAAAGAAGTACTTTTACTTTCTCTACTGGTAAGTAGGGGAAGTATTGTATTCCACCCAAAAATTCGATATCGAGATTTCACCGGAAATGTTTTGAGACCCCGTGAATTCAAAAAAAAAAAAAAAAAAGCATTTTTAAAAAAAGGTATGTGTGTGTGTGTGTGTGTGTGCATGTCAGTGTCAGTCTGTGGACAGCATAACTCAAAAATGAAAAGTCGGTAAAAACCAAAGTTGGTATTTTGAAGAAAATAGCCCCACCCTAAACTACCCTTTACATGGAATATTTTCCAATAATTTTGATTTTCTTAAAAATGGCTTCATTTTGACTAAAATGCCATATGTTTAAGATATTTGTTTGACAAATGAAATGTATTTGAATTTTCTGGCTGTAACCTATTTCCAAATACATTTTTCTTTTTTTTTTTTTTTTTTTGTGGATTGAACCATTTCGGAGATATTGCCTGTTATTTGTGTATGTTTTATAATACTTTTACTTTTCTGAAATGGAAGGTCATTCACTTCTTTATCTCTTAGCATGCAAAGAGAACAGAATTTCAAAGCCTTCATATAGTGACCAGCTTTAAAACATTTGACTATTGCTCAAAGCCTACTGTATTCCCATATTCCCCTTGTACCTACAAAGAGATAAGTAATAAGGTAATTTGTACAAATGTTTGTCTCAATTAACATGAAGTAGTTAGAGGAATAAGAGCTTGTAAGAATAGTTGGTACAAGAGTAGAGAAAGTCATGTGAGTGCAACACATCAGATTTTTAATTTAGTTTTTTCGTATTATCCATTAGCAACCATAAATTATAATTTAAGACATAATAAGGTGTTTCTAGCTATAATCATTTAGTAAATGTGGTGCTTCTGTTACATGTAACTTGTAATGTTCAGTAATTAATTTATTTTTAACCTTTCAGAAAATGCAAATACATTTAGGAACCCAAAATAAAGTGTTAATCTTATAGAAACTGTGTTTTAGGTGCTTAAAATTGGTTTTTAAGAGCCTAGAAACATGAAGTCTAGTTAATATATGTTTAGATATCTGCCTGTCATTCTATTTGTGGTTCATTTTTTCAGGTATAGAAGTAAGTTAATGATATATGTTCTCAATGTCACTTTTTTAATCTTCAGGGGACGTCAGCCGAGCAGGACAATCGCTTCAGCGACAAGGAGAAGAAGTTGTTGAAGCAGATGAAATTTGGTGACAGTCTCAGCAGAAAAGTAAGGGAATTTTATTTAGCCAAGCTGTAGCATTTTACGATTTTTACATGCACAAATTGGGATGTTATTCACTTTTTACACCAGAGAACTTGGTGTCACTTTCTTTAGTGAAGCTAGATAATAAAAATCCCAATTTGTGCATGTAGTAAAGTTACTCATTGTATTTCTTTTATGAATTTTAGAATATCCCCATACAAAAGTTTTTAGAAATTTTAATTGGTTCAACTGATGGATAAGATTTCAAAAAATGCAGCTTTTGTTTCATCATAGAATGCAATTCTTATGGCTGCAATAAAAGCATTGCTCTTGTAAAATAATGACTGTACCATAATGAGCAGTTAATTGTGGTGCATCGATGATGGTTTAAGTTCCCTGGGACTGAATGATGACCAAAAAATTATGAATTTGACAATTTTTAGGTTTATGCATATAAACGTTCTCCAAACCTTCAGTCATCGGTTGCCAGTGAAATTTTTTAGGTTCCGCCATTTTTAAAGGTCTAGCACAGGCTTTAAATGCCATGTACATTTCTACTTAACCACCCCTTTCTGCTGAATTTGGTTATTTTTGTGTGCTTTTTGCCCGTATTTTATTTGAATATTGCTGAAAATTTATGCAGCGGTATGTTGTGCTGCTATCTGGCGAGATGCCAGTGAGCTATTACTATGTATTCAATATAAAATCCGTAATGAGTTTTAGGCCAAACAGGTAATCTGACTCATGATCATTAGATGCATGTAAGTGTCCAGCAAAGCAAAGAAATTAATTACTTAAAAAGTAACTATTTTTTCTACCTGCCAGAGACTGATGGTGTTTGTTAGGCAATTAGAGTTTATAAAATAATAAAACTGTTGTGATATTTTAGCTTTTGACACGGCCAGAGTATTTTGAATACTAAGGTATTTTCGCTCTATGAATAAATTGAATAATCAATTCTCTCAAAACTATAAATCAAATTGATGATAGTGATAGTTTGTGTGATAGTTTACAACATAAACAACCCTAAGTGTACAAAGTATTGATTTCATACCTATAAAAATTCGATGTGTTGCACTCACATGACTTTCTCTACTTCTTACAAACTCTTATTCCTATATCTTCTTTGTGTTGAGATAAACATTTGCATAAATTATCTTATTGCTTATTTCCTTATAGGTGCAAAGGGAAATTAGAATACAGTAGGCTTTGTGCCATAGTCAAATGTTTTAAAGCTTTGAGATTCCGTTCTCTTTGCACACAACATATAAAAAAATGAACAACGATGTTCCATTTCACGAAAGTTTTAAGTTTTCCGAAACTCACACACAATAACAAGGAATATCTCCGAAATGGTTCACTCCACAAAAAAATTTATTTGGTCATAAATTGTGTGTTTTAGCAAGATCTACATTTTTTGTATAGTATGATTTGGTCTATCTCTAACGGTTTAGCAGTTATGCAAAAGTCGTCCAGAGTAAATACAACTACAGGAGCTATAGCCAGAAAATTCAAGATATACAGTTCATTTGTCATCAAAATATCTCATATTACATTTTAATCAAAATCGTTAAGAGCCATTTTCAAGAAAATCAAAATTTTTGAAAAATGTTCCATGTAAAGGGTAGTTTAGGGTGGCACTATTTTCTTCAAAATCTTTGTGTCGCATCCTTGAAAGATGTTAAACTTAAATACCAACTTTGGTTTTTAAAGGACTTTTCGTTTTTAAGTTATGCTGTCCACAGACACACACGGACCTTTTTCTAATAATATTTTATTTTTTTTTATTCAGGGGGTGTCAAAACATATATTTCCGGTGAAATCTCAACATCGAATTTTTGTGTAGATTACAATACTTCCCCTACTTACCAGTAGAGAAAGTAAAAATGTGGAAAATTCAGAATTCAGTCCCAGGGTCCCTTATGTTTTATGAATAGCAAAAGGCTGACAGGTGCTGTAAATATCCTGACACAAACTTAATGAAAATATGCACAATCACAAGTTACATAATTATATTAGTTGAAGCATATTCCAAGGACAATGCAACCATAAGAGAAGCAACATTCGATTTAGTGTAATTAGTACATTTTCAGGGTACTCAAATTGCACATACATAAGAATCTGATAATTTAATGTGGTCAATGCCAAAGTTTGAGAGGTTCTGATTTCAACACTTGTCTGGGAATAATTTTTTTCTGTCTCTTTCAAACAACATGTTATCTAAGCTAAGTAGAAGTGGAAAAGAAAGGAAAGAAAGTATTCATTATACAAAGGTCATATTGAAAGTCGTCAGCAACTCATTGTTACAGTTCAGAATCCAACAATATAATAAAAATAACTGCAGGATCATTCTTCAGACTTCACACACATTGATTTCATTGTTGCACAGTGTACACTTTGGTGATGGATATATGGATATTTTGTGCAAATGTGCTGCCAAATGGAGATAATTGAACAAAAGCAATTGAAGTGGTGGGGGCATGTATCCCAAATGGTAGTGGATAGAAAAGTTAAACAAATATTAGAAGTAAAGATACAGGGATGGGGGTGGAAATAATGTGGGAAGATAGAATGGAGAAGGTTGGAATAAGATGGTAGGAGAAATGAGGAGAATGATGAGGAATAGGATAGGAAGGAATGACAGAGCTAACCCTACGCTGTAAAGGCAGGAAGAAGTAGTAGTGCTGCCAAACAGTGATGTCCTGTTACTGTGCACAATACAGCTGGATGAATCAGGAACTGTTTCTTTGATATTCGGCGTTGACCATGTTTTGTTGTGTTCCATTATTCCTTCCTTAATCTTTCTATGGATTATGATTTTTGCTGATTGTCATGGGAGTTCATATTGTGTAAACTGCAGTATTTTTGTACCCCGTTTTGCCTCATTTCCTATTAGTCCACAATGAGCAGGGACCCACTGCAATTTTATACATTTTTTTAGTGTTGTTAATATTCTAATTTTGTTCTGTATTTCTTGTGTTCACTTATTAACCCATTCACATAATTTGACAACCAGGGCTTGCATACGTCTTTATGGCATATGAATCGTATGACGAGTTCAGCTCGCTATGCTGCATTGCTCAATATAATTCCACATAGTTTAGGTTCCTTCTCATAGATGTCATTTGCATACATCAGGAATGAAATGCTAACATGTGATGTTTGTAATTCTGACCAGTATGTTGTAACCACCTGTGTTTCAATCAAGGAAAAGCAATTTTATCTTAGCATTATTTCACTCACCTCAGTAGCCATCATGGCATCATGGCGGCAAAAAAATTTGCACCTATGATGAGAAGGGTTTGAGAAAACTGACACAAAGTGTATTAGAGAGTGAAATTGGTGATTTTTCTGCATATGAAACAGAGTCTGAAGAAGATTCTGGTAACCAGAACTTAGACAGAATGCCTTTTGTTGTTGTTTGTAGTGTTTAACGCCCGCTTTTACTACTACGGCACCACAGGCAGTGACACTGATGACACATGGAATGAAGATGGAGCACCGGTGGAATGAGAAGGCGGGGGAAATCGGAGCACCCGGAGAAAACCCGCCCTGACACCGCTTCGTCCACCACGAATACCACATGCGGGTCCCAGGGATCGAACCCGGGCCGCCTAGGTGGTAGGCGAGCGCACTAACCGCTCGGCCACGGCGCCGCCAGAATGCCTTTTTAAATGTGTTAAATCTATCTTCAATTTGAAAATGAATCTGTACGAATTATAACTTTGTGATTGAAATGCCACAGTTTTATATTGCCTTTTTCTGCCTTTTTAAATATAAATGCCTATTTTACGAAATAAATGCTTTTTGTGGGCTTTATTTCGTTATTATCTATTATTTATTAATTATTAAACATTTCCTTCAGGTACATTTTATTTAAAATAATGTTAGTCCGTGACAGTGAAATTACTTCGCTGAATGTATATTATTGTCTTTAAGTTGTAGACAACATAGGCATCCTTCATTGGGTTCATTATTTTCTTTGCAACAGTGGGTGCTGCCACACAAATAAATGCATAGATAACAGAAAGTGTTTGAATTACCACTTGTCTTTATTTTAAAAGGCAACAATGAGTGCGGGTCTACCTCTTGCTTAATTGGTTATGTGGTGAATTTTAATGCTGCAATTACAATGAACTTCCCCTAAGATTAAGAGTCAAAGCATGCAGTAAGAAATATCACTAAACTAGGTCTATTAGGATACAGTTAGGAAAATACGAACTGGTTTGGGAATTTAAAGCCATTCTGGCCGTTTGTCACAATAGCTCAATGGTTAGAGCAGCCGCCTGGTAAGCGGAAGGTCTGTGGTTCAAATCCCAGTTGTGGCATTGAACTTTAAAGTTCCAGTTCTACCTCTCAAACTTTGCCCACACACGGCTTGTGTGTTTAAACACACCAACAGTAAGTTTGTTGGCATAAATAAATAATAATTACCATCTGAAGGTTATTTAATCCTGGTATATAAAGTACTTACAATAGTAAGTCACCATTGGGGTAATTGTCTCTGATGTGAGACTGCCTTTGTGATTTACCAGGAGAAATACAAACGGTTTGAGAATTTAATGCCATTCTGGCAGTTTGTCACAATAGCTCAATGGTTAGAGCAGCCACCTGGTAAGCAGAAGGTCTGTGGTTCAAATCCCAGTTGTCATTTATTTATGCCAACAAGCTTAATGTTGGTATTTTTAAACACACAAGCCATGTGTGGGCAATGTTTGAAAGGCATAACTGGAACTGAAAAATTCAATGTCACAGCTGGGATTTGAACCACCGACACTCCGCTTACCAGGCGGGTGCTCTAACCATTAAGCTGCTGTGACAACCTCACAGAATGACAATGAATTCTCCAACCAGTTCATATTTTTCCTGGTAAATCACAAAGGCGGTCTCACCTCACGAACTGGTTGGAGAATTCAATGTCATTCTGTCAGGTTGTCATAGTGACTTAATGGTTAGAGTACCCGCCTGGTAAGCGGAGGGTCTGTGGTTCAAATCCCTGCTGTGGCATTGAATTTTTCAGTTCCAGTTCTACCTCTCAAACATTGCCTACACACAGCTTGTGGGTTTAAAAACACTAGCAGTAAGTTTGTTGGCATAAATAAATAATATTTACCATCAGAAGGTTATTTATCCCGGAAAATAAAGTACGTAGTAAGTCACCATTGGGGTATTTGTTTCTGATGTGAGACTGCCTTTGTGATTTACCGGGAAAAATACAAACTGGTTGTAGAATTCATTGCCATTCTGGCAGGTTGTCACAGTAGCTTAATGGTTAGAGCACCCACCTGGTAAGCGGAGGTTCTGGGGTTCAAACCCCCTTTGTGACATTGAATTTTTCATATTCAAGATGCTTTCGGGCTTCGAGCCAGGTGTAGTGATGCAAAGACATCCTGAAGATGGGAGAGATGTCCACGAAAGCTTCAAATCATATTTTATTGAATTTTTCAGTTCCAGTTCTACCGCTCAAACAATGAGATAGGATATCCCAAATGTTTAGTTCTTCCGGGCTTGTAGGCCGTGCTCTGGAAGGCATGGTAGATGCCAACGTTTCGCCAAGTACTGCGCTTGGCATCATCAGGGTAACACGATCCTCCATCTGCACTGGTCAGAGTTAGAATGTGGAAGCAGAGAAGTAGTGGAAGAAATGGCCGTTAATGTCCGTTACGTTTATTTATATGGGTGGGGATGGGCGGGGCATTGTTGCGCCGTCTATGGTAGTGACTGGCTGGTTGTAGGTGGGGTTTTATTACAACTGTTGTGTGTGTCTGATAGTCTATCTAAAACCGGTATCCATGCTTTATGTACACGTATTTCTTCTTTGCGATTGAAGTTGTCTTTGTGTTTGTAGATTTCCATGGCCTCCCTTTGTAGTCGGGCATAGTAGTTAACTGTAGAAGACCGGACTCGGGTTTCTTTAAGGTTGACATCATGGCCGAATAACAAGGCATGCCATATAATGAGATTGGTTGTTAAACAATTCCTGATGTGTGGTGTGTGTCTGTACGTGCGTGCAAGCACCCGTGCACATGCATGTGTGCAAGTAAGCACCTGTGTGTGATTTTTGCCAGTTACTCAGTGACATTGAACACACCATACAGTATACGTCACTGCCTCATTATACCTTCTTTTTATGCACTATTTCACACCTGCTTTTGCACGTGAATAATAGTAACTAAAATTGAAATATACATGCTTAAGCTTTCATGGCCGGCATTAATCCAATAAATGGTAGTTTTCGGGCTTGTAGGTCATGGTCCAGTCGATGAATTATCTGACGTTTTGCCCAAGACTGTATTTAAAATTGAAATGTTGGTACTATGAAGATCATATCTCCAGTTTATTACAGCTGGCACTGTCTTCTGGAAGCCAACTTCCATGCCTCTATTTTTCTACTCTTGTGGGTCCAAATTTCTTGCTGCTAAGGCTGCTTGTACATCATCCATCCAAGTTGTCATCATACGCCCCCTTTTTCTTCTTTCTTCTGGTATCCATTCCAGTATTTTCTTTGGCAGTCATTTCTCTGGCATTCTTTTAATGTGCCGATACCACTGTAGTCTTTCTTCTCTATAATATCCAAAATATCTGGTTCTTCTTTTACTCTCATTCATTCATTCATTTTTTCATTCATTTATTAGCTCCAATTGTATTTACAGCATTACAAGGATTGTCACAATTTTCACAAAATACATATAGCTATATCTTACAATCTTATATATTAGAGTTTATTTACATCTATGTACTCTTCTATAGAGTAGAAAACCTTTTCTAATAAATACCTTTTAGTTGGTTTGAGTTTTTTCTTATCATCTGTTATACATTTTAATTTATTTGGTAAATGATTGTACAATTCTTTAGCCTTGATTTCTACACTTTTATTACCTAAAGTTCCTCTTAGTCTCTTAATATAATAGTTTTGCTTAGTTCTTGTATTGTGTTTGTGTATGTTCATATTCTTACATTGATCGCTATAATTTTTTATTGTAAATTTAATACATTCGCAGATATATAGTGCAGGGAATGTGTTGTTGTTTTCTAGTGCCTTGCATCTGGCAATGAAGCCATTAGCATTTGTGCTTTCCAATACTTTTGAACTGTAGTTTCTTCTGATCTTAATGCTTCACAGGTCTTCAAGTGTTCTTCATTCATTTCTGCTGGATCGTTACACAGGACACATATCGGTGAGGCTGAGATACCTATTCTGTAGAGATGACTTGCCAAGCAGTCATGATTTGTCAATAGTCAGAAGGCTGCAACAGCTGTTTTCCTTGGTCTCTGGGGGATTATATCTGGATTGGAAAGTAGTGTAATCCATTTTTTATCTTTGGCATTTGTTTCTATTTCTTGTAGGTATGAATGACAAAAATTTTTAATGATCAAGCGTTTTATTGAGGAATATGAGAAATTGAATTTAGACTTTTGTGTTATTGTTGTGGCTTTCTTTGCAAGTGAGTCTGCAGCTTCGTTCCCCATGACTCCACAGTGTGCTGGAATCCATTGGAGATGAACAGTCTTATTAACTTTTTGGAGTTGTGTTAACATTTTGTAGCATTCTCTAATTTTTGTTGACTTCTTTGTAGTATTTGAACATATTCCCTGAATTGCAGCTTTAGAATCCGAAAGAATTACTGCCTTGTTAAATTTATTTAAGGGAAGATTTAATAATTGTCGGAGAGCAGGGAATGTTAACATATTAAAATCTTTAAAGACATTCCTGCAAGTGTCCATCCTTTTTAAATTACATATTATCCACAACGCTCTCTTTTGCAATCTAAATATTCTAAGCATTGCCTTTTTTCCTTTATTTTCTGGCTTTTTATACTTTCCAATCTTGATTTTCTAACGGATCTGAATACATCCATTTCTGTAGCTAGAACTTCATTTTTTTCTCTGGTTGGGATTTACCATACTTCTGCACCATATGTAAGGATACTTTGGATTATTGTTTTATAAATCTATAATTTCGTAAAATCTATGAAGATTTTGGTACTAATAAAACTTGCCAGAAACATTATAAATACTTAACTCTTTTTAGGTATTTGACATTTTTCAAGAAGCTCAAAGGTAAAGGAAATCTTTCCCATCCTATTGGCACTGCTTTGTGGAGAGTGATTTAAGTGCAACCCGTGTCATATACCAGCTTGCATAACAAGTGATTCGACTGTTCATGTGTAAAAATATACCCACGCACATTTTAAAAAGGGGGCCCTAATGACCAAGTTGTCGATGGGCCCTTAAACCTGACACATTCACTCATTTTAAAAATGTTAATACTGTAGCTTCTTTACGGTCCATCATATATGCTATAATCGGCGCCAAACAAGAAAGGGATTGAAAGTTTGCGGTGAGATAGAGCCAATGTTGCTGCTTATTGCAACCATGTGGAGAGTGCATTATCATTATGTGTGAGAAGACTGTTGGATTGCATAAAGATTTATGTTAACAAAGGAAACATACCTGTGAAATATTGTAATGGGAAAATGCCAGACATCCGACTCGCTGGCATCATTGTTGTTGGAATTACCCACGGAAATTACACTGTTCTATCTTTGCTTTTAAAACTCCATTTTCTCTTGTTGCATTTATTATGCCCTTTGTGTCCATTTTTTATTCATGTAGCTTTATTACTGACGACACAGTGACATCTTTGTTTCGCACAACCCTTTACTTCAGCCCAAATTAATTAAATCGGATTACACTAGGAAAGGGGGAAGCCAAACAGTTTTGCTGTCATTTTCTTCAGCAATACCGACTGCATAATCCTTTAATTGGGATATGCACCAAACACAATTTTATTCAAATAAGGAAAAATTGAAGCTATTAACAGTGAAGCAACAAGATTCTAAAGTAAGAACAAATTAGAAACTAAAAACTTCACTTATCTTAGTATTATTTGCTGACCCTGGGTTTCAAGCTGTGTCCAGCTCATTCTCAAAGCCATATGAGCTGGACACAGCTTGAAACCCAGGGTCAGCAAATAATACTAAGATAAGTGAAGTTTTTAGTTTCTTATTTGTTCTTACTTTAGAACAATTTTATTCGATTATTCCAAATGTTTAGTTCTTCCAGGCTTGTAGGCCGTGGTCTAGAAGGCATGGTAGATACCAACGTTTCGCCAAGTACTGCGCTTGGCATCATCAGGGTAACACGATCCTCCATCTGCACTGGTCAGAGTTAGAATGTGGAAGCAGAGAATTATTGGAAGAGATGACCGTTAATGTCTGTTACGTTTATTTATATGGGTGGGGATGGGTGGGGCATTGTTGCGCCGTCTGTGGTAGTGATTGGCCAGTTGTAGGTGGGGTTTTATTACAACTGTTGTGTGTGTCTGAAAGTCCATCTAAAACCGGTATCCATGCTTTATGTACACGTAGTATTTCTCGTTTGCGATTGAAGTTGTCTTTGTGTTTGTAGATTTCTATGGCCTCTGAAACCGAAATTATGTCGATATATTTGATAATGGAAAGAAACAAAAGGAGATTCGAGTCAATAGTTATGGGGAAGACCTAATAAAACTGAGTATGTTAAAGTCTCAAGAATGGAAGCCTAGGCAGATTTAAATGAGTGATAAGGTTACAATTGCTGTATGTACAAAGCTCTAACGATCCCGCGGGCTGATTCCTATCTTACCATGACGTGCTCTAAAGTTAGCCAATGGAAATCGCTTCCTTAGTGTTGCTCGCGCAAAAACAAATGCAACGCAACACACACTCATCTTGAATCGAGCCGATATAACGCACGTGCAACTTGGGAGTTGTACGTAAGCTAGCACGTATACATAATTTGGCAGTTGCTAAAGGGTGACAAAGTTAAAGTGTTATAACGTTGTAGTTGAAGTTACAAAGTTACATTCTATAAACATATTGTCGGTAGTTGTCAACAAATCTGGAAATTTACAAATAAAGTGATATGTTGGTTGATTCTTCATTTGGTTCCATTCCTACCATAACTCACGCACACCCTGCAGATTAGGACCTCTTGCTAGAGCTAGCCTGGACACCAAACACGAGATCTGATAGGTCTTAAAGGCGACGTCTTCGACGGAGAGGAACGTTTGCGTCACCTCTCTTTGTAGTCAGGCGTGTTATTCGGCCATGATGTCAACCTTAAAGAAACCCGAGTCCTGTCTTCTACAGTTAACTACTATGCCCGACTACAAAGGGAGGCCATAGAAATCTACAAACACAAAGACAACTTCAATCGCAAAGAAGAAATACGTGTACATAAAGCATGGATACCGGTTTTAGATAGACTTTCAGACACACACAACAGTTGTAATAAAACCCCACCTACAACCAGCCAGTCACTACCACAGATGGCGCAACAATGCCCCGCCCACCCCCACCCATATAAATAAACATAACGGACATTAACGGTCATTTCTTCCACTACTTCTCTTCTTCCACATTCTAACTCTGACCAGTGCAGATGGAGGATCGTGTTACCCTGATGATGCCAAGCGCAGTACTTTGCAAAACGTTGGCATCTACCATGCCTTCTAGACCACGGCCTACAAGCCCGGAAGAACTAAACATTTGGGATAATCAAGACACCGGCCGTGAAAGCCTAAATACATATATTACAATTTTATTTGCTTCCCTGATATGTAAAATGTTTCGTTTGGCTATGCTATCCTTGTCAATATTTTTGGACATAATTAAATATTCATTAAAAGAGTGAGACAATTGTAAATGCTCACAACATGCGCACAGATACACAGATTCAGACACACTTAAATACAAGGCAAATAATCACATAAATAGGATGATGTAAATGAACTTGTTAGCATACAGGCAATCTCTGATACAAACATTGCAAACTAGAGCTGGAGGGAGGCATTGTGTATATTGCAGGGAAAACAGAAGATAAGGCGCACAGTTTATGTTACTGCTGGGTTACAGGTCAGGCACATGCTAATCATGTGTTAAATATCAACAACATTGGTTTAGTGTGTGCCATTGCTATGGAACGTCTTAGCTCTAATTGGTTCTTTCCGTTGCTATAATGACCACTATGATGCATCCAACCCCTCGTGTTCATTTAAACCTTTCCACCTTGTGGTGAGAAACTGTCGATCACCTCGTTTGGTGCCGAGTATAACATCAGTTCTTTATACAGAATAAAGAATTATTGGAATAACTTCAATTAAGAATTTTATCTTATATATTTGTTTTAATGTTGCATATATTTAATTTTCAGTTTTGAGTACCTGTTAAACATGATTGGCCCACTTGTAAAGAAATATGACATTTACACCGCCCTCACTTCTTCCCAAAGATTAGGAATCACATTACTGCTGGAGACAGTCAACAAACTGTGAGTTTTGTCCAGTAAAATGTTTCCGGGCTTCTTGGCCATGGTTAGTAGCTCTGAGGATGTTACTTGGAAGGACGGGTGAAACGTCAGGTGTTCATCAATTGGACCATGAGCAAGAAGCCTGGAAACATTTTACTGGTTAGATGCCGGCTGTGAAAGCTTAAGCTCACTTGAGTTTTGTGTATTGATGTGTTCAGAGTATGGTTTGACATGTTCATTCAGAGACCTGATAATCATGATGTGAGATTCAGTGTCATACTGGCAAGTTGTCGTGGTAGCAGTGGTGCACGAAGCAAGAGGATTAATGATTTCATTGTCAGGAATCCAGCATTAGCTAACAACATTGCATTGTAGCAATTGATAGTAAACACAAGTACCAGATGTTTTACAAAGGTATGTATAGATGGTCGTCTCCTTAGCACAGTGGTAGTGTTACTGCTTATCAAGTGGGAGACCCAGGTTCAATTCCTGGTGCCATTGTGGGATTTTCTCCTGCTGGGAGACCCGATCCAGGGTGCCTTCAGTTTTGCTAAGTCTCTGAGAGGACAGTTGAGGAGCTACTTGATCAAGAAGTAGCAGCCTCTAGTCGTGAAGATTGCATAACCAGCTTGGGGGGAACAGTGTACTGACTACGTTCCACCTCCAGTACTGCACCCCACTCATGATACCTGAGGGTGGACAGAGTTGAGGGATACAGCAGTCTGGTGGTAGGCCTTGGTCCAGATGGACAATTTTCTTCTTTGTATAGTAAGCAGGGGAAGTATTGTATTCCACCTAAACTTTTGGTGTCAAGATTTCACCAGAAATGTATTTTGAGGCCCCCTCAATCAAAAGAAAAGCATTTTTAGAAAAAGGTCAGTGCGCATGTGTGTCTGTGAATAGCATAACTCAAAAACGAAAAGTCAGTTAAAAAAAACAAATTTGGTATTTAATATCTTTCAAGGTTGCTACACAAATATTTTGAAGAAAATTTCTCTGCCCTAAGCTATACTTTATATGAAAAATTTTTCGAAAATTTTGATTTTCTCAAAAATGGCTTTTTTATTAATTAAGATATTTTTATGGCAAATGAAATGTATATTTTGAATTTTCTGGCTATAGGCTATGTAGTCCTGTTTACTCGATAATTTTTGCATAACTGGTAAACCGTAAAAAATACACCAAAATAAATCTTAATATACAAAAAATGTAGATCTTGTTAAAACACACAATTTATGCTCAAATGCATTTATTTGTGGAGTGAACCATTTGTTATTTGTATGAGTTTTGCAAGATTCAAACTTTTCTCAAGCGGAAGGTTATTATTCACTCTAACATCTTGGCTGTGCAAAGAAAATGGAATTTCAAAATCCTCATATAGCAACCAGCTTTAAAATATTCTACTATCGTTCAAAGCGTGCTGTATTCCCCTAGCAAATGTTTATCTCGACTAACTTAGAGAGGAATAGGAGTTTGTAAGAATAGTTAGTACAAGAGTAGCGAAAGTCATGTGAGTGCAGCACATCAGATTTTTTAATTATAAGAAGCATTTCAGTATAGTCCTACCGAGTATCTGTGATTTTGATTACCAATTCACTGTTGTAGATATCGGTGCTGAAGGGTCTCAGAGTGATGGAGTGTTCAATGATTCTGAGCATGGGTAGATTAAAGGGGAAGGAAACACAACAGTGAATATTTCATTTGCCACATTAGTTGATAGCAATGCAGGTAGTTTAACCGTCCCAAGGTGAGTGGTTCTCATGTTATAGGCAGTGGTTGATTTGACTCGTGATGTAATGAGCTCCACTGCACTCAGACAAGACAAGTCAACTAATAAGGTTCACACATTAATATCTACTAGGTGATAAAACTGAGAAATCAGCTGTGGCAGATAATTTTTGGTCATTTAATCATGAAATTAATCCAGAAGTTAAATTATTAAAACAATTAATTGGACGTATTGGTTTGGGAAAAATATTTAATTTAAAAAAACAGGAACCGTGTTATGAACTTTGAATTACCTCCTATAGATTGTATTTATAGATTTTTGTTTTCTTGTTTTCAGAGATTAGTGATTAAAATGAACATCTGTAGCTTTGGTAACAAATTTGTTTGTATAGCTTTGAGAATGAGTTGGAGTTAACTCGAAACTTTAGTCAGCTTTGCACCAAGAACTTGCAACATGACTAAGATAAGTGAAGTTTTTAGTTTCTAATTTGTTCTTACTTTAGAATCTTGTTGCTTCACTGTTAATAGCCTCAATTTCTTTAATTAGCCATACATCAAATTCACGTTCTACTTCCCGATACCAAACTTTTAACAGATGTTGTTTTGTAGTATTTAACGCCCGCTTTTACTACATACGGCACCACAGGCGGGACACTGATGATACATGTGTGTGTGTGTGTGCGTGCGTGCGTGCGTGCGTGCGTCTGTGTGTGTGTGTGTCAATCTGTGGACAGCATAACTCAAAAACGAAAAGTCAGTTAAAAACCAAAGTTGGTCATTAAGTTTAATGTCTTTCAAGGATGCGACAAAGATTTTAAAGAAAATAGCCCCACCCTAAACTACTCTTTACATGGAAAATTTTTAAAAAATTTTGAGTTTCTTGAAAATGACTCAAACGGTTTTTATTAAAATGCCATATGTTTAAGATATTTGCATGACAAATGAAATGTTGTTGTTAGCTAATGCTGGATTTCTGACAATGAAGTCATTAATCCTCTTACTCTCCAATATTTTTCACTGATGATATTGAAGAGAGCAATAGCAGTAATAGTAACCGCTTTTTATAGAGCACCATATTTTTATGTTTTGGCGGTCACATCACTCTCTCACAACCCCCAGAATGTCTGGAGGACCGCACCTGTCATTGGTTTATGGGTTTCACCGACCTGACCGGGAGAATTATCAAAATAAATTCACCGACCATATCCTCTGATCACCAATGAGAGGACGTATTACATGCCATGACAGGTCAGCATGTTAGGGGTTAAGATTTTATAGAGAAATGGAGAGGTTGGAAAAATAAAGACTCCCTAGCCCTCGGGAACCCTAATAGCATCGGGGTCAGAAGAGAACAAGAGATGACCAAGGTGAGGTCAGATAGAAAAGTTACAGTGAGGAGCAAAACACCAGTAAGTGGAAGTAATGTTCTGCTCAGCTTGGGTACCTTGTGGTCGCTATTAACATAGGTTGGATCTTCTCAACTCTTGACAACTCCTCAGGCCGGTGAAAGAACCATTTGGGCTTAAGGTCCCAGGAATATACAGGATTCCTTGCGAGTGTGGGAAGGTGTATGTGGGTCAAACAGGACGCACGATAGAGGAAAGATGTAAAGAACATCAACGGAACATCAGACTTCTCCAGCCAGAAAAATCAGCAGTAGCCCAACATTGCATAGAACAGGTCCACAAAATAAACTTCCAAGACACGAAAGTTCTAGAACACGCAGAAAATTACTGGGACAGACTCATCAAGGAGGCCATCCACATCAAATTACACCCCAACAATTACAACAGAGATGGCGGACTTAAACTAAGTTCCGCATGGACTATAGCCATAAGAAACACCTACAGAAACAGCAATACCATGGACCCTGAACAAAATACGTACCCGCAGGAAGACACCCCAACCGGTGACACCGCACAAAGTTCGTACCCGCGGGAAAACACTTCAGCCGAGGATACACATTCCTCACGACAGCAGGCCCAATCAGGGCGGCGGGAGATGGGAAGAAGAAAGCTACGCAGGAAATCGCCGACAACGCCGGGCTCCGGGACCACACCGGCCCCGGAACCCAAAAGCATCATCAGCGCCGAGACAACGAGAAAAAACGCCGAGAGAACCAACACACCGACCGTAGTTGCGGCCACTGACGCCTCGAGCGCCACCAGCGCTGACTTCACCTCACCGCAGTTAGAGAGGCAGCCAGTCGAGCGGCCGCCACCACTCAGGCAGGAGGCTAGCTCCCCGGGAGAGGCAGTGGCAGTGCCACTCCCGGAGTTGCCCTCTCAACCACCAGCGTCCTCAGAAAGAAAATACGCCGAGACAACCAACACACCCGCCGTAGTTGCGGCCACCGACGCCTCGAGCGCCACCAGCGCTGACATCACCTCACCGCAGTTAGAGAGGCAGCCAGTCGGGCGGCCGCCACCACTCAGGCAGGAGGCTAGCTCCCCGGGAGAGGCAGTGGCAGTACCACTCCCGGAGTTGCCCTCTCAACCACCAGCGTCCTCAGAACTTCACCAGGCCAACACACCACAGACGCCAGAACACACTGGCCCCCCATCGGGTGCCAGTGTCATCATCCGCGGAGTTCCTCGCGACTTCCCAGCGAGGCATCTACTCAGCACAGCTCAACACCAATGGCCATCAGCAATGAGGGCCATCCGCATCGTCACTTCCCGGGGACCAACACACATGGCCAGGATCATCTTCGCCGACTCAGCAGATCGAGAAGCCGCTTTGAGGACTGGCTTGCAGTTACTCGGACGGCGCCTGCCTGCTGAGCCCCCCAGGTCTACGCGACAAGTGCCCTGCCGCAGATGTTGCAGATTTGGGCACGACGCAACCACCTGCAGCGCCGCACCCCGGTGCCATTACTGTGGGACCCACGGCCTCACCAGTGAATGCACCAACCACGACCTTCGCCGTCGCCGCCGGTACTGCGCTACCTGCAATGGCACAGGCCATTTCACGGGACAAGCGCAGTGCCCCCTTTATCCACGGGCTCCGGCCCCCCAACATGCACCAGTCATCGCAGCTACACAGCCACAACGCAGACCAGCTACTACCAGCATTGCAGCACCGCAGACCAACCAGACTTTCGCCACTGTCACCACCACAACGCCACTGCCCAGGGACGAGGCCGAGGATTTACGCAAGGAGGTCCACGGCCTCCACACACGTCTGGACAGGCTTGAGAGTGCCGTACTACAACTCACAACCGCCGTGACCACAATCGCCAACTCTACAGCCTCCATGATGACACAAATTGAAACCGCCATAACTACTGGCCAAGAACACCACGACACAACGACAACTAGACTCAGAGCACTACAGCAAGACACCCAGACACTCAGCAAGCACATCAACGCTCTTAGACGGACTCACCGCAAACAGCTTTCACAATTCACACGACAACTGCTACACCACACCACCGGCTTCAACGCCGCGCGCAGACTGTTAGAGGAACTGCGCAGTGCTACCATAGAACTTGACAACACGGAGGCAATAGCATCAATTCTACGCAAGCTCAACAGAATAGAGAACAAACCGGCAACTACCACACACGAAGCAGGCACCCAGACCTCACTATCATCACCCACCAGAGCGCAGCACCAGTTGACACAAACTAACCAGCCAGTTGCACAACCAACACAGGAACAACCGCGCCAGGAAACAGCATACTCACGAGTGACTCAGGAACATTTCTCACTCCTCCTAGATGGCGGATACTTCCAGCACTACCCCAACGCCCGTTGCACCCTTGAGTGCAATAAACGTCTATGCAGCAACTCCGGACTTACCTACACCGAACTCTACGCCCACTTGCCAACGGATGAATCAATATACACACCAATGACTCCGGAGTATTTCACACGCTTCCTTGCTGGCGGATACTTCCTGCACCACCGCCAGTTAACCCGTTGCATCACTGAGTGCAACAACCGCTTATGCAGCAACACCGGAGTCACCCTCGCCGACATCACAGCTCTCTTTCCAAGAGCGACGGAACGACCATCTTGGAAGACATTCCGTCGGTAATGGATAACCAACACCGCCGCCTACGCCGCTCACAGCAACCATAGCAGCAACGCCGACCCAAAGCACGAACGTGCGCATGAATACCACCGCCTTATCTCCCACATAGGCCACCGCTAATCCCCATGTGCACATGGCCAGGGCCTTGTGTCATGGCCATGGCCTGGATCAAGAATTAATCCGCTCCCGCCAAATGGGCGGCAGCATTCATTACCTTACTAACGGAGGTGCATTAGCGGAACTCCATCAATTTCACCTCAGATATACAAAACTATCACCTCCAACTTTAATAAATGTATTTTGTCCCTTCCCTCTACGCCTGAGACTTGCTTTTCCCTTCCCTCTTCCTTACCCGGCGAAATAAGCCAAATCTTTATCCCTCTCCAACTCTACTTCTGTCTCCCCTTTCCAAAAAAAAAAAAAAAAAAAAAAAAAAAAAAAAAAAAAAAAAAAAAAGCCCAATCACACGCATTGGCTAGGACAATACAACCCAAACCATAGTATAAATTTGGAAAACTGAGGAGACTTT